>VDFB02281492.1:812811494-813486513 GCA_007258455.2 Sequoia sempervirens
AAGTGCATTATTTGTTGTTAAAAATGTTCCACGAAGAAGAAAAAGTGAAAACTAATAAATAACGCACTTGCGTTATATTTTTCTTTGGGAATCCTCAAGCCTCGGCTTTGGTATTTGCCTTGAAATACCAACCCAAAGGTTTGGAGGGCATTCCCAACCATCGGAGACGTGTTTTTTGCAAATTCTACAATTTTCCACATAATCGAGTTCATGCTCACCATCAGGATTGCATTTGGTTCAATATCAATGAAATAGATACATGGGTAATGTTAAGTTCTCTCTTAGCTTTCCAATGATATAATTTTCTCGACAATGTGAGGCTTTGTCCATAATTTCTTTTGTTTGTATGTTTGTTTTTCAAAAAGAAGTAGTGTTTGGTTTTGTTATCAGTCTTTCCATTCATTGAAATTTCAAATAAATTACATTTTTAGAAACTAGACTCCATTCTGCAAAATTTAAAAAATAAAAATTAAAAAAAATCTATTACTTTCTAAAATTTGTAGGGGGAGCATGGCCAAAATTCTACTTTTTAGGAAGTGCCCACTTAGAAAATTAGTTAAAAATCAAATGTTCATTAAAAAATTATTAGAAAAATTGTGCACCAACTAGATACTGTTAGCTAGCTTTTGACCATAGTGATTTTAAAAATACTAAAAAAGGTCACTGTGTTCAGGTCGTACAAGAGTTGCTATGTTATGTTTTTCTGACAAAGAAAACACCAATTTATGTACATCCCTTTGTTTAACACCTTAATCTCAACCGTTTTCAAAATAAATTAGTAGTTTAAAAAGTAGACTCAGAGCACTTTGATCCTTGTTTTTGTTCCATCTCAAAATTTTGAGTGTAACTATCGTCAATTTCACGTCCAAGGTCAGCATTTCCTGATTTTAGAAAAAAAGTGGCCACTTAAGCCCCCTTTTTGGGAACCATCTTGGTGCACTTACCCTTGTGTTCACCTTACTCCTACACTGAGAAGCCATATGACCAAATTTGTTGCAAGTATAACAATAACCATTAAATCTTTGAGCATTAGGTTGCCTTACCAAATTCCTTTTGGGTCCATTCACATGGTTTCCTTATCTGAATTTTCCTTGTCCTGAAGTCCTCTGTCTAGAGCTCCTTTGTCCAGATCTGAAGCTTTCTCCTTCTTCATATCCAAGACCTTTTCTTTCACCATTAGTTCTTTGTCCCTTGATTAATTCGTCAAGTTTGGCTGAACTTGCTTTGAATTTCTCCTTGAACTCATTTGTAGTAGCAAGTTCATCTCTGATATAATCAAGCTATTTTTCAAGCTCCTCTTCATTGTTCTTGGATTGATCCAATTCATTTTCTAGTTGAATACATTGCTCAGACTTTTCTTTTAAATATTGTGCAACCTTTTCTTCATTCTTCTTTATATCCTCAAACTCCTTGGTCATCTTCATCATGATGGATTCTATCTCATGCTGCAAAGTAACCTTCTCTTGGGAAAACATTTCACATTCTTTTGTTTTCTCTTTCAGGGCTTGACTGAGTTGTTCATCTTCACTAGTTTTTCTCTTCTGCTTAAGCTAACCACATAATTCCTTTCTTTTCTCCCTTGATTCATTGATCTTTTCTTTCAATGACTGGATGAATTTTTCTGTATTTTCAAGATTTTCTTCCAGTTCCTAGATCTTATATTTTGACTAGTCAAGATCATCTAAGGCCACCATCAGTTGTTGTTGAAGACTACTTATATCCATTGAGAACACTTTCCAAGATCTCCCCAAGCTATTAGACTTCTTTTGAGGAACCAACTCTGATACCAATTGTTGGAAACAAGCAACACTAAGAGGGGGGGTGAATCAGTGTTGTGCAAATATTAATCCTTTTATTATGATTTTTAATCCACTTAAAACATTTAAATAAAATAAATATGCAGAAACTAAAAGAAAGAAACCACACAACCATAACACAAGGATTTTTATGTGGAAACCCTATTAGGGGAAAAACCACGGTGGATGGCCAATCCACAATAAGTTATGAGTATACTCAAAAGATAAGAAATATTAAAAAATGGGAATGCACTTGCATTAAGGCTCACTTCCTAGAGCTCACTACTCAAACATGGAATCATTTCCCTTACAATAGTTTGGAATAGATCCAAAACAAAATGAACTGAATATATAGCATCTACCAATGCTTGATTACAATTCCGGTTAAACTTTGATGATGAACTTTTGTCTTGATGACTAATACGAAACTTCTACCCTATTCTGCTCAAGTTCATACACAAAATCCTTATGCGCAAGAGAAAATGCACATGATATCATTCAAAAACTCCTTAGACATTCACAACATACACTAATACACCTTATTCATTACACACAATCATATATCTGATTATGTAAATATATCCGCGACTAAGGATTTAATCACCACAAGTCAGCTCAACAAAACTTAATAATATTTGCAACTTGTCGACCTAGATCATGAAAAAAATTTATGCGTATTTAAACAAGTCGACTAGACAATGGATAGGGCCAATAATTAAACATTTTAATTTAAAAACAACTTAAGTACTTGTTCACTTTATTCATCCACAATGCACCACTTTCACTGAGTCGGCTCTATCAAGCAAATAAGCAAAAAATGTTCTACTGAACCTCCAAACTCATGTAGAAACTAATACAACACCACAAGACTCAATGAATATATGATCCACATGATCAACAAGCAATTTTGGAGATCTAAAACACACAACAATGATCCGGTGAAGCAATATGACCAGATACCCTGTTGCACAAGTATTTTGCAAGTACTACATAATATTCCACTTTGTCTACCAATATGACAAGATAGAGATCTGTGGACCATGGGGATGACTTCAGTTGCCATCAATGACAACATTAGAATCCAAAAAAAATCTCTCAAAACCATATTCCAATAGAAGGTATTCGAAAAAGTAGGTTCACCAAAATGTAACATAGATTTTTGGCACCCTAATCCTTTCTAGTGCTTCTAGGGTTTTTCAACTAAAAGGAGAAAGAAGGAGAAAAATGCTGATGTCTACATTCAAATTCAATGCAATATGGATGGAATATGGGTGTAATATGCCTAGATGCAATAAATTAGTAAGATTGATTGATTATTGAATGGAAACTAAAGAAAAACTTGTTTGAAAAGACATTGTGTAATGCAAAAACACCTAGAAAGGAATGCAAATTGTAACATAAGTTGACAAAATTGAAAGTGTGCACTCGGAATATGGATGGAGACTTGAAATGGATTTTTGAATGATTTTGATGTTGGTTTTTACGCTTGGTGGGACTCATTCGCCATTCTGGGTGAATCAATCCCAATTTTACAAAACTGTCCTAGAACCTATTTTAGACAAAAGGGTATCTAAAAATGAAAACCAAAAAATGACCTTGGAGTGGGACTCATTCACCACCTATGGAAGATGATTCCACTTTTGGATTTTTGAATATTGAAAGGTGGAATCTAGATCTCTCAGTCTGCTCTTTGATTCTCTACAGGTGTTCGCTTTTGAAACTCTAATTTCTGAACCTAAAAATGAGTTTTTGTGGATATTTTTCCTTGATCAATGAGGAGAAGACTTGATCAACCTTGAAACTTGATTCTTAATGATTTCCAAGCTTCCAAAAGACCTAAATCTGCAAACACACAAGACAAGAAGGAGAAATGTTGAATGTTAGGGCATGGGGGTTTGCCTTGGTCAAACCCCTTTTAGGTAATTAAACCAAAATAGAGAAAGAATTTAATGAAACATGTAATAATGGAGTTTATTACCTTTCCATGATGTTTGATCTTGAAAGTCTACAACAAAACATGAAGGATATACCATTGAATACATCTAAATATTGATGTCATGGTGACTTGAAATGATGAAACCCTAATTTGCTTGATTTGAGATGGAAGAATGATGGATGAATAATGAAGAATGAATGTGATTTAGGGTTTTGAGAGTTTATTTTATAGGAAATTCACCTCATTATCCCAAAAATTAGATCTCTAAGGCTGACATGTGAAAATAATAAACTTAAATTTCAATTTTTCCTACTCAAAGGTCAAAATTGGGTCAAATGGGACTCATTCACCACCCATGGTGAATGGGTCCCACCTGGATGGGACTGATTTTCCATGGATGGTGAATGGGTTCCATAGGGACCATTTTAACAGCTAGGATGCTAGGAGATAAGAAAACAAGGATTATATTGTGACTTTGTCATTTATTTGATCAAATTAAGCCTCAAGATGCACAATATGGGTTAATAGGGGCCTATTAATGATGATGTAAATGTCAATTAGGGCTTGGGACATAGAATTAAATGTGAAAGTGTGATTAAATACACTTTACAACACTAAAATGAGCTCCATATAGCCTAGGAAGTCACAAGAACCAATGTGAATGTGTAAGACACATTACAACACTAGTTTAACATTAAGTTTATCTTACAAGCCTTCTAGATTGATGTGAAAATGTTATTAAACACATTTTATAAGGTTGAATTAGGGAGAAATGGGTTCATTAAGTCTAGAAAAGTGTGAAAGTCCTTTACAACACCTTTACAAGACATCAATAAATATATATTATTCAGTTTGCAAGGGTCCAAGACCTAGTGTGGATGTGAAAAACACCTCACAACATGAAATGAAGGTGTAATTAAATCCAATTTATCATGAATTATTCCCATGTCAAGCAAGAGGTCATTTTTCTACAGTACAATGATGAAAAAAATAATTGATTTTTGATTAGTTTTGAAAAAAATTAGGGCGGAGCATGCTCAAATTTCAAAATTTTAAGATTTTTCCACTTCAAATACTCATGAAATATTATAAATTCATTAAAAAAATTATCCAAAAGAACTTCGATAAACTACATCGTGTTAGCTAATTTCTGACCATTTGGATTTTTGAAATTCAAATAAAAGGTTAATGAAAATGGGGGGGACCTAACACACTACACTATTATTTTTGATAAAAAACATGACCTATTTTGGCCCCCCCTTTTGAAACCATTAATCTTCATTATTTTAAAAAAATTAGTAGCTTAGAAACTAGACTTGGAGCACTACAACTCTTATTCTTGCTGCATCTTCAAATTTTGAGCATAACTATCTTCATTTTCTTGTACACATTAGATTTTTCTAATTAAAAAAAAAAGAGGCATCTTAATAGCCATTTTTGTGTCACATCTTGGTGCACTTACCCATATGTGTGTGTGTGTGTGTGTGTGTGTGAATGCTTAGTTGACCATCTATAAGAATCATACAAATTCAAGTAGTAGCATATAATCTATAATTTTTCAGTGATAAACCATTGCCTCAAGCATGAGGCCGACAACACCATTCAAACATTAGGTGAAGGATATAAGTCCATAGCATAATTAATGCAAATCGACACAAATATTTTCATTAAATAAGCATACATGTGTGATTTAAAGAACAAAATGTAGAACACCACAATGTTATAATTAAACATAGAGAAATAAATGATTTGTTGTCTATCTAGAAATAATGATTGACAATTAATGTTATGCTTTTCCAAAACAATTCAAACTAATAATTGAAAAATACATAATGATTCTTGTTATGCTTTTGAAGTTGATTTGGTCTTTTCATTGTGTTGATGGAACATAGTAAATGAAACTAGAATTTGTGGATATGTAGAAATCAATGTATCAAGATATGTAAATATGCACATTGAATGAATTTTACTTTTATTATTTTTAAATAATGTATACATATATACAAACTATAAATAATATGCATATATGTGCACATGCCTAAACTCATGATTTATGCATGTACCCATGCATGCAGTATACCTTCTTATTTCATCTTAATTTACTCATTTTATTATGATTGTTTAACTTCATTTGCAAAGGAAAGAACTGTAGAAATAAAATAGTGTTGAAGTGAAAATATGAAATCTTAAGAAAAGATAGTTATATGATGACTATATGAATGGATATATTGGATTTTAAATGGATTAATTTCTTGATGATTGATAAACTATTTACAAATTTAGTCATTTTATTCAGAATAGACTATTTATTATTTATCCTCTCTCTATCTTCTTTATCTTTTACCTAACATGGAGCTTGCATGTTCTAATAGTAGATAGAAATGCATGAAGTTAGGAACACACAAATTCCATTACAAATTGTTTCTCTTGCTAATTTTTATTGCAAGGTTGGGTATTCTTTAATGGACAAAAGAATTTTAGGGAAGCATTGTTTCGTGGTTGGGTGGAAAACCACCTAAACCATGCGTCAAACCCCAATCCAAATACCTATAAAACACAACAAAAGAACACATTAGGAGATCATATGCAAGTAAGAACAAGGATTCCCCATGAAATCCATTAGAAAAGCTTAAAATAGGAAATAAAGCAAGAATGACATGAAAGAACAAGAAAGCAAGCTAAATCCTATTGAAGATAATGCAAACTCTTGATCCCATGGGGAAATTGGTGCCAATTTGATGTAAAAATTAGCCATTTCCCAACTCCAATGCTAGCTTTGATGGTGTGATGAAGAATGCTATCCACTTTGATAAATAATGATGAGTTCTTCAAGACAAAAATCTACATAACCTAGCTACAAATTCAAAAATATGGATGAAGATTGCTAAATATTTGAGCATATGTAGTAAGTTTACTCAAATTGTGGATGTTAGAATGAGGAGATTAGCCTCTTATTTATATAATTATAAGATGGAAGAATGTCCAAAATATAGCAATGTGAGACTAAGAATTGGCCAATGGAAAACTGCTACTTTTCAACTTGTGAATGGATGGGGGATGTGCAAGTTTTGAAGAATGTGTCAATAAATGCATATATTTGAATTTTGAATTTGTTGAAATGACATGCAAGAGGGAAAGAAGGTGCATTGAATGCAACTTGGCTCAAGGAAAAAGGACTTTGTAAGAGGAGTAAATGCCTTGTTGGAAGGACAAAGTCCACTTGGATTTTGAATTCAAACTTGAGGAATATTCATTGAAAGATGCCTTGTTGAGGAAAATAGAGATTTAATAAATCAAATAACTCTATTTTCATATGCAAGTGGTAAAAGATGGAGGATGGGGCATGAGAAGAGATTAAATTAATCAAATTTAATTAATTTAAGGAAGGGATTAAATGATTTGACCTATTTGACTTAAGTTTGTGTATTTATTTAAATCAAATATGAGAAGAATGTGATAAAAAGATTAATTAAATAATGAATTTTGATTTCTTTAATTAAAAGAGATGATGTTAGATTAAACTAAATAAGGTTTTGATTTATTTAATTTAATAGATAGACTTTAGAGATTTAATCAAATAATTAATTATTTAATTAAATAGGATAATTAGATCATACTAATTAATTTAATTATCGAGAAAGGATGACTTAATTATATAATTGGTTTATTTAATTAAGAGAGGAATATTGATGAATTTAATCAGATAAAGGTATTTGATTAAATGGTTAGACCGAAGGATGATTCCAGATGAAACAATTTTAGTGGTCAGGATCAGATGTCCAATGTCAATCAGTACATTTTATGTGTCTACACCATGTTCTCATCCACCAATGGAGGCAAGCTGTCAAAGAGGAATTTCAATGAAATTTTGATCTTATTGATGTACTTGTATTATTGATGTAATTAACTTATCGACTATGTGGTGATTTAGAGCCAACTAAAAATTTGTATATTGACTATTAACATTTGCAAATGAATATTTATTAGGATTTGTTTTTATTTATGCACATGAAATTGCTATGTTGGGAAATAACTATGGGGTTTATGTCTTAAACTTATATTCATAATGTCAATTATTAATTTATTTTGGAAATAGTAGTTGGAAATGTTACATTTGGTATTAGAGCTTATGATTCATCTCTAGGCATATGAGCCCACGATGGTTGGATTAGGGAGTATTTGACCCATAACTGAAATTTAGTTACATTGAAATAACCAAATCTCAATTGGTTGCAAGAAATGGGGAGGTCCAAGTCCAGAAAAAAGAATGGAGAAACCATTAGGGATTTAAAAAAGAAATCTTTTATTGAAGAGAATTCCCAATTTGAAGACCAATGTAAGATTCCTAATGATGAAACTCTAGCACACACCCTCACATGACTCAAGTTGGACAAAGGAAAAAAGATTGAGTGCAAATGAACTCATAAGACTAAGAAACCCTTCACATATAGAGATTGGACAATAGGATGTGGACCTAATACACCTTTATTGATAGAGTAGAAGGAGTACTTTCATGCACATCCTACCTCTCCTAAGATGGATGATGTACATTCATATGAGGACCCAAAGGAGTGTCCTCTTTCCGATAATGAGGAGGCTACTTAGTATGGATTTTTTTTGTCAATGTGAACACCAAACCTACAATAAGCTAACACAAGAACATCGAAAAATAGTTAATCATGTTAAAAACACAAATCAAGCATTTCCTATAAAATTCTTAGCTAAATCAAGAAGAAACATGAAAATGAGAGCATGAAAAACCAAAGACAACATGCAATCAACTTAAAATAGCTAAATCTTCATCCCATAGTGGGATTGGTGCTCCTTTGATGTGGAAAGAAGCCCTTTCCCAATCCCTTTGATAAGATTTGATGATGTTAATGATCCAAAGTGTGATATTTGATGCAAAATGATAAAATAAACTAGATAAAGTTATGAAAATGGTGAAATAATATGAGTAAAAATTCCTATAGTAAGAATGCTTCAAGTTGTGCATGGATATTGTGTAGAGGAAGCCTCTATTTATACGAATCAAGGGTTGAAGAATGAAGAGATTGGAGGAATGTGTGATAAAAGAGGAACCAATAGGAATGTGACACTTGTTACAATTCCATTGGATGAGGATGTTGGAAATATGTACCTCAATCCCAGAGGTTGAAACCTCTAAAAGGGACAAGTTGGTGTGACATCTTTTGTGTCTGGCCTTCTATTAGTTTGAAACTTGTTGAATAGTTCAGGTCACGGTGACCTTGCTTCTATCTGACCAAATGATCCTATTGCTATGATATGTTGTGTTCGGTCTGACCTCTTATCAAGTAGAGATCTCTAGCCGACAGGCCATTCATATCAAGCATCTGGGAGACTCATAGTGACTGCGGGCTTCGTGGTGACTTAAACACTCAGGAAGAAGTCCCAGCAACTAAAGAATGTCTCACCAATAGAATATGGCTATCGGGGTAACACAAGGGTCTCGGGGATAAGTCTCAATGAGAATGGAAGGTCACATCGACGAGGATACAACTGAAGTCATCGGAGTAGCTCAAGGCAATCGGTATGAAGTGTTGGTGACTCGTGTGGTCTTGTTGATAGTAGTATGGATTCAGAGTAACATAAGAGATCTCGATGAAACCTCTTGGCTATAGTTGAATGTCTTAGCGATAGATGAGTGTCGATGGAAATACTAATCTTTCAGTATGACTTAGGACCTCAGTATGAAGTCCTGGTGAAAGCGATGAGTCTCAACGACTGGTGGATGCACTTGGATTAACTTGAAGGCTTGGAGTGAGGTCCTGGTGAGAGCAGTATGTCCTACCGAAAAAATGTCTCTTCAGTGTGACTTAGGATATCGATATGTGGTCTCACAAAAGAGCGATAGTATATCCGAAAGGAAAACTGAAGTCATGATTTGTGAGCATTGGTATGATTCTTGCTAATGAGAAGTTTCTTGCCGATAGGAATGCAATGGATATCGGTGGTTTTGGTATGACTTGTGGCCTTTGCTATAACATCTTGCCAACTATTGGGACTTATGTTGATATCGATATGAAACTGTTGAGCATTGGGGAGACACTTCTTGTGTCTCACTGACATGTGAACTCAGTTGAATGTTCCTTTGACCATTTGACTTTCCTATGTGGCATCTAATGGACCAATCAGAGAAGCCAAATGGGAACCATTGGAAGGCAGTTCATTGTGGTAGTTTTGAGAGGAAGCTCGACAGATAGGGGCAACATGGTTATACTTTGTGATTGCAGATTGTGAATGGTTTGATGGTTGGATGGATTGACAGATTCTTGTGTGATTGTATGATTAGTGGGTGAATTCTATTTTGTGAAGATTGTAACGTGAATGTTCTATAACAAGGTTGTTCATTGTGAATGCTACTATAAACTGACATCAAAAAGATAAGTCAGATATATGTATGTAATCTTTATTACTATAATACAAAGTGACTTCTCTTGGTGTGGTGGGTTTTTCTCCCGTAAGGGTTTTCCCACGTATATCTAGTGTTCATATGTGTTTGTCTATTTCTCTATTTTAGTAATCTCTTTCTAGTGCATCTTAATTGGATTGTAATTGTAAAATTTAAAAGGTATCTATGCATTCTTCCTTGAGGTTTTGATGTTAGGAGAGTTGCTTCCACATCTAGATTTCCATACAAGTGGTATCAGAGCCTAGCCAGTTGTGTTATTCTTGTGGGTACATTGGGTTTTTTGTGTTAATTTCTATTCAATGGGAGTCTTGTAGAAGTTTGTCAATTTCTAATTACAGATTGAGATGGCTAGCATATTAGGAAAGATTGAAATAGAGAAGTTCAATGGCAACAATTTTGAGTTGTGGAAACTTAAGATGGAAGATCTATTGGTTGATCGAGATATTTAGATTGTTGTGTCTGGAGTGAAGCCTATAGGCATGAAGCAATAAGATTGGGACCTTGTAGATAGAAAGTCTAAGGGGATGATAAGACTCTATTTGGAAAACTTTGTTCTTCTGAATGTGCACGAAGAGAAGACTGCATCTTCCTTGTGGAATAGACTGGCATCTATTTATCAGGGGAAGTCCTTGGTGAATAAATTGTTCCTGAGGAAGAAGTTGTACACTTTGAGAATGCAAGAAGGAGGTTCTATAGCTGATCATTTGAATGCATTCAACATGTTGATTGCACAATTAACATCTTTTGGTGTGAAAATTAATGAAGAGAATCGTTGTATGCTGATATTGTGTTCTTTTCCAGATTCATGGGATCACCTAGTGATGGCTATTGGGAGTACAACATCCAGTTTCAAGATGGAAGATGTTGTTTCTTCTTTATTATTAGAAGAAATGAGAAAGAAATCTTCTGAGATGGCGAAGGAGGCCCTTGCTGTCAGAGGAAGGTCAAAAGAGAAAGGCAAGAAGAAGGACAAGAAATCTAAATCAAAATCAGAGGGGAGATCAAAGTCTCCTTGCAAGAAGTCTAAGGTGAAGTGTTGGAACTATGGGAAACCTGGTCATGTCTGAAAGGATTGTAAAGAGGAGGAGAAGAAGAAGTATTATTTCAACAATGATTCTTCTCACAGTGATGGAGATGCCTTCATTACAGCCTTGGCTACACAGGCATCATATGATGTCTTGCTGATTGATTCTAGAGCATCTTTCCACATGACATCTCATAGAGACTGGTTCATGAAGTATGAAGAATATGATGGTGGAAAGGTGTACTTGGCAAGTGATTCAACTTTGGAAATTGTTGGCCATGGAAGAGTCAGAATGCAATTCCCTGATGGCAGTGTGAAGGGAATCAATAATGTAATGCATATACTAGGTCTGGATCGAAACTTACTTTCTGTAAGTATGCTGAATGATATTGGAGTGCAAGTCACATTCTCTAGAAATGGCTACAAGATGACTAGAGGCCCAATGGTGCTAGCAAGGGGTGCTCATATTGGTACCTTGTACAAGCTGGATGCACATGTTGTTCAATGTAACAATGTCTCTGCAAAGTCACAGATAGCTACTCATGGAGGAAAAGAGGGAAATGTTCCTAATTGTGTAAACTCTATGGAAGTTAAACTTCCAGTAGAAAAGAATATGCTCTAGCATCATAGGCTTGGCCACATTGGTAAGAAAGGTTTAAAAATTTGAAGAATAAAAACTTGGTTGAGGGGCTTGAAGATTGTAACCTTGAATTTGAATTCTGTGAACATTGTATATATGGAAAACAACACCGTGTTTCATTTTATTCTAGTCCTCATAAATCTTCTGGTTTGCTAGATTATATTCATTATGATGTATTTGGTCCAGTGAATGTTCCCTCTTTATCTAATTCAAGGTACTATGTATTATTCATTAATGATTATTCGATAAGAACATTTGTTTATTTTTTGAAAAGTAAATCAAAAGTGTTCAGTCAGTTTAAGGAATTTAAGAACCTTGTAGAAAATTAGACTAGAAGAAAAATTAAATGCTTAAGGACTGATAATGGCGATGAATTTTGTTTTGATGATTTCAAGAGGAATTGTAAAGACCATGGGATTAAAAGGCATAAGACTACGCCTTATACTACATAGCAAAATGGAGTTGTAGAAAGGTTCAATAGGAAAGTGATGGAGAGAGCATGAAGTATGCTAAGTAGTGTTGGCTTGGAGGAGAAGTTCTTGGATGAGGCTATTGCTACTACATGTTACTTGATTAATCATTCTCCAAATTCTGCTCTTGTTGAGAAAACACCTTTGGAAGTGTGGTTTGGTAAGAAGCCCTCTTTAAGACATATTTGTGTTTTTGGCTGTGAGGCATATGCTCATGTGCCATATGAGAAAAGATATAAGTTGGAGAACAAGGCTGTCAAATGTATTTTTATTGGCTATAGTGCTGGCATAAAAGGATACAAGCTTTGGAATCCTGATACAAAGAAGGTTGTATACAGTAGAAGTGTAATCTTTTGTGACCTGAAACCTTCTACCTTGGATCTGAAGTTAGAGACAAAGTCATAAAACAATAAGGATGTAGTTGGAATTCCTCCTACACCAGATAAAGAAGAATTGAAAATTCAAAATGTACCTGAAACTAAGGAAAACTCAAGTAGTTCTGAAAGTTCTGAAGAAGAAGAAGAACCTCAGCCTCAGCAAGTGAGGAGTTCAACTTGTGAAAGAAAGCAACCCGATAGGTATGGGTTTTCTTTGATAGATTCTACTTGTGCCTATGCTTTAATTTCTAGCACTGATGAGCCTAGGACTGTGAAAGAGGAATTTAAAATGTTTGATTCAGACTCTTGGTTGGAAGACATGAATGAAGAAATGGCATCATTAGAAAAGAATGACACTTGGAGTTTGGTGCCCTTGCCTAAAGGTAGAAAAGTTGTTGGCTGCAAATGGGTATTTAAAAAGAAGATTGGTCTAGATGGTAGTGTGGAAAAATATAAGGCGAGGTTGGTTGCGAAGGGTTATTCCCAAGTAGAGGGAATTCATTATGGGGAAATTTTTTCTCCTATAGCTAAGCTAACATCTATCAGATTTCTTTTGTCACTTGTAGCAGCGTATGACTTAGAGGTCGAACAGATGGATGTGAAGACAACATTTCTTCATGGTGATCTTGAAGAAGAGATTTACATGTCCCAGCCTGAGCACTTTGTGGAGAAAGGTAAAGAGAAACTAGTTTGCAAGTTAAAAAAGTCTCTTTATGGGTTAAAGCAGTCACTTAGAATGTGGTACCGAAAATTTGATACTTTTGTATTGTCTTTGGGATTTGTAAGATCAAAATCTGATCATTGTGTCTATTACAAAGCTGAAAGTGATCAAGTTCTTATTATTGCTCTCTATACTGATGATATGTTGTTCATAGGCAATAGTAAGCTAATGATTTTTTATCTTAAGTCTCAATTGTCTGCTAAGTTTGAAATGAAAGATCTTGGTGCAGCAAGGTATATTCTGGGGATGGAGATAACCCGAGACAGGAATAGTAGAAAACTTTGGCTCAGTTAGAGTAAGTATATCAAGACTGTTCTAGAGAGATTTTGCATGGATGATTGCAAGCAACTAGTTCCAGTCTTGCAGGGAATGAAGCTATTTGTTGAAGATTGTCCAAAATCTCCTACTGAGATAGGACATGACAAGTGTACCCTATGATAGTGTGGTTGGCAGTCTTATGTATGCAATGGTCTATACAAGGCCAGACATTACCCAAGCAGTGGTAGTTCTTAGTTGGTTTATGGCTAATCCTGGAAGGACACATTGGGATGCTATAAAGAGAGTTTTCAGATATTTGAAGGGCACTTCAGATTTTTCTTTGTGTTACCATGGGAACGTGGTTGAATCACAAAGGACTCTCGTATTTGAGGCTATGTGGATTCTGATTAGGCAGGGGACATTGAAAGCATGAGGTCCACCAGTGGATATACTTTCATGTTGAATGGTGGTGCAATGAGTTCAATGAGTAAGCGATAGGTTGTAGTCACTTTGTCCACTACAAAGGTAGAATACATGGCAGCTACACATTCTTGTAAAGTAGTTTGGTTGAAATGTTTGTGTTCTAACATTGGTTTTGATGTAGGAAAAATAACTATTTTTTGTGACAGTCAGAGTGCAATTTTTCTAGCAAAGAATCCTACTTTCCATGCTAGGATGAAACATATAGATGTATAGTACCACTTTATATGAGATATGGTGGAGTATGGAAAGGTCAGTTTGGAAAAATTTGATACTCTAGAGAATTTTGCAGATGCATTAACGAAGCCAGCGAGCACATAAAAGTTTAGATGATGTGCTAGTTCAATGGGCCTTAGTGCCCGATAATTTTTAGTAGTTTTGTTGTGCTCTGGAGGTGCCTATGTGGTCTTCATCAAGTGGGAGATTGTTGGAAATATGTGCCTCAATCCCACAGGCTGAAACCTCTGAAAGGGCCAAGTCAGTGTGACATATTTTGTGTCTGGCTGACTAGCAGTTTGAATCTTGTTGAACAATTTAGGTCACTGTGACCTTGCTTCAGTCTCACCGAATGATCCTATCGCTATGACATGTTGTGTTAGGTGTGACCTCTTATCAGTGGAGATCTTTGGCTGACAGGTGATTCATATTGGGTGTCAGGGAGACTCATAGCAATTGCGAGTGTCGGGGTGACTTGAACACTCAGGAAGAAGTCCCAACGACTAAAGAATGTCTCACCGATAGCATATGGCTATCGGGGTAACACAAGGGTCTCAGGGAGAAGTGTTAGCGAGAATGGAAGGTCACACTGATGGGGATACAACTGAAGTCATCAGAGTAGCTCAAGGTGATTAGTATGAAGTCTTGGTGACTTGTGGGGTCTTGCTAATAGTAGTATGGCTTTAGAGTAACATAAGAGATCTTGATGAAACCTCTTGGTGATAGTTGAATGTCTTAGTGATAGATGAGTGCTGATGGAAATGCTAATGTTTCGGTATGACTTAGGACCTTGGTATGAAGTCCTGGAAAAGTGATGAGTCTCACCAACTGGTGGATGCACTCGGATTAACTTGAAGGCTTGGCATGAGGTCTTGGTGAGAGCGGTATGTCCTACTGACATAATGTCTCTTCGGTGTGACTTAGGATATCAATATGTGGTCTCACCAAAGAGCAATAGTCTTTCCAAAAGTAAAACTGAAGTTGTTGTGACTTGTGAGCATCAGTATGAGTCTTTCCGATGAGAAATCTCTTGCCAATAGGAATGCAATGGATGTCAGTGGTTTCGGTATGACTTGTGGCCTTTGCTATAATGTCTTGCCAACTGTTGGGACTTACCCTGATATTGATATGAAACTGTTGAGCATCAGGGAGACACTTCTTGTGTCTCACCAACATGCGAACTCAGTTGAATGTTCCTTTGACCATTTGACTTTCCTATGTGGCATCTCATGGGCCAATCAAAGAAGCCGAATGGGAACTGTTGGAAGACAGTTTGTTGTGGCAGTTCTGACAAGAAGTTCGACAGACAAGGGCGACATGGTTATACTCTGTGATTGCAGATTGTGAATGGTTCGATGGTTGGATGGATTGATAGATTGCTGTGTGATTTTATGATTAGTGGGTGAATTCTATTATGATATGAATTGCTATGTGATTTTATGATATTGATATGAAACTATTGAGCATCAGGGAGACACTTCTTCTGTCTCATCGACATGCAAACTCAGTTGAATGTTCCTTTGACCATTTGAATTTCCTATGTGGCATCTCATGGGCCAATCAAAGAATCCGAATGGGAACCATTGGAAGACAGTTTGTTGTGGCAGTTCTGACAAGAAGTTTGACAGACAGGGGTGACATGGTTATACTTTGTGATTGCAGATTGTGAATGGTTCGATGGTTGGATAGATTGACATATTGTTGTGTGATTTTATGATTAATGGGTGAATTCTATTATGTGAAGACAGTAACATGAATGTTCTATAACAAGGTTGTTCGTGGTGAATGCTATTGTAAACTGACATCAGAAAGATAAGTCAACTATCTGTATGTAATGTTTATTACTGTAATACAAAGTGACTTCTCTTGGTGTGGTGGGTTTTTCTCCCATAAGGGTTTTCCCACGTATATCTGGTCTTCATATGTTTTTGTCTATTTCTTTGTTTTAGTAATCTCTTTCTAGTGCATCTTAATTAGACTGTAACTGTAAAATTTAAAATGTATCTATACATTCTTGCTTGATGTTTTGACGTTAGGAAAGTTGCTTGCACATATAGCTTTCCTTATAGAGGATGGATCACATTTTGGGGAATGTGTTGAGTAAAGGAGGATGTAAGTGGAATAAACGAGAATGGTTGAGGATCTGAAAGGTTGTAAGAAGTAAATGAATATGGTTGAAGATTTGAAAGGATGTAAGAGGAGTTAATGAACGTGTAAGAGGTTATTTAAAACCTTTGGAGGGAAATTGAATGGGGAGGTGGTTTAGAGGAATATTCCTTGGAATATGCCATTATGAGGATAAATAGACGAATTAGATAATTAAAAGAAATTATTTTCATGTGCAACCTGGTTAGTTGACCATGGGTTGATTTAACTCATGAGGAGTTAAAATTTGGATGATTTATGAATGATGATTAAAAAGTGATTTAGGATTAATTAATTCAAAATTAATTAATTAGAATGGGTTAGTGGATTGTGACATTTGATTTAAATAGTTTGATTTATTTAATCAAATGGGAGGAGTTGGGGGGATTTAATTAAATGATTTGATTTAATTAAATATGCCGAACCTTAGTTAGAAGAAAGGTGAATTAATCTAATAAACTTAATGATTTGATTGATAGTAGAAATTGTTGATTTTAACTAAATAATGTTGATTATTTAATTAATTGGTTAGTTTGAAGTGATTTAGGAAGAAATGTGTTAATTAATCATAATTAGATACATAATATCAATCAGGTTTATTTCAGTTTCTATAAACCTTATGATTGATTTTATTTAAGGCGTTGAAGAACATGCTATACCTCTAATGTGTTTAAAAAATCATAAGGTTGATATTGAGAATACATATCTAAATTGTTGAGTGGAATAAGCCTATAAAATCTTGTTAGCTTCTTGCTTATCTTGGTGTATTTTCTTTGGTTGCACTTTCTAATGTATCTCTTAATAGATTTTTGAGTATGACTCCTAAAATTGAAGTTTTTGCATAAAGACTTTTGCTTTGGAATCTTGAATTTATGGGAAATCATGAGAAGAAACACATATGTGGGGTTCAATTGTCTTTTGTCTTGATTAAATGGATTTTTTTTACCACATCAATACTTCTTCCTTAAATTCCAAAATAAATGTATATTTCTTAACTCTTTTTCATTCGACAAGGTTTATTATGTGAAAATCAAAGAGTCAAGACCATAGTTTCCTTAGGTTGACTTTGGAGAGAGAAAATTGAGATATGGTCCCAAATATTTAGAAGCCTCTAAGGATTAAATCTCTAAGCACAAGCACTAATAATTGGACTCTTCAAGGATATTTTCTCTTTCCAAAGGGTTTGAAATTTTGATGACTTGTTAAATATTTGTTTCCAATGTTTGAGATCCAAGTAGTGTGTTTGACTGACTCACAAATTGCATAATCCTAGGTTAGAAATAACCATACTTGTTGAGTCCCTGATCAAATTTCTCTAAACAATAAGACACTAATCAAACAGTTAGAGATTTGGTGACACTGGCTCCCCTCCACAACACACACTTCACGGGACCACCAAATCTTAAAATCTTGAAGATCCAAAGACCTTAAGGATTTTTCTATTTCTATTTTGAATAGTTCAAATGTGGGGTGACTTAAGAATGACCGTTCTTATACCAACAATTATTAAATATTTTGGTCACTAAACAAATGGGTTGTAGTAAGGACTTTCGTTCAAGGTGGCCATACATGCAGAAAGATTAGCTCAAGATTATGGAGAATCAAGGGGCCTCCCAGTCCTTTCCCTAAGGAAGGATTTGATGTATCACATGGATACTATGGGTGACACTTGTCAGTATGACACATTCGCACCTGTTGTTAATCACTTTCATCACAACACATTTTTATATAGTGATTGGAACAGCTTGGCTTTAGATCATTACCACTTGGGTCATTCCCTCCTTTCAAAGTGAGGAGGAAGGCCCTCTAAAGATTAAAAAATAAAAGTACATTTGTAGTTCAACTAGCTATATCGCATAAAGAAAAAGGAGGGAACACACACAATACGTTTTCTTCACACTAGCATGGGGGTTCAATTTTAGATCCAAATCAAAATGTGTGGGTGATTTTATATAGCCAATATAAATGGAATGATTTTGATTCTCAAGATCATCGAGTGGTGTGAGAGAAGTGCATACACATTCAAGTGACAAGGATTGCAAAAAATCACAAAAAAAAAGGAAAAAACAAGTTCCTTTTAATCCCCAAAGTAAAGATGAATTCGTCTTAAGCACCAAAAGCTAAGTGTGAATTTGTCTTGTTCAATTTTAACCCACAAAGTAATGTCTAGTAAATTCCTAATGTTCAATTTTAGTGCAACTTTGATAAAGCTTGAGTTGATGTTAATTTTAAGCCCAAAGTGATTCTAGTTGGTCATAAAATAGAAAATGAAAAGAAAAATTGGGAAGCCTAAGCTATTACAATGAGCATTAAAAAATTCCTTTAGGTATCCAAGTCAATTTTCCTCCTCTTTCTACAAAGGCAATGTTGGGAAACAAAGGCAACACTTTGTAATTGATAAAGGCAACACTTGTTAGGATTAGGTGTTGAACACCTTGCATAATTCTTATAATTTTTAATTTATTATTATGTGTGTGGTGCACCTAGGGGTACCTAGATGGATGTGCATCACTAGGAGTTATAATGTTGGGGCCACTTTATGTTGTATGTAACATTGGTACTTAATTGTAAAATGTAATTGTTTAATATTGGGGAAAAATAAAATATAATAAAGTACCCAATATTAAATGTGGGGTCACATGATATTGTAAGTTCATGGTTTTGGGAACATGGTTTATGTAATACCACTTGGTGGTTTTGTGGGAGCTTCTTTCTCTAAAAGCAACCACAGGGGTAGTTGTGTAGGGTTGGAGAGTTTGTTGTAGGTTAGTAGGTTGAGCTTGTGCATGTGTGAGGGTTTGAAGCATGGAATGGGATGTGTGAATTCATGCTTGGTCACATGGAATGCATGGATAACTTGTGCTTTAGATTTGTTCATGGAGTATCTGAAGATGTGTTGTAATCGATTTTCATTGTTGAATATTACATAGAGTGTGGATACTTTTGGAGGCTGAGTTTTTCCCTCTTGTGAGTTTTCCTAGGGTATATCTTGTGTCATCTTTCATGGGCATGTTTTCCATTCTCTTGCATGTTGATATTGAGTATTTACTTGCATAATTTCAGATTTGGGTTATGTGGAAAGTGTCATTAGATGGTTGCTAGTTTCGTTAGAAGTGGTATCAGAGCATTGATTGTAGATTGGATACCTCTAGGTTGCATGAGAGAATGAAAAGCATGGAAAGATATGAAGGTTTTTGAAGTTGTTTATTATATATCTGAGGGTTTTGAGTTTGTTGTTTTGATGGGTTGTTTACAAATTTGGGGTGTGAATTATTTTGGAAAAATAGGGTTTCTTGGTTGTGCATTCAAATTGGGGTTTTGTGGGGGGAAAAATTACAAAATGACCTCCTGGGACAAAATGGGCCTCATGGTTGGATTCAGGTTGGCCGAGAGATGAATTTTGATATATAATTTTCCCTATTTTGGTTACTGAAAAAAATGCATTTTTTTTAGTAAAAGGTCCAATTTTCCCTAATTTGGCATGTGTAGAAAAATAAATCCCATCATTTTAATATTTAGAAATTAAAAAAAAATCTAAAAAAATCATTCCCATCGATAAATTTTTTTGACCTACAAAACTAAAAATCAAAAAATTAAAAATCAATTTCTTGTTTTTTTTTGGGGGGGATAGAAGTTTTGAATAATAATAATAATAAAAGGCCAAGTGCGATGGGGTCCATAGACTGGCCCATCCCACAGTTTGTCATGATGACTGACATAATAGTGCCAATACAGGATGTACAGTCCTGCCAACGGCTGTCAGCTGCTGGTCAATGGGGCCGACTCTATGTCGTTCGGTAGGGGTCTTACCCCTGTAAACAATTTTTTTTACCTTCTTTAAATTTTTTCAAACAAAATTTTATTATATGATAAAATCCGCTGATGGAAAAAAAAAAGGCCATGGACTTCACAATTTATAAGCCGAAATTTATAGTTGGTCAAGTCCGATGATATGGGTAGAATGAAGTTTTTTATTTTTTTTAAAAAATCAAACCAGATTTAAATTGAATTTGAAATCTATCACCGACTGGCGACCACCACCGATGAGCCGCTAGTGGAGCCACTATAGTGCCACCTCAATAGGGCTAATTGGACATTTTATAGCAAATTTTTTCAAATGCATGTAACTTTCGCCCAATATGTCAGATTTTTGACTTCTTGGACTCATTAGAAATTTGACTCAGAGCTCTACGATGTGGTGCTAGAGAGTTTTCCAGATTTTGTAGTTTTGACATTGTTTTTCTTGGTCAAAGTTAGGTGTTCTATTTGATTTTTGAGAGGTGATATCGGGTGCATATGAAGTTGGATTTTGGACTTTGAATAGTCAATGGAAAGCTTGTTCATAACACTACATAGTGGGTCAGGTCTAGAGTTATTTTGACATGGTTTATTTGTTGTTTTCCATATATGAATTGATTGTGGGTCTCTTTGACTATGGATATATTATGAGCTTATGGATGATTGGATCTTGGTGATTTTATGTTGGATTCATTGTATGCTCAGTTGTACATCTCAGATTATTCTCTCATTTGACATGGTTATTAGTATAAGGTTGGAATTGTATGTTGCATTGTTGTATCTACAAGTTGTGCAATGTTGTAGGTGGTCTATACTTACATGTTACATTTATGACTTGGACATGGGTTGTCTTTTGCCATTGATATTTCAGTGTTGATACATGTTTAGTTTTGGTGGCTTGGTTTAGTCACTTGGTTTGCTAGTTTTGTTGTCATGTTGAGGAGATGAGATGGTATTACTAGGTACAGTCATGATATGAGACCTATGCAATTGACTATGATTATGCATATATGTGGACATGGTTGGGTTGAGTTGTTGGTACATTTGGTGGTGATCATGGTGTCATGGATGTTCCTTGTGCATTAGAGACTTTGGCATGTCATGATGGTTTATGTAGGTGCATTATTGGTAGTGTTGGATTGGATACTATTTCAGGTTGTGGCAGTGTATCTTCTTGGTTTGATGAGATTGGTATCACAATGTCATGAATATCTTGGTTACACTTTTCAGTGGGAGATTTTCACAGTGATGGATATGTTTATGATGGTTTGGTGGTGTATCTTCTTGCTTTAGAGGATGGTTATCATGTTGTAATTGAGCTTGGATTCACATGTTTGGTGTGAGCTTATGAAAGTGATGTGGTGTTGGTTGTGTGCATCATGATGTCATGGGATTGTTCGATATGACAATTTAGTGGGAGAATTTGGTAATGATTGTTGGATGTTGTAGTTTTTTTGTTGATATGTGGTTGTCATTGATGTCAACACTATTAGCATTTTTGCATTAGAAGCTGTATATGCTGAGGATATTGAGAAAATTGTAATAAGAATTGCTACAAGTTGTCAGTGGTGAAGTGAAGTTCTTTCTGTTAGTGTGTTCATTACATTACTGTTATGAGGTTGTGGACTAAAGGATTTCTTGTTGAGTATGTCTAGTTTATCCACATTAATTTCAAGAGATCCGCATGAAGAGTTGATGAAGTTATGGTGATTTTCATTCTGACAGTTTTTATGTTGCTTCAATAAGTGTTCTTGACTAAAGATTTTGAGATTATAGTAAGTTCAGTTGCTACGGATGCTTCTTTGGTGTTTCATGATGCTTGTGGATGTTTCTATTTTTTTTCTATCTTTGTGACATATACACATTGATCATTGTGATCATGATTCAAGATTTTCTCTTGCGTGTTCATGTTTTTCATGTTCTTGGCAGACAAGGTGTTGAAGCATGTTGTGGATCTTCGAGGAGAAATTAATTGAAGTATTTTCATGTTGAAAATGTTTTTTTCATTCTTCACTATGTTAGGGTCGACCTTGGTTGATTTGCATGAATAATCTTTATTTTTTTTGGGCCGACTATTTGTAATTATTTTATTATATTTTTGTGGCCGACTTATAGTGATCTAATTTCTTGTTGCAGATATATAAGAGTGATTGTTTTATCATTTGAAGGCATGAGTGTTGGTACAAATGCAAATTGTATGAGTCCTATGTGTGAATAAATTTTAGATCGTTCAAAGGCAGAGCAGAGAGTGAAGAAGAGTGAAGAAGTGTTCATGTGCTTAACCAGAACTATAACCGGGCATTAGTAGATGCTATTTTATCAGTTCAAATCTAGATGGTTTAATTTGAATCCTTTTGTAAGATAGTGTGTCTTCCTTGGGTAGTAAGCCTTGTTTTATTTTGATTAGTGAGCTCTAGGTAGTGTGCCTGAATTCATGTGCATTCCCAATTCATATTTCCTTATAATTTTAAAAGGGTATAATCTTGTGGATTGACCTCCACTATGGTTTTTCCCCTAACAGGGTTTCCACGTAAAAAATATTGGTGTTATGTATGCTTTTGATGTGTTGCTCATTTATGCTTTCATGATTAATTATCAAATCTGAAATTAAGGTTAATAAGTTGAATAATTTTGAGATTTGGTGACAACTGATTCATGCCCCCTCTCAGTTGTCTACCATTGAGTTTCCAACAATTGGTGTTAGATCTTTTGGTCCTTGGAGGATATTTGAAAACTTGAGGTGATCTAAGATGGTGACTTATAAGAAGGATAGTCCTAGATTTGATGGAACAAATTATTATTTGTGGAAAGCTTGAATGGAGTTCCATCTGAGATGCATTAGTGAACCTTGCTAGAGCATTACAAAAAATATATATGTTATTCCACAAAATGGTCCTACTACTTCTACTAAGATCAGGGATGTTGAATATAATATCAGGGCTAAGGAGGCATTGTTGAGTTCTTTGACTGATACTGACATGAAAAATGTGATGAATATAAAGACTACTTATGAGATCTGGAAGAATTTGGAGACCATGTATGAAGGTGATGCAAATGTGAAGATTGCTAAGCAACAAAGTTTGAAAGGAAAATATAAAAAGTTGAAAATGGGTGATGATGAAAATGTTACTATCATGTAAAGAGTAAATGAACCTGTGTGTGGTATCAGATGTGCTAGTGGATAGATAGATGAATCAAAGATTGTTGCTAAAGTGCTTAGATATTTTCCTCATTCTTACAAAGTCAAGGCTAGTGCTATTGAAGAACTCTGAACTGTGACAAATGTTTCCAGAGATATGTTGATTGGTAAGGTTATTTCTTTTGAGTTGAGTGAATTTGGTGATGCCCTCCCTAAGGTTGAATTTTCATTTAAGACTACTACTTTCGGAAGAGATAGACAAAGATATGATTCGGGTGAAAGTTCATCAAGAAAGACATTCAAGTATGAGGATGAAATGAAATATATGGATAAAGAAGAAAGAGAGCTTGAATAACTTGAAGCATTGATTGTGAAAAGAGAAGCCAGAGGAAAAGTTAAGTATAAGGGAAAGTTGCTTATTAAATGTTTCTCTTGCAATAAGATAGGTCATTTTGCATCAAGGTGTCTTGAGATTTTCCAAGCCAAGATTTAACAAGCCTAAATTCCAAAATAAGTGTTACTATGTTGTTGATGAAGGTGTAACAAATAATGAATCTGACAGAGGAAATACAAGTGAAGATGAATTTGTGTTTATTACTATCAAGGGAAATAATCATGTGTCTATTGAATCTGCTAGTTGTACAAATGTGGAGAAATCCCTAGCTACTCAAGTTGAAGAGAAAGATGAATGGGTAATTGACAGTGGTTGTTCTCATCATATGACAAGAGATAAAAGTAAGT
This sequence comes from Sequoia sempervirens, assembly GCA_007258455.2. Taxonomy (NCBI): domain Eukaryota; kingdom Viridiplantae; phylum Streptophyta; class Pinopsida; order Cupressales; family Cupressaceae; genus Sequoia; species Sequoia sempervirens. The sequence continues at coordinate 812,835,669 of VDFB02281492.1, forward strand.
TTGTGAATTTGGAGAAGTATGATGGCGGTGTTGTGAGATTTGGTGATAACATAGCTAGTGTGATCTGTGGAAGAGGATACATTTCTCTTGATGTAAGCATAACACTGATGATGTCTTGTATGTTGAAGGTTTGAAGCATAATATTTTAAGTGTTGGTCAAATGGTTGATAAGGGATACAATCTTCAGTTCATGGATGGTAAGTGCAAAATATTGGGAAATTCTGGAAATGTGATTGCATCGGGTACACAAACAAAAGGTAATATCTTTCATTTGAATGCTACTAGTAAAAGTTGTTTGATTGCTCAAGTTGATGAAATTTGGTTATGGCATAGGTGAATGTGCAATGTTAACTTTGATAACATTGCCAAGATAAGTTCCACTAAGGCTGGGAGAGATCTTCCTAAGCTGATGAAACCTACTAATGCCATATGCAAAGAATGTCAACTAGGAAAGAAAACAAAAATTTTATTTCGAAGTAAATAGAAAAATTCAAATGGATTGTTATAACTTGTGCATACTAATTTATGTGGTCTTGCTAGAACTAGAATTTTGCAAGGCTACATATACTTCATGTTGCTTATTGATGATTATTTAAGGATGATGTGGGCTACTTTCTTAAGGGAGAAATTTGAAGCTCTGAAAAAGTTCAATATCTTTAAGGCTATGGTTGAGATAGAGACTAATTTGAAGATTAAGTGTTTGAGATTAGATAGAGGTGGTGAATTCACTTCTGGTGAGTTTAATTATTTTTGTGAAGAGCATAGAATAAAGAGATAGTTATCTACACCATGGACCCCTCAACAAAATAGATTTGTGGAAAGGAAGAACAAAAAAATCTGGATGCGGCTAGAACCATGATGTTAGAAGGAAATGTGCCTCATATCTATTGGAGAGAAGTTGTGAGTATTGTTGTGTACACACTTAACCAGGTAAAAATTAAAGGCAATACTATTAAGACTTGTTTTGAACTATGGACTGATCAAAATCCTACTGTTAGATATTTGAAAATCTTTGGAAGCAATTGTTATATTAAAAGAGATAAAGATATAGGAAAGTTTTATGCTAGGAGTGATGAAGGAATCTTTTTGGGTTATGTTACTAAAAGTAAGGTGTAATGGAGTTACAACAAAAAATTGAAGAAAATCATTGAAAGTGAAAATGTTAAGGTTGATGAAGACATACCTACACTATCCAGAACTTGTGGATATGATTTTGATGATCAGAATGATAGTACAAGCAAAGGAAAGCAAGGTCAAACTACAAGTCAGGTTCAAATCATTCTGGTGAATCAAGAAAATCAAGGAGAAACTGGTGGAAGAACAAATGAGATATTAGAAGAGCCTGACATTAAAGAACATTCTAAGAAGACTCCAAGGTATGTAAAATTGAATCATTTAGAGAATTAGATCATAGGTGATAAGAACAAAGGTGTCCAAACTAGGAGAAAAATTGTAGAAGAATATTGTTTGATTTCAAAGATTGAGCCTAACAATGTGAATGAAGCATGCAAAGATGAGAATTGGGTTGAAGCAATGAAAGAGGAACTGTAGCAAATTGAGAAGAATGATACTTGAATTCTTGTTCCCAGACCTAAAGATAATAATGTAATTGGAACTAAATGGGTCTTCAGAAATAAATTGAATTAATGAGGTGAAGTGGTTAGAAACAAAGAAAGAATGGTTTGTAAGGGATATTCTCAAATGGAAGGTATTGATTTTGAAAAAACCCTTACCTTTGTTGCTAGAATTGAAGTTGTGAGATTGTTTCTTGCTTATGCTGCTTATAAAGACTACAAGGTTTATCAAATGGATGTCAAGTATGATTTTCTAAATGGTGAACTGGAAGAAGAGGTATATGTTGAGCAACCTGATGGATTCCAGACTAATCAAGAAGATATAGTGTGTCGATTGAAGAAAGAATTGTATGGTGTTAATCACGCCCCTAGAGCATGGTATGCTAGATTGGATAAGTGCTTGGTGAAACTTGGATTTAACAAAGGTATTGTTGATAGTAATATGTATTTCAAGAATGATGACAAATATTTGATTGTGGAAGTTTTTGTTGATGGTATCATATTTGGAGGAGATGATAGCTTGTGCATGAAGCTTTCTAATGAGATGAAAAATGAATTTGAGATGTCAATGATTAGAGACATGAAATTCTTCTTGGGATTGCAAATTACTCAATTAGATAAAGGGATTTTTATATCTCAGTCCAAATATGTGAAGGAATTGCTGAAGAAATTTGATATGGAAGATTCAAAGCTTGTTGGTACACCCATGGTGACTTGATGCAAGTTGACAATTGATGATGATTCTCCAAAATAAAATCAGACAAGATATAGATCAATGATTGGTGGATTAATTTATTTGACTCAAACTAGGCCTAATATCATGAATTTTGTATGTATTTTTGCTAGATTTCAAGCTAATCCTAAAGAATCTCATGTGACTACTGTGAAGATAAATTTTAGATACTTGAAAGGGACAGTTGATTTTGGTCTATGGTATCCTAAAGATGATGCTCTCACTTAATTGAGTTCCTTTATTGATGCTAATTGGGTGGGAGATGTGAATGATAGGAAAAGTACTAGTGGTGGAGCATTATTCTTGGGAAAGAAACTAATTTCATGGTTGAGTAAGAAGTAGAATGTGATTACTTTATCTACTATACATAGAGGTAGAATATATTTCCGCTTCTAATAATTGTACTCAAGTATTGTGGATGAAATAGATGCTAAAGGATATCAGAGTTGTGTATGATGAGCCTATTGTTATATTTTGTGATAACTCAAGTGCTATTAACATTTCTAAGAATTCAATGCTACATTCAAGGACCAAGCATATATCTATAAAATTTCACTTTTTGAGAGAGAAGGTAAGTGAAAAGGAAGTTAGATTGGAGTATGTACCTACTAAGGAGAAAATTGCAAATATCTTTACAAAGTCATTACCTAAGGATACTTTTGAGTATCTCAGAGGGAAGTTAGGGGTGATTACCCCTCCTAATCAAAACTAAGGATGCATTGCATTGCATCAATCTGTGCATTTCATGCTCATATTCTGATATGAATTGATGTTGTGGTGGCTGCTACTCAGGGGGAGTAGTCAGATGTTCAGATGTTTAAAAGTTCAAATATGTGGTTCAGAGATTGTATTAAAGAGATCTTTGTCATTGATGTTAAAGGGGGAGAAGAGTAATGTGAGAAACAAACTGTTGATTATTTGGGGAGAGGAGCCTTGTGGGGAGAAGATCATGTGAGGAAAGAAAAGTCAAAACTTAAAGGGAGAGTAAGTGTATTTGTGTTGATGATATTTTTCACATCATGTGTTTCCATCAATTCCAAAGGGGGAGATTGTTGGCTATTGTGGTTGTCATTGATGTAAACACTATTAGCATTGTTACATTAGAAATTGTATATGTCGAGGATATTGAGAAAATTGTAATAAGAAGTGCTACAAGTTGTTAGTGGTGAAGTGAAGATCTTTTTGTTAGTGTGTTTAGTACATTGTTTTTCCAAGGTTGTGGACTAAAGGGGTTCTTGTTGAGTATGTCTAGTTTATCCACATTGATTTTCAAAGATTTGCATGAAGAGTTGATCGAGTTATTGTGATTTTCATTATGACAATTTTTCTGCCACTTAAGTTAGTGTTCCTGATTGAAGATTTTGTGATTGCATTAGGTTAAGTTGTTGTGGATGCTTCTCTAGTGTTTCATGATTCTTGTGGATGTTTCTATCTCATTCTCTAGCTTTGTGGCATGTGTGCATTGATCGTTGTGCTCGTGATCTAAGATTTTCTCTTGCGTGTTCATGTTTTCATGTTCTTGGATGACAAGGTGTTAAAGCATGTTGTGGATGTTCAAGGAGAAATTAATTGAAGTATTTTTCATGTTAAAGATGTTGTTTTCGGTCTTCACTATGTTATGGCTAACCTTGGTTGATTCACATAAATAATATTTATTTGTTTTGGGCCGAATGTTTGTAATTATTTTATTATCTTTTTGTGGCCGACTTATAACAATGTAATTTCTTGTTGTGGATATATAAGATCAATTGTTTTATCATTTGAAGTCATGAGTGTGGGTTTGAATGCAAAGTGTATGAGTCCTATTTGCGAATAAAGTTAAAATCATTCGAAGGTTGAAGTAGAGTGAAGAAGAGTGAAGAAGTGTTCATGTGCTTAACTAGAACTGTAACTAGGCATTAGCAGATGCTATTTTATCAGTTCAAATCCAGATGGTTTTAATCTAATTTTTTTTTAAGACAGTGTGTCTTCCTTGGGTATTAAGCCTTGTATTTTGAGCAGTGAGCTCTAGGCAATGTGCATGAATGCATGTGTATTCCCATTCATATTTCCTTATACTTCTAATAGGGTATAATCTTGTGGATTGACCTCCACCATTGTTTTTCGCCTAATAGGGTTTCCACATAAAAAATATTGGTGTTATGTGTGATTCTGATGTGTTGTTCATTTATGCTTTCATGATTAATGATCAGATATGAAATTAAGGTTAATAAGTTGAAAAAGTTTGAGATTCAGTGACAACTGATTAACCCCCCCTCTTAGTTGTCTACCCTTGAGTTTCCAACAATGATGTGGATCCATTGTTGATTATGCATGGTTGTCTTCAGTGGGGGTTGATTGGTGTGGTGGAGGAGCTCTTGGATTATGTGTGCTAGAGTGAGAGTTCATTGACATCAGGTGTTCGAGATGTTGAGGTATTGTTTATGACTTGTTGGTTTTGATAGGTGATCCTTGGTTGTAGGATGGTTTTGTTATTATCTCAAGGTAGACTCTTGATTATCTATCTAGAGTTGTGGCATGGTAAATGTTATGATGATTTGAGCATGTGATCTTTTGAGAAGATGTGAGATCATGGTGTCATGTTTATGTTCCTGATTCTGTAGTTGGAGCTATGAATTTGATCTTGGTTGGTTCTCTTTGTATTAAGTACTTTGATCATTTTCTTGGAGTTTAGCATGAATTGATTGGTTACAAGTACTCATGGATACATGGAGACTTAGGTGAGGCTTGGTTTTCTATTGTGGTTAGACACATGATTTTGAGATGGTCACTCTTGATGAGATTTTAGTAGGAAATCTAAGGAGCCTACACCTTGGTTGGATGCGAGTTTAACATGGACCGATGAGGATATTTTTCTTGGTTGAGTCATGATGACTTGGATATCTTGGAGGCGCATTCTCATTCCCCACTCTTGGTCTACTTGACAGTTCACTTGAGAGGTATTTCCCATTTTTCTTTCATGTGATTTATGTTTATGATTTGTCTTCTCATGGATATGGATCTTGAGTTGGATGGGTATTTGGTTTCTAGAGGGTTCATTTGAGGATTTTTGGAATGTTTATCCCCGTGTACATGTTGGGTTTAGGAGATGGTTTATTGGGTTGATTTCCTTGGTTTGGGAATGGTTACATTGAGTTTGATCTTCTTGTTTTGAGATGCTTACATCCATGATTAGTTACATGATACAAATGTTATGTTTGATCTTGGTGATTGGAAAGTTGGATGTTGTTATGAATTATGTTATGGGGTGTTGTGGAGATCATACTTGACACAATTTGAATTAAGAGGTGTGTGTGTAGGAGGACATGCTATAGGTGTTTTGTTTGCACGTTTTTCATATAATTGTGGATGTTCCTTGGTACTACATGTTTACATCTTCTATGTGATGTTAGTAGAATTGGTATGGCTTGATTGCTTGTGATGGTGCCTTGTTTTTGGAATGTTAGCGAAGTACACATTGAATGCACTCATTCTAGGTTTGAATTCATTTGGAAATTTCCCATGTAGTGGGAATTCCTAGATGTGTATGTCACTCTTTGGAAGGTTTGCACATGGAGTTTTTTATTGTGATTTAGGGGTGTATATGTGATGGAATGAGTTTACTATGTTATGTATACCTTGGAACTATGGATAGTTGGATGTGTTGGCATTTGATGTGGGTGTCATTTCAGCTATGGTGATTCATTCTTTATAGCTACTGGTGCATATTCATTACGTTTGGACTGAGTGTTTTTGTTTTGAGATATCGGTTTGAGGCAGATTATTCTTCTTTGTGACTGTTAGTGTGACATCTCTTTGGATGTGTTCTTATCTTAGTGCATTGGCATGGTGGAGAATGAGAGCAGTCATGGATGAGATGGTGGTCACCTTAGTTCTTGTTATAGGTATCTTGACAGAGCACATGGAGCACTTTGATTCCAGGATGGTACATGTTGCCTATGGAGTTTATTATCTTGATGTTTGAGCTTACTTGTTACCCCATTATACAATGCATACAACAAGTGGGAGATTATTAGAATAGGTGTTGTACACCTTACATAATGCTTATAATGTTTAATTTATTATTATGTGTGTGGTGCACCTAGGGGTACCTAGATGGATGTGCATCACTAGGAGTTATAATGTTGGGGCCACTTTATGTTGTATGTAACATTGAGACTTAATTGTAAAATATAATTGTTTAATATCAGAGAAAAATAAAATATAATAAAGTACACAATATTAATTATGGGGTCACATGATATTATAAGTTCATGGTTTTGGGCACATGGTTTATATAATACCACTTGGTGGTTTTGTGGGAGCTTGTTTCTATAAAATAAACCACAAGGGTAGTTGTCTAGGGTTGGAGAGTTTGTTGCAGGTTAGTAGGTTGAGCTTGTGCATGTGTGAGTGTTTGAAGCATGGCATGGGATGTGTGGATTCATGCTTGGTCACATGGAATTCATGGATAGCTTGTGCTTCAGAAGTGTTCATGGAGTCTCTAAAGATGTATTGTAATGGGTTTTCATTGATAAATAATACATGGAGTGTGGATGCTTTTGGAGGCTAGGTTTTCCCCTCTTGAGGGTTTTCCCAGGGTATTTCTTGTGCCATCTTTCATGGGTATGTTGTCTATTCTCGTGCATGTTGATATTGAGTATTTACTTGCATTATTTTAGATCTGGATTATGTGGAAATTTTCATTAAATGGCTGCAAGTTTCCTTACAACACTAAAAAAAAGGCAACACTTTGGTGAAATGCAAAGGCATCGCTTTGCAGTAGACAAAGAGCACAAATGCAGCACAATATTAGAGGTGACACTCTATAAGAAAATAGAATTAGATAGAAAGTAGAAAAGATACAAGAAACACTTTAGCAAAGGCAATGTGACAACATCATTTAAAGGCGTCATGACATGATAGATGCAATGCTAAAAACAAAGGTAGCACTGTATGCAAATGTGGTGTTGTATTGAACAAAAGCAATGCCACTCTCCTATAGCTATAAAAAACAACATTTTCAAGTCAATTTTGTCAAAATAAAAAGGTCAATCCCTCCTAGCACAAAAATGTGAACACCAAACCTTTAATAAGCTAACACAAGAACATCAAAAATAGTTAATCATGCTAGAAACACAAATCAAGCATTCCCTATGAAATTCTTAGCTAAACTAAGAGGAAAATATGAAAATGAGAGCATAACAAATAAAAGACAACATGCAATCAACTTAAAATAACTAAACCTTCATCCATAGGGGGATTGGTGCTCTTTTGATGTTGAAAGAAGCCCTTTCCCAATCCCTTTGATAATATTTCATGATTTTGATGATCCAAAGTGTGATATTTGATGCAAAATGATAACAAAAACTAGATAAAGTGATGAAAATGGTGAAATTTTGAGTAGAAATTTCTATAGTAAGAATGCTTCAACTTGTTGATGGAGATTTTGTAGAGGAAGACTTTATTTATAGGAATCAAGGGTTGAAGAATGAAGAGATTGGAGGAATGTGGGTTAAAAGAGGAACCAATAGGAATGTGACACTTGTCACAATTCCATTGAATGAGGATGGAACACATTTTGGGGAATGTGTTGAGTAAAGGAGGATGTAAGAGGAATAAATGAGAATGGTTGAGGATTTGAAAGGTTGTAAGAAGAAGTAAATGAATATGGTTGAAGATTTGAAAGGATTTAAGAGGAGTAAATGAAGGTGTAAGAGGAGTTAATGAATGTGTAAGAGGTTATTTAAGACCTTTGGAGGGAAATTGAATGAGGAGGTGGTTGAGAGGAATATTCCTTGGAATATTCCATTGTGAGGATAAATAGAGAAATAAGATAATTAAAAGAAATTATTTTCATGTGAAACCTGGTTAGTTGACCATAGGTTGATTTTTAACTCTTAAAGAGTTAAAAGCTAGAGGATTTATTAATGATGATTAGAAAGTGATTTAAGATTAATTAATTTGAATGGGTTAGGGGATTGTGACATTTGATTTAAATTGTTTGATTTATTTAATCAAATGGAAGGAGTAGGGGGGATTTAATTAAATGATTTGATTTAATTAAATATTGTAAATTTCAGTTAGAAGAAAGGTGAATTAATCTAATAAATTTAATTATTTGATTAATAGTAGAAATTTTTGATTTTAACTAAATAATGTTGATTTATTTAATTGGTTAGTTTGAAGTGATTTAGGAAGAAATGGTGTTAATTTATTAGAATAAGATACATAATATCAATTAGGTTTATTTAAGTTTCTATAGTAAATAAGGATTAATGTTAATCCATATTTAATATATTAATGAAAGTCCTTTTTTTGTTCAAGGACCTAAAACTCGAAGACTTGCATTGATGTGAATGAACATTTATATCTCTTTTAGATTGCATGTTATGTACATAACATTGTGTAGATGCAATTGTTTAAGTGTTAAATAGTGTGTCAAGATACACTAAACGTGACTGTGTTGTAGGTCGATTGTGAGTCTTTATGGTGACCACATGACAAGAAGCGAGTAGTAGTAGATAGGAAAATGGGCTAAGCAAGAGGCTAGACCATATCTTAGAACTCCCAAGTTGATAAGAATTTTGAATGGACCATTTGGAACAAGAGGTCTGAGAGGTATGAGAAGATTAGAATCTCAGGAATGTGGTACCCAACCAAGGAGAAAGGGGCCAAGGGGATCCTAATCAAGGTCGAATTGAGGAAGAATTGGGGAAGGATCTTAAAAAGGTAGCACTTTTAAAATTCAATGGAAAGGCCATCAGAGATGGACCCAAGGCATGGATTATAAAAATGGAAAAATACTTTGGGCTCTGCAACCTGTCAAACCAAACCAAGGCTACTTGGGATATGTATCAATTATCTGGAGAGGTAGCTACTTGGTGGGAAAATGAGAAGGAAGAGAGGAGACTTCAGCCAGAGGAGGTCACTTGAGAAATTTTCCTTCAATACTTTAGGAAGAGGTGGCTACCATTACTTTTCTTTGACAAGAAGATGATTGAATTTCAAAATTTGATCTGGGGAAACCTAATTATAGTTTAGTATTGGGAGAAGTTTACTGATTTTTTTAAGTATGTACCACAATACCAATCTAATGAGAATTTCTAGATTTGAAAGTTTCTATTAGGATTGAGACCCCACATTGGAGCTAAGGTGGACCTCCACAATCTCATTACAATGGAAAAAGATTTTGAGAAGGCCATTAAGAAAGAATAGAAGTTGTAGCAATTGTAAAATCTTTGCAAGGGTTCAAACTTCAAGTCTCAATTTAGAAATAAAAATTTTCAGAAGAGTGATGGAAAGAAGGGAAACAAGTCCCATCAGATCAAAAATTTGAAAAGAGAAAGTGACCCTCTAGAAAAGGAAGAACAAAACCAAGGTAGAAAGAATAAAAGGGCTAATAGGGGCAATGAAAAATTTAACAATAACTAGAGGTACTCAAAAGAGGATAGGTTTGGAGATTAAAAAGGACCACATGTTGGGTGTTTCACTTTAGTCACCCTCAGAATTTGAATTCATAAAAGGAAGGAAACCAACAATAGACCCCACAACACAAGATCCATGTGATGGTGGATAATAGGCAAGCAATGTACCAAGCTTCTCCAATACGATTGACAGGTAAGCTCTATGGTCGAAATGTTTCTATTTTGATAGATATTGGAGCTATTGAGTGCTTTATAGACCCTAGAATGAATTATAAGCTACCCATTAGACCTTGATATTTGGTAAAATCATGGTTATTTTAGTATGGAAATCAATCAGAGTGAGAAGTAGATTCATGTTTCTTTTATAACGAGTTAAAACTTCTCAACTTCCTCACCCAAGTTGTCCTTTATGTGGAACCCTCTAGGATCCTATGATGTAATCTTGGGAATCAATTGGTTAACTAAGAACAAAGCCATTGTAAATTATGAGGAAAAGATGGTGAGTTGTTTGGATCACTATGGATACCCAATGTAGATTCATGGGATACAAAGACCCATGTAGCTTAGGAAAATATTAGCTATGTAGCTCAAGAGGGATTAGAAAAAGGGTTGTGTCATATATGTTGTGCATTTGAGTAACCTGAAAATGAGAAACCATACCTAGATGATTACCCTATCCTTAGGGAATTCTAAGATGTGTTTCTTGAAGATCTCATTAAGATGCCTCCAAGTGAAAATTTGATTTCTCCATTGATCTGGTACCTAGAGTGGAACCTCAGTCTAAGACACTCTATAGGATGTACAACCTTGAGCTTTATGAATTGAAAGCTTAGTTATAGGAGCTATTACACAAGGGGCTTATTAGGGCTAGTGTGTTACAATGGGGAGCACTAGTTATCTTTGTGAGAAAGAAGGATGGAACCTTGCATCTGTGTATTGATTATCAAATGTTGAACAAGGAAACTATAAAAAATCATTATCCCCTCTTGAGGATTGATGAACTATTTGATCAAATGAAGGGAGTGTCAGTATTCTCAAAATAGCCCTTAGATTGGATTATCATTAGTTGAGAATAAACGAAGAATATATTCAGAAGAATTATTTCCAAAATTTGTATGGGAATTTGAAGTTCACTATTGTACCATTTGGATTGACCAATGCACCCACAAATTTCATGAATCTTCTGAACAGTGTGTTCTGGGACTGTTTAGATGATGTTTTTCTAATTTTTATTGATGTCATTCTGGTTTACTCAAAGTCTATTGAAGAGCACTTCTGACACTTGAGGATAGTGATAGAGCCCTCAAAATTCTTGACATTTTGAGACCTTATGTGCTTGATATTAACATGTCAAACGTTCCCCATTAATAGAGTTTGAGGTTTTTCTTAGCCAAGTTTTGACCCAAATTGACCCATGTTTGATCCTTGAACGTTCTAATTTTATGTTGACTAGTTTTCCTAGTTGTCGATCTTGTTAGTTTTCTTTTGATCCATCAACATGCGTTCCTTACCAACCCCATTTCCTAGGTTAGTCAGTCATTTTAATCTATCCCTATATTGGGTCTTTGATTTTTGATTCATGAGTGACTTAAGTCTAAGTCATCAGTTCCTAAGGGTAAGTTCTCATCAACCTAGTCAAGGCCCTCTTTTATGAGTAACTTCATTTCATGTATAGGTTGATAAGTCACTAGATCATGGGATTTCATTTGGACGGTTCCCCACTGGCCCATTCCTCTAAAATGACAGTAGTTTAATTACCGCAAGGTTAGCGAAATGTCACCACATGTAGGTGGTCCCACTCGTTATGTCCCATCCCAACGCCCCAAGCTTTGAGATTGATGGTGCTAATTGAGCCAGGAAAGATGATCACCATCATTCTCCTCCAACACATGGAGGTAAGTTGCGAGCTATTTAAAAGTATTGAGACCCACATGAAGCTACCACGTGCACTCTATGGCTATGGGTGGGTGAAGCCCACAAGTACATGAGGAAGTCAGTGGATTTCTATTGGCTATTCATCTGAGCTAGAGTGGAGAGGTGAATTCAAATGGTATTGACTCAATCTGAGTCATTTGTGATGCCCAACTCAGCTGTCAATCAATGACACATATTCAAAATTGCAAAGTATGCACATTGCAATTGTTTTTCTTTGCTCGAGTGAATATTAATGGAGGTAACCCATAAACCTATTTAATTCCCTTCAAAAATTGTGTATGTGATCAATTAATGGCGAGAGTTGAGAAGTGAATTACAGAGGTCATCTTGGCTAGCATTAGGGTTTCTCATGGATAAAAGTAGTAAGTACAACAAACACAATTTTATGCTTCATAAATTAGTGCTTTTTTTAATGTTCTTTTAAACGAGTGTGTTTCATCATTTTTCTTTCATTACTTTCAATTAGGGTTAATCTTTTCTTTTATAAGCCATAATCCTAAAAATTGTCCAAAATTAGCACTCATCCTAGGTCACAAATTGTAATTAGGAAGTTGAGTAGTTAAAATTCCTCTGTTAGAACTTTGGTACATACTCAAGCCCATGGCTCCTGAAAAAAAAGGTGCTTCTTCTTCTACCCAATCTAGAACCCTTTCTCAGGATGTGATTGACTTGCTACCCCAGTCTACGAACAACAGACCAGAGGGAAGGTTCTTGTTTCATGGTCCTATTGTAAAGGAAGGGTTGATAGATAAAGCTTGATTTCTCAAGGACGTCGAAGTACCTTACACTAGATGGCAGATGTTTCAATATTGGTTCGGGAATAGGAACCTGGGGTCTCCTTTCAGTAATCCATTGAGGTTGGATATGGGGAAGTTGATTGTTCCCAATGTGTATATCGATGTAGATCTCTTGAAAGATATTTCCTCAAAATATGACCCAGTTTCTAGGGCATTCAGAACATTTGATGGGGTGAATATGGTAAGAATAACTAGGTTAGAACTTGAAGAAATCTTTGACTTACATGAATGGAGTCCAGACATGATCCTGCTAGATATGGATACTATTAGAATAAAGAACAACAATACTAAGGTGTTCATTAGAAGAAGTATGATGCCTCTGCATACTACAATGACTAGCGATGGGAAACATAAGAGGAAAATTAAGATTGATGATAGAGAGCTTGAACCTTTCCCAATGAGCTATTTTTTTTAGCTATTTTACAAAGAATGTGTACTCTCTGTACCAAATTATTGGTGCTGATCCACATAAAAAATTGTAGTAGGAGTATAGTTATCTAGCCACACATCTTCAACACCCATCGCATAGTATTGTTTATGACTATGGAACTTATCTAGCTGAACATATCCATAAAGGCTTAGTTGAATTGAAGGAAAAAAATGGGTGCAGTTTTGGTGGTACTCATTGTTAATGCATATGTTCTTGTATAAAGTACAAAGAGTTATTGAGAAGGAAATCACCTTGGAAAGGGAGGGTGTGGACCTGTCTATCCAATGTTAGACCCAAATCTTGGATAAAGATGAAAAAAGGTATAAGTTTTTAATTTTTATAAATGCTTTTGCATCCAAGATAAGGAGGGAATTAATATATGAACCACCTAGAATTCCCCAAGAAATTCATGAATTCTTGACACCTAGGGAGATGAGGCAAGATTTGAATCTAAGCCATAATTGGGGAGATTTGATATTGTATCTTGATAAGACAATTTTTAGAGTATATGGTAGTGGTTTGGGACCATATATCTTGCATAAAGATGTTCCTTTGAGAATAGGGTTCCTTAAGATCATGAGGTAGTAAGGAGCTTCACAAGAAAAACATTTACCTAAATCAACAAGGAAGGGGTCATTCTTTCCAGAATGGACATTTGCAGATTACATTGTGACTAAAGGGACATGGAATGGATTAGAACATCTTCTAGCTCCTTATAAACTAATAACTGTGAGCTCAAGGAATCATGATCCTGAAGGCTTCATTAGTAAACTCAAAGTAGATAAGAAAATGGGTAACTTTGTACATGCTTTTGATTACCTTGAGGATGTTATTAGGAATGTTTTTGACTTCAAGGAATAAGATGAAAGAAAGGATAAATACCTTGCTTATAGAAAGATGGTAAAAGCTAAGAAGAAGAATAATCCCCAATATGATCCTCTGCCAAATATACCAAGTAACATTAACAAAGTTATGTATATCATGGATAATTTTGAGAATGTTGGTGTTTTGAGAGAACAACGAGAAATCCCAAATAATGGAAAGGAAATGGTGGGCCAAGAAAATGTTGAAGTGACATTAGAAGAACACCTACATATTAGTCCTTGATTCACCCCCTAGAATTTATGCCCATCATGAGCAACCACCTCAAAAGAAGCAAAGGATTGAGGCAAAAGGAGTGGTTGATTACTCTTACATGGATGAAGATGACATCTGCATCACTCCTAAAGAAATGTAGATAGGAATTCCTCCTAATGAAGGAGCAATTGCTTCTAGTTTAGGAAAAAGGATACTTAGATTAGGAAATCTTGACATTAGTGGATTGAATACTGCAGATGAATTAAGGGTAGAAGCCATCAAGGAGTTTATGGAAGATGACTCCTTCATTGAAACCTTTTCATTCTAGGATTTCTGGTGGAAATCCAAAGTTGTAGACTATGTAGAGAGGGTAGCCACTGAAAGGAGCTTGTATCCTGAATTACCTAAAAATTTCATTCAAGAAAATGTAAGAAGAATTATGGAAAAATAATTGAAAAAGATTAATGCCGAGGAGGGTAGAGAGCTTGTAAAGAAATGTGGTGTGTTGTTGTTGCCAGAATGGAATATTTTTGATGCTATTGTTTTAGATGAAATAAGAAAGGATGAAAGGCCTCTCCTACAAATATATGAAGAATTGGAAATGGCACTTCAAGGTTCAACATTTAGTGATGATTGGGATGGATTGGCAATAAGTTCATAATCTTCAAGATCCAAGAAACTAGCCTTGGCAGAGCCATCGGATTTTAGTGGACAATTTCTTGTAAAGAGAGTTGTTGATACCCCAACTTTGGAAGTTGCATATATGGTTGTCAATGTTGCTAGGTTCACTCGAGCGACTATGGAAGGTCTTACTCTAGAGAGAGATAACCTTAAAACTAAATACAAAGAACTCCTCAATGATTATGATAACAACCAACAAAAAGTGGTTGTGTTAGAAACCAAATTGGAATTTTTTAAACAAACAAGATAAGTGCATAGAGAACAGGGTCAACCCAGCTCAAGCCACCCACCTATAGCCTTTCCAATGAAATCTTCTCATCATTCACCTCATGAACAAGCCTTAGCAATAGTACCATACAATCATGGACAAGAATCATTTGCAGAGGAAGAATTAAGTAGACCAGGCTTTAGCTCATCTGACATAGAGCAATTGCTTTTGCAAATTGAAACATATAAGAAGTTGTTGGGGAAAGCGCATGACATAGTGTATGAAAACATCTCAAAAGTTGTCTAACCTTCCCTAACACATCTAAATGAGAAGATTTAGGTTAGAATTAATAGTGTGTATGAGAACTATGCCTTGATGGTATAGAAAATGAGATTGTCCCAAAGAGATAAGATGTTAGCCATACCAATCTTGAACAAGTGGGTCCCAAGAGCTGAGAGATTAAAGTTAATATTAGTGGGAGTTGGCTAGCATGAAGATAAGTATCATCTAGTGCTTCCAGTTTATGATTTTGTTTATGAATGGAGTGATAATAAGTTTCAAGGGTATGTAGCACCATTGGAGTAGAAGAAAATAGAATTGATAGCTTAATATAATCACACTAACTGAGATGCTAGCTCACTTTTTGATCCATGTCATTTTTTCATCTTGTTTGACGAAATCAATGTGTTGGTATAAAGAAGTTTATCCTTTTTGACATGTGCTTTTTGGAAGGAAAAGTTGCTCATCACAATGAATGCAAATGATCTTTGTCTCACATGAATTCCCTCCACTTTGATAAATGTAAATGTAACTGAATTAGGGAATGTTTATTATAGAGGTCCAATTCAAATGTGACATTTGCACACTTCTCCTAAAGTGTTTTTTTTCTCCCTTATTCTATAAAATGGAATTCAGGGCCATTTTTGCATGTCTTTTCTTAAATTCTGGAGTTGAATTGTGAAAATTGATAATACAGAGCAAACATAATGAGGCCTTATCTAATGCTTTACGTCTAGGTAGCAAGTTTTGTTAAATGTATGGTTTCTAAATATTTATGAATGATAATGGAGCTTTTCTGAGTCTATAGTCTGTCCATTTTGGTTTTGTATTCAAATTATTAATGAAAATTCTGATCATAGATCATTTCTTTAATTTTCATCATTTATGCTTTGATATGTGCTTTTGTTTTAGCTCCCATTAGTGGAATGAGTTAAATTCTTGAATCAAATCATGAATTCATGTGCAAGATCATTGGATCTAATAAGTAGTATGTAGATGTTTGTCATAGATTTGTGAACTTCAGGGTAATGTTGCTAAGATCATGAGTATTTAGAATTAAATAAACATTGTATTTCAATTTCCTCGGACTCCTAGCCCATAGATAATGGCACTGATCTTAACTCATTTAAATATTTCTTATGGTTCTAGTAACTTGACTTGAGAACAATCTTTTAAATAATCATTTATCTATCTTGAATTTGTAGTTTGTGTTGTTTTATATTCTCGGCTTAAAGCGTGTAGTTTGTTCAAGGAATTGCCAACTTCTTGAATAGTTTTAGCTTATTAGCCATGGATGAGAATATATTTGCTTAAATACACAATGTACATGTGAATTGTCTAAAATAATAGTATAATATACATTGTGGGATCACCCTCCTGAGTTTCACAGAGCCTGAAGTGTAGGAGACAAAGGTATTGGTGCCATATCTTGTTAGTTGGCTACTTGTCTAGCAAATATTTGAGAATTGAGCGTGGAAAACTCATAGGTACCTGTTGAGACCTGATTGGTTCATTGTTAAAAACAACCAACATAATGGAAACTCTACTGGGGACATAAGTCTTATGATTATTAGTTCTCCAGAACACCTTATCATAGATCACCATGTTATATGGTGATATTTACTCATACAATCTATCAATTGAATGCATCTGCTAAGTTTAGCTCGAATGTTTTCCAATATTGTATCTAAATTTTTAATAAATTTCTCACATTTATCTTTAAAGAATGTGTTTAAAGTTCATATAAAAATACGTCATAGTTGTCAAATTTTTTCTTAGTTTCTAAAGAACTATCAATATTTGCAAAGGTTATAACAAAATCGCTACTAATCTGTCCCAAGAACCTTGGGTGGAGACTCTGAATTCTTTGCACCAGTGTGAACCGATATTCAAGGATATTAAAGAAGTTACAAAGAAAATTATAAAGAAACTAAGGTGACAAGGGTGAAAAGAACTCAAGCTCTGATGAATGGAACATGGGGCCATATGAAGAAGCATCCAAAGCAGAAGCTGGAGGGTGAATTGTCTAGGAATAAAGGAAAATGGATAAAGGATAAGGACACAGGAAAAGGTAAGTCTACACCTCATCCTACCTCTGAACAAGTAATGCATTCTAGTTCTAGTTCAAAATATGAAAAGAATCTGTTAGACATCAGTGATAGTGCTTCTAATGAGAGGGGGGAGGTTTTTATGAAGAATATTGTAAATGAGTACTCCTCAAACCCTGGCATGCAAGCTATGAGGTAGAGAGAGATAGAATACAAAGAGACAATGCTAGTGCTAGGCATACTAGAGCCAAATGATATATTGTCCCAAATTCCCATACATACACCCCTCTCCCTAATGACTTGTTAACTGGAGATAATTATTCCCACGATCCACCTCCTCTTCAAGATGAAAATGTAGTTACATCTAATAGAGATTCTACCTTTTTGATGAAGAAGAGGTATTGAATGTTGTGTATTTTCTTACTCAAAGGATCTCTATATGTAATGGAAATAGAAAGAAAAGGGATGCAGAGAAGGAGAAAAGGATTAGGGAAGCCATGGTGAGAAGGGAAATATTAAGGATGAAAGCAAAGGATTTGGAAGCATTAGACAAATTGGTAGCTCAATCTGACTAAGAAGAAGGTCCGGTAGTTCAAGAAATTTTAGGAAAAATCTCTGTAGATCCTCTAGTTGATAAAATTATTGCAATCCCACAAACCAATGTTGTTGAAAAAACTACTATCCCACCTCCTCCTCCACCTAAGAATACTAAGAGAGAATCCCATGATGTTAACAAAGGGAATCACCCTATGAATGAGAAAAAGGCTAATGAAGGGGTAAAGATTAATGAGGGAGATGCTTAAAAGAAGGATAAATCTCAGGATGATTCTATTTCAATTTTTGATAAATTAATGAAGGAGAATGAAGAATTGGATAGGAAGAGAAAAGAAATGGAATTAATGGCAGTAAGCAAGGAAATGAAAAAGAAGCTTAGTTTCTAGTAATCTACATTAAAAGATCCTGTCTCTAAAACCCAAAGCCCTCAAGGATACTCATCCTCCTCAAATCCTCATACTAGTGACAAAAGTTTAGCTATTGGTAACCCCTCCAGCTCTTCTTCACATCCTGAAGACAAAGACAAAAATGTCCATTTTAATGATCAACATGACTCTCAACACATAAGGCATGGGTATAATGGTGAAAGAAGAAGAGATAATGACAACCAAGATGAGGAAGAAAGACCTATGGGTAGAATATTGTTACACATGGGTATAATGGTGAAAGAAGAAGAGATAATGACAACCAAGATGAGGAAGAAGGACCTATGGGTAGAATATTGTTACATACTCATAGGTATAAGCAACTATGTTTTGAAAATATTTCTAGATACCCAAATATAGTGCCAGAAAATGCCTACAAACATGTGCCTAAATTTACTAGCAACAATTCCCTTAGTGGGGAAGACTATTTGAAGGAATTTCAAAGTTTTCTAGAAGACTTTGAATTATGGGATGAGGACGTAGCTATCAAATATTTCATACAATCCCTTACAGAAGATGAAAGAGACTGGTATAGGAGTTTTCTGGATGTGAGTATTAACTCCAAGAATTCATTCTTCTGAGTTTCAGAGAGCAATATGGTGATCAGACCAACCCATGGTTTATATTAAATGACTTCAACAACATTACAAAGGGGCACAATGAAATGGCTACTGAATTCAATGCGAGATTTCAGAAAGCAATGTATAAGATCCCTGGATTTTTGAGGCCTAATGAAATAGAATGTTTGGTTGTCTATTGTAATGCATATGATTCTAAGATGTGTTACTTGCTTAGAGACAAAAATCCACAATCTTTAAGGGAGGCTTACAAGATGGCAGTAAACATTGAAAATAATAGAAGGGCATCTGGAAAGGTTGATAGAAGAGATGACCCTAAGCCTTCTAAGAATTCAAGATCTCAAAATGAGAAGGTATCTAAAGTTATAGCCCCATAAGAGACTTTATCAAATTAATATAGTGGTTCTCAATGAAATAGTACCTCCACAAGTACCACACTACTCTCATGTTGATATTTTTCAGGTTTTGTCTCAAATTCGGGTTACAGTTCCATTCCATGAGATGATGAGGATCAATGACCATAAGCACAAAACAATGGTTATTATTAACAATATTTTTTAGGGAAACAAGCACAAAGCTAAGGATAACGTACCTGAAAAAAGCAAAGGATGGGAAAAGTATGCTGAGGTAGGGGCCAATGTCAATGAGAACCCTAAGATTTACTTAGGAACCACCATCACTACAAACTCAAGTTTAGTCAATCCTTTCTTTTTGAGTCTGATCATTAGTGGAAAAGTACTTAGGAATTGTATGATAGATTCGGGTGCTTCAGACAATGTCATGCCTATCAAAATAATGGAGGAAATGGGCTTGAAAGTTGATAGCACATATGGAAAGTGCTATGCCATGAATTCAAGAGAGCTTATTGTTATTGGTGTAACCTATGAGGTCCCATATAGATTGGCTACGTTCCTAGAAAAGGATTTGGTCATGAGTGTCATCGTGGTGGATATTCTGCCAACATATGGAATGCTACTTTTAAGACAACGTTGTGCTTCCATGGGAGGGAGCAAACAATGTGACCTGTGATTTGCCACATTCTCAATTGATCAAAAGGATGTCAAAGTTTTCTAGGAGTCAAGATTATGAGACATGATTAAGCATGTTGAAGGACCAGAAGAACCCCCAATAATCAACTTTGTGGACAATGGCATAGATACTTTTCAGGTGGAAGAAGTGGAGAAAGAAGAAGGATAACTAAACCTACACCAATTGTTAAAGAGGTTTTTCCGACATTACCAGAAGATCCTCTATGGACTATGTACTTTGATGGAGCCTACTCAAAAGAGGGCTCAATTTTTGGGGTTATTCTTATATCTCCCCAAGGTAAGACTTTCAAATATTCATTTTTACTATAGTTTGCATGTACCAATAATGTAGCTGAGTATGAGACATTATTTCTTGGTTTAAAACTTTCCTCCAAACATGGGATAAAATTGTTAAAAGTATTTGGTGATTTAGAATTGGTAGTCTCCCAAGTCAGGTCCAAATTTGTCACTAAAAACAAGAAGTTGAGGCAATATAGAAATGAAGTTTGGGATACTATTGAGGCAATTGATACCTTTGCAATCGAATGGATAGATAGAGGATAAAATTTTAGAGAAAATTTATTGGCTAACATTGCAGTTAAGCTAGATGATGTGGTTTTTGATGGTATCTAAAGGATTGAGGTACAAACAAGACCTATTGTACCTAACAACATTTGCAAACAAACAAACAAAATTCCCAAGGAATTAGTTGCACTTGAAGAGTGTTTGATGGCCCAGATAAGTCAAGTGCTAGACAAACATCTACACATAAAGAAGACCTTGAGGAGATAAATTTGGGGATAGACAATGCCTCTAAGAAGGTTTATAAGAAGGTTTACATTGGTAAAAAGATGAAGCCACATGTAAGGACTATGTTGATTTCCTTATTAAGGAAATATAGACATGTGTTTGCATGGTCTTATGATGATTTGAAGGCATATAGGGAGGATCTTTTCCAACATGAGATTCCATTAAAAACTGATACCAAGCCCTTTAGGTAGAAGCATAGACCAATTAATCCCACTTTGAGACCTAAAATGCAAGAGGAACTAGCAAAATTGAGTGATGTAGGAATCATTAAACCTATAAGGCATTCCTCATGGGTATCCAATTTAGTTCCTATTAGAAAGAAGAATGATTATTTGAGGTTATGTGTGGATAATAGGAATCTTAATGTTGCATCCTTAAAGGACAATTATCCCTTACCTAACATGGAAGCAATGTTACAAAAGATAAAAGGTTGTGAGTTGCTTTCCATGATGGATGGATTTTTAGGATATAACCAAGTCATGGTAAGATAGTCAGAACAATACAAGACAACATTCAGCATGCCATGGGGAACCTATGTTTATGTTAGAATGCCTTTTGGCCTTGTAAATGCTAGTGCCACTTTTCAAAGAGCCATGGACGTGGCTTTTGCTGACTTTCTAGATCTATTTCTTGCTATTTATCAAGATGATCTCACTGCCCACAACAAGAAACAGGAAGATCATTACTCCCACCTTGAGAAATTTTTATCATGGATTTGGAATATGGTATCTCCTTGAACCCAAAGAAATATGCTTTCGGGGTTAAAGAAGGTAAGTTGTTGGGGCATATTGTTTTGAAGGATGGTATCAAAATTGATCCTAAAAGAATGGCAGTAATTGATAAGATTACCCCACCAAGGAATGTCAACGCGATTCATTCTTTCTTTGGGAAAATAATTTTTTTTTAGAAGATTTGTGACCAACTTTGCAGAGAGAAGAAGGGCTATTTCTAAAATTCTCAAGAAATGAGAAAAGGTACTAACATTGTCAGAAGAACCTCTTAAAGCTTTTCAAGCTATTAAAGATGCTTTTCAAGTATGACACTACTGAAAAGAAAACTTATGCCTTAGTTAAGGCTATAAAAAATTTCAGAACTTATTTGACTAGTGCATCAGTAGTTGCTTATGTTCCAAGTGTAGCGGTCAAAGAAATTTTTACTCAACAAGAGACTACAGGTTGGAGATGTAGATGGATTAATAGAATCCAAGAGTTCAACATAGATATTCAGATCACTAAATTAGTAAGGGGTTAAGGTTTGGCGAAACTCATGGCTGAAATCAATCTAGAGGCTAACCAAATTAATGAGGTTGAACAAGAAAACATTGCTCCCATCTATGATATGCAAACATGTGGTTGGTATAGAAGGATAGTTGATTATTTATAGACTATGAAATGTCCTGATGGCATGCCAAACAATGAGAGGAGAAATTTAAAACTAAATGCAATCAAATATGTTATTATTGATGGCAAACTCTAGTGTAGAAGCCAAGAGGGTGTGCTTCTTCAATGTGTGGATGGTGACCAAGCGGAAGACTTGTTGATTGAAATGCACAAGGGAGTGTATGGAGGAAAATATATGGTTAAAAATACTGCAAACAAGATATTAAAGGTTGGTTTCTAGTGGCCCATAGTCTTGAAAGATGCCCATAGATATGTGAAAAGGTGTGACGCTTGTTAGAGATTTACTAGTAAGCTGAAATTTTTAGGCAATTTACAACTTAGCACCAATCCCTTTCTAGCAGTGGGGCATTGAATTTATTGGAGAAATGGTAGTGAGGTCTAGTGGAGGAAATGCTTGGATTGTAGTGGCAACCGACTATTTCACAAAATGGGTTGAGGCTATTCCTACCTCGAAGGCAACTAGCAAGGTTGTTATTGATTTCTTAATGAATAACATCTTGAGTAGGTTTGGTGTGCCTAAGAAGATTGTATCTGATAATGCCAAGTGCTTTAGGTCTGAAGATTTTATGAATTTCTATAATTATCATGGTATAAATATGTCTTACTCATCCCCATACCACCCCAAAGGGAATGGACAATCCGAGTCCATTAATAAAATCCTTATGAAGATCATCAAACGGGTCCTTGAGAAGAATAAGAAAGCCTAGGATTTGAAGTTACAATTAGCACTATGGGAAGATAGGGCTATAGTCAAAAAAGCTATTGGGCACTCTCTTTTCAACTTGGTGTATGGGGTAGAGGCCAGGATCCCACACAATAATCTGATGAAAATGTATAAGTTTGTACAGGAATATGATACTAACATTTGTGATGATATGAAAAATAGGATGAATGAATTGGTCAAGCTTGATGAGATGAGGAGAGAAGCTCACAAGAAGAATGAGAAAATGAAGCTTCAAGCTAAATATCTGCATGACAAAAGAGCCACCCAGAGAAAATTTGAGGTAGGATGTATGGTGTTGATGTGGAATGCCCGAGTAGAGGAAAAAGGAAAGCATGGGAAGTTTGTACCCTTGTGGCTTGGACCTTATTTGATCACTAACACTCATGGGGAAGACTCTTACTTCTTGCAATCACTCTTAGGTGAATTTTTGGAACTACCTCTACATGGATAGTTCCTGAAACCCTATTTCTCTTGAAATAGGTTATATTTCCATGTATATTGTATAATCTTGTAAATTTTATATATAGGGTTTGGTGTGTTTTCTTTTTGCTATGTCTGCTTGCCTTGTTTGGGAAAGCTCCTAGTTTATTTTTGGGTTCCTTTAGATTTGGTATTCTTCACCAAGAGATTTGTTTATTGCCATACCCACTAGGGGTATGCATCCCTGAGCATGAGCCACTGATAGAGCCCTCAAAATTCTTGACATTTTGAGACCTTTTGTGCTTGATATTAACATGTCACACATTCCCTATTAATAGGGTTTGAGGTTTTTCTTAGCCAAGTATTGTCCCCAATTGACCCATGTTTGATCCTTGAATGTTATAATTTTATGTTGACTAGTTTTCCTAGTTGTCAGTATTGTTAGTTGTCTTTTGAGGCATCAAAATATGTTCCTTATTGACCCCATTACCTAGGTTAGTTAGTCATTTTAATCTATCCCTATATCAGGTTTTTAATTTTAGATTCATGAGTGACTTAAGTCTAAGTCATCGGTCCCTAAGGGTAAGTTCTCATCAGCCTAATCACTGTCCTATTCTATGAGTAACTTCATTTCATGTGTAGGTTGAGAAGTCATCAGTTTGTGGGATTTCATCTGGACTGTTCCTCACTGGCCCATCCATTTGAAATGATAATAGTTTAATTGCTATGAGGTTAGCAAAATGTTATCACGTGTAGGTGGGCCCAGCTGTTGCATCCCATGCCAATGCCCAAAGCTTTGAGTTTGATGGTGCTAATCAAGCTAGGAAAGATGGTCACCACCATTCCCCACCAGCTTGCTGAGGTAAGATGCAAGTTCATTAAAAGTATCGAGACCTATGAGAAGCTGCCACATGCACTTTGTGGTGACAGGCGAGTGAAGCCCACAAGTACACGAGGAAGGTATAGTTAATGGATTTCTATTGGTTATTCATTTGAACTAGAGCAACGAGGTGAATTCAAATGATATTGAATAAATTTGAGTCATTCATGATGCATTACTCAGCTGTCAATCAATGAAACATATTCAAAATTGAAAAGTACACATGTTGTAATTGTTTTGCTTCACGTGAGTGAACATTAATTGCGGAGGTAACCTATAAAACTATTCAATTCCCTTTAGAAATTGTGTATGAGGCCAATTATTGCTTATTTGGGATTTGAAGACATGTCCAAGACAATACGAAGAGTTGAGAAGCAAATTGTAGAGGTCATCATGGCTGGCATTAGGGTTTGTCACGACTGAAAGTAGTAAGTACAACTAACATAATTTTATGCTTTTAAATGAGTGTCTTTCATCATTTTACTTTGATTACTTTGAATTAGGGTTAATATTTTCTTTTAAAAGCCATAACCCTAAAAATTGTCTAGAAGTAGCACTCAGCCTATGTCACAAACTACAATTAGGAAGTTGAATAGTTAAAACTACTCTATTAGAACTTTAGTATACTTGATCCCATGGCTCTCAAAATATAAGGTGCCTCTTCTACCCAGTCTAGAACCCTTTCTCGGGATGTGATTAACTTGCTACCCCAGTCTATGAACAAGAAACTAAAGGAAACAATCTTGTTTCATTGTCCTACTGTGAAGGAAGGGTTCATAGATAAAGCTTTCTCAATCAAGGATGTCGAAGTACTTTACACTGGATGGCAGATGTTTCAACATTGGTTCAAGAATAGGAACCTGGGGTCTCCTTTCAATAATCCTTGGAGGTTGGATATGGCGAAGATGATTGTTCCCAATATGTATATGGATGTAGATCTCTTGAAAGATATTTCCTCAAAATATGACCCATTTTCTAGGGTAGTCAGAACATTTGATGGGGTGGTTATGGTAAGAATAACTAGGGAAGAGCTTGAAATATTTTACTTGCATGAACGGAGTCCAAACATGATCTTGTTGGATATGGATACTATTAGAATAGAGCAAAACAATACTAGGGTGTTCATTAAAACTAGGATGTCTCCTCTGCATACTGCAGTGACTAGCGATGGGAAACACAAGAAGAAAATTAAGATTAATGACAAAGAGCTTGAGCTTTTCCCAATGAGCTATTTTTCCAACTATTTTTGAAAGATTATGTACTCTTTGTACCAAATTATTGGTGCCAATCTACCTGAAACATTGTAGAAGGAGTACAATTATCTGGCCACACATAATTTCTTGAGAAATTCATGAATTCTTTAAACCTATGGAGATGAGGCCAGATTTGAATATGAACCATAATTGGGGGGATTTGATTTTGTATCCTGATAAGATAATTTTTAGAGTATATGGTAGTGGTCTGGGCCTATATATCTTGCCTAGAGACGTTCCTTTGAGAATAGGGTTCCTTGAGATCATGAGGCTATTAGGAGCTTCACAAGCAACACATTTACTTGAATCAACAAGGGCTCATTCTTCCCAGAATGGAAACCATTTGCAGATTACATTGTGACAAAAGGGACATGGAATGAATTAGAACATCTAATAGCTCCTTATAAATTGATGACTATGATCCCAAGGAATCATGATCCTGAAGGCCTTCTCAGTAAACTCAAAGCAGATAAGAAAATGGGTAACTTTGTACATGCTTTTGATTACCCTGAGGATGTTATTAGGAATGTTTTTGAATTTGAGGAAAAAGATGAAATAAGGGCTAAATACCTTTCTTATAGAAAGATGGTAGAAGCTAAGAAGAAGAATAATCCCTAATATGAACCTCTTCCAAATATACATGGTGACTTTAATAAAGATATGCATGTCATGGATAATTTTGAGAATGTTGTTTGTGTTTTGAGAGAATAGTGGGAAATCCCAAATAAGGGAAAGGCAATGGTGGTTGAAGAAAATGTTGAAGTGACATTAGAAGAAAGACCTACATATCAACCACCCGAGCAATTGAGGATATACTCTAGGAGGAAGAAAGTAACAGGTGAGGAAAGAGGCTAAACAACCCCTACCACCTTTGAATGGACAAAACCAGACTCTCCCAAGAGTGTAGTGCCACCTCCTCCTGTACATGCCTCTTTGCCTATAATTAATCTTAATTCACCCCCTAGAAGTTCTTCCCTTCTTGAGAAATCACCTCAAAAGAAGCAAAGGATTGAGGAAAAAGGAGTGGTTGATTACTCTAACACAGATGAAGATGACATCTACACCACTCCTGAAGAAATGCAGATAGGAATTTCTCCTCATGAAGGAACAATTGCTTAAAGTTTAGCACAAAGCATCCTTAGATTAGGAAAGCTTGACATTAGTGGATTGAATACAGTAGATGACTTACGGGTAGAAGCCAACAAGGACTTTATGGAAGATGAATCCTTCACTGAAACCTCAGCATTCTAGGATTTCTAGTGGAAATCCAAAGTTGCAAACTATGCAAAGAGGGTAGCCACTAAAAGGGGCTTCCAACCTAGATTGTGTAAAAATTTCATTCAGGTAAATGTAAGAAGCATTATGAAAAATGAATTTAAAAAGATTAATGCCCAGGAGGATAGAGAGCTTGTAAAATAATGTGGTGTGCTATTGTTGCTAGAATGGAATATTTCTGATGCTATTGTTTTAGATGCCATAGGAAGGGCTGAAAGGCATCTCATACAAATAGAAAAAGAATTGGAATTGGCACTTCGAGGTTCAACACTTAGTGAGGATTGGGATGCATTGGAAATATGGCCATTATCTTCAGGATCTAGGAAACTAGCCTTGGCAGAGCCATCAAATTTTAGTGGACAATTTCTTGTAAACAGAGTTGTTGATACCCTATCTTTGGAAGTTGTAGACATGGTTGTTAATGTTGCTAGGTTCACTCAAGGAACTATGGAAGGTCTTACTCTAGAGAGAGATAACCTCAAAACTAAATATAGAGAACTCCTCAATGATTATGATAACAACCAATAGAAAGTGGTTGTGTTAGAAACTAAATTAGAATTTTATAAATAAATAGGAGAAATGCATAGAGAACAGGGTCAACCCAGCTCAAGCCACCTACCTCTAGCCTCTACAATGACATCTTCTCAGCATTCACCTTATGACCAGGCCTTAGAAATAATACCATATAGTTGGGGACTTGAATCATTTACAAAAGAAGAAATAAGTAGACCAGGCTCTAGCTCATCTGACAGAGAGCAATTGCTTCTGCAAATTGAAACATAAAAGAAGTTGCTAGAGAAAGCTCATGACACAATGTACGAAAACATCTCAAAAGTTGTCTGCACTGCCCTAATGCATATAAATGAGAAGATTCAGGTTAGAATTTATATTGTGTATGAGAACTATGCCTTGATGGTATGGGAAATGAGATTGTCCCAAAGAGATAAGATATTATCCATACCAATCTTGAACAGGTGGGTCCCAAGAGCTAAGAGATTAAAGTTAATATTAGTGGGAGCTAGCCAGTATGAAGATAAGTACCCTCTAGTGCTTCCAATTGATGATTTTGTATGTGAACTGAGTGAGAAAAAGTTTCAAGGGTATGTAGCCCCACTAGAGTAGAAGATAATAGAATTGATAGCTCAATATAAGCACACTGACTTATCACCAATACCAGACATTGAGGTTTCCAATTATGAAATGAAACCATTGCAAGTGTGGAAAAGGGAACTAAATGAGGTTATTGATTCCCAGGTGGATAAAATTTGCAAAGAAGTTGATATTGATGTCTTCAATGACACTTTGGGGAGGTTAACATTTCTTAGTAGCTTTCTAGAGGATTTTGACAAAGAGTCCAATGCAGTAGTAACCATGTACTCCCCATACAGGAAAACCCTGGATAAAATTATTGACCTTGATTAGCCGTCTGAGGAAGAATATGAAGAATGGGGAAGGGTGTATGTTTGAAAATTTGGTTTGTGAATAGGGATATGAAACATATACTAGGTCAAGTATTGTATAGGTTTGAACTTAGAAGTTACAATGGATAAAACATATGTTTCATAGGAAGATATTAGTTGTTGGTGATATGGAGTGCTAACTGAGATGCTAGCTCACTTTTTGATCCACATCATTTTGTCATCTTGTTCGGTGAAATCAATGTGCTACTACAAAGAAGTTTATCCTTTTTGACATGTAATTTTTGGAAGGAAAAGTTACTCCTCACAATGAAGGTAAATGATCTTTGTCACATATGAATTCCCTCCACTTTGATAAATGTAAATGTAACTGAATTAGGGAATGTTTCTTATAGCAATCCACTTAGAATATTGCATGTGTACACTTGGCCTGAATCTTGTTTTTTCTCCCTTATTCTATAAAAGGGAATTCAGGGCCATTTGTGCGGGTCTTTTGTTGAATCCTGGAGCTGAATTGTGAAAATTGATAATACAGAGCGAACATAATGAGCCCTTATCTAATGGTTTATGTCTAGGTAGCAAGTTTTGTTAAATGTATTGTTTCTGAATATTTCCAAATGATAATGGAGGTTTTTCGAGTCTATAGTCTCTCCATTTCAGTTTTGTATTCGAATTATTAACGAAAATCCTAATCATAGACCATTTCATTAATTGTCATTGTTTATGCTTTGATATGTGCTTTGGTTTTAGCTCCCATTCATGGAATGAGTTAAATTCTTGAATAAAATTATGAATTCATGTGCATGGTCATTGGATTTGATAAGTAGTTTGTAGATTTTGGTCATATATTTTTTAATTGTAGGGTAATGTCGCTAAGATCATGAGTATTCATAATTAAATAAACCTTGTATTTCAATTTTGGAGGACTCCTAGCTCATAGATAATGGAACTGATCTTAACTCATTTAAATCTTTCTTATGGCTTCAGTAACATGACTTGAGAACAATCTTTTAAATAATAATTGATCTATCTTGAAATTTTGGTTTTCTTTTTTATATTCTTGGCCTAAGGTGTGTAGTTTGTTCAAGGAATTTCCAACTTCTTGAAGTGTTTTATCTTACTAGCCATGGATGAGAATATATCTACTTAAATATACAATGTACACGTGAATTTTCTAAAATAATAGTATAATATACATTGTGGGATCACCCTCTCAGGTTTCATAGAGCCTAAAGTGCAAGAGATAAAGCTATTGGTGACATATCTCATTAGTTGACCACTTGTCTAGTAGATATTCAAGAATTGAGCCCAAGAAGCTCATAGGTACATGTTGAGACCTGATTGTGTCATTGTTAAAAACAACCAATAGATAGTTTTACAATGTTTGAGGGAGAAGAATCATTTTGGAAAGCTATCGAATTGATCATTTTATTAAGATAGGGTGCACTACCTAGGTCACATTATTTCTGAGGAGTGATTCTTTTTGGATCTTCAAAAAGATAAAATAAATCATGGAGTGGTTGGCACCTTAGAGTGTGACAGAGGTGTGAAGCTTTATGGGCCTTGCTAGGTATTATAGGAAATATGTGCAAGAGTTCTCTCAAATTGCAACCTCAATAACTTCACTTCAAAAGAAAGGGAATAGGTTTCAGTGGACCAAGAAGTATGAGCAATGCTTCAAACTCCTGAAGGAGAAGCTCATGACAACCTTAGTGTTGAATATACTTGATCCCAATGGTCAATTCTCAGTGATCACTGATGCTTCAAGAAATATTGTTGGAGCAATGTTAATACAAGATGGGAAAGTAGTCGCATATGAATCAAGGAAGCTAAAAAAAAATAAAGGGAATTATGTGCCACACAATCTAGAACTAGTAGCTATAGTGCATGCCTTACATATGTGGAGACATTATCTTTTGGGTAAGCCATTTGAGCTCAAAATGGATCATTCAGGATTGAGATACATCTTCACTCAGCCAAACCTCAATGCATGATATAGGAGATGGCTAGAATTCCTTAGTGAGTATGAATTCAAAATTGAGTAAATAAAAGGAAAGGAAAATAGAGTGGTAGATGCTCTTACTAGAAGAAGACGTCTAGTAGCCATGACCTCTATGAGATAAAAATTAAGGCATTAGGTGATGCAACACTTGTAAATAGATTAGCATTATGAGAGAGTGAAAAAGGATTTAGAAGAGAAATTTCTAGACCATCGATTCAATAAGTATGAGCTTGAATCAGATGATATCTTATGATACCAAGGGTGAATGTATATTCTAGATTTTGGAGAGCTTAGTAAGCTAGTCCTAGAAGAATTCCAAAATGCACCACATTCAAGACCCTCAGAGTTACAAAGATGATCATGGAATTGAAAACCTTGTATTATTGGTTGAAGCTCAAGAAGGATGTAGTGGAATACATAGGTAGGTGCTTGGAGTGTCAACAAGTTAAGGCTGAGCACTTGCATCTAGTAGGGCTCCTTTATCTTCATGATATACCTAAGTACACATGTCAAGTGACCAACATGGACTTTGTATAGGGTTTACCTTTAAGTAAGAACATACATGACATAATTTTGGTAGTAGTCGATAAGTTGACTAAGGTCAACATTATATTCCAAGGAATCTTAAGGATGGATCATTGACCTTGGCCAAGAAATTTTTCCAAGAGATCTTTCACTTACATGGAGTGCTAGAGACCATTATATTCAATAGAGATACATAAATGACATCAAGGCTTTGGACAACCTTGAATGTAGCCCTTGGGACTAGGATAAATTTCAATTTAGCCTATCATCCTTAGACCAATGTCAAACTGAGAGTGTGAATTAGGTAGTAGAAGATCTACTTCGGATGTACTGTATCGATCAACAATATAAATGGGAGAGTATCTACCACTGGTAGAATTTTTTTTATAACAACTGCCATCATGCATCCTTAGGTATGGAACCTTTCGAGGCCTTGTATGGGTGAAATTTTCACACTCCCATCAATTGGGATAGATTGAAAGACATGATCATAGTGTGTCTTGAAAAGTTCAAAGAGATGGAAGAGTAAATGAGACTCATCAAGAGCAAATTGAAGGAGGTGGCAGATAGAAAAAAGAGCTATGCTAATAGAAATAGAATCTTTAGATAGTTTTCACTCGAGGATAAGGTATTTTTAATATTCAAGCCAAATAAGAGCTCCATTACCTTTGAGAAATCATCCAAGTTGGCTCTGAGATATGTGGTCTTGTTTGATGCGTTAGAACTTATCAACTTGGTTGCATAGGATTTTCTCTACCACCTGCTTTATCTTGAATCGATAATGTGCTTCAAATTTCTTTTCTTAAGCCATACGACCTAGATGCATTTCATATACTTAATTGGCATCCTTTATAGGTGGAGGATCCATGAGTGGTGCTGATGGAGCCCATTGAAATTCTAGATAGATGCAACGTCAAGTTGTGAAACAGAGACATTGTTCAATACAAGGTCCAATGTGACCAGTATTTTGAGGATAGTGCTACATCAAAGGATGTGGAGGAAATATAATGCTCTTTTCCTCATTTTCTTTCTTAGATTGAATATTGATGATTCACTATATACTATTTCTTAATATTTTTGGACTTCAATTGTATGATGTTTTAGCTTGATACTAGTAAGATTTGATGTGAAAATGGACATATGTGATTCAATTTTATTTAAATAGACATCGAGATGATGTCTCTTCCTAGTGGGGAAGGATGTCACATCTCAATTTTATTGCTCGCATTTAATATTAAATTAATTGAAATATTTGCAAAAATGGAATTTATCATTTAGTATTTATGGGATTTGATAAATGCAATAATATTTGAAAAATGATTATCTTACAATTTTATGATTTAAGAGAATTATTTTATAATGACATTCTATTAAACATTCCTAATAAACAATTGCAGGTGCAAGAATGTGTATGCAAGAATAGGTTGAAGAATGAGAACATGGTTGAGGTAGGGATGCTTAGCCAGAGGATGAATGCTAAGCAAGATTGGAATTTGGAATCTCACACACTATAGTAGACCATGACATCTACATTGTTCTTGTAAATGAAAGAAATAAATAGGTAACTTAAATGAAAGAAATAAATTAATGAAATTATTTTCCTTACCTTGTCTATTCGAAGTTAATTTCATATTTATCTAGAAAAAGGAGAAAACTAGTGGAATGCAAAATATAACTATTTACATATTGTGATATTGCTATTAGGATTCAACAGTGTAGTTCGAGTCAAACTCATTGACCCATGTTTCATGAGTAGTGGTTCACAAGAACCCATCTCTCATGATAATGAATGTCCACTTAGCGGGTATGTGTAGGATCATCATGGAAAAATCAGGCCTTTAAGTGGCAAAAAATTCAGAAAAATCACAGTTAGGCAACTTGACGTAAAAATTAGAATAAGTTATCTATATTATTTCAAAAATATGTAAGAATTGAATCTGTAGAAAATTGAATGTAGTTTCTAAACTACCAGGTTTTTTTAAAAAGAAAATAAATCTATTTGGTAAAAATTTGAAATTTCAATGCAATTGTACTTAAATTTTAGGTAAAAAATAAGAAGTAGGTGTTTGTCTGACACCCTAACCACAATAAAATGATAATATTTTTTATAATATTTTAGATATAAGTATAGGAGTCATGTCCTGATGTGATGCATATTTTTTTGTAATTTTTTCCAAGTAAAATTAATTATGAATTTTTTATTACAACTTCTAGAAAAATAAAGATTGTCCATCATCTGACAATTAACTTGGTCAAACATCATGAAATTGAAATTTCTTTTTTAAATCCTTATATGTGAAGCATAGAATGTGACAGAGTTGATTCAAAAAATGTGATATTGAAAGCTTGATAGATGTTTTTTCAATCATCCTATCAATCAACACTTTAGTCAAAATTTGAATAGAAAATGAATAATAATTACTTTTTAACCAAAGCAAGTACATAATTTACATTGGTGGAAATATGAGAATCTTTTAAAACCCTTTCATTTCATCAATTTTGGGTAAAAACGTCAGCCACATACCCATCATATTGCCACTTTTTGGCCCATCATGATCCTGCACATAGCCTAGCACTTATTGCATCTAGGTGATGCTCATAGAGGTGAAGCCTAGGCATTCCTGGGTGGTAATCCATCTTGGTACTACTCCAAATGAAGTGCACTTAATCTTGGGGGAAACTCTGTGGTTAAGCGCGCTTGAGCTGGGGTAGTACTGGGATGGGTGACCTCCCAGGAAGGCCCAATGCTTCACTTTTGTGAGCATCACCTTGATGCAATGAGTGCTAAGTGTACCATTCATTATTAGGGCATGTGCAGGATCATGATGGGTATTTTTAGGGTATGTGGCTGATGACTTTTTTTTTACCCAAAATTGATGAAATGAAAAGGGTTTTTAAAGGATATTCTTAGCTTTCCAACATAATAAATTATGTTTTACTATGAAATTAATAAATAATTATTATTCATTTTCTATTTGAATTACAACTAAATTCTTGATTGATAGGCTGATTAAAAAACACCTATAGCTTTCAAATGGTATCACATTTTTGGAATCCAAAACATGCATCACATTCTATGCTTCACATACTATAGGATTAAAAAAAGAAAAATTGAATTTCATGAATTTTTTACCAAGTTAAGGTGGTCCGATACAAGTTTTATATTTTAAAAGCAAATAAAATATTTATAATTAATTATTTACTTGGAAAAAAATTACAAAAAAATATGCATCACATCTAGACATGAGTCCTCTACTTATGTCTAAAATCTTATAAAAAAAATTATCATTTTATTGTGGTTAGGGTGGTCAGACAAACACCTACTTATTTTTTCCCTGAAATTTTAGTACTATTGCATTGAAATTTCAAATTTTCAACAAACAAATTTTTCTTTTTTTCAAATAAGCCTAGTAGTTTAGAAATTGCATTCAATTTGCTAAAAACTCTATTCTTACGTATTTTTGAAATAATATAGATAACTTATTGAAATTTTAATGTCAAATTTCCTAACTCTAATTTTTCTAAATTTTTTGCCACTTAAGGGCCTATTTTTTCCATGATGATTTTGCACATACCCATTATGAGAGATGGGTTCTTGTGAACCACTACTCATGAAACATGGGTCAATGAGTTTGACTCGAACTACACTGTTGAATCCTGAACAACAATATCACAATTTGACTCCCTATGGAAAAAACCTCATGTTTACATATTGCTTCCTTGTAAGAGAATGATTTGAATAATTGGTCCTTTAAAATAATTTGAAATAATAAATCCTTGGTAAGAGAAATGATTACAAATACATATACATACATACATGCATACATACATACATACATACATACATACATATATATATGCAATTATGTTATACCTAATTTTAGATAATAAGTGTTGGCAGATGGTCAGTGCTCCCCTCAAGATTTGTGACATGGAATAACCATCTCTCATGGATCCATTAACTCTGGTGGTTATATCGGGCATTAACAGGTCGATATTTTGTTGCAAAAAAAACATGGGGCCAATAATTGGTATAAGATCCAAAGGTACTTGGTTTGAATCCCCTTAGGTAACACTGAGGGGGAGATTATTGGTAGATGTTCAACTCTCCCCTCAAGATTCATGACATCAAGTAACCACCTCCTATCGATCCATATTGGAGTGGATGGATAATGCCAACAATAGGGGAGTGGGATGAATAGATAGTGGAGGTATGGAGAGTTAAGAGCACTCCAATAATAGAATTCAAGGAATCAAAGGACAAGGATAGTTGTAATTTTGAATTAGAGGAGTCAATCAAGCAAAAGTAGGAGAGGTGATTAAGGGAAAAAGAAGTAGAAGGAAAAGCATGAAGAGAGGAGATAGTCGTTCCATTTGATTAAGGAAAGCGCATCGATCTTGTAGACAAGAGAAAAGAACAATGCCTTCTTAAAAAATTTCCTTTGAAATAATTGATTTTTCCTTATCTCTTGAGAAAAGCTCATCTTAATCAGAAATTGAGCACCCTATTATTATCTTTGTTTCATACTCGTGGCTTTTTTTTCCATTTTGTGTGTTATGAAATTATAGAAATCCATGTTTGGGGGGAATGAAAACCCCATTTCTAACCTTCGTTGTGTGTAACGACATGCAAAAGAATGATTGGATGGAAGGTTTATGTTCAGCTCTAGCCTACATGTTATTTTATCTTCAAACTTGAGTATATCAATACATTATTTATGATGTAATTACCATCTTTGGTGTCAACCACCCATGATACCCATTCAAATGATATCTACATTCCCAGTAATATGTATGTACATACTATTTCATGGGGCCAAATGGTATGGACCATTTGAGTGTAAATCTCGACTCAGAATTATGCATACCATTCTACTCCATGTGTATGATAATGGGCAGATAATAATGCCAAAAATTTTGTAGGTTGATGGACAATATACCTCATCCCATTTGAGCTTAGTGTGGATTAATGTTGTTGACCTAGTGTAAATTTGTATTGACTAATGTCATTCTTTAAACATATAAATATGTATTATGGAATGTAACCCTATGTCATACTATTACTTGGGTATGTGTAGGATCATGATGCTCCAAAAAGTGGCGATATGATGGGTATGTGTAGGGTATGTGTTTGACAATTTTTTTTAATTCAAAATTGATGAAATGAAAAATGGTTTTCAAAGGAGATTCTCAACTTTCCACCAATATAAATTATGCTTTACTTTGAATTTAATTTAAATAATAATTATTTATTTTATATTTGAATTATGACTAAATTCCTAATAGAAAAACATCTATAGCTTTCAAATGGTATCACATTTTTTGAATCTAAAACATGTGTTACATTCTATGATTCGCATACTATAGGATTAAAAAAAATGAATTTCATGAAGTTTTGACCAAGTTAAGGTGGTTAGACATACGAGTTTTTATATTTTTTAAAAGTTGTAATAAAAATTAATAATTAATTATTTACATGGAAAAAAATTACAAAATATTATGCATCACATTGGGACATGAGTCCTCTAATTATATCTAAAATATTATAAAAAAATATTATCATTTTATTGTGGTTGAGGTGGTTAGACAGACACCTACTTCTTATTTTTTCCCTAAAATTTAAGTACTACTGCATTGAAATTTCAAATTTTCACCAAATAGATTTAAAAAAAATAACCTAGTAGAACTTAGAAACTACATTCAATTTGCCATAGATTCTATTCTTACATATTTTTGAAATAATATAGATAACTTATTCAAATTTTTACATCAAGTTTGCTAACTTTGATTTTTTGAATTTTTTGCCAATTAAAGGCCTATTTTTTCCATGATCTGATCCTGCACATACCCACTTCCATTTTGCATTGAATGATCAAGCTATGTTCAAAATATAGATAGGAATGATTCTATCATTCTATTGTGTTTTTTTTTGTAATGTTTTTGTAAAATGTAATGCATGTGTTATATCGATTTGTGGCAAACATAATATCATCCACTAAAGGTCGAGGGTATATGAAACCATCGTAGACTATGAATATATTCTCTTTACTCCAACAACATGTATATGTATTAATGCATAGACGTGTGTGTGTGTGTGTGTGTATACAGTGCATGTTCAGTCGACCATGTGTAAGAATCATATAGATTCGAGTGGTAGCATATACTCTGTAACTTTTCAAGTGATAAATCATTGCCTCGAGCATGAGGGTGACAACACCATGAAAACATTAGGTGAAGTATATAATTTGATAGCATAATTAATGTAGATCGACCCCAATATTTTCATTATATAATCATATATATGTGATATAAAGAATAGAATGTAGAACACCATAATGTTCTAATTAAACAAAGAAATAAATGACTTTTTGTCTATTTGGAACAAAATTATTCAAGTGGTTAAAGTCATTTTTTTCAAAAGAAATTTAAATTGATTATTGACAAAGATTAATATTGATTCTTGTTATGCTTCTGAAGTTGATTTTGTCTTTTCATTGTGCTGATGGAACATAGTATATAAGACCAGAATTTGTGTATTTGAAAAAATCAATGTATCTTGATCTGTAAATATGCATGTTGAAAGGATTTTACTTTTATTATGTTTAAAGAATCTATACACATATACAAATTGTGAATAATATGCATATATGTGCACACATGCATAAAATAATCATTTATGCATGTACACATACATGCAATATACCTTCTCATTTCATCTTAATTTACTCATTTGATTATGATTTTTTAATTTCATTTGCAAAGGAAAGAAATGTTGAAATGAAACAACATTGAAGTGCAAATATAAAATCTTAAGAAAAGATAGTTATATGATGAATAGATGAATGGATATACCAGATTTTAAATGGATTACTTACTTGATGATTAATGAAATGAAATGATACACATAGTACTAATATATACTATAGCACACTGGAATATGATGCTAGTAGATGGTCAAGAAGGGAGGGATACCCCTTTGTTACGATAAGATACCTTTCAGGAATGGGTGCCAGAGCATGTAGATTTTAT
Organism: Sequoia sempervirens; assembly: GCA_007258455.2. Lineage (NCBI taxonomy): Eukaryota > Viridiplantae > Streptophyta > Pinopsida > Cupressales > Cupressaceae > Sequoia > Sequoia sempervirens. The sequence goes on from VDFB02281492.1 coordinate 812,873,159, forward strand.
TTTCCAAATCTGGGTATGTGTAGGATCATCATGAAAAAAATAGGCCCTTAAGTGGAAAAAAATTCAGAAAAATCAGAGTTATGAAACTTGACGTATAAATTTGAATTTGTTATCTCTATTATTTCAAAAATATGTAAGAATAGAATCTATAGAAAATTGAATGTAGTTTCTAAACTACTTTGTTTAAAAAAAACTATTTGGTGAAAATTTGAAATTTCAATGTAGTGGTACTAAATTTCAAGGAAAATAAGAAGTGGGTGTTTGTCTGACCACCCTAACCACAATAAAATGATAATATTTTTTTATAATATTTTAGATATAAGTAGACGACTCATGCCTCGATGTGATGCATATTTTTTTGTAATTATTTTCCAAGTAAATAATTAATTATGAATTTTTTATTACAACTTTTTAAAAAATATAAAAACTCATATGTCTGACCACCTTAACTTGGTCAAAACTTCATGAAATTAAGTTTTTCTTTTTTTAATCTTATAGTATGCAAAACATAGAATGTGACACATGTTTTGGATTCAAAAAATGTGATACCATTTGAAAGCTATAGATGTTTTTAAATTAGCCTATCAATCAGGACTTTAGTCGTAATTTGAATAGAAAATACATAATAATTACTTATTAAATTCAAAGTAAAGCATAATTTATATTGATAGAAAACTAAGAATCTCCTTTAGAAACCCTTTTCATTTCATCAATTTTGGGTAAAATAATAGTCATTAGCCACATACCCATCATATTGCCACTTTTTGGCCCATCACGATCCTACACATATCGATCTAATTTAAGCTAAATTTTATGCAGCATGAGCTTGGCCAAGCTTTGCAGTCATTTTATTTAGAAAAAAATGTTTATTATTTATCCTCTCTCTATCTTCTTTATCTTTTTACCTAACATGGAGCTTTCATTTTCTAATAGCAAATAGAAATGCATGAAGTTAGGCATGCACAAATTCCACCTTGCAAACTATATCTATTGCTAAGTGTTCTATGTAGGGTTGGGTATTCTTTGATGGAAAGAAGAATTCTAGGGAAGCATTGCTTTGTGATTGGGTGGAAAAGCACCCAAACCATGTTTTCATCCACCAATGGAGGCGAGCTGTGGAAGATGAATTTTCGTGAAATTTTGATCTTATTTATGTACTTGTATCATTGATGTAATTTTTGTATTGACTGTGGGGCGATTTAGTGTCAAGTCAAACTTTGTATATTGAATATTGACATTTGAAATGAATATATATTCAAATTTGTTTTCATTTATGGACATGAAATTTCTATGTTGCAAAATAGCTATGGGATTTATGTCTTCTATTCATAATGTCAATTATTAATTTATTTTGGAATATTAGTTGGGTATGTTCATCATTCTCATTGGTTATGTCACATGCTTGTTTGCTTAAGATCTTAAAGCCTTGACCATAACTCACTTCTGAGTTAATGGGTGTATTAGTAACTTGCTTGGTATAAGAGGGTTTAGAGTATCATTATTTCCCTTGTGACCAAGCTCATTAATGATTGATGGTTGAGGCTTTCTTTGTTTGTCAATTTCATGATGTAAAGTGCTGAACATATCAAGTGATGTAAATGGTTGATGTAAAAGGATGCATTATTCTCAAGGTTGTGTAAGGAGTCTTGTATAAATTTTTGCATGCTATCTTCATCTTGACCTAAGATTTATACCTCACGGGGACATTCATTAGGAGTTTATTGAGCATGATTAGGTTCTAGTGTATTAGGATCATTACCAAACACACAACTTTAGACATCTATAAAAGAAATTAAGGACTTCCATATATTACTCATACACACATGTCCATGATGCAAGAATGAATTGAAATGCAAGGAAGTAACAATTTTTTATATTTTAGCAAGATAATTTTCTTATTATATTATATGGAAACCTAAAAAATGATGTCTTTTATTTCTAATTTTGTATGTTTGAAATGTTGTTGAATTGATAAATTAACCTTATTGTAAATGATTGCAGTAAACATAATTTTTTGGAAACTAAAACAGAAAGCTAAATGCAAAAACAAAAAATATAGACAGAGGGTTTTTTGTGCCAAAAAAATTAGAAATAAGCTTGATCAGGGACTCATTCACCCGTGGGTGAATGGGTCTTTTTTCAAGGTTTTGAAAACTTAAATTACAAATTTTTGAGTTGATGCTTATGTTTCTAGATTCTGGTTACAACTATGAAGTATAGTTTTAGATTTGTAGTAAATCATATCTAAATGCAAGTGTGAAATTATGCTAAATGACAAGCAAAAAGATCTAATTTGAAATGAAATTTTGATTCAATTTTTTGATTTAAGTGATTGATCATGCAATTTTATGTATGCACTATGCAAAATTAATAACTTTTTTGAATTTTTCATATTTTAAATAATGCAAAAATGTAAACCTAAAACCCTAAATGAGATGCAAACTAATGCAAGTCAACAACCCTAAATAAGATGAAAATTAATACAATATAATGTAAAGTAATGCAAATCCTAGATCTAGGGTTTGAATGGACTCCAATTTTAGAAAAATTATAGTGCACAAATGTTAGGTTCGCTAAAATGAAACACAGAAAAAATAGGTGTGTGGGTATAAAAGGGGGTTAATGTGTGTAATGAGGGGTTCACAAATTATAAACCTATTTTCCTTTATTTCATTAGGAAATGATATCCACACAAAGAATTAACTTACAACCCTTAGGTGAGTCAACTCAATGAGAGAATCTACTGATTTCCTTATGAGGATGGGGGTATTAGCTTGAAAAATACTTTTGGGAGAAAAACTTAAAATAGCAAATCAACTCAATTATGCTAATTAAAACTTGAAACTTAGTGTAGGAAAATGCTTACCCTTTGCATTTTCACACTTTTTTGGGCTCGCCTTTCTTTTTTATCACTATTTATGTCTTAATTGGTTCTATTTTCATCCATAAGCCTAATAAATTATCTTTTTATGGCTAATCTCGACAAACATCAAAGAGGAAATGATAATTTAATGATTCTAGCTATGTGTCCCTAGTTTTTAGACTAGGACTAAGATGCCACCTAGGGTGTCTTTGTCCTCTAAAGGTATTGGGACCCTCTTTTCAAAGGAACCTTAATTGGGCCCTCTTTTGGAGTTTATGCCCCAAGTTTCAAGCATCGTGACTAAGACACCACCTAGAGTGTCTTAGTCCCCTTTTAGTTATTTTTAGGATTTAATTTCAAATCTTGGTAGGATTTATCCTCCTTTAATTAATGAATTCATATGTCAACTTGGTGTGATGTAATTTCAAGATATTAAGCATGGATAAGTATAAATACAAGACTCCTTCATTCATTTTCAACCAAGACTTTGTGAGAGAATTCCTAATAACATGATTAAGTTCACAAGAGCATTCAAGAGTAATTCATAAAGCATTTGGAGCCATCATCAAGATTCAAGCATCATGTCAAAGATATTCTTGCATCATGAATGTTTTTGATCTAACATTTATGATGTAGGGTTTTGTTTCAAGCAAGCAATTAAATTCAAGATTTATCAGGCATTCAAACATTTCAAGATCTACATTCAAGCTAGCCATTTCACACAAGTTTGCATATTTCATAACAAGGGTTTGGTGAGTTGCAACATAGCACTTTGTTAATTCATCATTCCCTTCATTATTCTATTTCATTCCAAGGTTTAATTACCAACAAGGGGTTTGACCATGGAAAACCCTCATTTACTAACAATCAACAAGTTTTTTGTCTCTTGCATGTTTGTGTTTGTAGATTTCGGTTGAAGATCATTTGAAGTGCAAAGTTGCAAAGTTACAAAGTTGCATTGAAAAGTTAAAAACTCACCTACAGGCTAGATCTGGGAGTTTTAGGACCTAAGACTCGAGAAGAAGGAAGTGCAAACATTGAGCCTTAGGATCACATTTAGAGATTTCAAAAATTCAAGATGAGACTAAGTCGGTAGCAAGGGCGTCTTAGTCTTAGTTGAAAGCAAGGGAATCTTAGTCCTCCCTAGCATATTTTGACAACATTTTTGCATTTCTAGAATCCTCATCACATTGCTAGACTTCCCAAGTACACACATCCTAACTTGTTGCTTAATTTCATCATTTGCACTCATTATTTTCCTTACATTATTAGGTTTTGTGAGTTGAATGTTAAATTGTCTTTTCCAAGCTTTTTCTTGGTGGTGAACCCCTCAAAGCTTAAAAAACCCCCTCCTAGGTCTTCCTTGTTGAAAATTGACTCACCTTTGGGGTTGATAGTCAATCCAATTTGGGACCCTAGGACATATTTTAATGAAAATTGAAGAAGTGTGGTGTTTTATGACCCAGTCCATAAAGCATCCCCATTTCCCCCATTGTTTAGAAAAATCAATTTAAAGCTCAATACAAATAGAAACAATAAAATTTCTATAGATATGAGAAGAGTGAAATACTGTGTACCAGTAACCAAAAAGTAGTTTTGGGAGGCAAATCGGGACTCATTCTCCCATAGGGGTGATCCCACAATACAGGTTTACAATTCTAGTGAGGAAGGAAAATTGTAAAAATGCTCCTATGAAATAAATTTTTACTTTTAGGGGTTTGCATGAACTAGGGTGTTTGAAGGACCCAAAAGGGGTTCAAATGGACCATGGTTTGAGCAAACCCTATTAAATGATGGGACTAACTTTGTTTGCACTTTTTATAGTGAAAACAATGGAAAAGTGAATAGAAGGGGGGTTCACTCGAACCGGGGTTCATTTGAACCCTGGTTCTAGTAAACCTCCAAGGGGGTTTGCTCGAACCTAGGTTAATTTGAACCCTTTTTCCCCCTTCTCCCCTTCTTGCACCGAATTTCTACAGAATTTTTCCCTTCAAAGCTCAGGTTGAGGATGAAAATGGAGGAGACTTCACAGATCCAACTGGATGATGTTAGTCCTCAAAATGAGCTATCCATTGAATATATTTAATATGTTTTGGTTTTATTATGTATTTTATTTTTTAGTTTGATTAAACATAGGTTTTCATCAAAAATTAATCTCTCTATTCTGCACATGTGGAAAAATAGTAGATTATCATTTAAAAAAAAAAAAGAAACATTGCACTAGATATTGATGTCCTTGATCCAACAAAAAATGAATTGAGTTTCGATACATACAAAAAAAATTATGCTTTAGCCAGTGAATCGTGTCTAAATTGTAAAAGGTTCAACTTTGAAACTTAATTAAGAAAAAATATTCAACGAAATGTTATGAGACCAATTATGTGCAGTAGAGATTGTAGTTACAAATCTAAATTTTAAAAAATTAGAATTTTATCCTTCATAAAAAAAATTATGTGTTAGCTAGTGGTGTCACTGTTTAAAAATGGTGTTTATTGTTAAAAACTAGTTTTCGAAGGAGATGGAAAAAGAAGTGGAATATTATTCAATTTTTTTGAAAAAAATATATTTAGAATCTATAGAAAAAATGTCACAAATCACTAGTTCTCATAATCTTCAAATTCCTCATGGTTTAGATGCTATAAGTGCCCGAAAGTGAAGATTTAGTTAAAAAAATTAGTTTAGTGTCTAGTTTGGCCAAAAAATTTAAACCGGTATCGTGGTATCACCCATGGGTGAATGGGTCTCTGATTAGGGATTTCAACCAGCTTCCAAGAGCCTTTGATGTCAGTATTTAGCTTATGTTTGATTCAAGTTTTAGTATCAAAATGTCAAAAGTAAATATTGTCTACAAATGAGTTTCCATGGCTTAATGATAACTTTGACAATTTTTTGCAACTTTTACAAATTTTCTAATTTTTCTCTTCAAAATATCTTCAATTCTTCTTCAACCTAAGATTTACAATGCAAACACAAGAGGAAAAATTATTTATTTTTGGTGAATGCGGGTTTTCCTCGGTCAAACCTAATTTGGGTAATTAAACCTTAAATTGAAATAATGAAATATGAAAGGAATGATGAATGAACAATGCTATGTTGTAACTCACCAAACCCCTGAATAAACCTTTGGAGGACTAAAATCTTGATTTTTATCTTGCATAAAATGGCTTCAATGGATGTGGACCTTGATGTTTGAAATATGACTTCAATGCTTTCTTGAATCTTTGAAACCTATATCACAATGTTAGCTCCAAAAACATATAAATGATACAAAAGACTTTGACATGATGCTTGAGATCTTTATTACTATAATAAATCATTGATAAATGTTCTCTTGAATGCCCTTAATCATAGTATTTTCTCTTGTAATGCTTGAATTATGCTCTCACAAATTTCCTCTTGAAAAAATTAGACTTGATTTGATAAAAATACCTTGTATTTATAGGCATGTATGCTTATTCTTGAAAATTAAACATTACAAATTGACATCAAAATTTGAATTTTGGATGATTAAAATACCACCATAAACATATTTTAAATTTAGGTTTAAAGGCCTAGGAAGGACCCATTCACCCATGGGTGAATGGGTCCTAGGTTCTATTCCTAAAACACACATGTTGTTCAAGGAAAAGGGTTATGTGTTGGGATTAATTGTTGTCGAGTTTTCCCTTCAGAAAATGTAATTTATTAGGATGGTAGATGTAAAATAGGGCTTATTAAGGCATAGTTAAGTCCAATTTAATTGGAGGGCTTAAAAAAAGTATGAAAATGTAAAGGAGTACATTTTTCTACACTACAAATACAATACAATGCAATGTAATGGATTGATATAATAAAGAGAACTCCTTGGTTATATAGCCAAGATGAGACATAGGATTAGACAAGATCATGACAAGTGTTTTAGTCCTATAATATGATACAACTAATACTTAATGACCTAAGACAAAAAAAGTAAGATAAGATATAATCTAATGTCAACTAAGATTTCTAGAAATATTCCTAAGACCCAATAGGTGAACTCGTTAGGTAAAACACATTATTCACACCAACACCTACCCACTCTCCCCAAAAGGAAAAGAAAGAAAGAAAGAAAGGGCTACCAAGAACTGAAGAAAAAACTTACTTAGTAAATGGTAGTGTTGAGGGAAACAAGGTAGGCAATGAACTCCCACCATGCACAAGAAACTATTAATAAAATAAAATAAACAAAATGCACCTCTCAACATTAATGGATGTAGAATGTAGAAAACTAAGCTCAAAAGTGTAAATGTGAAAAATAAAAAATGTGCAAAAAGACACAAAACAAAAAATTAAATGATTAAATAACACAAATAGAAATACCATTAATTCAAAGCTAGATGGGTTGGTTGAGGTGACATCATTTCCTATGTGTCAAGGTTTTTGAGTTTCCTTTACAATCATGCTAGCATAATCAACTCCACAAGTTTGATGATGTGACCTCTCCTTCTCTATATATAAATCACTTCAAAAGTTTGTTATTTGTTTTTGATGAGGGTGCAACCCAAGACTTAGAAAGTATTTCACAAACAAGAGAATAATTTTATTATTTAGGAAATGGAGCTTCTTACATGAAGAGGATCTCAAATCCCCAAGTTCTACAACACATGCAAGTTACAAAAAGCTACAGAATAGCCCTTTTGCAATATGCAAGCTTGTTCCCCAAAAGCTACCCAAAAATTAGAAACCCACCCATAAATAGAGCTCCTCTTTAGTTTGGAGCTAAAAAAACATTCAAATTTGAGTTTAGGTGGTTTGGCACCGAAAACTACAACTTGAAGTTAGAATTTCAAAAGAACATTTGCAATTGTATCTTCTAGAAAGTGCGTCAAGTTCCCGAGGCCATAACTTTTGATTCGAGACTCTGATTCACGAACCGTTTGAAAGGCCTCGAAGTCAATAACACGCTCGAAATCCGTTATGCCAATTTTAGCAAGTTTCGGGGCCATTCTGAGAACTCTAAGTGCCTCAAATCCAACCTAGAAGATTTTCAGGTGCAAATTTGGGAAACTAAAACTGTAATATCTTTCAACCCAGGAATAGAAAATAAAAACATAAATTGGGAATTTCATTATGATAAAAATGGTATCCAAAAATGTAAAAAAATCTAAAAACTGAGAAACTTGAAATTTAACTATTTTTGGGTGATGCAAGATTGCCCTTACACCATTGGATGCTCCTGCATCAGACACCTAGGGTAATTTGAAAAGTGACCCTGTCACATCTCAGATGGTTGAGGAAAACCCAACCAGTCAACCGCTTCCTTAGATAGCCAGGATGAATCTTCCACAGGCCTTCCTCTCCATTTCACTAGATATTCTTCATATTGCCTGTTTCTGGTACTCCTTCCCACACGAATATCCAAGATTGCTTCAATCTCCTCCCTTTCTGAAGTAGGTACTGGAATGTCATACTGCCCTATTGCTGGTGCTTCCTCTGTTCCACCTTCATGATACTCTATCAAATCTGAAATGTTGAACACATGGGAAATGTTGATTCCATTAGACAACTCTACCTCATATGCATTCCCTGAATCATGCTTCTTCAAAATCTTACAGGGACCAAATTTTTTCATCTTCAATTTGTTATAGGTTCCCATGGGAAACCTTTCTTTCCTCAAGTGGACCATTACTTCATAGCCAATCTAAAACTCCTTATTCCTCCTTTTCTGATCTGCCTTAGCCTTATATTGCATATTAATCTTATTAATGTGTTCATGTACCTTCTCATGTATATTCTTGATGTGCTCTGCAAAATCTTCGGCTTCAACACTTATTTTCTTCTCTTGGTCCATTTTCCTCAATTCTAGAGCTATTCTGGGGCTACTTCCATACACAATCTAGAATGGTGATCTACCAGTGCTTCTGTTGACATAATTATTGTAAGAAAATTTTGTCTGGGGTAAGATCAAGTCTCATCCCTTGGGTTTATCTCCTACCAAACATATCAGTAGGTTACCTACACTCCTGTTAACAACCTCTGTCTGCCCATCTATTTGTGGATGGTGTGCAGAACTAAACTTCAACTCTGTCTTCAGCTTTTTCCACAAGGTCCTCCAAAAGTACCCCACAAATTTGGTGTCACGATCTGAAACACTACTCTTTGGCAGACCATGTAGCCTCACCACCTCTTTGAAGAACAAGTCAACAATGTGGATTGCATCATGGGTCTTTTGACATGGAATGAAATGTGTCATCTTTGAAAACCTATCTACCACCACAAAGACTGAATCATTCCCTCATTGTGTCCTTGGCAAACCAAGAACAAAGTCCATACTTATATCCTCCCATGGCCTCTCTAGTACAAGTAAGGGCTGATATAAGCCTATATTCTGGCTCACTCCTTTAGCCATCTGACATACACTGCAGCTTTGTACAAACTTCTTCACATCCTATGACAACTGAGGCCAATAAAAATGCTCATTGATAATGGAAATGGTCTTATACTGACCAAAATGTCATGCCATTCCTCCACTATGCTTCTCCTTTATCAGGTTCTCCCTCATGGAACTCCTCAAGATACACAATTGACTTCTCTTAAATAACATGCCATCCTGGATTATGAAATCCAGCCACCTTGTCCTGTCCACTGTAACAGGTTCCTTGCAAGCTTTCCAAGCCTCTACAAAATCAGGATCTTCTGCATACAGTGTCTTGAGTTCATTGAACCCAACCACTTCAATCTGCATCTTTGTGATCAATGTATGCCTCCTACTTAAGGCATCTGCGACCCTATTTGACTTCCCACTCCTATGTTTCAAAACAAAGGTATAACTCTGCAAAAATCTACCCATTTCATATGCCTCTGATTTAATTTTCCTTGACTATTTAGGTACTGCAAGGCCTAATGATTAGTAAATAGAACAAAATCCTTGACAACTAATAATGTCTCCATTTATTTAATGCTTGAACTATTGCATAAAATTCTAATCATATACAAAATAATTTCTCTTGGCATCATTTAACTTTTCACTAAAATAGGCAATGGGCTTACCTTCTTGGCTCAACACTGCTCCAATGGCACAACCACTGGCATCACAATCCACCTGAAACACCTTGTTGAAATCTAGGAGGGCTAGAACAGGTTGCTCTGTCACCTTTTGTTTCAACAGTTCAAAACTTGTTGCTACTCCAGCACTCCACTTGAATTCTTTTCTATCCCCTCTCATTGTTTCAGTCAAGAGTCCACAAATACTACTGAAGTTTCTAATGAACTTTCTATAAAAACTAGCCAAACTATGTAAAGATCTCACCTCGGTAGGAGTTCTTGGAGTAGGCCATTCTAGAATAGCCCTCACCTTCTTTGGGTCCATCTTGAGACCTTCTGCTGAGACAACAAACCCTAAGTACACTAACTCCCTCTTAACAAAACTGCACTTCTTTAGATTAATCAAGAGTTTCTCTTCTCTTAACTTCTCAAAGGCTCTCTGAATATGCATCAGATGCTCATCCAATGTCTTACTGAAAATCAAAATATCATCTAAATACACAATAATAAAACTTCCTAGAAATTCTTTTAGTACATCGTTCATGAGCTGCATGAATGTGCTCGGTGCATTGGTTAGCCCAAAAGACATGACTAACCATTCGTACAGGCCCTATTTGGTCTTGAAGGCAGTCTTCCATTCATCTCCCTCTCGAATCCAGATCTAGTGATATCCACTCTTTAGATCAATCTTTGTGAAGTACTGAGCTCCACTCAAACAGTCCATCAGATCATCCATCCTTGGCAGGGGAAATATGTACTTGATTGTTATCGTGTTTATGGCTTGGGAATTTCTACACATCCTCCACTCCCCATCCTTCTTTGGTACTAGTATTGCAGGTACTGCACATGGACTCAAACTCTCTCGTATCAAACCCTTTCTCAACAACTTTTGAACTTGTCTGTTCAACTCCTCATTTTCTGTTGGAGTCATTCTATGAGCTGCCTTATTTGGCAAACTTGCTCCAGGAATCAAGTCAATCTGATGACTCATCTTCCTTATTGGTGGTAAACCCTCAGGTATATTATTAGAAACAATATCCTGAAACTCATCCAACATCCCAAAAACTTCTTCTGGAACCTTCTCACTATCCTCCTTACTCACTCTAGGAATCAATTCATAACACACATGCTCATGCTTCATATCTTCTAAAAATTTTCTTCCATCTACATAACAAATTCTAGAACTACTGCATACCTTTCCTTCATTCTCCTTCAGGGGTTTCAACTTGGGACAAACCCCATCTTTTGTCATGGAATAAGTGTTTGCATGGCCATCATGTATAGCTTTCCTATCAAACTGCCACGACCTCCCCAACAACATGTGACATGCATCCATGGGGATGATATCACATAGTACCTCATCATGGTAGCTCCCGATCTTGAACTTTACTAGGCACTGCTCATTGACCAAAACTTTTTGGTCTTTCTGCAACTAGGCAATCTGATACAGATATGGGTGCCTTTACCTCTTCAGCTTCAACTTTTTGACCATCTCCTCTGACACCAGATTATCAGTGCTCCCACTGTCAATAATGACATCACAACATTTTCCTTCACACTTGCACCTTGTGTGAAACAGATTCTTCCTCAGTTCTGGTTCCTTTTCCTCAGCCACCAGGGCTCTCCTAATCACTAAGGCTTCTCCCCTTTTAGCATCATCTGAATGTTCAAATTGGGCCTCCTCATCTGCATACGCAACCCTTCCACAACCTTCTAGCCTTTTGTCTGCCCTTCCTTGGTATTGTGGACATTCATAGGCTCGATGCCCTTCTTCACCACACTGGAAACACGTTCCGCTGAAACCACCTCTTCTAGATCCTTGTCCATATCTCCCTTGTCCTCTACCTCTTTGATCACCACTGTTTTGATCACGAGGGTGGTAGAAGTTGTCATTCCTTTGGCTTTGGCTGGTACCCACATCTTCACTCTTCTTTTCATCATCATTTCGACTTCCTGAAGGTCTTCCATTGCCCCTTCCGCTTTGACCTCCTCATCCTTTTTGCTTGCCATGAAATCTTTTGTTTAGCTTCTCTTCCACCTTCAAAGCAAACTAATACACCTCCTCAATGGTGGTCATTTTGACTAGGCTTAACTCCTCCTGAATGCTTGGTCGTAACCCATTAAGATATCGGGCTACCTTCTCCTTATTGGTCTCTGTGTGACCCATTCTGATGATTATCTTGTGAAAATCTTTAGTATATTCTTTCACATATCTACTTCCTTGCTTCAACCCTTGCAATTTCTTCAACAGATCTAACTTGTAGTCTATTGGTATGAATTGCTTCTTCAGTTTCTCTGCCATGCGATCCCATCTGGTGATTTTTCCTTTTCCTCTTCGATTTCTTTCCAACTGGACCTCTTTCCACCAAATACTAGCACGGCCCTTTAGCTTCATTTTCACAAACTTAACTTGATCTGGGTCCTCTATTTCCTCATACTCAAAATATTCTTCTAGCTTGTTGATCCAGTTGATCAACTCTTCCGGGTTCAGACTTCGAGAATAACTAGGGACTTCTACTCTGGGTCTTTTCCCAATCTTCGAAATGGCCCTTATTAGCCACATTTGGTCTTGATCAATTGCTTCCTCTTCCTCTTCTACATCTGAACCTTCTTCCTCTCCTTCATCCTCACTTTCCTCCCTTGGGTTTAACCCTCTTCCCAACTGCTCTTGTAATGCATCAATCTGTCTCTAGAGGACTACCAGTGCATCTCTTCCACCAGCATTTCTTCTACCTCGACCACCTCTGGCTCCACCATGCCTACCAGGCATCACTCTTAGAGGCTTCTTTCTTGACCTCGACCCACAACCATGGTCCTGGTGCGAACTACCTAACAATCGGTGATCTGTCCACATGCTCAAGAAAACCTCGCTCTGATACCACTTGATGAGGGCGCAGCCCAATACTTAGAAAATAACCCACAAGCAAGAGAATAATTTTATTATTTAGGAAATAGAGCTTTTTACATGTAGAGGATCTCAAATCCCCAAGTTCTACAACACATGCAAGTTACAAAAAGCTACAGAATAACCCTTTCGCAATATGCGAGCTTGTTCCCCAAAAGCTACCCAAAAATTAGAAACCTGCACATAAATAGAGCTTCTCTGTAGTTTGGAACTAAAACAACATTCAAATTTGAGTTTAGGCAGTTTGGCGCCAAAAATTACAACTTGAAGTTCAAATTTCAAAATAACATTTGCAAATGTATCTTCTAGAAAGTGTGCCAACTTCTTGGGGCCATAACTTTTGATCTGGGACTCTGATTTACAAATTGTTTGAACCGTTGGAAAGGTCTCGAAATCAATAACACGCTCAAAATTTACTACACCAATTTTGACAAGTTTTGAGGCCATTCCAGGAACTCTAAGTGCCTCAAATCCAACCCAGAAGATTTTTAGGTGCAAATCTAGGAAACTAAAACTGTAATATCTTTCAACCCAGGAATATAAAATAAAAACCGTAAATTGAGAATTTCATTATGACGAAAAGGGTATCCAAAAATGTAAAAACATCTAAAATTTGAGAAACTTGAAATTTAACTATTTTTGGGTGATGCAAGATTGCCCTTACACCATTGGATGCTCCTGCATCAGTTTTATTATAATAAATTGAACAAGATTGAAATTGGGCATATAGTATTTTATCCATAATAGTTTATATCCTTGTTATGAATATTTAGAAATAGTTCATTTTTTTTTTATGAATAAGTTTCAATTATATTATTTTATAAAAAATATAATATATACCTACATTGTGCCAAAAGTGGTCCTACACAACATGGTTGGAAACCATCCATTGTGTGCATTCACCAAAATTGCAAATTCCTCCAAATGCATTTGAATAACTGTATATATTTATTATGAATTGCAGGTGGAAAGCTAGAGTCAAGCGATTGTTCAACTGAAGCTCACTACTTGCTCTAAAAAGGGAATATTGGATCAGGTGGGAGGAAACAAAGTTAGGTGGGTGGGAAAAGGAAGTGGAGATTGATTCAAGTATATTGATGAGACACAATTCTACAACAACATCATGAATCATAATATTGAAAATAAAACAACTTAACACTTACTTTAATACTTTATGAGATAAGATCTCCACTTTAATACATATACATGTACATATACGTACATGTATATGTATATATTAATTAAATCCACCAATAATGACACTAAGACAATAATGATAACCTTGTTTCATTTTATATATAGGAATCATATATGGTACCACAATCATTGATATAAATTTGACTTATGTTAGGCCCACTCGATTACCACACTTTGGGTAGTAGTAGCTATCCTCTCTCTAGTAATCTCTCCATCAACAACCCACTAAAAATATCATCTACCCACTAAATAACAAGGTGAAGTAAAGCATAGCAACTAAAAGGTAAGCAAGGGTAAGTAGTATTCCATCTATCCGCTAAATGTCCCACCAAACACCTTTTGTAAGAAAATAAATAAATTAAACCAAATTAAAGTTGAACATGCACATTCAATTCTAGCTTCAGTCTTCAAGATACACAAACCTTCACCATAGACCTAGTTTAGCTACAGTATTAAGCTATATATAATTTACTTGTTTTTAAGATGGACATGTGTTTTCTTCAACGTGTACTGGTATTCCAGAACCATGTATACAATAATTACTGTTCTTCAAATTTCACAGGTCAAAGCCATTGCTGCGAGAGTTAGAAATATGAAAGATGAATAGGAACCTAGTTCACAATTAACAAATAGAGGTAATCAAAGCAACATAACCAAAAGGACAAGCAATTATACTATTCAGCATTTGCGTTGAGCTAAAAATCTCAACCTCAATTCACATAGTTCTTTATATTCAAAACATATATAAATATCTCCATTATACACTACACACTTATCCATATCTCTCTTCTGCTGATATTCTAACTGAAGCTCTTGAACAGGAATTAAATGGTCTAAATATGGCCATTTTAATTGAATGTAGGAGGGAGGAAATAATTCTTGCTTTCACCTGTCCTCATTTGGGAATGTTTCTTGCTGCTGCTACCGCCATTGCCACCGAAGCCTTGACAGAACCAGACTGCACGTGGGTGGGAAGGGAAATGAAAGATGTGGATGATGGCTGAACTGCCACTTCTTAAATCTTTCAAGTGCAATGCACATTTTGAGGGGCCATCCACATCAATCAATCCAAGGCCAATCTATATTCAGATTCAGACGCTTTGTTAACCTCTTTATTTAACCATTTTTTAACATATAGTAGACTATTTAATGCTAAGTGGGTGAAAAGGAGGATTTACATGTCGCTTCAAACAATGGTTGGGATGATAGCTAGAATAATTGGCACAATAATTGCAACTAAACAAATAGACTTACGTTATATCAAAAATTTCACATTTCATATATATATGAGAGATGCATGAATGAGGCGGAGTGAGATCATCATTCAAAGGATATGGATCTAAGATTATATGAGCGGTGGGAACTAAGAATGCAATCCCTAGCAGCAAAGGTGCTTTATGTGAAAAACTAGTTGAGGGGTCAACATCAAACCACTTAAAATGGCAGCACCACCTTAGAATAACGTTGGTTTTTAAATAAATGGACGTTGAATTTTCTCTTTCTTAGTGAAATTTCATCTTTAATTTTTTATTTCAGGCTTTCTATTATTAATAGATCAAAGGTCTATTTGATGTTTCTCAAGTGAATTTAGAATTGTTGAGTGTTATTATAATAAAAAAATTGATTTAATTTTTCATAAGAATTATGAGGAAAGAAAAAAATATAGACTATACATTCATTAGAGCAATGCATTTCACTCGGGTTGAAACTATAGTGTTGGAATTGAAGAGTTAAAGTATGTTTTAGAAAGAATCCTCTAATTATGACTATTGATCACATTTTCAACTTGACATTTACAATTGAGGAGTTTAAAGTAAACAAGCATAAAGTATATTGCTATTTTCTAAACTTTGCAAAGTCGTTGAATCTATTTTTAAAAAATTTTATTATTGATAAGCTTAGGGTTTTTTTGGTCTTCCACAATTCCTCTATTGGTAGAGTTCATGAAAGGGTTGGTGAGACAAAAGAGGCTTAAAGGACTATTAGGGTTAAGTAACATGGTTGTCTACTCTCACATATTCTATTTAGTCTATAGATAGTTGAAATTGAGGAAACAATTTCAAATTTCTTTGACAAATATTGCTACTTATTGTATAAAGCTTGTTTCGTTACTCTTGTATTTAATAATTGCACCACTCCAATGTCTCAATTAAAAAATGTCTCTATAAATAGCTACATATCCTAGCATCCTTTTGTGGCCAACAAGGTGAAACAAAGAAAAATAGATTCACCCCCAAAATGGTGGTAAAAGGCAATGAATGGACCTATTTCTCTAATTTTATTCAAGGAAATGAGATCCAAACCATGAAATGACTAACAAGCCTTAGGTGAGCCAAATCAAGGTATGAATCAACAAATTTCCTATCTATGCAAGGACATGGGTCTAAGCTAAATAGCACTTTAGGGAGAAAGATTTAACATAGCAAATAAACTCCAAATCACAAGCTATAAAGTGCATTTAGAAGCTTAAAATAATACTGATGGAACCTATAGACTTTAGGGAGAGTTCAAAAGGGATAAATCCTCTATACCTTATGCAAAAATTGCTTTTTTGTGGCTCACTAAGGAATCATTCGCCCTATGGTGAATGGGTCCTGGCTAGGGCTCCTAAAAACTAGTTTCTAGTTCTTATTCTTCTATGTATGTACTCCCAAATTCCAGTCGTTTACTTTGAGAGAGTCGAAAACAAAAATCTTTAGCTCAGTTTTCGTGATTTGAAAATTTTTCGTACAACTTTCAAAACTTTGCAACTTTCTTGTATTTTTCTCTCCAATTGGTCTTCAACCTAGAATATACAATTACACATCAAAGACAAAAAAATGTTGTTTGTTAAGGAATGGGGGTTTTCCTTGGTCAAACCCCGTTTTAGTTAATTAAACCTTGAAATGAATAAAAGCATAAAAGAATGATGAATGAACAACAATATATAACAACTCACCAAACATTAATTGAAACCTTGGAGTACAAATCTACAAACTAGCATGAAGTGACCTTAATGAATGTAGACCTTGATCATGTAATGTCCCCATTTTCATGAGTGTCACTATTCAGAGGATTTAGCCTATTCCTGATCCTCGTAGGCTAAGGAGCGTGGTTAGAGGGTCTTCTTCAGGTAGTGGTTGGTTTCCTTTTTCTTGAACTCAGTTCGATTGGGAGAATTAAGGGAGCTAATTAATTAAATTAATTATTTGTAACTTGGTTATCAATTAAATAAATAGTATAAAGTAACCTTATATTTAATTAATTTAATAAAGTGACTTAATAAATAATTATATCATAAAGTCACTAAAATAAAATTAAAGTGGGAATACATCTTTTATCCTACATTAGCAAGGAAAGTGTTTGAGCTCTCACAAGAAAAGTATAAAAAAGATATTAAGGGCTCATTCTTGATCACCCAAGAATTATTATTTGCTTGATATTATTGTTTGGTGAAGGAGCTAGCTAGGGTTTCTACCATTTAGAACTAGCCATTGGGAATGAAAACTCTCATTGGTTATGCAATTTTGATGTTGTGAAATATTAGTTGAATTATTGTTACATTGTGGGCTTCACTTCAGAAGTTCAATTTGTGCTCCATTGCAAATTTTGAGGCCTTTGGCCAAATTTGGAGATTAAGATTTCATATCAGCTTGTTGAAGCATTTTGGAGAATAACCTAGAGCTGCAAATTTGTGAAGAATTGATTAGAGATATATTAGAGATCGTTTGCAGATAGGAGGAAACATTGATTTACATATTTGGAGGTGATTATTGTATGAAGAACATTCTAATTTTTCATCTCAGCAAGAGTCAACTAGTCATGGTGAGAAGTACATATTTGCTCATTCCTCATCATTGAGACTTCAAATTTTTGTGGGATTGGAGAAATTAATTCCTTTCATGTTGGCAATCATTTCTATAGAAATTTGGAGGGCTATTGTTGCTACATTATTTATATAAAATATTGCCAAGCAAGAACAGGGGCAACTAGTGTAAGAGGTTGATTTCACTTGAGGGAAGCTCATTTTGGATTATTTATTGGCTGCACATCTTTATCAACATAGGCACTTCTCCCAACTAGGTTTTATGTTATTTGCATACCCATATCAACATTTAGAATAAGTTTAATTGCTTCCATTATACTCAAACTTTGAAGTGCATTTTGTACTCAAAATTTATATTGCAATGCCAAGAGTCTTGGCTCATCTCTTCTATATTAGCATTGTAGTGAGGTTGGCCTTTTAATAAGAAGAAATAAGTTGCATGCCATATGTTTGATGTAATGCTCATTTTAATATCATTCATAATCAGCCTATTAGTTTGCATGCCAATTGTTTGACAAAATGTCAATTGGCAGTAGGTTCTCATTTTGGCATAAAAATATTATAATATTGCATACCAAGTGTTTGTTAGAAATGAAGATCAGATTTACAAACTAGAATATCCTTCCACAGAAGAGAAAAACTGAAAAAGAAGAGATTTGCAAGAAGATGTGCAAATAATTATTATTCGAGAATTCAATAATTATATGATAAAAAATTTCTTTATAAAAGCAAAGATGCATAGCCCTAATCTTATCTTGAGCAACAAGATAGCTCAATAAGATAAAGATAAGAACCTATAACTTAGGAATTAAATAAAACCTAAGTAAACTTATGCAAAGTGTAATTAACAATTAATTACACCAACACCCCCCATAAGTGAAACTTAGGGAGAAGCAAATTATTATGCAAAGATGAGTCCCAACAACAAGGCATGATCAAGTACTCATTTACAAATGAAATGATGAGGTAGAGAAGGAAAACCCAGTGGGAATAAAGCCCCCTACAATGAGATGATTGCTGCAAAGAAGCACTAGAAGAACACTAGAACCGCAATCTGACAAGCAAGGAAAGATACTTCTGTCTACAACTAAAACCAAAACCGGAATCATGATAATGTGACAGGAGACCTGATGCCACAAAACACTAGAAAACTCGTAAACTAGAACAACCCTGGAATCTGTGAAGCAACAATAGATGAGATGATGATAGAATCTAGAAACCATGTATCTCGATGCCGATGCCAAACTATGACTGAAACTCTTCCATGGGAAGGAGTACCATGAATACTCTGGAACATTAAACATAAAAACATGGCCCTCAAACTAAGAAGAATCTGAACCAATGAGGATTAAGAAACATAATCTCTCAACTAAAGTGTGAACTGATGAATTTGATATGTGTCAAACTATAGAAAAAATGTGGCCAAAAGAAACTAGGAAACCAGATAACCCATATGAGTTGCCAACAAATCAAAATGGATATGGAGATCAAAGTGTATGCACACTCTAATCAGATTATTATGCAAGAAACCCCCCTGATGAAACTTTATCTCAATTCATTTGTTACAATAACCCAACGATTGTAAAAGGAGAGAATACAAACATGCATAAACAAAAAATATAAATTGATGTCAGATATGTGTAGAGGATAGAATCAACTTTCTGATGCTGTGAGAATGACGAAAAAAGGATCATCGAGTCAAAAGATATGCCCTCAAAAGTGAAATGTGAACATCTGACTTCAACTAGAAAAAACTCCCATCAAACAACAAAATCTCTAGAAATAGACTGGACCATCAGAAAATTGGGCTCGCTAGTTTTCTGGTGATATATCGTTTCAAAAAATCCGCCTCTCGGATCAAAAGTTATGATGAAATGAAAAAGACGGCTGTAAAATGGCAATTCAAGGTACTTGAAGGCTAATTTGGCACAAATTTGAAGGATAAAAAGGTGCAAAAATTTAGCACCTAGATGCTTGTGGGTGGTCACCCATATGACTGCAAGTGTTGATCCTGAAAAAAGAATCCCGCCACCACGTGGGTGGCGGGTGGGCTAGGCGATGGAGGTGCCACCAGTGGTGCCACTGTTGGTCTATAAAGCCCTCCCCGGCTCGGATGTGACTAGGAGCTTAAGGTAAAGGGCTCGAGTTGGAGAGTAGGGGGTACGGTAACCAGTGGAAAGGAAGTTGAGAGATGGATCACCGATGGGAAAGCTGCATCGGTTGCCGGAGGTAGAGCTAGTGGGAAACAAGTGGTGGATGCCAGTTACGGGTGTTGAAGGACCTACAAATAAATGTGGTCGGACGGTGGAGAAAGGACACAGCCAGACAACCTGACAAGAGAATGACTATACGAAACCCAACAATATGGCCATAGGAAATAATCGACAGATTTTCAAACACCACAATAACTATATCCGCCAAATATTAAGAATATATGCCCTAAAATTTTGATAAGTCCCAATAATTTTTTTATAAAAGAACCCGATACAATAAAAATTGTAGAATATAAAAAATACATATTTTTGTATTCTACAATCGTACCCTATACCTGGCAGGTTGTACAACCTGCTGGGTAAATTTTTTTTGCCTAGTGAACAGTCGATGCCAAAGTAGGGTGAATTATATGTCAATTTTTGTCTCTTGGATGCCTTGGATCTGATGGCGAGGTCTGATCTATCTAAAAACATGCTAGAAGCTTCACAACTCCTAGATCTGACAAATCTTCAAACCCTCATAACTCTAGCATAAAATGTCAGATTCAAGCAAAACAAAAGTCGATCTTGACTTTTTCAATAGCCCTGGACTCGAAAATGAGCTCAGATTTCCTCCAATGTGCACTGAGAGTAACCATGCAAGAGCACCCAAATAGAGAGACAAACTTGAGGTATGAAAACCCTCAAGGAATCCTGAACCAACCCTGCAATGATTTTCTCAAAAATCTGAGAAGGGGCTACAAATCAAGGCTCTGATACCATGTTAGAAACCAAGATCAGATTTGCAAACCAAAATATCCTTCCATAGAAGAGAAAAATCGAAAAAGCAGAGATTTGCAAGAAGATGTGCAAATAATTATTATTCAAGAATTCAATAATTACATGATAAAGATTTGCTTTATAAAAGCAAAGATGCATAACCCTAATCTTATCTTGAGCAACAAGATAGCTCAATAAGATAAAGATAAGAACCTATAACTTAGGAATTAAATAAAATCTAAGTAAACTTATGCAAAGTGTAATTAATAATTAATTACACTAACGGTGTTTGCATTAATACCACTTGGCTATAAGTGCATAAATGCCATCTTAGATTGCATCCAAAGTGTTTGTCTTAATTCCTAGTTGCTGTAGATGCACATTTTCAGTCACTTATATGCATGTAAAGGTAGAAAATAGTTGGCATAGCATTGTTGAGACTTTATTAATGAATCTTGCATCATTAGAAGCTCTCAAAAACATCATTTGCAGCATCCAAACTCACAACAAAACAATCAGAATTTCATATCAACAAGATCAGACCCTGTGTGCAAAGTGTTTGACAATATTCCTTGAGCATATCTTCAACATTTTAAGGTCATAATCAATAAGGGATATTACAGATCATGAAATTTGATTAGAGATTATTCCTTTGAATATGCTTGATTGATCTTGAACACTACATCAACATATTAGCTCAAACAACATGCATGATGCAAGAAATATTTGACATGCTGAAATGAATGTTGATTGCTCTAATAATCTTATTCAAATCTACCCTTGAATGCCTTGAAATTGATCATAAATGCTTCTATAATGCTCTCTTGAAAGTGTGCTTAAGATAGCTTGAATTTTCTAGGAAGTCTTAGGATAAAACATAGTGAAATGATCTTGTATCTATACATATCTTAATATTAATTCCCAAAGTTCAAATATCACAAGACAACATTGAATTATAGATTTGAAATCATTATAATATCACCAAAAACATATCCAAAAGAGGGGTCCTAGGTATAAGTGAGGACTTACTTTCCATAGGGCGAATGGGTCCTATGCCACTTACTTAAGACACACATCTGACAAGGTGGAATGTTATGTAAAAATAGGGTCATAGAACTAAGTGAGGACCCATTCACCCTATGGAAAACAGGTCCTAGGTTAGTTACCCAAGACACGCATCTTCCAAAGTTAGGTGTTGTGAAATGACATTTATGAATGTTAGGTTTTATCCCTCATAATTTGCATTTATTTAGGCTTGGATTTGAATTAAAGGGGAAAATTAAGGGAAATTAACCTCAATCAATTTATGAAGCAGTAGATTAATTTGAAAGTGTAAAGATACACCTTACAACATTAAAAATAGGGCACAATTAAGTCCATTTAATTAAAAAGGGCCCTAAACTTAATGTGAATATGAAAGACATATTACAACACCAAATCAAGGCATAATTAAGCTCATTTTATTATTAATTATTCCCAAATTAAGTGTGAAAAATGGATAATTTTTCCTACACTACATTTTCCCCCCACTTTAGTGAGAGGATGACCCCATGTCAAACTCACACTAAAGTAGGCATTCTTGACACACATATGTATGCAACAATGACAAAGATACATAATCATACAATATCAAAGACCTAGAAAATCAAGCCTAAATGGTCCAATGTGATGTGGAACACATCTAAGCCATTAATTTTTTTTTGTCTTGCACTCACTTTGGGGTAGTGGAACCTCAGGCTGTCCACTAGGTGAGTATCCCAAAAGGGTGGAAAATGAGAAAATCATATTAGGCTCCCATACCATATCAAAATTGTCCTCCTGACAACTTCAATAAGGCACCACAATGCTAGGCAAGGGTCCACATGAAAGAAAGGTGTGTTATGATAGGTGGCCTTGAATCTAGAGTTTCAAGCTTCATAGGGCTGAACAAGATGTGTTATTCTAAACACCTATGAACAAGGCAAGGCTCCACTAGAAAGAAAGGTGTGTTGTGCTTGGTGGCCTTGAATTTAGGGTTTTGAGCTTTATAAGGCTAACAAGCTACATTATGCTAACACTTATGAATAATAATTGTAGTAAAAGGTTTTTGTTCAAAGGGATTTTTCATAGTTCCTGTAAGGTCTTCTTCTTAGGGAACATCATGCCTAATGTCTCCAAGAGAGGACAAGTCAAGAATATAAGATTCACAACTTAGGAAATGCAATGTGTTGCATCACCACTAAGAGTAAAGTCATATGCTAAGAAATATTGCACTCTTGGAGGACATCAAACCTAATGACACCACCAAGAAAGAATGCATCACAAGAAAAAAGAAAATCACACTATGAAACATGAGAAATGCTAAAAGATATTATGGATGTATGCCCCCACTTTAAAGCGGTTGCTAACACCATTGCTATGAGAAATTGATTTAAAGTAGCCAATTTTTACTGCTAACACATGAGAGCTTCCTTAGAAATACCTATGCCAAGTCATATGTTTCCAAAATAAAGGTATGTCATGAAAAAGGAAAGAGGGGTTGCCCACAAAAATACATAAGGGATCTATGAATTTGGGGTCAGTATATCTTTGCTACAATGTTGTTATAGAGCTCAAAAATGTCATCATTCCCCAACTACTCATATAATTTGAAGAATGACACATAAAGAGTGAAAAAAATAAAAATCCTTCGGGTCAACATGGAAGAGACCTAAATGTCTTGACACTTTGGATCATCCCTAAAAGGAAAACAAAAGACAATAAAAAGAGATAAAATATTTACAACATAGAGAAGAATGTAGGTACATATAAGGGAATGCACAAAATGAAAGAGAGATATATCAAACAACACAATATGGGGGGTCACATTACACACATGCAATCACATAAAGAAACACAAAAATAAAACAATACAAAATACTAGTAAGGCACATGCAAGTCAAGCTATAGTAGGTCGTTCAGATCCCAATCTTGGTCGATATATCTAGAAGGAAGACAACTAGCCAAAGGGACAACATCAAGTACCAAAGCTAGAACAAGGCTATCTAAACCCTTATCCCCACTAAGTGCAATATAAGGATGAGTCAAGGTGAATGATGAGATGCTGCTCCTTGCGGAAAGGAAATGATTTGTAATGAATGTAAAAAGTGTAATAGTGAGTCATGCTATGATCCTACAACTATTACAAGGAAATGAGCAACAACTATTTTTATTGATTATAATGAGTAAAAAAAGTATCAATTTGATTCATATCTAATGAAATATTCCCACATGTAGTGTCTATCAATTCAGTATGCACCAAAAATAATTTGTCTTAGAAGAATTTTTTGTAAGATTGTTGTTATTAAGTGAAGGATTGTTTAAGGATTTCAAGGGACAATAACCAAGACCATTAGTCCTTTCTTGAATTTTAGGCTATATATGGACACAAATACCTTGTTCTCAAGCACCACATTCTTTTCCACTATACCCAAGATGTTTCATAAGTTCATAATCTCTTCCATAAAGTTTTTTCATTTCTTTTGGATTTGGTGGTTGTTCATGATCAACTTCATTAATTTTTTTTGTTTAATTTGTTTCTTCTAAAGTGGTTGAGGTCGATGCTTTCAAAATTTTTGTTGACATTACCACCTTTTATTTTCCCTTGTGAGACTCTTTTGTTATGATCTTGTATTCATCCATGAATGTAGGTGTGAAATCGAAGAAACCCCAATAATCTTCCAATAACTTCGTGACTTCTCCAATATGCTTCCCTTTTTCTTTATGTTGCATGAGTTCCACTTGTGTAGCTGGTTTCAATGCTTTCAAAGGATTTTCCCTGCCTTTCTCAAAGTTCAAACAACTATTTGGTTCAGGGTCGACTTTGATTATATATACTTTTTTGTTGTAGATGTAATTCATTTTATGATGAAGAGTAGAAGGCACCCCATTCATTGCATGAATCCATGGCCTTCCTAAAAGAATATTATATGAAATATCATGAGGCATAACATGGACTAGAGTTTGCAATGTTACCTTTCCAACTTAATAGGTAATGTAATCACACCAAACAATTGTTTGTCGTACATTATCAAACTCATGAATAGATAAAGAATCATGTTGAATTTGGATTTTGTCCACTTCAATCTCATCAAGAAGGTTTGTGCTACACATGTTAAGGGTCTAAACATTCTCAATAATGGTTCACTTTATCAAAATTTTATTAACAAAGGCTATTATCATGAAAGTTTCATTTTATTTTTTCTCTTCTAATGAATACAACTCATCTTTATGAAAAGTAATGTCTAAGTTGACTAGAGTTATAGCTTGAATTTTGGCTATCACATCATTGGATTGTAGATTAGGAGGAGTAGGAACTTGTTGTAAAGCACTTTGAATCATGTTATGATAATGAGGGGAGGCTTGAATAAGATTCTATAGGGATATCTTAGTAGGATTATTCTTAAGTTGTTCAACAAGATCATAATCATTTCAACTTTGTAAAGGAAAATGAGGAACACTAGGAAAGATAGGTTGAGGTAATGGGAGGGATGTTTGAGTTGTTTTTCTTTGTTGTCGATTGTTTCTAGTGTTATATGTATGAGAAATGATATTGTAACTTGGTTGCTGTGAAACATTATCGAGCTACCTTTTAGGTTGTTATAAGATAAGCACGGGTTTATTTTGAACTTGTGGTTGTTGTGAGGGTAGAAAAATGATAAGTTGGTGCTTAGGTGGTCCAATAATTAAAGGATTTGTTGGAGGTCTAAGAATTAGAGGACTTGAGGGAGTCCTAATGTTCATAACCTCAACACACTTATCCTATTTTCATGATTTTCTAGTAAAGGGGAGTCTAATGTCACTTCATCTTAATTTAAGGAAGCCACATTACTATTGTTTGAAAGAAATGTGTCAATGTTCTCATTTTCTTCCACCATGATATCTTCCCTAGTAGGAAAGTTTTTAGGAGAGCAACAAACTAGATGTTCATGATGGTGGAGTAAAAAATTCCCCTTTAATATCCACTAGCCTTCATTTTCCATCCATATTTCACCGACATCAAAATACCCATTTCCTTTAGTTTTACATTGTATTTGACATGAAATGTAATAATTTGTGTGAAAAGATGCATAAAAACATCAATATTCCCCTTGTATATATTCATTCATCCTTCTAGATAGTCACTAATAAAACAACTTGTGGAACTAGAAAATCCCCCTTGGTTTTCATTTCATTTCCATCATGATCCCCACTGCCCCTAAAAGTTTCACTATATTTGGCATAATATACAAAATTTTCCCTAATGTATATAGCTCTTAGCCATACCTTTATGAATAAAAAAAAGTCTCCAAAGCATTTTCTTAAGTAATTCTACTTCCACAAACATTTCCTCAACAATATAATACATATTGGTATGATAATGCCATGTCAGGGGAACTCTCATCATAGTCTCCCCGATGAACCGATGGAGATAAACCCTAGAACACACATCGACAAAACAACCTTCTATTAGGAAGATTTATATTATTGTCTCCTTGATGGACCGATAGAAATAATTATGGTGGAATCATTAGGGAAAGTACTACATATTGGTAGAACATGCTTCACTATCTCCTTGATAGCCCAAGCAAGACATATCGGAGCTATTAAGTGTATCAGGGAGAGATAACATTGTGTCCCATCAATGAATTGATATAGGACATAAGAAAGGAATTATTACAAGTGTACAACAACTAGTAATATTGAGGAGATAAAATGCTACCAAACTGATAGAAAATCCAATTCCTTGGACACATGAATAAAACAATCAAAATGGCAGTATTAGAATGAGTGAGGACTATCAGAAGGACATAAATAATGTTCTCACCAACTAGCCAATGATATGTAAAAGGAAGTATGATATCATATACAATTAAATATAGAATAAAGCATATTAGTTAAAAATTATCTAGTGTTTGGCTGATGCCCCGAATGAAAACCAAAGACACAAAGTTCATAGAGGGGAAAGTGTGGTATCAAAAAAAGTAAAATCATAGTCCCACTAATGCAAAAATGATGATTGTTTTCAATTGATGTGACAACCCAAGATATCATAGAGATATTCAAAATTAAATGATCCCCTGATGACACAAAATAGAACAAGCGTGCCATTAATGAGCCAAAGCTGAGTAATGTATACCTCAAATTGATTTCATTTCTTGTCACAAAAAAAAATATTGAGGAGCTACAAAAAGGAGTGGAGTGAACAAGCTTGAGGTATCCCATTGTTGCACAGTTGAAAGTCAGGGAAACAAGTGCAACATAAGTAACTATACAAAACCTAGCTAATAATTTCTTTAAAGAATTGTAAAGACAAGTAGGGTTATCTTGAATGATGGAAGAAGGTTTAATGACACCAAAAGCCAAAAAACAAAAAATATAAGTTAGGATTTTAAATCAGGATTTGATAGACCAATGTATAGGGTTGGGACCGAGACCCAAGAGCAGTGCATAGTTAAATCCTTCCATGGACAACTTATGGGATAAACACAAAGATTTAGGCGATGTATGTACTCCACAGAGAGGATATGAGCTATTCATGTATCACTATAGAAAATAGTATAGGTTCTAACTTGTTTGTAATCCATGGAAGGTGAACTTAGGGAAGGTTTTTATGCCTAAGGTTTTCATCAAAGTAGAATTAGGTAAGGAAATAGCTAACAAATATGACCCCAAGCAACATCCAATTCAGCTACATGATGGGTCTCAACTTATTATCATTTCCAAATACTTGATTTCTATTGTCTTCAATTTAGATCACAACTTGAGTGTTCCATTCACAATGAAATACCTCATAGCAAAATACCATCACATGGATATTAGCTAAAAAATATGGAAGTTTCCCTTACACAGTCCCCGAGAGGAGGGAAATCAACTTAAGAAATTCTCTCACAATGAACACCCTCCCTTTCATGAAGAGCTATTTAAGCAATATTTTCAATATACATATCACACTGTAGGGAAACTGTTGGGAGTGGAAGCCATGGATCTCATATCAATAGCCCCAATGGTCCTAGCAACAAATGTGTAGATTCAAGATGCATGATAATTTGATTATATGCTAGTTATTTGGCCTATAATTTAAATGAGGGATTGGAAAGAATTAAAAACAACTTTGAATGTATCAATTTGAAACACTATTCTCTACTCATGCACTTACTCTTGTATGAAGGGAAATCTATAGGGTTTTGGGGAGAAGAATTGAGGATAAGAAATATGGACGAGGATGAAAACTTTAAACCAATCTAGATGTGGACATCAATAAGGGACAATAGATATGGGAGATCCAATTATCTATACTTTGAGGAATATTTTGTTAAACCTTTGCTAAAACTATTGGGGCATTCATGTGATTATAAATTGTCTCCTGAAGTACAAAGGTTTCTTAGACCTAAGGAGAAAGATCCTAGAAAGAATGTGAATCATAATTGGGGGGATTTGTATACATTTTCTGATTGCATTGAGATTAGAGCATATGGGTTCAAAGGAGCCCCACACCTATTACCAAAGATAGTCCTAGATAGAGTGGCCCATTTAGAAATTGTAAAAAAAATGGCTAAATCAAATGCCAAGCACCTTAAGGGGTACAATAAGTAATCAATTATCCCAAGTACTCTATGCTTTGGAGATTTTAAAATTGTTTCTAGTGAAGGATATGAAGAAATTGATAGGAAATTGGCTCATTATAATTTTCCATTGGGAGATGAAAGAATTTTTTTTGATCCAAAGAGCATTATAAATAAAAAAAATTGTCACAAGCAATGTCTGGGTATGAACACCAATTATCTATGGACAATTTAGTAAGGAATTGTGATGAAACTATAACATCACAAAGGATGGCCAAATACAACAAGGTTATGTTAGTCAAGTCTTAGAAGAGAGAAAATAACCCTTCATACACAAAAGCATTTTATCATGTACAAGATCCTTTAGAAAAGGTTGAGGAATTAATCAAGCATGAGAAAGAACTAACTAGAGATGTCCCTCTTATGGTATTTGATAAAAATATGGCAACTTGTTCTAGAATGCAAGTTGAGGATATGAAACCGTTCAACTACATAACCTCACAACCAACTCTAGAAGTCATTTTCTCTATTGATACTACCATTAGTGAAGAACGAGATGAAGAAGATAGTTATGAAGAAGATAATGAAGTTAAGTAGATAAGTGCATTTGTTGTTACACCATATGAGCCACTCAATGAACAAAGCATTGTAAAATTTGAAACATCAAATGAACTATCATATCATGTGAGAGTCAAGGTTGGACAAGAGTTCATTTTTGACAGTTACTTTGTAAAAACTTCAAATTTCAAATCATTTGTTTATGAACACAAGGGTAGATTACTTAGAAAAAGAATGAAAGATATCACTCCTAAGCAAGAAGCAACTGTCCTAGAAGAAATGAGAAAGGAAGTAGACCAGGAGTTAGAATCCATCACCCCTAAAAAATGAAGAGAACTACTTCAAGAATTTTTGGTCTTGCTCTTACCTGGATGGTACATTAGCTCTATCATAGTATTTGATAGCTTAAGGAAAGGAGGAGATAAGACATTGCACCTAACAAAAGAAGCTAGTGATAAAATGTATTTAGTGTTAGGTTACAATCTAGATGATAGCACATTGTTGATATGGAAATTATACCCTCAAGACAAGAGGCCTTCCACTATCAACAATCCAAGTCAGGTATTTGGGAATCTCATGGTGCATAGAGTTTGGGACACTAATCCCTTTAAAATTGTAAATTTGAACATAAATGTGGAAACATTTAATAAGGCTCAAGTTGAAAAGTTGGTAAGAAGATAATGAAAAACTAAAGAAAGAAGTAGCCAATTACAGGGAAAAATTATCCTCTTCCTCTTCATCAAAATTGTATTCTCCATGGATAGATTGTGAAAAGAAAGTATTGGATTCAATGGTAGATGTTATATATTGGAAATGTTTGCATGAGATAGTTCAAAAAAAGTGCAATGAACTAGAGAAAAAGATCAAAACCATTAAGTTCAAGATCATCTCTGAGTTGATTAAGAAGAGGTTCAAGAAGGTAATGAACCAACCTGATAAGAATTGGGATATCTTCTAAAAGGTTCACTCAATATTTCAAGAGCATAAAAAACTACAAGAGAAGGTGGAAGAAAATAAGGAAGAATTGATCAAAAATGATGTCATGAATGAATAGATCCTCTGCATATATAATGAGTTGATCAAACAACATGAGGAATTTTGTGCCAAGATCAAGTCTGAGCTTGATTATTTTGACCAACCATTAGATATCCCATTCCCCATGTTCTTTGATAATGAATTAAGACTTTAGAATTTGGAGATGAATTGGTTCAGATATTACTAGAAGCACTGGGGATGGTCAATGATGAAGATAGGATATTGGATAACACTCATAGGTAGTTCAAAGGGATAATGTACATGAAGTACAACATGATGGAGTCTCTGTCAATTATTGATACTCACATCATTGAGGATTACATTCGGTGCTTGTTAGAAATGCACCTGTTCATCACTAAAATTGAAGAGGCTCTGAGTATGGACAAGTGAGTTTCATGAGAAAATTGCAGGTAGATCGAGCACTTCATTATGGAGAGGAGAAAATTTCCAAATCCTAAGAAGAGATGAGTTCTCTATGATGAATAATAGAGTTAGTGTTTTACCTATTGTAGTTTTCTAAATTAATTTCTTTATGTTTAAATAATACAATTAGTTAAAGTTACAAAAGGACATCTTTTTGTGAGTGGTATTGAAGCTTGTTGCTTCCCATATAAAAAGGGAAACCAAGGCTAGGATTTTGATCATCACATCATTATCACCACCAATAGTAGTAGGTTACATTAATATAATATATTCCACCCATCCTTCTCATATCAAAGACTTTTTCTATTCATGTTCATTATTTGAAGCAATATAATGGAGAAGATTGCTTATATTTGGTCATCTATTTTCGGTGTTCAACTATTGTGTTAATTTTGATGCTTAAACATTGTTGTGTTGTCTCCAAAGTGCTTCTCTCAAGTTATTCAAATTTATATAATTTTTTAGGACACATTTGTTGTTGTTGTGTGGTTGTCTTGATTGGTTTCTAGTTGAAGTGAATTAAAAACCCTTTCAAATAATTCATTTTAATTGGTTGCTTCTAAGGATTAAAATCATTTTAAAGTGGTTATTTTGATTGGTTTCCCTAAAACTAGGAATTAAAAATCATTTCATGTTGTCATAGTAATTTTGGGGGATAACATTGGGATTTATAAATAAGAGTACAATAGTTGACTAATTTGTATGTTTGTACAAGGTACAAACATTTAAAAGTGCCCAAAAGTTAGAGTTAAGCTAAGGAATAGATCCACCTATCCTACAAATCTATCTCCATCATTATAATCAACCCATCATCTCCATTCACCCAATAGATTAGGCATTGATCAACTTCAGAGCATTTCTATACATATGCAACTCACACTCTTGATTATTCAAACAATTTCATTAGGAATTAGTTAGTAATATTTGCATCTACTTCACACCTATGTTCCATAGTGAGTAGATTTCAAAAATTAGAGATCATATTCAAACTTTCAAAATTTCCCTATCATTTAGGTACACCCGCCTTGGTTTAATAGAGCCTAAAGAGTAGGGGGTGATCAACTATATTTGCCCCATTCGTTAGCCAAAAATGTATTAAGAGATTATCACCCTCTTATGGTTTAGAAACCTGTGTTTTTTGTGACCTAATAGATTGGAAACTCTACTAGGGAGAACCTAGCCAATTTTGAATTTAGACCCTTCATCATAGATTCATTTAAAACCATCATACCAGAAGACTCCATTGGGAAAATAAATAAGGAAGTTCTAAACCTTTTCTCACTTTTCATAAAAGTGAATGTTGACTCTATCAAGCTTGTAGCAGCAAGTGCATGACTAGGAAGATAAAATATGCATCAACAAGAACAAACACTAGAGTTTAGAGCATTAAAGCATCCTACGAAATGAATGGCAAGAGATATTTGCACCAAGAAATCCCTAAGAAGAACAATATCAGGTGGATAGAAAATATGGATCTCCCCCTTCAAAGGCTGATACAACTAAGAATAAAGGAGCATCTAAGCAGTTAGACACTACATTTATCAACTATGAGAATATTCTAGAAAAACCTCCTACATTTCACAACTTTGACCTGTTGCATGAATAAGAGTATCATAATGATGATCCATGCAGAAATCCCTGTACCCCATGTGAGCAAGAAAACACTGGTCATCCTATTCTTCACTGGAAGGAAGATCCCTAGGAAATAGAGTTTTTTTCTCAAATGGATGAAGAGAAAATCCAAAGACAAAACAAGTATGACTATAATATGTCATTACAATAAGGATAGGAGTCTCAACATGGATTCAAGGATCACTCTGCCACTATTGAAAATTATAATTAAATGACTACTCAAGAAATAGAAGAATATGTGGAAAGGCAGAGAGAGGAGCTTAGGAAAAGACAATAGCTGATAAAAGAGAGTCAAGATATGAGGAAATAAATGTATAAATTAAATATCCATGTAACAAAACCACCAAAATATGTCCCTACCGATAAACAAGGAGTTAACATCAATACATAGGGGTCATCTCAAAATACAGGTACTCCGAGTACTTCAAAAGTACCTCACAATGTAGTTGGGAAACCAAAATAAAATGCACAATATAATGTGCCACCAAAAACCACCAACAACATTCCACATCTAACCCACGGCTAGGACAAAAAAATTTCTCACAATATTAGCACCATGTGCCACAATAGAACATATATCCTCACTAGAACATCTAACAAAATGTGCATCGGCCCCAACATGGATTCTAGTATTATCCTAATTGACCACCTCAGAATCCTTATCTGCAAAAGCCTACAACAATGAGCAGGCAATTTGAATTGGAAGGATATCAACTATAACCATATTCCATTGATAGTAACTAGAGAAATATTGTCCCTAAATTCATAGGGAATAGTGCAGCTACAATAGAACACATAAGAAACTTCAATGCTTTTGTGCAAGATTTGGGAATGGAATAGGAGGATTTCCTTGTGAGGTTGTTCATGATGTCTCTAACTAAAGAAGCAAGTGATTGGTTCAATAGCCTACCAAATGCCTCAATCACCTCTACAACAAACTTCCAAGATCAATTCCTAGAACAATATGGGAATCAATGTGCTCCAAAATTTTCTCTACATGAATTAATAAGTATCCAGAAACATCATAGTGAATTAGTTTATAATTTTAATCATAATTTTTCAAGCTCAATAATAAGATAACACATGTATCCAAATTAGCTGACTCAATAACTTTAAGTATCTATTTAAAGGACTTTAATCCTAAAATAGGGTATGAGCTTAGAAATAGATGCCCTAGAAGTCTTACTGAAGCACAAATGCAACCTTAACCATAAAAAATAATAGGAAAATTGTTGGCATGATTAGCAAAAGAGATGGCCTTAGGATCCCATAAAATCCCAACAATCCCCAGAACAAACAAGAAAATCAGTACAAAAAGGAAAGGTCAAGATTACATGAAATTCCCTATAATACCACTTGGAAGCATGGAATACCAATAGGAAAACCAAATTGAAAAGAGACTCTTGATCCCTTGAAAAAACATGGATCACATGTAGTAGATAATACACCATTTTGTTCACCTTTCCATAAACCCCATGCCCCTGAATATTGTGTAGTGGATCAAGCTTGTTAGGAAGATGAGTGGTCACAAGAGCAAGAAAGAGATGGTCACATTGTAAAAATTTTAAGATGGGGGTCTCATCCAAACAATGAAGGATACTCATCCTCTAAGGATGGGCATGAATATGATGTCAACAATCAAAATTACAATGCAAATGTGCAGCAAGAAGTGTTTTCTGATTAGGAAGAAAACAAACAAGAAGTTGCATATGTGTACAATACATCACAATTTCAATTAAGAACACCAATAGAGGAAGAGAAGAGAGCCATGACAACAAAAGTTGTGGCTGAGGAAAAAGGGAGAAAATACAGCCTAAGAAGTAGACCCACAGATGGAGACTAGGGAAGACATAGAAGCGTGCTCATAAAAGAAAAGAAGAGCAAGGATAGCATCCCATCAGATCAAAAGAAGGGTGACACTAACTCATTTGACTGCAAAATTTGATGAAATATGTATAATTTGATGTATCGTCGAGTGCTTGTAAAATTTGATGTGTAATTTTCAAATTTTTGAAAGTTTATCCCCAACGTTCGTCAAAATTTTGACAAACCTAGGTTTCGTCGAAATGTCGACTATCAGTTTTGTCGAAATGTCGACTATTAGTTTTGTAGAAATTTTGACAAACATGAAAAATAGAAAAAATTCAAATTGTCGCTGACATAAAGGAAAGTGAGTTTGTTGATTTATTACGACAGTATTTTTCTCTACTTGAGATAGTTTGTGGAGAACTAAGGATGATTTTCTTGGGAAAAATAAAAAAAAATTCAAGAAGATATCACTAGGTTGAGGGTAGTCATTGTCTTTTTGTAGAATTAAGTTGTGAAGTCAAATTTGTAGTTCTAGGTTTGAAAATCATATTTTAAAGCAACATCTCATAAGATTTCATTTTTAGAGGTTTGGGGTTTTGAGAATTTCATGTCCATATTTTGTTGTGTGGAATCATCATAAGATCACAACCAAGGAACAACTTCTTGTGATTGTAATTATGTGATCCATAACTCTATTGGTCATGTGGCACAGTTGTGCTATAACAAATATAGGATGCATTCATGTGTGACCCAAGTTTAATGTGGCTATGTTGTGATAGAAATGGAGGCACTTATATAATGTAGTTAATTCAGGTTGTATAATGTAGGTGTCAATCATCACTAGGTGCATTCAGGTTGTCTCAAGTTTAATGCAATCTTGGTTTACCACAAACTATAATAATGTGATTTGCTAATAACCAATATGGAAAGTATTAAAGCAAGACCCATGATATATAGGATACATTTCCTTGATCAAGTTTACATGCCTTAATGATCAAACAAAAGCTTCCCACACACTCTAGGATACAATCCAAGATCATACCACAACTTTGTCAAGACAACTAAATTTTTGATCCAAGATTTAAGGTTGTTTTTTAATACCAACAGAAGCATTCATAAGAGCATGATTAGGGTAAAAACCCTAGGCCTCCGTAGAAACATAAAAAATAACTATAGCGGATTAGTGAGGTTGCAATACTAGAAAGATTGAGACATTGTAGGTAATAACAAAATATTGCAATCTAAAGATTGTATCCAATAACAAGAACACTATGTAGCTTAGTGATATTTGTAAATGCAATCTACGGTAAGAAGCATGACAGTCACTTGAGATGTGACAGTCAAAAAGAGGCTAAGCAGTGACAATATAATAAAGCTCAAACCTTGCATAATAAAGTGGATATTTTAAGAGTGAGTTTCCTTACCCCCTTTCTGACCTTAAGGTTTTTTCAAATGCTTTTGGTAGTGTTAGACAAGCCAATTGCAATTAGGGAATGGCTATCCAAATGAATTAATAGTGGTAATCATAGGTTCATTGTTTCTTCTTAGCCATTAATGTATAATGGAGGTAGTGGATTGCATGTTTGAGTAGTGCTTTGAGACTCATAAAAGATGGGAGAATAGTGAATAATACCTTG
This sequence comes from Sequoia sempervirens, assembly GCA_007258455.2. NCBI lineage: Eukaryota > Viridiplantae > Streptophyta > Pinopsida > Cupressales > Cupressaceae > Sequoia > Sequoia sempervirens. The sequence continues at coordinate 812,908,559 of VDFB02281492.1, forward strand.
TGGACTGTGAAGTAGTGTCAATAAGGTTGAAAGATCTTAAGAACTACAATACTATGAAACAATGAGTCCCATGTAGTAAGTAGGAAGTCTATAGGGCATAGTTTGATTTTATAGAAGGATGTTCATGAAAAGAATCTTCCAGTAATAGTGAGTGAGTTGTTTGAGATTGCAGCTGAGGGTGCAATACCTAGTCTTAAAGGAAGTTAGTAAAGCAGTAAATGTGCAAGAAAATCAAATCATACACAAAAAAATTCACAATGTTATCTTGCATAATGCTGGTCGCGCCTATAAAAGGATATGAAAATCTCAGTAAAACCTTTCCTGGGAATTAGACATTCTGATAGGTGACTAATATCTCTCTATATGGACGTTCATTTACTTGTCAAACCAGGGGACGTAAACTTTAAATGGCGTGGCAAAATATATGCACTAGGAACTAGTTTCAATCAAATCTTAGCAGAAATACATACTGGAAAGAAATTCCATCTAAGCCATAGGATGGTAATGCAAAATTCTTCAACTCAACTATGATAAAAACTAGAACATCTACAACTAAAACGCAAACTATGAACTGGCCTTATACTGCAGGAACAGTCATAGGGATGAACTCTCTATGCTGCAGAAGCACTATAAGACTGAGTTTGAATGAAAAATTCAAAGATGAAAGCTAACTGAAGAACAGAAAAGAACAACTAACTAACTAGCTACAAATACTTACTAAGTGGGCCCCCTTAGCAAGCATCTACTGATTACATAGATGTTAAACTCAGAGCTTCATTGAAGATTTATTCATAAAAATAGAATGATATACATCATTTTGTTGATATGGAGACTAACAACAAACTTTGTCTCTGGTCAAACAGATTCTGTCTTTCATTATCATATTGATTCTTACATGATGTCTGCTACTCTGTTTCTATCTTACTCTAACTATCATCTATCTCATTCTCTCCCTCCTCGCTCGTGCAGGAGAACTTTATTTAAAAATAGGAAAGCAACTAACTAACTAACTCTATCAAAGAAAGATGTGGAAGTAAAATGTATCCCCGAATCAAGGAACAAACTTCATAAATGAATTTATGTGCTCAACCTGATCTAGAGAGAATCTAGCGCTCCACTCTTTCCAGATTGACTTGTCATTAAAAATATTTCCCAACGGTTCCAGTCAAAGAGACTTCACTGGAGCTTCCTCGTAGTCATGCAGGAAATGGACTTTACTGCAAGGCCGAGATCAGCTGCGCTTGACTCGATCATTCTTCAAAAACCTACAAAACAAAAGGTAACAGGAGAAAGAAAAGGTGCATGGCACATACATGATATCTATTCATTAATCACACATATTAAATCTACTTCATCATTCAAAAACTGTATATGATATACTAGTCATTTTTGGGAGTCAACGGGGCAATAAATGCAATCAAGTCAACACAATGAGCTGCAGGAATATGAAAGTATTATGTTACAGGATATCCCCATAAAATGTTTCAACAATGTTTAAATAGCCATGAAATAACAAAAGTAAAGACATTAAAAGTTTATCATAACATCCAAATTATGAGCATATTTTAAGCTCATCACTGCCCCCTACTTGGCCCAATGCTGGTCCTCCAGCATTAACTTTCCTGGTGGTTTCTCCGAAGTCAGTAGTGGCTGCATGACTCTGGAACGGATGTCCAAACTTGTAATAAAATCCTCTAAAATCTCGGCACCTTTCATATCTTCGGTCTTCTAATTCATTGTTAAGATTTGTAGCCTAGTGAGGATAGAGGGGCCACATTAGCACAGGGGGTCTGAATGTCAGCAGTAGCCACAGTTCAAATCTTGTTTGAAGTCTCAATTGAATATATCTACTGGTTCATTTAACTGTTGCTGTGAAGTTTAGGGGACCATGTGGTTCTGACTTTCTTAACCCAATAGTTAATCTCTCCCATCGTTTCTCACTTCTGGTGTATGCCAGTCTCCAAAATGAATATTGTTGTGCCTAGAATTCATCATATACTTGTTTTCTGATATCAAATATTTTATCTCTGGCTGAAACATTATTAATACCATATGTTAGAGCAAACCAATATTTTAGCATTGCATAGGGATTTGAACTTTGAGAGCGTAATGGAACAGACTCTATTTTCTCAACTTCCTTATATGTTTCCCACTGCCTGCCATAATTTACCTCATTTTCTGCCCATGACATGAATTCTCTCAAATGAATATCACCAATATATAGCAAAGGATTCCATTCTGTTTCAAATGGTATTAAAAATCCATGCAAATAGAATTCACACAGAGAATTCCTTAACGAGTTAGGGGCTGCTTGGTATGCTTCATAAAATTCTTTGGCAGTATGAATTATAGGATCTTGGTTTCTGGAAATTCTCATCAATTGAAACCACAAAAAATGTTCTTTAAGACACAGAGCATAAACTCTGGGTGGCAGTATGCATTCCATAATTTGACCAGTTACCTTTAACATTTCGTCCATTTTTGCTTTCAACTCAGCAATTTTCTCCTGCTGACTTTCAATTTTCTTTTTCAATTTCTTCTTTTCTACTTCCCACTGACTTTATTGCATGTCAGTCTGGGCTATGTGGTGAAAATTCAGAGTTTGTAATGTAACTGTTTCCCAATTATCTTTAACATATTCCAGAAACTCAATTAAAAATGTCCTCCTATACACAACAATGGCTTTACAGTTTGTAGGGTGAAATACTATTTCACTAGGCACATTTAGTTGCTCAGTATGTTCTTGCTCTTGCTGCAAGATAAATTTTTCTTGTTGCTGTGGTGGAGAAGTCTGTGCTTCCTCTGAAAATTGCATGGCAGCAGTAGCAAAATCATCAAGATTTGGTAACCCTTGCTCATTGTGCCCTGATTCTTTTGTCTCAACTTGTTCCTCTTCAGGAATGAATAAACTCTAAGCAGCATTCTCGGACTCATTCTGAGAAACATTAAATTCAGATCCTTCTGAAATTACAATCACCTCAGGTTGCGGTGAAGCAAGGGAGGTCTTATATTGTTTCCTTGTGGAAACCCTTCTTGGCACAGATGCGGTTGCAGGAGGTGTTCCGGTAGCTTTTCTATTTCTTGTTTGTTCAGAGGGCTCTGCCCTACTAGAGGATGATGGTGAACTAGTAATAGCAACGGGTGTTGCTGTAGGAGAAATGGCTGCAGGGGAAGGTGCTGCAGGAGAGGAGCATTGTCTTTTCTGAGCACGAGGGTCAGATTCAGGGGTCCCTTCTGCCTTTGTTTTTCCTTTCTCTCTCCTAGTGGTAGACCTAGTTTGTACCCTAGTAGAGGATTCAGGTGCGAAAGCTATAGAACCAGTGCTACAGGAGTAGATGACCCTTGCCCTATTCCACTAGTAGATTCTTTCTTCTTTCTCTGAGGTTGTGGGGTAATTACCCTAGGAGGTTGTGGGATTTGCAAACTCTTTTGGGCAACAAATTGTTGCCAGGGGAGAGGTGAGACGTCTCTCAAAGAGCACTCAATCAGTAATTTAATAAGGCCATGATGAGTGACAGAATTGTCTTTCCCTTGTTGAGTTCCATGGGCACTTTGTTCTAAAAAATTTAACAAGAAATTCAGAACATTTATAACTAACCCATGCCTCATATGGCTCAATAATTTAAAATGATGAGAATGTAGGTAGGAAAAATGGCCTTCATAGGTTAAATACCTCATTATATAAGTGGAATACTCTGAATATGGATGAGGCAATGATACACGCTTGCATCCCTGCTTAGAAACTTCCAGAGGTCCATTAGTGGGCATTGAAAATTTAGCCCTTGCAGTTGCAGCGTCTGAAGAAAAGTTCTCTCCAATGGCTGGGAGCCCGGTTACTTCAACAATTCTGTCTTCGGTTGCAACAACCGTTAGACCCCATACAGTGGCTTCCCTTTCAGAAAGGGTTCTCAAAAATTCTCTAGCAGCCTCCTCATCAAAATCATTCAAACTCAAAAAATAATTTAACCATCCACAGAGGTTGAATGCGTGGACTGTTTGCGGATTTTGTAGTAACAATTCATGAGCTACAGGCTCATGTCGTACCAACTGACCACCCATGTTTGCAGTTTTCCTTTTCACTGAACTCAATTCCTTGCTGAAGATTCAAATTCTCTGTTTCCCTTTTCTGCTCTGGTTTTTCTTCTGTCGTGCCGTCACATTTCTTTCTTTTTCCAAAAATGAAATTTTTAAACAAGTAGTCTTAATCGTTGTTTACAAGAAAAACATGCAATAAAGAAGGACATGCGATCATATTTGGAAAGTACCAGAAATGTATTAAAGAAAGATTATTTATGCAGTTATGGCAGCAGCGAAAAGATAGGTTTTAAAAGATGGATTACCCCACCCCCTACTTAAAGTATGACGTGTCCTTACATGTACAAGAGAATAGGTAGAGATTCGGATGATAATGACCTGTACATGAATAGTAGTAAATGAATAGAATGAAATAAATCAAATATGTGATAAGAAAAGATATGGCGTACCTTTGATAATTGCATGTACGTGTAAGAAAGATGACGGCGTTCCATGAATTGACAAGTGGGAAAGATACCTTAATTAATGTTGATGCGGACGGATGAAGTGGATGGGTGACGTGGGTGGATGATACGAACGGATGGAATGGACAGATGGGATGGATGGATGGAATATAAAGAAGTGAGATGGGGGCGATAAATGAAAATGAAGAAAAAGGGGTTTCCTTAGAAAATAAAATATTTATTATGGGCATGCTTTTTAAAATTTACGGTAATGCTGCAGGAGGAAGGCTAAAGCCTTCGCTACAGGAAGAGTAGCGGGAGGAACCTGAATGAACTGCTTCATGAATTCTTCCTTGGAGACTGGTTTGTGGTACAACCGGAGTCGGTGTCCATTCACTAGTAATTTGAAACGGACTGGATCAATTGTGACCAGCTGCACAACTCCATTGTCAAACAAATTTTCAACTTCATAGGGGCCAAGTCAGCGTGTTGTGAGCTTACCTAGTTTTCTTGGTACCTGGAATCATATAACAGAGCCCAATCTCCAGCAGAAATTTTTTTGGTTTTGATGTGCTGATCATGCCATTTCTTCCTTTACTGTTGGGTTGCTTCTATATGCTGCAAAGCGACTTTTCTCATTTCGTCCAAAGCATTTAGCTGCAGGAGACGGTCCTTCTGTGCTTCAGATATGTCTATATTGAGTTCAAGAGCTATCCTCAAAGTTTTGTGTTCAAATTCTATGGGTAACATTGCTGTTTTCCCATAAAGTAGCTCGAAAGGTGTAAACCCAGTTGTTGTTTTCCATGTAGTTCTATAAGCCCAAACTGCTTCGGGAAGTCTATTTCTCTAGTCTTTCTTATGGATCTACACTGTCGTTGTGAGGATCACCTCAATTTCTCTATTTTTTACCTCTGCCTGACCATTGGCTTGAGGGTGATAGGGGTTGGACTTCCTATGTTTTATCTTATAGTCATTCATGAGTGCAGTGATCAGTTTTGACATAAACTGAGCTCCTTGATCAGTTACAAGCTCTCTGGGAACTCCAAATCTTGTGAAAATTTGTTCATACAGAAATTCAGCAACTTTATTATCTCGGGCATGAGTCATAGCTTTTACCTCAACCCATTTTGTTACATAGTCTGTGCAAACTAGAATGTATGACTTCCCATTTGATGGTGGATCAATTGGTCCCACAAAATCCATCCCCCATTTATCAAAAGGGGTGACTATTATTTGTGGATATAGTGACATTTCATCGGACTTAGTTGGTCTTCCCATATGCTGGCATCTGTCATATTTTCTTGTATAGGCCACAACATCCTTGTATAATGTTGGCCAGTAGTACCCTGTTGTAAGAATCTTCATTGATTTTCTTTTTACTGTAAAATATCCTCCACATGGTTCATCATGGCAAGCATGCAATATATCATAAGTTTCATCTTCTCTCACACAACTTCGCATTACTTGATTAGGTCCAGTATAAAACAAACAATTTGCGATCTAGGAAAAGTTAAAACTTTTCTCTATTAACAATTTCTTTTCTTTTAGAGAAAAGTGGGCTAGTATTCTATTTGCTGCTAGATAATTGGCAATGCCTGCATACCATGGTGTATGTGCAGTAATGGAAAACAAATGTTCATCTAGGAACTTATCATCAATGACCTTATGTTCTATAGATACAGCTGATTGAAGTCTTGATAAGAATTCAGCTACAATATTAGCTCTCCCTGGTTTTTCAATTATGGTAATGTTAAACTCTTGTAATAACAGGAGCCACCGTGCTAATCTACCAGAGATGGCAGGTTTGTTCATCAGGTACTTGATTTCTGCATGGTCAGTATGAACAAATATTTGATAACCTGTGACGTAATTCCTAAATTTATTCAAAGCATACACTACTATAAACAACTCCTTTTCTGTGACAGTATAGTTGAGCTCAGGACCTTGAAGGTTCTTGCTGATAAAATAAATAGCATGTTCAATTGAATTTTTTTTTTGACCCAGAACTACTCCTATGCCAAAATCAGAGGCATCAGCATGTATGTGAAAAGGAAAATTCCATTTTGGTCCTTGAAGAACAGGGGCTGCAGTAAGTAAGTCCTTTAGTTGTAGGACAGATTTTTCACAGGCTTCTGTCCACTCAAATTGAGAATTCTTTGTTAATAGGGCATAAAGTGGGCTAGCAATTTTACTGAAATATTTTATAATCCTTCTATAATACCTTGCATGACCAAGAAAATTTCTGACATCTTTTTATTTTGCAGGAGTTTGTAAATTCTGAATAACTTCAATTTTAGCAGGGTCAACCTAAATTCCATTCTTTGAAACATGATGACCTAGAACAATACCTTCTTCCATCATTAGAAAAAATTGCTCACTATTTAGAAACAAATTTTTCTCTCTACATCTTTTCAATACCTTTTCTAAATTGACTAGTGCTTTTTCAAATGTGACTCCATAGGTAGTGAAATTATCCATATAAATCTCCATACATTCATGAGATATATCAGCAAAGATACTAATTACTACTCTCTGAAATGTTGTTGGTGCATTGCATAGACCAAAAGGCAAGACCGAATAAGCAAATATTCCCCATGGACAAGTAAAAGTGGTTTTGTCTTGATTTTTAGGGGCAATTTTTATCTAATTGTACCCACTGTAACCATCCAAGAAGGAAAAATATCTTTTGCCAGACAGTGAGTCTAGTACTTGGTCTACGAAAGGTAATGGAAAATAATCTTTTTTAGTGGCACTATTCAACTCTCTGTAATCTACACTCACTCTCCATTTTCCACCCTTTTTTGGAACAATGACTAATGGAGAAACCCATTGACTGTCAGATATTGGATAAATAAAACTAGCATCAAACAATTTTTGAAGCTCACCTTTAACTATTTCTCTAAGTGTTGGATTTACCCTTCTTTGAGGCTGTCTAACCGGTGCACAGTCTTCTTTGATATATATTCTATGAGTACAGACTTGAGGATCGATTCCTTGCATGTCCTCATATTCCTATGCAAAAGTTTTATGCTGTTCTTGTAGCATTTTTAATAGGGCAGCCTCTCGAGAGTGTGACAGCGTGCTATTGACATTCAAACAATGATCTGGAGATAATTATATCTGCTTAATGAGATTACTTATAGAATCTACAGGTGATGTTTGTACCTCTTATGGAAGTAAATTATGAAAAATTGCTAGAATTTTAGGCAGTGAGCTTTCAGAATCTGGTTGCTGCAGGAAACATTGTAAATGAGTACCATTTGGATCAGATGAACTACCCGTATCAACATTGTACTGTAGAATTTGGAACAACAAAGCATCCTCACTCTGAAGTTGTGAGAATGGATCATTTTGAATCATCATTAATTGAGCCAAAGAATTGGCTTCTTCATTTTCTTCCCCCACATCGGGCCAAATAGGTTGGGACAAATCTGGTTGAGGTCTAGCAGGTGGATACAGAGCCAATTTCTTTGTGGACTGTCCATTAGAAATGGTCATATCTCCAGAACGACATCCTATAAAAGTATTTGCAGTTTCTAACCATGGTCTACCAAGGATAACTGGATATCCTCCTAAAGTTTCATTTACTAATAATATTGTGAAATCAGCAGGATACTCCCAAGATTCAAGAGTGACAATTACATCTTCCACTATCCTATCAGGTTTAACTGTGGAGCTGTCTGCAAGCTACAGGACTGTGGGTGTAAACCTAATGTCTGAAATGTTCAGGGATTCCATAGTATGCTTTGTCATGACATTAATAGCAGCACCTAAATCAATCAAAACATTTTTTACGACTTGACCATTGATATGTATCTGCACTACAGGACTTCCAAGATCAATATACTTTGGAATAACTACATTTCCCAATATTATATCAGTCAGTTTCCCTAAGACATGAATTGTTTGAGGATCTTTTTTTTTTTTCGTTCAGGCTTCTTCAAATAGGCTTTTTTAATAGCTTTTCTAAAAATGGGAATATCTTTAATAGCCTGAAATAAAGGGATTTGAATTTGCACATTCTTGAGCTGATCTAGGATGTCAAAAGTGGGTTCTTCCATGGATTTAAGTGTAGTACTTTGCAATCTCTAAGGAAAAGATGGGTTATCTTGATTTTACAAAATAGGCTCCTTAGAAACCGTATCAGTTATGGGTATATGCTCAGCAGAAACAACAGGTGCAGTAGATTCTTCAAGGGGAGAATCTGGTATTTCAGTAATCGGATGTGGTTTTGGAGTAGGTAAAGTGGTTCTAGACCTCAAATGGATGTCATTAACGTTCAAGGCATATTGGTTGGCTTCGGCAAGATACGCAAGCTGCTATGGCTGCTGTTGTTGCTTATTATTAGGATTGGGCAACGACTAGGCAGGCATAGGCATTTGTTTTGGAGGTCCAGGATTTGTGGCAGTTGCTGCAGGAGGTGGCATAAGGGCCTGTGGTTGTGGCTGTGGAAGCTGCAAGAATCCAGAGGACTAGTTTTTCCATTGTTGAGGGCCTCTCCATTGCGAATTTTGCTGCCAATTTCCTAAAGGTGGGGTCCACTACCCTTGTGGCTGCTGCCAACCTCCTTGAGGAGATTACCATTGTGGGTACTGATAATTAGGCCAACTTGGTTGAGGCGGATTCTAGGGTGGTGGTAGTCCATATGCATGTTTCCATTGGTTATTATAGCCAAAATAAGGATTAGCAAAAGTTAAAGTATCTTGAGGCATACCTTGTCTTTGGGCCCACGGTCTCCTTTGTACGACAAAGAACACTTGATCATCATCACCTTCTACTGGCTTAAAGTTAGTAGGTAGTTGTCTGGCTTCCAAATTAGCCACCATCTTGCATCTACAGTCACGCTTCTTTTGTCTGCAGTATGGGCAGAACTCAGGCAACATTGTTTCAGCCTCCTCATGTTTCCTTCAAGCTCACATGGTATCCAGTTGTGTAGCCATATTATTAATAATGTCCTGCTTGAAATTAGATAGAAAATTTGTTATCTCCACCTGGGAGACTCCACCAAAATAATACTTTCCCATTGTAGCATGATGACCTCGACCTTTCTTAACTATTGCTCAAGAATAGTTAAGACATATTTTCTTTATATCATCCCAAGGCAGTTGGGTGATATCACCTCCTCCCATCAGGTCCAAGGCATCTATACAAGCATCACTGATTCCCCTTAGAAAGATTAGTTTCTGAGAGTCCTTGTTGAGAGTATGGTTTGATTTCTTCTTTAGTGCGAACAAAAATCTGGATATATAATCTTCCAGGCTCTCATCATCCTTATGCTGAATTCAGAATATGTCATCACCTTTGCTGGCACTCTTACAATATTTCTTATACTTTTCAAGAAATTTGGTCTGCATGGCTGCCCAACTATCTACAACACTTCTTCCCAAACTCATGAACCATCTGAGAGCTCCTTCTTTCAATGTGGAAGGGAACAACTTCAGTTTGTGAGCATCTGTGTTGTAGTCATAACTGCGACAGAGGACATCAAATTCAAACAGAAAGGTTTCTGGGTCTTCTATGATCAGGCCATAAAAGTTTGGAAGCAAAGAAGAGGGAATGTTTTTAAGATTGTCAGTATCTCTCTGGGGAAGAATGGGAAACTCAAATGCAGGAGGTGGATTATTAGGTGGATTATTTGCCATGTTTGGTTACTGGAATAACAGAGCGAATGGATTTTCCTTAGGTTCGTTGTCAGCTAGGTCAAATGGTAGTTCAATAAATAGATTTTTAGGGAGGAACCTTCCCAGTGCGTCTCTTCTTCTTCTATGCATGAAATATGGTGAATAGTGGCTTAAAGTATCTAGAAAATTTTACTAACAAGCTAAACTAGTGCTAAAAATGACTTCTAACAAACTCCTAGCTAGACGCCATCCCCGACAACGGCACCAAAAATGGTCGCGCCCACAAAAGGATATGAAAATATCAGTAAAACCTTTCCTAGGAATTGGACATTCTGACAGGTGACTAATATCTCTCTATATGGACGTTCATTTACTTTTCAACCTAGGGGATGTAAACTTTAAATGGCGCGGAAAAATATATGCACTAGGAATTAGTTTCAATCAAATCTTAGCAAAAATACATAATGGAAAGAAATTCCATCTAAGCCACAGGACGATAATGAAAAATTCTTTAACTCAACTATGATAAAAACTATAACATCCACGACTGAAACGCAAACTATGAACTGGCCTTATGCTGCAGGAACAGTCACAGGGATGGACTCTCTATGCTGCAGGAGCACTATAAGACTGAGTTTGAATGAAAACTTTAAAGATGAAAGCTAACTGAAGAACAACAGAAAAGAACAACTAACTAACTAGCTACAGATACTTACTAAGTGTGCCCCCTTAGCAAGCATCTACTGATTACACAGATGTTAAACTTAGAGCTTCATTGAACTTTTATTCATAAAAACAAAATGATATACATCGTTTTGTTGATATGGAGACTAACAACAAACTCTGTCTCTGATCAAACATATTCTATCTTTCATTATCATATTGATTCTTACATGATGTCTGCTACTCTGTTTTTATCTTACTCTAACTATCATCTATCTCATTCTCTCCCTCCTCGCTCGCGCAGGAGGAGAACTTTATTTAAAAACAAGAGAGCAACAAACTAACTAACTCTATCAAAGAAAGACGTGGAAGTAAAATGTATCCCCGAATCAAGGAACAAAATTCATAAATGAATTTATGTGCTCAACCCAATCTATAGAGAATCTAGCGCTCCACTCTTTCCAGATTGACTTGTCATTAAAAATATTTTCCAACGGTTTCGGTCAAAGAGTCTTCACCGGAGCTTCCTCGTAGTCGTGCAGGAAATGGACTTTACTGTAAGGCTGAGATCGGCTGCACTTGACTCGGTCATTCTTTAACAACCTGTGAAACAAAAGGTAACAGGTGAAAGAAAAGGCGCATGGCACATACACAATATCTATTCATTATTCACACATTTTAAATCTACTTCATCATTCAAAAACTGTATATGATATACTAGTCATTTTCGGGAGTCAATGAGGCAATAAATGCAATCAAGTTAACATAATCAGCTGTAGGAATATGAAAGTATTATGCTACAGAATATCCCCGTAAAAGGTTTCAACAATGTTTAAATAGCCATGAAATAACAAAAGTAAAGACATTAAAAGTTTATCATAACATCCAAATTATGAGTGTATTTTAAGCTCATCAAATGCCTTGAGTTTGAAGACAAAAATCTCATTGTATCTTCATGATGAAAGTGGTGACCTTAAAGGTCAATTACTAGCAACCATGATTTTAAAATGTGCTTTTGTGCTTATAGAGGAAACATTTTAAGCAAGGCAGTGAGTGGTGGTTTGGAACAATGGTAGGTATGAAAGTCTTTCTCTATATGCATACTATGTAGTCTAGGTTAAGACACTATTCTTAGAAGAGATTGAAGGTGGATTATGGAACTCAAGGGTTACCATGAAAGGGATTAAAGCAAAGACTAATATCTATTTAAAAGCCATGGTCATGAAGATATTAAAGATGTCACATGAAAAACCCTATTAGCTAGTGTGTACCTTAAAATTTTACCCTATTCTAGTGTGTAAAATAACTAAAAATGCAAGTGGAAAAATACTAAGAACACTTCTACGATTACCCTGAAGAGTTATAAAACAAGGAAAATAGATGAAATAAAAAGCAAGTGGATTATACCTTCCTTGTTGAAGACTCCTTGGTTGGCCCTTGATTTAGATGAATTTGTGTGCTCCTTGGATGGCTTTTGATTTAGTTAGATGCAAGATTCAATATGCAAAATGATCAAAATGGATGGCTAAGTGATAGTAAATGCTTAAGAATGCAAATTGGCAGCATAAGGTTGCTCAAAATGAAAGTGTTGAAAATGCCCTTGAAAAGGGGGTATTTATAGAAGAATTTGAATTCTCTAGATAATTAAATGGTTGAAATTCATCCAACAAGGTCAAGATAAAGGGCTATGGTGGGTTGAGATCTCACAAGCCCTCACATCTTGACATGTGGATGGTGAAGTGGCTAAGAGGAAATAAGGTGTAAGTGAGGTGGCGAGAAGGTACATGAGGTGGAGGAAGGACAAGTACCTTCCAAATACCTTGGGGAGTGAGAGGATTTCCTCAAAAAGGAATTTCTTGTCCCCAGGTGAGAGTGAAAGGGACATTTGAGGAATTTTGGAATTCCTTAAAAATCTCCATGGAAAAAAGAGAGGTGGTTGGAGAAATAAGTGTGAATTAAAAATTCACATTCTTAGGAGAGTCTAAAGGATAAAAGGTGGGCTCCAAAAGGGTGGGACTTGGTCACATGTCGATGATGTGACAAGTCCAAGGTTCTAGAAGCCTTGGAAAGATAGAATGTGAATTAAAAATTCACATATAATAGAGGAGAATCTAGGATAAATAAATGTGAATTAAAAATTCACATGGGAAAGAGGGTCAATGTTAAAATGAGATATATGCAAAGGTTGACTAAAAATGTGGTGCTAAATATGGCTAATGACCTTGGTTAAGGTTGTGCAAATATTTGATTAGAATAATTAATGGAAGATTAGAGGCAAGTGGCAAATGTAGGAGGATGTGACATTAATATTTGATTAAGAGGATGCACATCATAATTATGAATTAATTAAATTAATTCAGATTAGAGCAAGATCATGGAGGATGTGACAAGGAGAGAGAAAATGAAAGAGTTTTAAATTGATTTTAAATCAAAAGGGTCAAAAATTACTGAATTAAATAAATTGGTGTATTTATTTAATTTATAAGGAAGAAGGTGAAAGATAAAGCATTTAGTTATTAAATTAAATGCTTTATAGATATGAGACAAAATATGTAATATTAATTTAATAAATTAATATTTAATATGATAGACAAAAAGGGAGTAAATTTAATCATATTAGAGTGATTAAATTTAGATGTCTACATTTTGCCCCTCTTTGAAATATCGTTAGAATAAAAGTGTTTCGAAGAAAAATAAAATAAAAATGAGGGAGGAAATGATAAATGGTGATGCCCCTAGCATAGAAAAGGTTGATGATGCCCCAATGACTAAGCCGAAGGAATGGAGGAATTGTAGGAGGGTATGCCCCCTCAAGAGGGCAGTTGGGGGAGGAAAAAAGGGGTCCCCAGATGACATCTTGATAGGAAGAAAAGAAATACACCATTGGATAAAGCTAAAAAAACCAAGCAATTTTGGTTTTTGAATGGATGTGATCTGACGCACGATTTGCAAACTGCAGCCTTGGGAAGTTAGGGATTAGTTGGAGGAAGAAAAAGATAAATAAAAGGTAAAAGGATACCTTTTAAGAAGAAGGGGTTAGAAAGGTAATTTTAAAAATTACCTTAGTGATTTGCACTATAGCAGTTGAGAGGAGGAGAGTAGAGAAGAGAAAGCAACTAATGAGTAATGATGCTGACAGACAATGATACAGAGATTGTGCACCGGGTGGACGAGGTGCGTGGATTATACAGCGGGTGCGCAGGCGCACATGTGAGTGGCAACAAAAACCCATATATATAATTTATGAATTTTTTGCATGTTGTTTAATAAATGTTGAAAATTTGAAAACATGGGTTTTTTCGTTAGCAAAATGAAAAAAATGGGTTGGAATTAGATTTCTTTTAAAAAGGCCAAAAATGGTAGAAAAATAGGGGGAAGGAAAAAAATAGGGTGGGGCCTAGCCTCCCCTACCTAGGGCGCCGCTGCCACGGCCTAGGGCAGAGCTGCCCCATTGAGGGTGGAGCCGCCCTAGGTGTAGTGGAGGTGCCCCAGCCGAGGGCGGAGCCACCCCGGTCAAGGGAAGAGCTGCCCGATAGGGGCAGATCCGCCCAGAAGCAAGTGGAGCCGCCCTGACTACGGACGAACCCGCTCGGGAGAGGAGCACTTAGTCAGAGGGCAGAGCTACCCCGCCAGTGGGTGGAGCCAACCCAACAGGGGGGGAGGCAAGAAGACAAGGGGGAAGAGAGTGGGCAAAGATACAAAAAAAGGAAATAGAAAGAAAAGAAAGATGAAAAGTTAGAAAAATAAATTAAATAATGAGAAGATTTTTGTGTGTGCAGAGTTTCGAGTAGATACGGGCACATGAGCGATGATGAGAGGTGATGGTAGCGACGATAGCAGTGATGAATAGGGAGGATCAGAAAGCCTTGGATCACGTGGGTTTAGGACACTGTATTCAGTTTCTAGTAGTCAGAGCACATCCGACGATGCTGACAGCGTTGATAGAGAGATGGAGCTCAGAGGCATCTACATTTCATCTCCCTACAAGAGAGATGACCGTTACTTTGGAGGATGTTTAACGTATCTTGAGGCTAAAGATAGCCAAACGGTTAGTGAGCAAGGTGGTGTCTATAGGGGCGGAGTTACAAGAGACCATGAGAGTATTGTTTGGTCGCGAGGAGCTTCCCCTAGTGAAGGGTCAGTTAGATTTGGACCAGTGTTTGTCAATGGGGGTGCCAGCTTTACCGTTGTTCCTATGCGGTCTGATTAGTAGGATATTTCTGCTAGATCGAAGTAGACGTACATGTAGCTTTCGATATATGGAGGTGATTTGACACATTGTCAAGTGGCAAGGGGGGTCATTCTCATGGGGGTCATGTGTATTGACTCATCTATACAAAGATATGCACGGGATTTGTTACTAGAGGATATCGAGCTTGACACATGACGTTGCTACAGATTTGGGCGTGAGAGCATATTGTAGTGATGAGGCCGAGAGTGGTGAGGGCAGGGACAGTGGATAATCGTGAGCCCATGGCATGGGAGTATGGGGAGGTGAGAGGTTGGGTACTACGCTATGAGATGCAGGGAGAGATGGAGGGGTGGAGGAGAGCATTTGATGATCTACATCCGAGGGACATAGAGTGGTGGCCATATAGGTCGCGTCAGTTTAGGGGATGGACTGATATGAGGAGACATGAGGGTTACTTTCTGAGTAGGTGTTTTATTATTGGGACTTTGCTGTGCATAGTAGAGTCACATCATCCAGACAGAGTGTTGAGGTAGTTTGGAGTGATATAGGATATTTCGATAGTGCCTATCATGTTTTGGTGGTACAGTAGAGAGATACCATGGGGAGGCTGCATAGTACTAGGTACAACAAGGGCATTGTGGAGGGCAGTAGGATAGGTGTCTTATCCAGGGAGAGTTGGAGGAGAGCAGGTGTCGGTGGTGACCGAGAGATACCAGAGGTGGTTCCAGAATAGGTTATGGGAGAGGATTACTCCTGTTTAGCCTATTTTGAGGGTAGTGGGTGTCAGACTAGAGGATGAGTAGAGATTTTAGAGAGAGAGGAGAGGAGGGGTGCAGTAGTGACAAGAGGTTGTGGTAGTGGTAGATTACGGGGGACAGGAGGAGCCTGATGAGACAGAGCAGGCAGGCAAACCAGGGAGGAGGAGGAGGAGACATCAAAGGCTAGGTCAGGAGATAGTCATCAGTGGGAGAGAGCGCAGGGGAGGGGACAACCACAGAGAGCCCAGGGGGCAGAGGGTGGAGGAGGTGAGGGATGTGGAGGATGGGGAGGATGAGGAGGATGTGGAGGATGTGGAGGTGGTAGGTGCAAGGGAGGCATCAAAGGAGGGGAGGAGACAGTTTGTGGTAGGACGACATGGTCAGCCACGGTGGTTGCAGGTGTGGCCTACTATGGACAGTCTCGAGGCTCGATAGGAGCAGGAGGATAGAGAGGATGAGGATGTTACAGCAACGCTAGAGGAGGAGAGGAGGTTGACATGACGTCGATTTGTGGTGGAGAGACAGGGACAGGTGGGACAATTTTATGTTCGTCGTATTGTGGAGGACTATGAGGGGCAAAAGGAGCAGGAGGGCAGGGAGGATGAGTCAAAGTAGGCAAGTGGGGAGGAGGATGCTATGGATGTAGACAAGGATGTGGCAAAGGGGGATGTTATGGAGGTAGAGTCATTAGCATTGGTTCCTTATGGGGTACCGAAGGATCCCACTATACAGGCAAGAGGAGTAGAGGTGAGATTACAGATTGCGGAGTGGAGAGTGAGGTCTCTTGAGGCTGAGCTATTCAGAGTACAACGAGAGGCACTAATAGATTATAATGCCATTATTTTTGAGCTAGATGGACAGGTGAGGGAAGTAGTGAGGGAGAGAGATAGGGCATAGACAGAGTTGCAGAGGATGCAAGGTGAGTTGACCAGTGTGACATGGAATCATGACAGATTGCAGGTGGAGGTCATGATTTTACAGGCTAGGGGAGAGCCAGAGGTGGGGATAGAGTAGGGGGCAGATCAAAGGGTAGGATGTACTGGTCAGCAGTCAGGAGATCTCTAGTGAGATTGGGATGAGCATAGTACAGTGCCTTGAGTAGACAGTTGGAGAGATGGGGTTGATGCAGGAGAGGGAGGCTGAGGCCAGGGAGCAAGCATGAATTATGTAGGCTAAGAGAGATGTAGCACAGGTGCAGGCATAGGTGATGGAGAT
This sequence comes from Sequoia sempervirens, assembly GCA_007258455.2. Taxonomy (NCBI): domain Eukaryota; kingdom Viridiplantae; phylum Streptophyta; class Pinopsida; order Cupressales; family Cupressaceae; genus Sequoia; species Sequoia sempervirens. Next base: position 812,925,486 of record VDFB02281492.1, read on the forward strand.
GGAGAGGGATGCGGTGCAGGCAAGTATTTAGAGTGAGAAAGCATTGGTAGAGGTGGAGATACAATCACTGCAAAGGAGGAGAGAGGAGGCAGTAGTAGAGATATTGATTCTCTAGAGAGAGCAGGATCTAGTAGAGCTGAGAGCATAGGCTCTTCAGAGGGATAGAGATGTAGTAGTGACTCAGGCACAGGTGGCTCAGAGGGAGAGAGATGTGGCATAGATACAGATGAAAACTCTACAGGCGGAGAGGGATGCTATGATGGCCCATGCACTAGGAGGTCAGAGTGTGGGTGGGATGTCAGGAGTAGATATACAGGTTGCAGAGAGAGATAGAGATGCAGCGGTGGAATAGGCAGTGGTGGTAGAGGAGATGAGGGATCGATTATAGGCAGAGCTGGCACAAAGTTGGTTTGCTCAGGAGGCATGGGAGCAGGAGAGGAGAGCCATTACTAAGGACTGAGATAGGTATCGTTAGGAGCAGAATTCTGCTTGGGTCCAGGTTGCTGAGTGAGAGGAGAGCATGATATAGGCAGGATTTTGGATGGCTGCATATTATCATGTAGTTCCTGATCTGACACAGTGGACATTCTATTACACCTGGCAGACACCTCAGATGCCAGCACCATTTCAATCATTGGAGACACAGACTTGAGGTTACAGTGATTCACCAGGGGTTTCACCAGGTAGGGGAGTAGTACCTGATGCTCCATAGAGATCAGATGTGGGGAGTTCATTTAGGAGGTGACAAGTTACTAAGTTTTTTGAAAAATGTAGGGTGGAGTATGTAGGATTTATCGACAGAGATCATAGATGCTCTATATCTCTAGATTTTGTAGTTTATTATGCGATGTATATATGTATGATGGACATATGACACATATTATATTACTTTGATATGGGGCAGTTCTTATTGACACTATGTAGTATGTTTTCTTTTGTGATGGGTGATTATATGCATGTGTATATGGTATTTCTTGTTTATGTGGATGGATGTGTTGGTTTATTTATGCCCATGTTTATGATATGAGATGCTCATATGGATGATTGAGTGTATGTACTTGTGGAATATGAATAATTTTATTAATGCAGATATACACATGGTGATATGACATGTGTGCATATTGTATCTATGATGATTTATATGTATGGATGCCTAGTTAACTTATTTGTTATGTATGTATTTTTTGTGAATATTTTACATATGCAGGATGTGATGAATTATGGGTCTGACACGTGGTGATGCAGGTGGTGATGTATGCATGGATCTAACATGTAGTGATGCAGGATGTAATGAATAGTGATTTTTGTTCTCATGTATGATGAATGCCTATGTTATATGATGTATATGTTTAAGGTAGATGTGGATATGCTTATGCTTATGGTGGTTATGTGCATGTTTGACTAACATGTGTGTTGTAGGATGTAATAGGTGTATTATGACGGTATTGATGGTGGACCTAACACTTGATATTGCAGGTGGTGATATTATGGATGAACCTAAGATAGTGTGCAAATGTATGGATCTAAAATGTAATTTTTTCATGATAAGTGTCAATAGGGTTCTAGGTGATAGTGGAAGATGAATGCGGACATGGTGTGAGTGTGCACGTGTCAAAAACCTTTTAGTATCCTTAGAAGAATAAGGGGATGGAGGAGAAATATTTGCACAACCAAAATCATAGGATGAATGTAATGTAATGGTCATGATTATGAAATGCAATCCTAATACAATTTTCCATCTTTGGAGCACTGGTTTTTGCTATAGCATAAGACACGATACACCAAGGTATGGAGGACCGAGGTAGATTAGTGTCTAATGCATGAAACAAACACCTCAGACAAGAAGGCTATCTCAACACCCCAAAGTCATGAAGACCTTGGTCAAGCCTTGTATTGAGATAACCAAAAGCACAAGAGGATGTCCCAACATAATACAAGACCACAAGGATCTTGGTGGGTACTACGTGGGACAACCAAGAAGACACAAAAAAATAAAAGATCAAGAGATGCCCCTATGTGTACTAGTCAAAGCACACCATAATATGATGGATCATGGTGGCCTTGACAAGTGATGATAGGGAGCTCAAATGATAAACAAAAGCAAAAAGTATCAAATGATCACAAACAATTTCAAATGTCCTTTGCCATAGGATCAAGGGGATGGATGGGATTGATGAGGTCAATTAGGAAGGATGCATCCTGTTAAGACCACAAATGATGGATAAACTAAACTAAATGATCATTATGACATGAGATGTTGCAAAATTAATTAACTCTCATGATACAAGTGGAGTTTGTTTGCTAAGTTTTAGCTAGGTAAGGGCATGGCTTGACGACACAACATGAGGGAGACAAGACATGAGATTGACTCAACCTAAAGACCTAGGGGCTCAAGGGTTGATCAGAGATTAGCCTTGCCTACGTGAAAGTGCAAAGCCCTCGTAGCTCATGAAAAAGGCCATGGATAAAGGAGAAAGAAGACAATGGTGATCGATGATGAAGGACACAAGACAAAATAGACAAATTCCCTGAGGGAGAATCAAATGACCAACCTTGCCTACATGAAAGTGCAGGGGCAATGTAGTTCGATGAAAAGACCATGTATAAAAGAAAAAAGGGACTGGTGAAGACAAAGTGATGGAGGACCAAAACAAGTTGATCCAAAATTCCCTAGGGCAGATCGAATGACCAGCCTTGCCTACGTGAAAGCGTAGGGGCAACGTAGTTCGATTAATGATACGGAAGGGTGAGATCTATATGGCAACCAACACCATGGATGATCCTATATGATGACACGGGCTGACCGACAAAGGGAATGAATGACATAAGCTCAAAGTGGGATACTGAAAAGCTCAGGATGGGGGATAGGCTAGATGGGTCATCCAATGCTCAATCGATATATACCAGGTGGCCTAGGATGAGGTGGGTGAGGACGATAGTGTGGATGAAAGCATAAAATAACTAGGATGTCAGGTAGATAATGATTACGCCCTCTATGAATGATGCCTGTTACCAAGTTTTCACCATCCATACTTATCCAAGGTGCCACCTGGTTTTCACCATAGGATAGATTTATTTCTTTACTAATTTTTTTTGGATTTTTCTAATTTTTTGATTTTTTTGATTTTTTGACTAGGTGGGGTTATCGAGTGGATTTAAGTGTAGAAATTCTTCAGGTGCATGATATTGATGGGTTCGTCAAGGGGATCTCCTTCGAGAGTAGTCAACCTGTAGGCCCCAGATCCATATTTGGCGGCTATGATATAAGGTCCTAACCAGTTTGCTTCAAATTTTCCCTTTTTATCATGATCCTGTTGAGTATGTTGGTTTTCCTTAAGAACAAGCTCACCAACCTGGAATTGTCGATGATAGACCTTTTTATTGTAATTATGTTTGAGGCAATTTTGGTATGCTTGTAGATGATCATAGGCTTTTATTCTCTGTTCATCTAGTAATTCTAGTTGTGCAAGTCGTGCGACATGAGCATCTTCTTCACTGATAAGATTCTTCAGAGAAATCCTCAATTACGGAAGCTCAACTTTGATTGGCAAGACGGCTTTAGCACCATATACTAAAGAGTAGGGGGTGGAGCCTGTTGGGGTGTGAATGGATGTGCGATATACCCATAAGGCAGGATGAATATGGAGGTGCCAATCTCGTCTAGTGTTATTGATAACCTTTTTGAGGATGCGGATAAGAGTCTTGTTGTTTTCTTCTACCTGATCATTTCCCTGGGGGTAATAAGGTGTTGACCAATGGTGTTGGATATGAAAGGTGTCGCAGAGGTGTTTCATGGCTTGGTTTTTGAAGGGTTTTCCATTATCAGAGAGGATGTTGGATGGGATACCATATCTACAAAGAATATGGTAAAGGATAAATTTTGAGATTTGGATACCAGTGATTTGTGAGAGTGTTATTACTTCCACCCATTTAGTGAAGTATTCAGTGGTGGTAATTATGAATGTATGGTCGTCAGATGATGGTGGGTAAATCTTACCAATCAAGTCGAAACCCCATTGAGAAAAGGGCCATGGTGCTAGAAGGGGTTGAAGATCTTGTGCCGGGGCGTGAATCAAATCTGCATGTTGTTGGCATGGAAGGCACTTCTTTACAAATTCACAAGCATCATGTTCCAATGTAGGCCAATAATATCTAGCTTGTAGGATCCTTTTCACCAGATCCATACCATTTGAGTGAGCTCCACAGACACCCCCATGTACTTCCGTTAGTGTTGTACAAGCTTTGGTCTCATTTAGACATCTAAGGAGGATTCCATCATACCTGCGACGATAAAGTGTATCACCGACAATGATGTATCGGGAAGAGCGATGAACAAATGATTTGCGTTGGTTGCGTGTAAGTTCTGGGGGTATGATATTATCATGGAGATAAGTGTATATGTCTTGATACTAAGGGGAGGCAGGACCTACAATATCAAACACCATATCAATCTCAGGAACATCATATGCAAGGATTCAAAATTGTTCAACAAGAAACTCACATTCTGTTCAGTTTTTAGGCATGTCAATCAGGGAACCAATAGTGGCCATTACATCAACTACTTTATTTTGTACCTAGAAATTTTTTCAAATTGTATAGAGGTGAAATATTTCTTGAAATCATCCACCATGTGCTTGTAGGGTAATAGCTTATCACCTTTGGTTAGGAACTCATCATTAACCTACCTAATGACTAGCAAAGAATCACCGAAGACTTTCAAATGAGTTATGTGCCACTGCTTTGCAATTCTGAGGCCGGTGAGGAGAGCTCCATACTCTGCCATTTTGTTGGTACATGGGAATGCTATCCTGAATGATTTTAGAATGTAGTCACCTTGAGGGGTAACTAACAAAATTCTTGTGCCTAATCCATTATGCATGTATGAGCCATCAAAATATAGTGTCCAAATTGGTGCTTCTGTGACCGTGTAGACTTCTTCGTCTGGAAATTCGGTGTCTAGAGGGTAAGCATCTACTAATGGTGCCTCTTCCAATTGATCATCTATAACCTATCCCTTTATGGCTTTTTTCTCTACATACTCTATGTCAAATTCACTTAGGAGCATGACCCATTTGGCCATGCGGCTAGTCAAAGTGGTTCTAGATAACAAATACTTCAAGGGATCAATTTTAGCGATTAATTTGACTGGATGGCTGAGCATGTAATGACGAAGTTTATGTGTGTTGAAGACTAGCACAAGGTAGGCCTTTTCCATGGAGGAGTAATTTAACTCATAATCGACCAATGTTCAACTAATGTAGTAGACTGCCCTCTCTTTGAATGACTCATCATGTTGTGCCAATAATGCCCCCAGTGGAACTGAAGTAGCAGAGATGTAAAGCAGGAGGGGTTTCCCTAGAATATGTGGCATCAAGATCGGTGGATGAGCTAAATATTCTTTAATTTTATTAAAACCTATCTGACATTGCTGGTTCCATCGGAAGGTGGAATCTTTCTTCAGAAGATGAGTGAATGGCTGAAACTTATCTGCTAGCTGGACTATGAACTGACGAATGGACTGCATCTTCCCTTGGAGGCTTCTTAACTGCTTCAGATTGCATGGAGGTGGCATGTCCAGAATAGATTTTACCTTGGTAGGTTCAACCTCAATGCCCCTGCGAGAGACTATGAAGCCCAACAACTTTCTTGACGTGACTCCAAAGACAAATTTTTTTGGATTTAACTACAATTTGTAATGCTCTAACCACTCAAATATCTTTTTTAGAATAGTAGGATGTTCTACTCGTGTTCTGGACTTTCCCAAAAAGTCATCAACATAGTCCTCCATGATGATATGGATGAGGTCATGGAAGATGACTATCATAGCCCTCTGATATGTTGCCCCCGCATTTTTGAGACCAAAGGGCATAACATTGTAATAGAAAGTACCCCAAGGTGTTGTGAAAGCGGTCTTGTGTTGGTCCTCTAGTGCGATTCGAATCTTGTTCTAACTGGAGAAGCCATCCATAAGGGATAGCATCTCATGTCCTACTATGAGGTCAACCAACATGTCAATGTTAGGCAAAGGGAAGTCATCTTTTGGGTAGGCTTTGTTGAGATCCCTGAAGTCTATGTAGACTCGAATGTCTCCATTTGGTTTGGCAACTGGTACTATATTGGGGATCCACTTAGAGTAGTCAATCGGTCTGATAAAACCCACCTCTAGTAACTTCTCTAATTCCTTTTTGACTAATAATACGACCTACGAATGCATCTTGCAGAGCTTTTGTTTGATAGGCTTGGCATCTGGTGAACATCTAAATGATGAACCACTATGGCGGGGTCTGAACCTGGCATGTATGAATATGACCAAGCAAAGTTAATGATTCCCTCTTGGAGTAGCTGCACGATGACTGGATACTCTTGCTCTGAGAGTGACATAGCTACAAAGGTGATTTTAGGATTTTTAGCAGTACCTAGATTAACTTCTTGAGTCTCTTCAATTAGAATAGATGATTGGGTAGATAACTGAGTTCCCATAAGGGGAAGATGAACATCTCCATCCTCCAGCACCTCTTCGAGGTTTTTGCCATCAGATGCATCCTTTATTTTTACTTTTTCAAGGTCAGGAAGTGCTTAAGGGAGGTTTTCACTAGATGACTGCTTCTTACTTTTCTTATTCTTATTTCTGCGACTAGAGTGTTCATCCTCCCCTAATCCCATAAGGTTGACATATGTATATGTAGAAATTCTTATAGGTGTGCTATTGCGTAGGTCCTAATCAATAAGCTCAGGGTGACAAAGGGATAGGCTAATAGTGCAAACAGATAGGCATTCAAACATGGATGATAAGTTGGTGTGATCAACATCATCGTACGCATGTATGATGGATTCCTCCTTAAGTATGTCTTCCAATGAGCCATTGTCCACGTCGACACTATTAGAAGTATTAGACGATGTTGTAGGGATTTTCTGTTTCTTGTCATACCCAATGCCTATGTTTTTTGGTAGCTTTGATGTATCAATGGATTGCAACTGCCCTTGTTCTTCTTTACCTAGGCCCTTGCCTTGATAGTTATGTTTTTCCACAAACTTTGTTGGCTAGGGATACTTTTCCTGAAAATATTCATTTAGAGGAGTCTCTGGTTCGGGCTCCTCTCAGTAGACCCATTGGCTTATGTCATCTTCTGGTGCATCTATCTTGACACTCGAGGATCTAAAAGTGGTGGTAGGGATGTTTTTACCACTAAAGATGATAGTCTTGTCTTCCTATGGAGTAGCATGCGAAGGTTGACCATACTCGTGTGGTGATGGCGGCATGGTTGCTACATTGAGAGCCGTATGCATTTCATATTCTCCACACCCTTTGTCAATGATCTAGACTTTGGTGATCATAGGATCAGTGGTGGAGGATGGAGTGGTTATTGTGATGGAGGGTGGATTAGTGGATGATGAGTGGGATACCCCCATTTCAACCCCGGGACAATAATGTAAATGGGGAAATGACGCTTCTAAAGCACAGCAATATTCAAATGGTTGGGGATCAGCGTAGATGGTGACTTCTTGTCTGTTGATAGGAAAATTTAGGAACTGATGGTATGTGGAGGGGACGGCTTGCATAGCATGGAGCCACGGGCAACCAAGGAGGAGATTATATGGTAAGTCCAGATCAAGGACATGACTTGTAGTATATTGAAGCACAGGTCCCACTTGGATAGGAAGACTGATAATTCCCTCTGAAGTTCTTTCTGCATTATCATAGGCTTTGATTATGATGATCTGGTTACTTAAATCTGCTTGAGTATGCCCCACCTATTTTATGAATTTCAAAGTACACAAATTGAGGGAAAAGCCATTATCTACCAAGACCCTTTTTATTTTATGGCGATCAACCACGACTTTGATATGTAAGGGGCGATTATGATTGACATCGATGTTTGGCATATCGTTTTGGCTGAAGTGCAGTTGATGAGATAAAGCCAAGTGTCCCACCAAAGCTTGGAATTGTGTAGGATCAATGTCATTAGGTACATGGGTTTCTTGTAGGGCTCTGTTGAGGATTTCTTGATGTATAGGGGAAGACTTAAGCAAATCCAAAATGGATATATGAGCAGGGGTCTTTCCTAAGTGATCAAGGATGTTGTACTGAGAGCCTACAGGAGTTGATTGGGTGGGTGTAGAGGCTGTAGGGACAGTGATGAGGGCTCGTCGTGTAGTAACATCACATTAAGGGTCTTTGGCTTTGACATGTATCATGGATACACGAGGTTCTACCTACTCAATGTAATGAATAATACCCTCGTAATTGAGGGGTACATTCTTATAGCTCACGTTATTTGTGCTATTGTTTTGAGGATTACTGCTAGAGGTGCTCGGGCCTTGATTATGGTTTGGAAAGGCGTTTTGATATATCTACAATTGAGCATTGGATGAAAAAGCCTGACTGGGGTCAACCTTAATATCACCTCGATCAATCAGATCTTGGATGTAGTTTTTCAGACCCTGACACTTGTTTAAAGAGTGTCCTTTGATTTTATGGAACTCACAATACTCATTTTCCTTAAAACGTGCGGGCTTAGGTTTGGATTCGACAAGTGGCTTGGTGACAGGATATGTGATGGGATAGTTAATTTGTAACAACTTATTAAAGACAATACTCAGAGGTTCCCCTAATTGAGTATACTAGCGCTTGGTGTTCACTTGGCTATTCTAATTCGACTGTTGAGGAGGATGAGATGCCCCCTGTGGTATAGAGATGCATTAGGTATAGACAATTGTTGTTTTTGGGATGCATTAGCCACTTGAACGTGTTTAGAGTTTGTCATGCTGTCATTCACTGCATTCTTGGTCTTCTTCCAGAATCGTGGTTTATCGCCAAATAACCTCTCTTTATCATGACTATGTATTTTGATGTGTCCCTTGGCAATAAGGGCACATTCAAGGATGGGTCCCTTTTCCACTATCTCCTTGAAAGTGGTGACACAATGTAACCTAAAATTATGGGCCATGTCAGGATGAGATTTTTCCATGAAAAGAGTGACCATGTATTTTTCTTTCAAAGGGGTCTTCATTCAGCTTGCTAATGCCCACCACCTTTGTAGGTAGCTAGTAAAGGTTTCCCCCTCATGTTGTTTCTCTTTGAGGAGATCTAAGGTGTCTGTGTCCTCCAAATTAAAAGAGAAGTAGGACACAAATTTTTTTGACAAGTCAACAAAAGTTTTTATGGACCCTTTTTCGAGGGTCATGAACCAATCTAGGGCATGGCTTGCCAGGCTTCGTGGGAATAGGCACAAGAGATATTTGTCATTGTACATGACTTCTTGACATTGGGAGTAAAATTCCTGCAAGTGAGCCTTAGGGTCTTTGTTTCCCTTGTATTTGTCAAACTTTGGTATTTCAAAATGTCTAGGAAACGAGATTAATGAGATGGAGGGATCAAATGGATATGGCCATATGTCCTCAAATTTGAATTATTGTTTGTCGGACCCAGCTTGAAGATCCTTCAAAGCGGCTTTGATTTCCAATAGATCCAAGTTGGCTAATGATGGCTTGGGGGGATATTGATGATAGGATGATAAAGGATCTTGCTGAGAGAGCATCAGATTGTTGAAATATGGATTTGGATGGTTGGATGATGACATGCCTTGCTGGTAAGATGGGGGATTTTGTTGATATGGGGGTTGTTGTTGTGGGCTATAGTATGGATTCGTTGGACAAAAGTGTGGGTAAGCTATTGAGAAGCTTGGATGGGATGTTGTGTATTGGTTTGTTGGTGTTGAAGGTACTGTTGTGATTGTTGGGAGGTTGCATAAAGTAGTTGTTGGTGAAATTGCTGTTGATTGTGATAGTAGTAGTGTTGAGGGGGTTGTTGTTGTGATGTCAATTGTTGCATGGGCCGATATGGGATATTGTGTTGTGGTTGAGCCTGCAGATGCAAAATGGATGTGAGAAAGGGGGATATGGTCTGAGCAATAGGTCAAGATGGATTGCCTTGTGGTCAATAGGGTGGTTGTTGTGAAGAGGCCAAAAAATTATGTATGGGTTGTTGCTGATGAGCTGGTCGAGGTAGCATAGAAGCATTTTGTAAAGGGGGTTGTTGGGTACAACTCAGAATGTTCAACTGGGGTGTGCCTTGTGGAGGTAATTAAGGCAAAATGTTGGATTGGTGAAGCTGTTAAGATGTATATGAAGATGGTGGTAGATTTGTGGCCCCAGGAGGTGGAAGCGATGTGGTAAAGGGTGCACCCCCAGTGTTGACTATATGTTGATTCAAAAGAGGAGGTGCCATTAGCGTTAATGGTGGGGGTGGTGGAACATTTTGTGGCATACCATAGGCAAAAGGATTATTGGGATCAGGCATTTGAGGACCTCCCATAACTAAGGTTGGAGTGTGTGGGGGATGGTTAACTTGATAAAGAACAACATTGCCAAATTCAGGTTGATGCCAACCCTCAACTGGAGGAACATTGGGGAAGTATGAGCCTTCTAGTGTATTTTGGAGCACGTTAGATGGGGGACACCCATATTTGGACAAGTCAACACTTGGGGGGGTTTGACACCCTTCTCAATTAGGTGGGCCAAAATTTCTTCTCCATGTTTTTCAAGCAGATGGTTAGTCATTTGCACATTGGTGAGATTGCTAAAATGTTCCTCAAGCGTGAGTTCAGGTTGATTAGCCATACTCTCTTCACCATGTGGTGAGTTGTTTTGATTTTCGGTGTTGGAGTGTGATGAAGTACCATTATGAGGATCTTGGGGGACATTGTGAGGACCTTGCGTGATATTTGCACCATTGGTGGGATTTGTATTGTTCTTAAGGTCTTGAGACATGTTCACTTGGGAATTTTGACCTTGTTGTTGTTCCATTTGTTTCTTAGCTTGTGACCTAGTTCGAATGGGCATGCAAATGTGCTATGGGTGGATTACAAAGATGTTTTTGACAAATGAATTGATTGTGATTGGATGAAATCGGATTGTGATGGATCAATTTTTTGTTTGGATATATTAGATTGGATCGGATTTTGATTGGATCAGTTTTTGATTGGCTAGATTGGATTTTTTATTCAATTAGCTTGGATTATTAAGAATGATAAGATTGCATTGGCTGGACGGATGTGATTTGATTGGTTGGAAAATTTGATCAAATGATTGGTTTTGATAGATTTGGATGATTGGATGGGTATGACTAGATGATGAAAGATGTGAGAGAGACCTTGAGTTTAACCAAAGGAAGTTACCCTTAGTGACCTAGAGCTTTGATTGATTAAGAGGATGATCACGACACCAAATCCACCTTAAGATAGGAATGGATTGATTGGTTTGAGGATGACAACTTACAACACTGAATTTACCTCAAGATGGAAGCAAATTGATTTGGGTTGAAGTTAAAGACTAATAATCAAATTCAAGTGCTATGGTCAATTTGGGTAACCTCTTTGTAATACAAGGTTATGGTGGTTTGGTTGTGAGTGGTATTTGGTGATGTATATGGTAAAATTATGATGTTCGCTAGGTGGTGGTATGGACTTTTGAATGGAATATGGGGAAATTAAAATGAAGGGTGGATTGAAGATGATTATAGAGAATGAGTGGGGATTTAGAATAGTTTAAATAGAGGTTTGGAATGATAAAATGGGGGTTTAAGCTAATCAAATGGAGGTTTTGGGAGACTTAGAGTGAGTAAACAGAGGCTTGGGATGATGAGATAATGGTTGGAAATGATTAAACGATGGTTTAGAGGCTAAAGGGGTCCAAATGGGGCGATTTTGGGTGCTCAGGAGGGAAAATTCGCCCCTCTGCAGTAAATCAGGGGCATGGTCAAGTTTCTGCAGTGAATCAGGGGTGCTTCTTGCTTTCTGCAACAAAACAGAGGGCACTTCTACCTTTCTGCAGTAAAATAGGGGAACTTTCGCCTTTTTGCAGCAAAATAGAGGGCGCTTCTGCCTTTCTGTAGCAAAATAGGGGCGCTTCCGCCTTTCTACAGCAAAATAGAGGGTGCTTCCACCTTTCTGTGGTAAAACAAAGGTTGGTTTTGATGGCAATGGCTATGGAAAGGACTCAAAATGATAAAATAAGGCCAATGTATCAAAGACTATATGGGTTTTTCACAAGAAAACACTTCAAGCAAGCACAATCCTATAATTAATATTAAGGGTATGGCCAAGAAAGGTCTTAATCTAGGATGCACAATGCTTCTAGGGATTCCTCGATATACTCTTAGTACGTGAGGCACAACTGTGAACACCGGCCCATCACAAGCGTGAGTCGGGAACCCCAACAAGATACTGAAAGGCTCGAACCAACTCTTCACATCTATCTAGGTATCACTCTAGCTTCAACACTCTGCCAATTACGATGTGATCGGATTGGGGTACAAATTTTGTTCTCCCCCCTTTATATACCCTGTCGATACACATGGTTGGAATCGTCCCGTGGGGTGATGAAATCCCCAAGCAGGTCCCACTAAAAAGAAGACACTAACCGTTTCCAACTACTCCCTAGGCTCACATAAAGTGCAAGGGGAAAGTGAAAACAAATTAATGCCCCCTTAGGTAACACAAGAATAAACAATCATAGTGAGCAATGAAGTTTACTCCCCCTAATTAGACTATGTTCCAAAACAACAAGGATAATCTTCAAAAATCTGATCAAATAGATGGCCTTGCAAACAAATGTTAGCTGTCTTATTCTTCGTTCTTAGCCAATTATGCCATAATATGCTACAAAATGTTAGCAAAAAATACCAATATCCTTGTCAAAACAATGTTAGAGGGTTACTACTTGAAAATAGCAAAAAATGAGAGCAAAAACAAAGCCAAAATGAATGTTTTACCTTCCAAACTGTGATGTTTTGGGGTGCTTCCACCTTTCTACAGTAAAATGGGGGCGCTTCCACCTTTCTACAATAAAATAGAGGGTGCTTCCGCCTTTCTACAGTAAAACATGGGTGCTTCCGCCTTTTTGTAGCAAAACAGAGGGCGCTTCTACATTTCTGTGACAAAACAAGGGCACTTCCGCCTTTCTGCAGCAAGACAGAGGGCACTTCTGCCTTTTTGTAGCAAAAGGTTAGAGAAAAAGATCCTTTCAAAATGAAAGGGCCCCTCTGTAGGAAACTTTATTAGATTTTTAAAAAGGAAAGTTGTATGCCCTACTACAATAAAGTGTTAGAAAAGATCTTCTAAGTATACACCTAACTACAGCAAACTGTTAGAAGAAAATGAAATTGTCAGATATAGAGTGCTTCCGCCTTTCTACAGTAGACAAGAGGGCACTTCTGGCTCTCTGTAGTAAAGCAGAGGGCACTTCCACCTTTCTGCGGTAAAGCAGAGGGTGCTTCCACCTTTCTATGGTAAAGCAGAAGGTGCTTTTGCCTTTCTGCGGTAAAACAAAGGGCGCTTCTACATTTTTGCGACTTTTTCCTACAAAATTCTTAGCAAAAATGAAGGGTAAATGCAAGAACCCATTTGTGGGTCCCATCGGGCATGCCAGAAATGTCTACCTTAGAATTTTACCCTATTCTAATGTGCAAAATAACTAAAAATGCAAGTGGAAAAATACTAAGAGCACTTCAACGATTAGCCTAAAGAGTGATAAAACAAGGAAAATAGATGAAATAAAATGCAAGTGGATTATACCTTCCTTGTTGTTGAAGACTCCTTGGTTGGCCCTTGATTTAGATGAATTTGTGTGCTCCTTGGATGGCTTTTGATGTAGCTAGATGCAAGATTCAATATGAAAAATGATTAAAATGGATGGCTAAGTGATAGTAAATACTTGAGAATGCAAATTGGTAGCATAAGGTTGCTCAAAATGAAAGTGTTGAAAATTCCCTTGAGGAGGGGGTATTTATAGAAGAATTTGAATTCTCTAGATAATTCAACGGTTAAGATTCATCCAACAAGGTCAAGATAAAGGGCTATGGTGGGTTGAGAACTCACAAGCCCTCACATCTTGACATGTAGATGGTGAAGTGGCTAAGAGGAAATGAGGTGTAAGTCAGGTGCCCAAAGGTACATGAGGTGGAGGAAGGACAAGTACCTTCCAAGTACCTTGGAGAGTGAGAAGATTTTCTCAAAAAGAAATTTCTTGTCTCCAAGTGAAAGTGAAAGGGACATTTGAGGAATTTTGGAATTCCTCAAAAACTCCATGGGAAAAGGAGAGGTGGTTGGAGAAATAAGTGTGAATTAAAAATTCACATTCTTAGGAGAGTCTAAAGGATAAAAGGTGGGCTCCAAAAGGGCAGGACTTCGTCACATGTGACAAGGAGAGAGAAAATGAAAGAATTTTAAATTGATTTTAAATCAAAAGGGTCAAAAATGACTAAATTAAATAAATTGGTGTAGTTATTTAATTTAGAGAGGAAGAAGGTGAAAGATAAAGCATTTAGTTATTAAATTAATTGCTTTACAGATATGAGACAAAAGATGTAATATTAATTTAATAAATTAATATTTAATATGATAGACGAAAAGGGAGTAAATTTAATCATATGGGAGTGATTAAATTTAGATGTCTACAGCTAGAGTAATGAATACAGTGCCAAAGAGGATAGTGTGTTGGGGTAGATTTAGGAGATCTCCACATTATCTAATTACAGGGAAATGCATCATTTATTTATTTTTTTAATTAAAAGAAATCATTCTAAACCCTATATAGGATACATTGATACTTCAAAAGCCTCTGAAGGAATTTGAGATTATGAAAATATATGTCAAGTAAATACCTATATTACAAATAGTAGTGGGAACAATGTAAGACTTGTTGAGTAGAGCAGGAATGAGATAAGTAGCAATGCATCCTATGCTTCCTTTCATGCATATCTCCTCACTGTTCTTTGTCATTCTTTATAAAAAAACTTCTCCATTTTGGCAGTCTATGCTTGAAAATAATGTTTTGACTAAAGTTTTAGAGTATGTTTATTAAAATGAAAACTCTATTTTGGTGGGCTATGCCTCAAAATAAGATTTTGAAAAAAGTTTTAGGGTATGTTTATTAAAGTTTTAGAGTATTTTGGTAGGCTATATTCTTGATTCCTTAAATGATTTATTCAAATGGATTGTGACTAAATAAATGACTAACTATTTAGTCATTTTTATTTGTGTAACTAAATAATTTTTAATCAATGACCAAACTAGTAATTTATTTACTCATTTATAGCTGAGTTGCAAAAAATGAGCAGAATTTAGTCATTTTTAGTTGTTGTGACTAAAATTTTTAGTCACCTAGTCATTTATTTTCCAAATTCTACTAGTGTGTGCTTCCTTGTGCGATTAGGGCTCTCTCAATGTTGAGGGCCCTAGGGATAAGCTCATCATAAGAAGTGACACATTGCATCTTTAACTAAAAGGATAAATCTATATTGACATTAGCAATGATGATTTTGACTTGTTGCTCCTTAGGAATGGGTCACTTGCTCTTACTAACTCGCTACCTCCATCGTTGTAGGAAGTTTGCGATCAAGTTCAATATTCTGATTTTAGGATTCTTAATGATTGGAAATCATAGTAAAATCAGAATTTAATAAGTTTTGGAATTAGCATTTTAAAGTGTTTTTTGGGGTCATTAACATCAGACTATCTTTTCTTTTGCAGGGGTGGTTGAATGCCAATTTTTTTGGTGTAAAATATCAGAATTATTAGATTTTGTTACTTGTCTGTGAATAAGAATTATTGGAGTGTGAGTTTGATATTTTTTGAAGATCTAAATAGTCAAGCTTGGTAAAGAAAAATCATGTCAAATAATATTAGTCTAGAATAAAATGAAGAGACACTGTATAGATTGTGGGCTAGATTGAAAAGAAAGGGTGATGGAAAATGTTATTTCCTTGCAATAATTACAAGGGCTTAAAGACGAGACGACTTTTAATCACAACAACTGATAAACATTGTAGGCAGCGTGGTCACATTGAAGGGGGGGATGATTATCATCCATTGGTAAGTTTTTCATTATATGTGTTTATATTGATTGAATTTGTAAATGTTTATATCATTTTAAAATTATATATATATAATCACTTGATCATGATCATGGTTTATTTGTGTCTATCATTATTATAAAGGTGGGGTGCCTTAGGGCAAATGATATGAATTATCACAGCCTGGAGAATGTGGTTTTGCAAGCGGATTAACATGGAACTGTGAATATTGAAGATAAAGTTAATGATCCTATGGAAGAAGATGATCATGTGCCAGAAAACACATTTGAAGATGATGGTACAAATACATTGATCCATGACACATTTAGTGGCAGAGCTGATCATGATGATCAAGATGACTTTGATGATATTCATGATTTACCTATATTTGAGAAGGCATATGAGCCCCTTTATGAAGGCTCCCAAACAACTCTTCTCTTTGTTGTATTGTTGTTGTTTAACTTGAAGGTTATGAATGGTTTATCAAACATAGCAATCTCATGGATGTTAAGGTATGTCATATATGTCATATTTTTTCATCTATTTTAATTGTTGTTAGTTCATCACTAGTAAATAAAGGATGAAATATGTACCATTAATATTATTTATATTAACAAATTATCTTTAGTTGTAGATTGATTGGTGAATTTTTGTTACCACCATCAAATATTTTACCTCACTCATACTGAGATTTATTTGCCATTATGAAAGATATTGGAATGGAGTATCAAGCAATAGATGCATGTCCCAATGATCATATTATATATCATAAACAATAGGAATTTGCAATAGAATACCCAGAATGTCATATCAGTAGATATTGAATAGATCAACTAACAAAAAAGGTGCCTCGCAAGGTTATTTGTTATATTCCCATTATTCCACGTATGCAACAATTATTTAGGTGCGAAAGCTTAGAGCAATTTATAGATTACCATGCATGGAATAGAAGTTGAGATGACATTCTTCGAATTCCTGCGGATGGTTTTTCATTTAGGGACATGGAGGAAAAATGGCCACACTTTAAAGAAAAACCTCGTAATCTCAGGCTTTCATTGGGAACGGATGGTGTCAATCCATTTGGAGAGATGAGATCTACTTACTCGGTGTGGCCTATTTTTGTTATCAACAATAACATTCCTCCATGGATGCCAATAAAGAGGGAGCACATAATGTTGTCAATGATTGTTCTAGGTATTTGTTTACATCAATTTTCTTTAATGTAGTAGCATCTCATTTGTCTTATTTGTTGCATAATGACACCTCACCTATAGAAGTTGGAATATAATAGTATTAATTGTCAAGGTTATACATCATATCAAATTGTTTATCTATCATATATGATATGTTTTGAATTTATATTTTTTATATTGTGTTGTGTTTACTCATGTTGTAATTGACAATGATTGTCGTTGTTAATTTGTTTAACTTATATGCTTCATGAAGATCGTCAAGGCATTAATGGTCAGCTTCCATAAGGATTGAAAAGTTATCGCATACAATTTAGTAGATTGCCCTACTATGAGCAGCTACAAATTGTGCATTTGTTTGATACAATGCATATCGGAAAGAATATAATAGAAATGCTATGGAAAATATTGGATGGAAGGCATGACAAAGAAAAATTGTCAAAATTTGTAGTGACATTTAGGAAGCCAATCATGCAATGAAAAATTTCATTCAATTAAATAGCGATGGATACCAAATTAATATAAGTGTCATTCCTTAGTTATTAATAGAGCAACAAAGCAATGCTATAAAATAAGTCATACAAAAATTTTTATTTTTGATAGGATTTTTTGTGAACATAAACAATATAATAAGGAAAGGTGAAATTGGGTTAGGGATGAAAACACATGATTGGCATACCCTTATTAAGGTAATTATTTTGGTATATTATATACACTTGTATAATGCATGCACTTTTCAGTGTATTGTGTTTACTACTTTTAGAAAAATAATGAAAATATCATTTTATAATTGTTGCAGTATGTTCTACCTCTATCTTTCCCAGACAACTTTGACAACAATGTCAAGCAAGTTATATATGATCTTAGAAAATGTATGAGGTAAGTAGAGATATTTGTTCAATTCGTTGTATACATTTTATAATTTCCATTTGTTTTACTTGTTATGTAATATACTGTATAATTTTGTTAAATCTCATTAATATATTTGTGCCTTGAATGACTTGTAGATGGTTATCATCTAAAGAAATTCATAAAGAAGATATAAATTATTGGAAGAGAAAAATTCCTCATCTAATGTGTGAAATGCAAAAGTGTCTACCTTCGACATTTTTCAATGCACAAAAACACTACATCATACACCAAGTTGAGGAGATTGAATTGTGTGGCCTTTACACACAAGGTCAATGTGGATGGTTGAGAGGCACTTGAAATTTTTGAAGGATTTGGTTAGAAAAAGAACACATCCTAAGGGTTCTATGGTGGAGGGATATATGGTATACCATACCATGGTATACATTAGTGAATATTTTCCTAAGTTTGCAACAAAGATCCATGTAGATCACATTTGGGATCCCAACTCCATTAACAAATTCGAAGGGAGTACCTAATGGGGAGAGGTAGATTGAGGAAAGTGAGAGGTAATTATAAGATGGTCATGAAGATTAATTGGAATACATTTTACATATGGTTTTTATTTATATTGTACTTATTTAATTTTTAATATTCAATATACATCAATTATAAATTAATGTCATATACTATGGTATTTAACTAATTATACATCGTTTGTGAATTTCAATTTTTTTTTGATATAGTTGGTCGAGAGTGGGATGTACTACATTTGTACATCACCAACAATATTGATTGGATGATGGTATGGATTGAATGATGTCAACAATCTAGTCGTGCATTAACATGGGAAGGTTTGGCTTCATTAGTTAAAGAAGCTCATCGTAATGGAGATTCCAATGTTACACAAAGGGAAATTGATTTAACATATGGTTTAAGAGATAAACATGTATGTATAAATATATTAATCACCCATATTATTTAATTATTTTCAATTATATTGATGTATATATATGTTGAGATTGTTTTCTTTGCATACATTTGGCCAAGAATAAATATGTTTATCAACTGATTATATTGTAATATTTTTTACATGTTTGACATATTGTAGGTGAAATGTGACAAGGCTATGTGGTGCAATGGTCATAAATTTCAAATCAAAATGTTGGATGACATGAAGAAAACTTGTGGTTCTGGTGTAACTATAGTCTTTCAAGTGACTAATATTTCATCTAGAAGCAACATACATCCATAAGTCTCAGAAAATTGATACTATGGAATTTTGGATGATATACTTGAGTATGACTTTAAGTCCTCTAGATTAATTGTGATTGTGATCCTATGGTACAAGCTATGATTGAATGAAAATGATCCTAAGAGAACTATTATTGAACATGATAATAGATTTATCATGGTTAATACAAGGTTGATCGGGTGAGTTGGAAATGAGTCCTATGTTCTTCAAGCCAATGTGAGTAGGTATTTTACTTAGAGGTTCTAGGTAAACAGGGTTGGTCATTTGTTGTTAGACATAACCCAAGAGGAAGGCCAGTAAAGTATAATGTGGTGGAAGAAGAAGATACTGAAGAACTAGAAGATGATGTAGATGATGATCAGGATCAATAGTTAGTTGATGATGTCCCTGACGAAGATGTCGAAGAGGAGGAACTAGATCATGATGATGTAGGAGTTAATGTTTATGAATATGATATCTGTGTGGATGATGACATTATCAAAATTGATATTGATGATGATGATGATGATATGACCAATCCTTACAATGTCGAATCTGGATCAAATGATATTGAGAAAGAGTTGGATGAAGAAGAAGATCAATGACATTGAAATGTATAAGTTATGCAATTATATTATTTATTTGATATTAATTTCTTGATAGAATTATATTTGACTTATGTGGTTACATAATTAATTCATGATGTTTTTAATTTTTATGCCATCACATAATTAATTTAATGATGTACTTTTTAATGTTTGAAAGGTCAAAAAATTAAAACATTTCAATAGTGATATTAACAACCTTGAAATTAGTGTGTTTTATGTTTCATATGCTCATAAAATATTAAAAATTCAGTTGTAGAGGTGGTTGTTTAGTGGTTGACGTGTAAAGGCCTTTAAAAGGCATAAAGTGATAATTGTAATGGTTGTTGATGGTTGAGGATTTAAATACAAGCTCTTGACATTCAAAAATCTATTTATCTTCAAAATTTCTATACTTTTCCTATTATGCAGCATTGTACGGTCACATGCAGCCATATTTTGATGTGAAATCAATTCCAAGTCATGAAGATATGTGTTAGCTTTGATTTGAATCTAATTTAAGGGCTTAAGGCATTGATTTGAGTTAGAAAGATTCATTTCTTTGCATACAGCCCTATTACCCTATTTTTGAGGGTTTTGTAGTCCAAACATGATATAAAAGGGCTCTTACACTTTTTTGATTATTGTAGCTTGTGTAAGAGGCCCCGTGGATACTGTTGTAATTGTAGGATGCATGAATAGGGTGTAGGATGAGAAATAAAGAAGGTATAGTTGTTGTCCTCAAGAGTTTTGTGAAGAAAAGCATGTGAAATGAGAGGTTCAAGCGTAGGTTTCAACAAAACATGTTTAGGAGATATGATTTTATGAATTTTTATCCATGTGTAGACCTAATGGGTTGTTTCTGAACACTAAATATAAATGATATACACACACACATATACATATATATGTATGTATGTATGTATGTATGAATGTATATTTATTTTTAAATGTAAATGTAAATGCAATTACTGGATGCTCTCCTAGAACAATAAATGCAACATATCATTAAATAAATCTATATCTATGTATATAAATCTGTATTTCTAAGTGCAAGTGTAAAGTCTATATCTATGAAATTCTAAAGTCTTCAACACATATAATATGACATTGATCAAACTATTAAACTACATGAGAAATAAATGAAAACAATAAATGCATATGTATTTGTATTTGTAAATGTAAGTGTAAAAGAAATAAGAATAGTGAAAATTATAAAAGAATACAAGGAAGGTTTAGAGTTTAGAGTGGGAGAGAGATAGAGGGTAGAGGGTTTAAGGGTTTAGAGTTTAAGGGTTAATGGTTTAGGTTTAAAGGTAGAGGGTGTTGGTTTGTTTTTTACACTGTAACCAAGTTGGTCTTGTAATCTATCTATGGGATTGCCAATTCCAATCAAGGGTAGCTTGAAGGACCTAGACCAACTGATGAGGACTTTAAAAATGTTCCTGCACTTTGGGCTCTACAAGACCTAGGAGGGTGATCCCTTAATGTGTTTACAACCTCTGCACCAATATCATAAACAACATTAGCACATACCAGATAATCCCATTGAATAGCTCAACACAATAGGATAATATCAAGTAAAATTGGTTGTTCATCAATAATATCAACTATGTGGAGCATGAGATAACTACAACACAATCCATCATAAAATATATTCATTAATTTGCAATTTGTAGCAAGCTCTAGCAAAAGACAAACAATTATTGAACTGCACAAATAAGTACAACTTAGATCAGTGCCATATATTCATTGTAGGAGTCAAATTCATAAGCATCTAGAGGTTTATGATAGATTTAATACATAACATATAACTTATAAGATCCCTAACAATATTACATTACAATTTCATTAGTATGCATTCTCACCCAATACTACTTATCAAATCCTTATACATAACATATCTGCCTATAATCACATTCAAGAATTTTAATTAATTCCTTGAATTAAAGCTAAAATAAGGATTATACACACCACAACAATGAGATGAATGAAACAATGCTTAGTCATCTTATTCAAAATTTGGATATGCATATACAATGGAAAGACATGAGTTTGAATTTATCATTTCAACTCAAATGCTAGTACTGCTATACAACATTAAATCCACATGAATTCAAAACCGATTACAGAATAACTCAGAACCTAAATTGTATTTCTCTCTAAAACCATCAGACTTTACAATTTTCTCTGCAACTACACCTAGACTCGACCAAAAATTATTTAACTTGCTAAATCATACTTATGGCCTTGAAATCTTTCTTATAGAAAAAGGAGCAAACAAGCATCAGGCTAGAAAGTACACGTCACCAACCAAATGAAGCATCTAGTGATATTCCAAAAATTGTTACAACAACGATCACCCTGGAGAATATTCCCATTTATCATGTCAGATGAGGAAAATTTAGGCAACAACAAAAAATCTCAAAAAACCCACACCGAGACCGCCATCAAAGCAAAACCGGAGGCCATTGTAACCACAACATCTGATTTACCACCTGTTAGTAATTCATTCTTTTATTGCTCCTTAGTCAAATATTTATTTACCCACATATGATATTCTTCATCATTCATCCAGTCAAAATTAATTACCTCATTCACCTTGGCATTATAAGGTGTGTATTTTACTGCTACCTGATTTGCATCTTTATCAAAAGATTCCAAAAATGAGCTAATACTAACGATTTTATCCATATAGCTCACCAACAAGTCATAATCTAAGTTATCACAAATTAATTTAATTTGATCATTGATGGCCTCACCTTCCTGAGCCTGCCACTGCTGTAATGACTTGATTTTCCCTTGCTCATCAATTATATCAAGTAACAATGTGTTACCCCAGTTATTGAAATTCTTCACCAACTCCCTAATTTTCCTACTCAAATCATCTAATAAGGTCTGGAAACCTTGCAATGATTTTACTAACACATGAGTAGATTTTAATGATTGGGGCCTATTGTTTGTATCACTGGCCCTAGGGATCCGATTTTTAATCAATGGTATCACTACCTCCTAATCCCTATCAATATTATTTATTGCATCTAATAGCTAAGAATAAAAATAATGTATAGATAGCAATTTATTATCAACCTTTTTATTCAAATGAATTAAAACGGTAGTAACAATCTCTTTTTTATTTGAAAGAGATTCCTCCTCACTTACCCTCAAAGATTCCTATAACTCATCAATTCTTTGCAAGAGTTGCTTCTTTGTAGGATCAACAAAGCACTCTATTTCTTCATCAATTTCCTCTAAAGAAGGGGTGAAGGCAGGATTCTAATTGAGAGACCCTGGTGTGGAAACAATTGGAGAAGCAAGAGGCACTGACCCTACTGTGGAAGGTAATGTATTGGTCCCTAGAGCACTTGATGTCTCCCCAATTTGTAATATGTGGCTTTCTCCCTTGTGGGGCCAATGGCCAAATTGTCAAGGTTTCATACTCTTCACTGAAAGCAGAATCTTGAAGTGTTGCCTTGACTTCTTCTTCAAATTCTTGCAAGGGATGCTAGGAATTTTTAATAGCATTAAAGGCCACTATATCTACAATGTCCCATTTAGGCATAATCAATACACTAGCGTGACTCACCAATTTTTTTTCTTCCTTAGGAGTGATGCTCTTAAATTCTTCCATTAATTCAGCTTTCACTTCCTCATCATTCTCCTAGTTTGACCTGTCAAGTCTTAGTTCTCTTCTCTCCTTACATTTATTTTGATATTCTTCAAACTTCATCCTCCACACCAATTGCAAGAATACAAGAGTCTTTATAAATGCATTCTTGTCTAGAAACTCCTTACATGCTTCCATTCTTGCATCTTGTACACTTTTTCCTTCCACATCTAAATCAGATAAAACCAATTTAGTTGGCCTAGGAGGGGAAGGCATACCAACCTGCATGTCCTAATAAGTAACAATAATTTCATCCATGAAACTCTCCTATGGTTGATTAGTTCTTTGCCTTCTAGAGCTTGGCTCAGATGGTGGTGATGGGGGACTATCTTCTAGTGATGACTCTAAATCAATGATCTTAATTGCCCCAGGCACTTTGAATTTTGGACCTGGTTCTGAAGGAAACTTCATAATTTGCTTCCCCTTTCTATCCACTCCTTCCTCATCACTACTGCTATCCTTTTTTCTCCTATAAATGGGCCACTTTTCTATAGGCTAGTTTGCTAGCCTTGTTTCAAATGGTCTTGCACCTTGTTCTTGTATACCCAGACTTAGCTCTAAGTTTAATTTTTTGGTTCTCAAAGTGCCCATAATCTCTTTGAAGTTCTCCATTAGAAATCAATTTTTTGTGGGGATTGAACTCTAACAGTGGATCATATTTCGGATCCATTTTGTGCACAATATCTAATAGCTTATCATAAGTTATCCATTTCTCCTTGTTCAACTCCTGCTTATTTAGGTTGAACTCATGCACAAACTTGCCATCCTTTATTCTTTGTCTAAAAAGGGTAAAGAAACCCTCAAGATCATGTTGTCGCTTTGGACCACATCTCAAATGATAATCCTCAAAGAATTTCTCAGTGTACCCAGCCTCCTTTCGAAAAGGAAAAATGTTCCCTTACCCCTCTCTATGAGGTTGTCCTCATGGATGCAAACTATCTACCACATAACTTCTGCAAACCCAACTCTTGGTGGCACATTGTATGGCAATATATGAGGGGCACCTTGAAAACCATATACCCTCAAAACAGTGCTGATTGTGTATGGTATAATGTCACCCTAGTTATGGCTGAATTTTAATTTTGGCTTCCTCCCTTTTGGCCTTAGGAAATCATGTAATTCCTCAGGAATCCTAGGTACATTCACCATCAATCTAGCCCTTAATCTGGAAGATTTTTTTTATCAAATTGCACATAACTAGTTCCTTCCTTATTACAAGATAAATCTGCAACCCATATCTGTATTGACAATCTTTCTCCATCAACTGATTGCCTTAATTTCATCTTCTTACAGAATAAGTTAGCATTCTTGAATAAAAAAATATGCATCAACATAGAATACCAAAATAATTGAGTGTTAGTATCATTTTTCTACAGCTTTGATAGTGCCTCATGTATCCTCTCATCGAAGAAAGAAGAAAAGTCATATGTGACAAAGAAGTTAGGGTGTTCTATTTGCACCCCCATGAACATGTATGCAATGGAAATTACTGCACTAGGACTGAAACCTAAAATCTGACACAATGAATAAAAAGTGGCTAGGAAATGATTTACAAAACAATTTAATTTGAAAAGTTCCTGGTCACTGGGGCTTATTTGAAATCTTGAACCTCCTGCCCTAGCTAGATGAGGTGGAAGCAATTTAGCTCTAAAAAGAGACTTCAACTTCGCATATTCCTCCTTCATTTCCTCAAGGTTGAAAGGAACCAAGTCCTCACTCAATTCACTCAAGTCAAAATCTTTTGAATATCATCTCTATTAATGCTTAACGAAACCTTTCCATCAATATCCCTAATTACCATGTGACATGGTCATATCTTGCAGCTACTGCCCTAAGCAGGTCTACATCAAGGAAAAAATTCGGTACCACCAACTTCCCCATATCATACATCCATCCATTTGAAAAAGGGTGAGGAAAATTCCTTTTTCCATACCACAATCTACACATTTCCAAACCCGTGAGAGGAACCCTAACATCAGGTATGTTGGAACAATTGTATACTAACCCCTCCCCCACGATTTTCCCTTGGATCAGAACCAATCCCTTCTTTCTATCATTCGTTGACAAGGGCAATTGACCCAAGAAATCATGATACATCTTTCTTTTTAAATAGTCAATCTAGCCAGAATGTTGCTTGGGTGGTGCCATCTCAGACAAACTAGGGTTTCTTATAACTTCACACTTCAAATAGCTAGGACTAACTAGAGATACGAAATTACAGAACAAAATATTGTAATTTCTCACAATCTAAATAAACTATAGCCCTAAAATGTTTATCAACAAGCCCTATGATAAGTATAGAGTGA
This sequence comes from Sequoia sempervirens, assembly GCA_007258455.2. Lineage (NCBI taxonomy): Eukaryota > Viridiplantae > Streptophyta > Pinopsida > Cupressales > Cupressaceae > Sequoia > Sequoia sempervirens. Next base: position 812,951,169 of record VDFB02281492.1, read on the forward strand.
CAGAGAAACACAAAAATTAACTCATGGATCCTTTCGCAGATATCCCAAATTCCAGTTGTCAGTGTTCACAACCTTGCTCTCGGCTCTGAAACTGCTTTACAAAATACCTAAATGCTTTGTGACACACATAAAGCAAGAGAATTGATTTTATTTCGATGAAATTGTGCTAGTAAATGTCTCATCCTCCATTAAAATGCACTCATGCACTGTACAAACAACTCCAACCATATTTGATGCAGATTGAAATTCGAGCCATTGATCCTTCAACACAGTCATTGGCCCTATCATTAACCCTCGAGCAGATTTTCCGTCAATATTATAACACATCCATCACTTTGAATCGTGTGCATCTTAAGATCACTTTAGTAACCCACCTTTGAATGTATTTAAGGCCAGATTAATGTTCCATGCTATTTCCTTTATTCTTTTGGCTTCATTAGATGAGACACGTGGTGACTGCTCGTGATATCATGATTGACCACTGTGGTGGGGCCATTGTGGGATGGATGGAAATGGCTAAGATCAAATGGTAGTTGATCAACGGTCATGGGATTTCATCCCCCAGAAGGACACGTGGTGCTCGCTCGCGATATTGCAATCAATAAAAATCCTATAGCTTCCAATCATGTGATGGAAAGCAACCATTGATATCTGAAAGCAATTTGATCAACAATAGCATGAATTCGATCCATTCTAAAAAATAAAACATTCATTAAAAAGGACGATGGGACATCACTACGCTAATGGTAAACAATGACATAAGTTGTTTTTTAAAAGATGAAACACGGGGCCAACCAAGACTTAGGAAATTAAATCTTGCAGAGGAAATAAAGTATTAAAATCAAAGGGACTTAGCCTAGATGAACCAATATGACATAAGTTGTTTTGAAACCCCATTAAAAGTAATAGTGAAATAGAACCCAACCAAAGCATGAAATAAACATTAGGGCTTTACATGAAAACAAAGCTTAAACCCCAACCCTTAGAAAACTTGAACACCATGAAAGACCAGAGACATAAGGCAAGGAATGAGTGAAAAACAAGGAGCAAAATACTGAAGTTCCATCAGTGTCTCCAGTTGGGGACATTCATTCCACTGGAATGAAGCAAGAATCTAGAATCTTAGGTAGAGCAGACCAAGATGCAATCATGATGACCAAAACCCCTACATGAAAGGTTATGAGCATAGAAATTGTATCTTGATCACATGATATGAGGGTTCCATTGCTGTCATAAACCTCTTGTAATGACATGTTTTCAATAGGCATATTATCTGTGTCAACTAGAGTTGATGTTTCTTGAATGTCTTTTCCTTTTATGCCTTTCCTTAAAACATCATACATTGAATGTTATCTAGCAACTTGTTCACTTAATGTTTGATTGTGAAGGACTTGAATAGAGCCTTGTGCAACTTTAGATTTCAGTTTTTTTGTTGTCCTTCATGAGAGAATTGTAGCATGCATTGTTGGTTGTCCTTATCAATGATAATGACCTTTACCTATTGCATTCACTTTCACTAGTACACCCATGAATGAAAAATATCAATCCCCTTTTCCTCTTGTAGCTCTTGCAAAGGTTTTTCCTTGTACTTGTATCATGACCTTGATTTAACCATTGCTCTTCTTTTGTTATGTGTAATAAATACACATAGTCTCCTCATTTTATCTTTATTGGACAGCCACCTGTCACATATATGGGTGACCTAACAACTCACCTTCCTATGTGATGTGTGACTGTCCAATAGGGTTATGGTGAGAGGGGCTTGATAACAACTTGAAATGCTTCCTCATTGTTTAAAAGATGCATAATTGAACTTGATGCATCTATGAAGTTACTTCCTTTATAAACAGATCATGGATCTTCTTAAGAAGATTGAAGGACATATCAACACAGTATGTTGCATCTTTTGAATATGTCCTTTCCTGTCATGTCTTATGTTCCTTTCATGTCTTGTCTTATGTTACTAGTCTTTTATGGTATTGGGAAAATCCTAAGGTTGGGGTTCTACCTTTGACTAAATCCCTCTATCTCTCTCCCCTCTATCCATAACCCTAAACCATAAACCCTAAACCCTTAACTCTTAAACCCTCTACCCTCTACCCTCTCTTTCTCTCTCAAGTCTCTCCTTCCTACCCCCTCTCCCTCTCTTAGGTCTTTATCTATATCTCAATCACTCCCTTTATGTGTCTCCCCTCTACCCTTAAACCCTAAACCCCTAACCCTTAACCATAAACCTTAAACCCTTAACCCTTAAACTCTAAACCCTTAAATCCTCTACCCTCTACATTTAACCCTCTACCCCATATCTCTCTCCCACTCCCTCCCTCTTTCCCTCTCTATCTCAATTCTCACCCTCCTACCCCTTCTACCTCTCTCTCTCAACTCACTCTTATCTCCCTCCCCTCTACCCTTAACCCTCTACCTTCTACCCTCTACCCTTAACCCTCTACTCTCTATTTCTCTCACTCTCCCTCCCTCTCTATCAAGTCTCTCCCTCCTAGCACCACTGACACTAATTCTCACTCTAACTCTAACCCTAAACTTAATCATAAAACTAACACTGACACTATTTTTAACCCCAACCCTAACTAAATATATATCTAACCCTAACCTTAATTCTATAACGAAGGTTCTATGATATTCCAATCAATTGCTACATGCTCAGAAAGTTAGTTTGCATGATTATTGGGCCCTCTCCCCTAAAGGAACAAGGGGACATCACTAGGCCAATGACAAAAATGACATAAGTTATTTTAACGAGGGAACACAGGACAAATAAAAGACTTAGGAAAAATAAAGTCAAGAAAAAGAAATAAAACAATAAAACAAAAGGGGGCCCAACCTAGATGAAGCGATGGGGCTTAAGTCATTTTAAAGACTTCCTAAAAAGTAATAGCCAAATAGATCCCATCCAAGGTGTAAGATGAACACTAGGGTTTTACATGAAGATGAAGGTAAAACCCCAACCTTAGGCTTTTCCCAAACACCATAGATGACCAGAGACATAAGGCAAGATAAAATAGAACACAAAGAACAAAACTTAGAAGTTACATCACTAACCATAACCCTAACCCTAAACCAAACCCTTAACCTTTAAACCCCAAACCCTTAAACCCTCTGCCCTCTCTCTCTCTCAAGTCTCTCCCTCCTACCCCCTCTCCCTCTCTTGGGTCTCTCTCTCACTCTCTATCTCTCCCCTCTACCCTAAACCCTTAACCCTTAAAATTTAACCCTTAAGCCCCTCTACCCTCTATGTTTAACCCTCACCCTTATCTCTCTCCCACTCCCTCCCTCTTTTCCCTCTCTCTCTCTCAGTCTCACTTCCCCACCCCCTCTCCCTCTCGTGTGTCTCTCTCTCACTCACTCCCTTATCTCTCTCTCCTCACTCCTCCCTCTATCTCCTCTCCCTCCTACCCCTTCTTCCTCTCTTAGGTCTTTCTCTCACTCACTCCCCTCCTCTATCTCCACTCCCTCCCTCTCTCTCTCAAGTATCTTCAATAGCCTACCCCCTCTCCATCTCTTAGGCATATCTCTCACTCAATCACTCCCTCTGTCTCTCCCTCTACCCCTAACCCTAAACCCTTAACCCTAAACACTTAAACCCTCTACCCTCTACCCTTAACCCTATCTCCCTCTATCTCTCTCCCACTCCCTCCCTCTCTCTCTATCAAGTCTCTCCCTCCTAGCAACACTCCCTCTCTCCAGTCTCTCTCTCACTCACTCAGTCACTCTATCTCAAGTCTCTCCCTCCTACCCCCTCTCTCTCTTAGGTCTCTCACTCACTCACTCCCTCTATATCTCTTCCCTCTACCTTAAACCCTAAACCCTAAACCATTAAACCCTCTACCCTCTACCCTTTACCCTCCCTTCCTTTATCTCTCTCTCTCTCTCAAGTCTCTGCCTCTTAGCAACACTCCCTCTCTGAGGTCTCTCTCCCATTCACTCACTCACTCTATCTCAAGTCTCTTCCTCCTGCCCCTTCTCCCTCTCTTACATCTTTCTCTCACTCACTCACTCCCTCTATCTCTCTCCCCTCCACCCTTAAACTATTTACCCTATACCCTTAACCCTCCTGTTGATGGTCCAAGTGGCACAACAACATGCAAAAAAAATATTGCTATTTTGTTTCTCTTGAAAGAGAAAGATGATCACATGGATATCTTAGCTCCCAAGGTCTATGTAGTTGGTTCTCAACTGTGCTGATGTCCCTCAATGGTCAATGTGGAAGTAATGTTCAAGGGGCTTGCTAGTGTTGAGCTTCTGGATTGTTCTAAGATCAAACATGAAATAAAACCTAATTTAATTAGGGTTTTCAAAGAAACGACAAAAGATAGGTAAGAGTTTTGAAACAAAAAGGAACAATAATTCATCCAACCTTAACCGGACTTGTTGGCTTTAGGGAATTGTAAACTAAAATTGTAGAACAAAGTAAACTTGTGATTAACACACAACCTCTTTCATTCATAGTGCTAATTTCAATAGCAGATTGCTAGTTACTAGTTTAAATAAAACACAAAATAACATCTCATTCCTTGAAGATTTCACAAATCAAATGATTAATTGTAGACACATTATTTTGAAACACAATCTAAAGTAGATTAAGGTCTGATTGCTTCTACTATTAATGAAACAGATAAGAAATATTTACAAAGCTAGCACAATCACCAGTGTACAAAGAATCTATGGCTCTAGATTTTTTCCATCTACACTAAGAGAACTTGGAAAATACATTATAGTCTATTGCTGAATCTAAATCCTAATTGAGGAGACAAAAAAATCTCTCATTACTAAGAATCAAGATGCAAATCTATCTCCTTCTGCTTCAGAGAATTCCTACTCTATTGTTGCTCTTAACTTTTAATCCTATATCTTCTAACCTTAACTTTCTTGGAAGTTCTCTAAAAGTTCTAACCTTTTCAAAGAGGCAAGAATGCCTTATATATAGAATGTACAAAAAGGAATGCACTACTACTGTTTTAGGGTTTTCAAAAAATATCTACTTTAGGAGAGTTGACTCTTAGATCTTTCTGAGTAGAGTCAATACCGCATTCAATGTGAAGCCCTGTTGTCCATGTTGATGAAGGATTTTTGTCCTCAAGAGAAGCCTTTTAGATCTTTTGGTAGCTATAGCATTAATTTTTTTGTCTCTGTGTCTATCTTGAATTCTGTTGGGGTTGCCTTGAATGCTCCAAGGCACTTTACCATTAATACTAATCAATCTCCACTGGTGGCTACTACAGCTATCCCTATGAGTCATAGTTTCTTCCTTCCTTTGATTTCCTTCATGTTCTAGACTTCTCTACACATTGACCATCTTTTGGAAGCACCATCAGGCCTCCTTATAGATCTAAACACCATCACCCAAGATGATCCATCACCCTCTAATCTCATAATGAATCCATCCCATGTGCATTTTGTTGGTCTTCCTACACAGGGATGGTCAATTGGTCAATAGGTCATCTTCTTCTAATTGGAGGAACAGAGGCCACGCAGGATTCCTCAGTAGTCAAAGGTGATTCAAATGGAATCACATGTTGGTGAGACACCATCGGTGTCTCCTCGATGCAATTATCATTTTTATCATCTATCAACATGACATTAGATAGTCAACAAGACATTTTGGCTAGCTGTGGGAGTCATACCGATGTCTTTCCTTATTTGTCAATCCACCACTATCAACAAGACCTAAGCACATCGGCAAGAGGTCATGTCAAAGTCCTTCTTCATTTGGCTAGCCCATTCTGCATCGGTAAGACCCTTCCAGGTAGATGAGACTTCCTCGCGCCCCTTTATTTTCTCCCAATTTCATTCCTATCCCCTCGAGCTCGAGCTCCACCCTTTTTGTTTCGGCATGACCTTCTTTCTTGGCCAAGACCTTATGGTGAAAGCATAACCCTTCGCCAAGCTACATATGTTTCGGTGGGACACCTACCGTTTAGGGAGAACTCCTAGAAAATTCAAAATACTTCACCAAGGGGACAATCTCTTCGGCAAGACTGATGGCCATTGGTGAGAAATCTCACTGAGATACAATTTCATTTCAGCCAGACTTCGTCCCCTTAGAATGACATCTTACTAAATCCCCTTACCCTCTGGCAAGCTCATTCATGTCAGTGAGACCTTTTTCTGAGACATCTCTATCAGTGAGACCTCCTGCCGAAACCACTCTATTTTTCCAATACCGCTTAACTTCTATAAGAGTTCACCCCGTCGGTGAAACACATTGTTGAAGCCACCTTTCTCTTAGGGAGCTTCCTCCATGTCACTGAGACTTCCTTTAAGAGTTCACCTTGTCGGTGAACATATTGCTGAAGCCACCTTTCTCTTAGGGAGCTTCCTCTGTGTTGCTGAGACTTCCTTTGGTCAATGCGACTTTTCACCGACCAAGGCTTCCTTTCACCGAAGTCTGTTGTAGCCAAGACCTCTCTTGTGGTCATACTGATATGCCTTCCTTCATTCTATTTGTGCTTCCATGACATTCCCCTATCAGGGAGACATCCTATAGATACATTATGTTTCATCGAGGGATCTCCATAAGCACACCTTTTGTTGCTGTGACAATCCTATTCTCTCCCTGATGAAGCAACATGTCAGTGGAACATTCTGGGTCAGCAAGACTAGAGGACCTCACACTGATAGACTCCCTTTGGGCTTTTTCAGTGAGAACAAATGTATTCAACGAGACCTCCCTCTGAAGGAAAGTCTTTTGCTAAAAGGCATACCTTTATCGATGGTCAGCAAGACACAAAACAATCCAGGAGACCCTTTACCGAAGACATATCTCTTCCCGAGGTGTTAGCCCGGTCCTTGCTAGTCGGTGAAACTTTATGGATTCACTGAGACCTTTCTCCGAAAGAAACATCCATGTCGATGGAAAGCCCCTAGTTGTTGGGACTCTGATTGACCTCTTGCCGATAGATGCCTGCACATGAATTTCACTCGCTATGACATCTCTAGGGTCTTGCCAACTTTTTCCTTAGCTGATTTTTATGACCAACTGGATTGGGAAATGCCTTCCAACTGAGCTCCCTTGGAAAATATCATCAAGTGTAGGGTTTAATCCTACAAAACCAATGACTCCATTAGTCATCAAAAGGACATAAGATATATTACCATAAGATACACTTTGCTTGTGATTATTTCATTGAATACTTATCAAGAAGGAAACCAACTCAAGCTCGATAAAACCAAAATTTTAATTAGACTAAACAAAGGATAAACCCAGGAAAAAAATAGAAGCACCCCTAGGAGGAAATAAATTAACCAAAAAAAAAAGAAACCAGAAAGAGAAAGGGGCACCCATTTTGTCCCAAATCAAAATGGGGTGGTTATGCAAGGCATAACAAATGGCAACTCAGTTGGGAAAATGGTTTAACCATTTTCAAGAAGCTGAAGGCTTCAGCTACCCAAAACTCCTAGTTCATGAACATCACAACTCCAGTTGGGTTAGTTTTAACAAGCAAGGTTGAGCTAGAATCTTAAACATAAGTGAACAGTAACTAGCCTTGAATCTATGTGTGTGCTTGATAGTGCATCTCCTTTCATAAAGTTATCTTCATCTTTGAGACAATAATGTGCAAGATTTGAGCTACATGAGTTGATTCCCCTGGTTGTTGTGCAATGATATCCTGGGCATTGCTTCATTGCCAGTTAGGCGTCCATAGCCTCGGTAGAGATATTGGAATCACCCATCCATATTGAATCTTTTTTCTCTTTAGATAATTCTTTTCTTTTCTCTTTCTTTTTTGTTTTCTAATAGAGTTTCAGATATTTCATTTGGTTCATTTTCAATATGTTAGATGTTTAACATCTAATCTGGGTTGAAAACTACCATGGACCTCAAGAAAACACTTGGGAATCAAAATTTTCACTCAAATCTTGTAGCAACATAGTCCTAGGATAGATATACCCTTACAAGAGGAGATGGTCTTAATAATTTGTGAAAATTTAGAGGAGCTAATGAAGGTTACTTACTTTACACCTTGTCTTCAAGACCTCCCACAACTCTTATTGAAAATGAGCATGAAACAAAGAGTTTAGGGCAAAATCACCCAATCAGAAAGCTTGAAGATACCTAAACCACTTCTCTCTGTATGACCACAACATGCCTTAGACAACAACCACCATTCCAAGATGGAAAGAAATAGATAAACCCCCAAAGAACCAAAACAAAAGAGAAACTGCACAAAAAAAGAAACAAAAGGACATAGGGATAAACGAACAAATAATAGACTATTTACATAAAAGAGAAAAAGATTATGTACATAAAGAAGTAGAAGATTATTCACACAAAGGAAAGAGTTATTTACACACAGAAACTATTTACAGAGATGCAAATCATTTACAAATAGGAGACAAACAAATTTACATAAAGAAAAATGAATTACTTACATGTAGAATAGAAATTAACAAGCTCCATGACTCAAAATAGTTCTTGAGAAACAACCCATTGACAAGCAAAGGAATAGGTTCTCTAGTTAAGCTACTCAATCGGAAAGCATTTTCCCCTAGGATCTCAACAATTTGATAAGGACCTAGCTAAATTTTGTCAAACTTTTGGTGACTGCCCTTCTTTTCACTAGCTTTATCCCAAAGCAACACAAGGTTTGATCTCCTAAAAGCTTTAATTTTAGCTCTTTTGTCAAACCAAAATTTGACAACGGCCTGGTGCCCATAGAATTACTGCAAGGTGGCATCTCTTTGTTCTTCTAATTTCAACAAAGCAGCTAGTCTTACCTCTATCCTATTGTCACTAGAGTAGAATTTCTGCATGAACTCAAAGATAGGTATTTGCAGATGGATAGGAAAGATAGGCTCTTGGCCATATACTAGCTTGAAGGGTGAGGTGCTTAAAGCAGCCTTGATCCTAGTCCTATCTGACCATAATGCGAATCTTAGCTGGGTATGCCATTCTCTAGGGTTATGCTCTAACAGTTTCTCAATTACCCCTAAGAGGTTTTTATTGGTTGACTCTTCAACTCCATTGCCTTGTGGGTAATAATTTGAAGAATATTTTAGGACAACTTTGTGATCATATGCCCAAGAAATGAATTCAATAGAAGAAAAAGAAGAGCCATTGTCACATACCAACGTGAAGGGTACCCCAAACCTTGTAGTGATGCATTCAGTGAGGAACTTGATCACTACCTCCGTCGTGTTTTTCTTGTAGGGTATAACCTCTATCCATATTGTGCAATAGTCAGTGGTAGTCAAGATGAATTTGTGTCCTGAAGAAGATTTTGGGTTAATCACCCCAATAAAATCCAGTGCCCATTGGGAAAATGGCCTTACCTCATAGATAGGTTGCAATGGCATGGCTGAATGGGATTCCCTTGGTGCAGAAATCTGATAGATGTGACATGTCCTCACATGCTGATGGGCATCTTTGAATACACAGGGCCAGTAATAACCAGATCTGAGGATCTGGTGTGCCAAAGAATATGCAGGCCCATGACCTGTGCCATGTTTCCCATAAAACTCAGAGGTCACATGTTTAGCCTCTTGATGATCAAGGCATCTCAGGTATACTCCTTCAAAATTCCTTTTGTATAGCAACCCTCCTTTAAGCATGTAATGAGAAATATTGAGTCTCAAGGCTCTCCTTTGGGTTGCATTCATCCCTTCTGGACATCAATTGTTGAGCATATAGTAAATTGTATCAACATACCAAGGGTCGTTAGAGAAAGACTGGGTGGTGTATTGCTGACAGATGATATTGTCGCCAGCGTTTGTCATGGACTGAGACAAGCCTATACCCCTGACTAATCTCATAGGGAATATCTCCAAATCAAATTCTTGTAGGATGGCCATCCATTTGCCTCTTCTTTCTCCCAGCTCGCTCTGCATTAGTAAAGACTTCACAGCAGTGTTAGGAACTACAACGATGATTTGGCTTCAGAGAACGTAATGTCAGAATTTCTTAACAGCCCGAACAAGTGCAAAAGCTTTCTTCTCCAGAGGTGGGTATTTGATTTCCAAATTTTTGAATGGAGAGCTCATGAATGAAATTAGCCTCTCCTCTGCCTCTTCTTTCCATTGAGTCAAAACAGCCATACATGAATGCTGAGAGGCAAAAGAGTAGATATAAAACAATTTGAGATAGTCAGGGCTTGTGAGAATGGGAACTTCTGAAATGGACCACTTGACTTGTGAAAATACATCCTTTGCCTCCTCAGTCCACTCTATTTTGGCATCCTTTTTCATCATTTGGTTTAGTGGTTTCACGATTTTGACAAAGCCTGTGATAAACCTTCTCACTAAATTGATCTTCCTGAAGAAAGACCTCATTTCTCTTTTTCTTCCAAGTCGGGTGATCTTCATAATGGATTAGACTTGATCTGGATTGATTGAAATCCTCTTTCATAAATTATGTGTCCCAACAACTTCCCTTTAGAAACCTCGAACATGCATTTTTTTGGATTCAATGAGACTCCATACTGGACACACCTCTCAAGAACCTTGGCCAAGTCTGCAGCATGGTTTAGTCGATCTTTATAGAACATTGTCAGGTTGTCCATGTAAACAATAATGCACTTACCAATTAGGTCCTTGAAAGCTATGTCCATGGCATGCTAAAAAGTTTCCCCAGCATTTATCAGACCGAATGGCATTCTTTTGTATGCAAACATTCCCCACTTTGTAGTGAAGGTCGTCTTCATCCTATCTTCATAGTTTACCATCACCTGATTATATCTAGAGTAGTCATCTAGGAATGATATCTTTTGCAATCCATTGATGGTCTGCAAGACTTCATCTAAAGAAGGAAGTGGGTAATTATCTTTTTCTAAGGCTCTATTTAGATTTCTGAAGTTAACACATAGCCTAATCTCCCCATTCTTCTTGTAGACTGGAACTAAGTTAGCCACCCAAGTTTAATGGTGCACAAGGAAGATTATCCTTGCAGAGAGTAGCTTCTGGACTTATTTGAAGATCAATGGTTCAATCAGGGCATTGACAAGGCACTACTTCTGTCGAAAGGGTTTAGCTTCGGGCTTCAAGGGAATAGTGTGAGTCATAATAGAGGCATCAAATGTCTTTAAGTCTTCATATCCCCAAGAAATTGCAGAAATATATTTCTTAAGTGCCTTCAATATGTCTTTCCTGATTGCTTTAGGGTAGGCCTTCCCTATGTATACATTCCTTTCAGGGCCAAAATTGGCCAGGTTAACTGTTTCATATTCACCTCCCTTTTCTTTAGCTGATATCTTCTCTCGAGCCCTTGGATCTGAATCAAAAATTCTTTCCAGGGCCACCATTCCCTTAGGGATGTTATTATTCTTTAAATTGAGGACCCCTTATGTATCACATTCCTCAGGGTTCCAATCCCCTTGATCTCTATTGGACTCATCAGTGATCTGCCCCTAAAAAACATTTGAGCTTGCTAAGAAAGCAAGAATATGTCGATCATCATCAAAGACTTGAAAGTTCATGATATTATTGGGAACTGTAGGGGTGGAAATTAATTCCACTGAGAATTTCTTGAGCTTGGAGCCTTTCATAGGCTCTAGGGTGCTTACAACAACAACCAATGAATCTGCTACCTAATTTTCTTCTCTAGGGATTAAGCTAATCCCAAAAGCATCAAAGTCCTCAATCAAGTTCCATACCCTATTTCTGTAAGCTACCAGCCTTCTGTTGTGACATGTGTATTGGCTGCACACGTGCTTGATAACAATTTTTGAATCACCCTTGACCATCAAGGCTGTGACTTTCTTCTTATGCGCAAACATCAATCCTCGCGCTAGAGCTTTATACTCTGCCACATTGTTAGTACATCCAAATTGCAACCTGTAAGAAGCAAATAATGTTTTGCCTTTCAGGCTAGTTATTTCAATCCCAACATCACAGTCTATTTTGGATTTAGATCCATCAAAGGTGAGGGTCCATAGCTGATCATAGGCTAGGTTTGGTTCTTTGGGGGTTGCTATAGGCATTTGGATAGGATTAGCCAAGGGTGGGGCTCTTTGATCTCCCACATCAGACATAAGGAAAAGTTGTTTTGTAGTTTCTTTAGGTATACTTTCTGATTCTGGCTTAGTTGTAACATCTGACCTATGGCTACCCTTCTGACAGTCACTTGTTCTTTTGGTTAACCCCTTAGGTTTTGATACATCTATGAGTGTATGGGTGTCAGACAAACCTTGAGGTTGCTCCTCATCAACATGCTAATCTGGAAATATATCTGTAGTAGGCTCAATTTGAGAAAGAACTTCCTTTGAAGGTATCCTATCTATGGTTAAAATTATTGCCTCCTTGGCTTCAAATGAGAAGCTGTCTACAATGGTCTCAGGGTGACTTGAGCTAGCTTCCCCAACTTGGGAAACATGCTTCATAATGTCAATGTAGGGTTGGCAAGTCAATTCAGAGTGGTTTTGATAATGTACCCTGCACCAATTGGGGAGCAGGAGACTTTGTAGATCTACATCTTCTCCTGAGACCAACTAATCTTGTTGCAGCTTCCTGATTAATGCCTACTAATTTTCATCAATCATAAGATCAGGGGACTTTGGTACTGGTAGTTCTTTAGGATCAAGAACAGAAAAGTTCAAAATTTCATCTCTTTTGTACACCCCTATCCCAGTTTCAAAATAGGCTACCTCATTGGGGCAATCATATTTAGTAATGATATGCTTGAGGCGAGGCTCACTTTCAATCCTAATTTGAGTAGGAATCCCTCTACATGGTAGCCACATATGTGAAAATTCAAGGGAAAGATATCCCCCTAGTCTTTTCATCAAATCCCTGGTCAGTAACATACCATAAGTCCCTGGGATGTCTGCCACTTGGACATCTATATTGGTTTGAATCCTAGGGTCTGATCCTACTTGCACATGTATGTTTTTCAACTCTCCAACTACTTTAACTTCTTTTTTGTCAAGTTGGATGACCTTCTTGCTAGTTTGGACAGGGTCCAACCCCAATTTCTTACATATAGAATATGGCATGACATTGCCTGAAGCCCTTGAATCTAACAAACAGTTATGTAGATTCTTCCCACAAATTCTTAAACTTAGGAGAAATGATGGAATACCTACCTTATTTGTGTACAAGGTTGCATTCATGTCTGCAGCAGGTACAACCTTGCTTTTTCCTTTTGATTTATCAGTTAGTTCTAAAGCTTTCAACACTATCTGCCTTTGAGCAGGGCACCACTTTAAGATGTTAAAGTATGACAAAGAAGTTTTCTTCTTCTGCATCTTAGAAACAATATCAAATTCTATATTATAATTGAATTACTTTTGAAAATGGTAGAGGAATTACCCTTATTATGGAAGTCAGGAGGACCTTTTGGTGGGAGAGGGTTATTATCAACACCTTGATTTAGTGAATGTACCTTTATTCTGATTTCTCAAGAAGTGTCCTCCTTTGGCCTGAAAGGCTTAGGCATCATAAGAATCTTCTTCTGGTTCATTCTCACTTTGCATTGGGAATGAGGGCTCTTCTTCAAAGAGGTCATAAGCCATTGCAGTATCCACTGAGTCACCTCCTTTGTTTGAATTCCCCTGGAATGTGTAGGCATCTTCGTGTGCCATCTTGACAACTTTCTCCATTTGAGGGCAGTTTACCTCAAAATGGGTCACCGTATCATGCAACCTACACCAGTTAGTCATAAAATTCAGGTTAGCCACATTTGCAGTGTGTGATCTCTCCTCATTAGTTTGATAATTATGAGGAACTTCACCATTGTTAGGCCCCGTATTCCATTGTCTGTTGTTATTCGACCTTTGGTTATACCCTCTATTGTGATTTTGATACCCTTGGTTAGAGGAATTTTGGCCTTGATAACCCCTTTGGTTGTAATTGTTGTTATTCTGATAAGTACCCTGATTGTTGTTGTTTTGATTAGGGTGGTTACCTTGGTTTTGGGAGGGATTCAACCAAAGCTGAGCCATGTCATTTGTGACTTGAGACAGTATTTTCTTCAAGGTTTCTACCTCATTTGTAAGCTGAACTATCTTTTCACTTTCCATGCTCTTAATAACAGGTGGCTAACCACCCTGATTTGGTGTTCCAATTTGGCTATGATGACCATGGGAACTTTGGGGAATCTACGATTGTTGAAAGAGATCAAGAGTTCTAGCAGCAAAGAATGGAATAGGTGGTTGGGTTTGCAATTCAAACATAGATCCATAATGGGAAGGATACATTCCCGGGATAGTATTGAATAGAGGGGTTGGGTTATGCATTTGATATCCTATTGAAGGGAAACCTCCTCCTAGGCCTCCTTGTTGAGAACTAATTTGTTGCTACAGCTTGATAGCTAGATGATAGACTTTGGATAAAGAATCAATATCAGCTAGTTGATATGTCCTTTGCAAGAATAATCCAAGCAAGTGGTCTATAACCCTAAAGTAAGCTTGAATGGCACTATTCTTAGTGACTATATAGGGATCTTGCAATCTCCTATACATTCATTGGAACCTGGTATTGAATAAAGGAAAGGGTTCACCTGGTTCCTTTCTGATGGTAGCGAATGGATGATATAAAAGGGTTGGATCCACATAAACTTTGAACTAATCAATGAAAGCATTTTCCAAATGTGTCTAGGTCAGAATAGAATCTTGAGGGAGATTAAGGTACCAATTGTATGCCATATCTCCTAAGGAGTAAGGAAACAGCCTGCAAGATACATCATGGGGAGCTATCTGAGCTCTAGTACAGGCATCCTTAAAATATTGTATGTTCTCTTCAACACTCCTCGATTCACCATGAATGTACTTGGGGCAGAATTTCTTAGGGTTCTTAGGAAAATCATGAAAACCTCCAAGAATAGTCTTTTATGATCATTCTATTGTCAACCTAAAGAGGGGTATTTTCAAATTTGTGACTTATTTAGGGGATTTGGGATCTCCTAAAGTAGGTATTTTGCATTATTCATGTTTCATTCTAGGATCCTATTCTAACACAACTGAGTATGGTTTCTTTACATCATTAGAGATCTTAGTCTTAGACAGACTTAAGGGTAGGAATACACACACATTTCATGTTTTGGATTTCTATGTATCAGCAAGGTTGAATTAACAAACTTGGTGTTTAAGTCAAGAAAACCCCTATCCACAAACAAACATAAAAATTTATTTTGTAGATTATTAGTAGAGTTGAATCCAAAAGTAGGGATTTAAAGTTATAAGAAGGAATTGCATGTTTGGAACTTCAAGATCAGATTCAAAGTTTTCTGGAAGAGCCAAGCAAGACCCATTTTCCATTGAGAAAATGAGTCCTTGTTAGGATTTCAAGGGAGAAAAGTTTCCAAGATTCATAAGCTATAGTTTCTAGTTTAGAGCCTCCCACAAAAGTATACCAAAACCCATTTGCCATAGGGTGAATGAATCCCTGTTAGGGTTGCAAAAACAACAAGTTTTGAATAGGTGCACAACATTCATTACTCTCAGTTTTTCTAGAAAGTTCACTATTTTCTTTTGTTTTGTGATAAATTTATTTAATGTGCTTTGTGGATATAGGTTTAGAGTTGTTTTACCATTTCAAAATTTTCCCCTGAAAACACTACTGGACCTAGACCCTTGTCCTAGCAGAAAGAAATTGCAAGATTCAAACCTTGATTTGACTCAACTTTTGGGTTGTTATTTACTTCATGGTTTGGATCTCATTTATTGAATGAAATGGTGGAGAATAGGGTTAGCTTACCATATTTTCCTATGTTTCACTAACACAAGATGCATTTACATGGAATAGGGGCTAAATTTGACAACAAAAAATATTAAGAAACTTGTAGGACATGTAAATTAAATTATTAAAACATGGAGTTTGATGGTTAAAATTCTATTGTTTTAAATATTACATCTTATTAAACTTATCTAAAGAAATTTAATTCACATGGTTTTCAACAACACATCCTATTCTTAGGAAAAATCATAGAAGAAGTCATTTTATGCTAAACCTAAGATCTTTACCCAATGTGTTTTTGTTGGCACAAAATACTATATCATCTTTCTCTATAAAATGATCCACATTTCTATTATAGGAGAGCTCTAAGAAGCTATTGTTCCTATTTATGATCATAATTCAATATTGAAGCCTAATTCTAATTATAAGCCCTAATGGTAGGGAATACTAATATATTTATAAAGTATGAATTAACATATTATATTGCATATCTATTGTGTCATTTAATATAATTTTTTAATTTTTTAAGTAGTTTATATTATGCTACATAATTGGATGATTTTTCCATGACTACACAAATACAAGGTGTGGACATGGAAAAAGTAACCCTTCTACTTTTTCTTATTTTATCCCTCCTTGTGCTTAATTGGCTTGATTTTTCCTTGATTTAATGTTGCAATGTGGCCCACACATTCACATTAGGTCTGGAATCTTTATGAATCATTACGACTTTATGATGTCTTGTGAAAGTGTTGTGAAGTGTTGTAACACATTTTCATAATTTTCTAGACTCTTCTTATTATAATTCACCTACATACCCCCTTTTTATCATGTACCAAGTCTTATTTTAAAGCGTTGTAAAGTATTGTTAAAAATATTCATGCTTTTCTAGACTTTTCATCAATAAATACACCTTTCTTATGCTTTATTTGGCCCCTTTATGCACTTGCAGGCCTTAATTAAGTGCACTTTTTAATATTAACCTGAAAAACATCATTTACAACAATTTAACTCCTAACACCCATTCACATGCCTTAAGTGGGACCCATTCACCATTAGGGGCGAATGAGTCCCTCTTGACATAAAAGCCAAAATAAATTTAAATTATTGGAAGGTTTTTATTTCTTAAGACCTAAGGTCAGCCTATGATGTTGTATTTTTTAGGTAATTAGGGCATAATTATGTATAAATATATGATCTTTAACCCCCATTCACCCATTCATTCATGTATTCATTCATGTATTCAATCCATCATAGCATTCAAGCATCTTGGAGTAGCATATCTTCTGACTTCAATATCAACGGTTTGGTGAGTTTATGACATTGCATGTTATTTTTTCATCATTCTCTATTTATTTCATTTCATTATCAAGGGTTTGATTACCAAATAGGGGTTTGACCAAGGCAAACCCCTATACTCTAACCCTTAACACTTTTTCCCTCTCTACATGTGTGTTTTGTAGGTTTTGTATGTAGATTTGTCAAAGAGATAAGTATTTAAACTGTCATTAAATTTTCAAATATCATTCTAAGTCAACATAACCCTATTTGAAACTTGGAGAACACTTTCCCATTAGATTTTCTAGATTCGGATCCAACAACCTATCAAGTAGAAAAGTGTAGATTAGGACCCACAGAGTTGACTCTTGAATTTTTAGAAATTTGTAGGTGTACTAATTCACCATCTATGGTGAATGAGTCACACTACTAGGCTGGAAAAAGTGTTTTCTAAAGTTTCTTGTTCCCAACATCCCAAAACCTATTTTGGAAGTTTTCACTAGAAATAGGAGTAATTAGCCATATGTGATGAATGAGTTCTAGTGGGCTTCAACATTGATATTTTTAGCATTCTAGAACCTCTTAACATTAGCTTTTAGCCTCTAGGTGCACCTCATTCAGTTTCATTAATTTTTGTTAATGTTTGTTCATGTTTTTAATTCTTTTTGCATATCACAACATGTTTTCAAACAAATTTCATATCTTAGGTTTTGTATTAATAATCATGCTTCATATCTAGTCATATTACATCCATCCTTGCATTAATTTTGAGTGTTTACATTACATCTTTGCCCATCTTTCTCCTTTTAGGTGAAAAACCCTACAAATGCAAGAAAGCCCTTGGAAGCCAAAATATTTGTTTACATTTTGGTGAACCCAACTTTAGAACATTTTCACTTCCGATTTCAAGTGCATTTACATTCTAGGGCTAGATTGCATCAACATTGCATTAGGTTTTGCATTGCATCCTAGGGTTTTCAAAATTGCATTAGTGAAAAGATCATTTAGATTTCATTATTGCATTTAAAAATCATTTAAAAACACAAAATCTTGCATCTACATAATAATTTTGGATTAGAAAATCTGAAAAGCAGAAAATTCATCTTAAATTTTTTGAAAATTTTCAAAAAAAAATCATCGCTCGACTCATTCACCACCTTGGGTGAATTAGTCCAGTTGCACATTTTGCACTATAGTTTCTGTCATTTTCAGAGCATTATCTACAATTTTGTTTTCTATTATTGCAGCTCTATCATTGTTTCTAGATTTAATGTTTCTTCCATTTGGCTTGATTTCATTCATTTTCATCATGGCTTTTCACTTTAATAAGTTTTGGATGTCATTAAAATCTTTAGTGGACATGTCAAATTGTGCCTTTGGAACTGATCCTAATGACCTTGAGCTTCCTCATGCTCCTTCAAATCCTCATGAATTTCCTCCTCATGATGTTGACATCATTGGAGAAGATGATGACATCATGAATAAGTTCTTAAATGAATTCCTTGACAACCTTGAAGCCAATGTATCCTTTTATCCATCCATGAAACAATCAAACCTTTCTACTATATCACCTCCTGATATGTTTAGGTATTTACATCCTAAAACAAATGAAGGACCTAAGTTCCCTACCTTAGGTGGACCTAGTTCTTCTACACAACCAAATCCTTAACCATTCTATGATAACAAAGTCACTAGTACTCCAATCAACCTTGAAGAAACTTTTGGCAAAGGTTTTACTATCTTAAGCAAACAAGGATGGGACATAAAAACTAGACATGAACTGTAAGATTTTTGAGCAAGTAACAACTGAAGAAACCACAAAAGGGATAGGCTATCAAGATCCTCCTCATGAAAGCAAGCCTTCTTTAGAATATTGGACACTTTGTGATGATGGAACAGTGATCTTTGATTCCCCTACCAAACTGAATATCCTCCTTCCACGTGAACAAACCTTACATGATAACAATTACAAGAATGATATGATATCCATGCCTCCTCTTCCTCCTTCAATTCATGAAAAAGGTGAATCTAGTAAATGCAAACGACCTTACAAATTGAAAAAACTAAAATTTCCTCTCCATCCAGCACTTGAATGTGAAAGGAAACTACAAATGCTTTTAAATAGAGGTCTCATCCTATTACCCCCTATGAATAGGCTAGTAATACATCCTAAAGATTCCAATGTACCCTATTGTAAATACCATCATGTTCTTGGAAACCACAAGGATGAGTGTCGTACATTGAAGGAAATACTAACTACCACTTTGATGACACTGACTGCCATCCCATAGTCCCATAGTACACTTTCCCACTCCTTAACATGCAATAGTTGTAGAATCTTCCATTCTCACTATTGCATGACCTTTCCCATGACCTATCTTGGCTCATTCTCACCTTGCACTCAATGGGGGCAAGAAGTTGCTAGCCTTGTCCTAGTAATGCATTTTTCCTTGTCCCTTAGCTATGTTTCTCACCTTCCTCTTATCCTGACTAGGATTGGGAGGTGAATGAATTTTTTATGGTTGACTTGACTTTGCATTACTATCATTTTTCTTTTATTTGGTGTGATTTCATGTGCATAATGTGATCACTCATGATGTGTTGTTTGATGTACTCTCTCTCTTTGTGCAATTTCTATATTTGTCCCTTCATTCTCTATATGTTGTACATTGATTTTATCTTTTCCTTTTCACTTTTTTTGTTTGTTTTCCTATTGGGGATGATGCAAAGCATTGAGATTCCCTATGTCTCTTCCATGTTGACCCAAAATGGTCTTTCTATTTTCCTTTTTTCCTTTTCTTTGTTTTTTCCTATTGGGGATGATGCAAAGCATTGAGACGCCCTATGTCTCTTCCCTATTGACCCAAAAAGATCTCATTTCCTTTTACTTTTATCTTTTTCTTGTGTTTTTCTTTTGGGGATGATGCAAGGCACTGAGACTGAAATGTCTCCTTCATGTTGACTCATAAGGCTTTCTTTTTTATTTTGCCTTTTCCTTTTCTCTTTTCGCTTTTGTGTTTTCTTTCCTTTTGGGGATGATGCAAAGCATTGAGACATCCTATGTCTCTTCCATGTTGATGCAAAATGGATTCTTTTTCTTTTGTTTTCACTTTTTTTGTGTCATTCTTCCAGTTCTATGTGTATTTGGGGAATGATGACAGTTTTGAACTCTTTAATCAAAACATTGCAGCAAAGAAAATTTTGACCCCAAATCCATAGATCCCTTATGTGTTTGGTGTTCCTTTTGGGGGAAACCCCTCTTTCTTTTGTTTCTTTTTCATTGGCATGATGCATTCTTACTTGGAAACATATGACTTGGCATAAGGATTTTCAAGTTAGCTCTCATGTCTTCTTTGTTTTCATTTTTTCGTTCAGTACTTTAAAGTAATTGATCATAAAATGGTGTGTAGCAATTCCTTTAAAGTGGGGGCATACATTGGAATTTTCCATTATTCATTTTTCTTTTTCTTGGTTCTTAGTGCAGCCTTCTTGTTCCATATGATGTGTTTTTCACTTTGTGGATGACATTGGGTATAATGTTCTTCATAAGCATGATCTATCTTAGCATATTAAATTCCTCTTAGTTGCTTGATGTGACACACTACATCCCCTAAGTTTTGAATATTATATTCTTTGATCGGTCCTCTCTTGGAGACATTAGACACAATGTTCCCTAAGTTATGAACCTTGCATGAACTAATCAGGACTCCTTTGAACATTCTTTGCATGTTACATTTTGCATTTATATGGCCACCTTGCATAACAAAACTTGCATGCATGTGGTGCCATCACATTTGTTCATGAGTTCTAAGCATACGAAGCTTTACTTATCTCATGAAGAAAAATATATTTTTTTCCTTTGTGGCACCTGATTAAATTTTTTGAGAGGTATAACTTTGGAATGGTTAAGCTGGAAGCCCATTCTGAGGCATGACTTTCCCCATAACCACCTATGTGTTTGTGAGTGCATCCCAGCCATGAGTATGTTTCTCACATTTTAGCCTTTCTCACTTGGTGGATAGCCATGAGTTACGTCACCCCAGAGTGAGTATGAATTATATTTCTAGACAAACAGCCTAGATCTAATCCACAATGGGCTAGACAAACAATCAATGTTTGATCTGAGTCCTTTCTTTCATATTTCTCTTTCCTTTTCATCTATTTCACTTTGATGTGTGCTCTTTGTGCTTGTGTTTATTTTTCTATGGTATCTTCATCTTAGGGGCTTGATCATCCCTATTTATCGTTGTTTTCTCATCTTTCTAAACATTAGTTCAATGGAACCCCTCTTGAGATACATTGCTCTACTTTAGTGTGAGTTTGAAGCAAGTTCATCCTCTCACTAAAGTGGGGGCTAAATTTGGACACAGGAAAAAGTAACCCTTCTAATTTTTCATTTTTTGTCCCTCCTTATGCTTAATTAGCTTTATTTTTCTTTGATTTAATGTTGCAATGTGACCCACACATTCACATTAGGTCTAGAATCTTTATGAATCATTAAGATTTTATGATGTCTTGTAAAAGTGTTATGAAGTGTTGTAACTCATTTTCATACTTTATTAGACTATTCTTATTATAATTCACCTACATACCCCCTTTTTATCACTTAACAAGTCTTATTTTAAAGTGTTTTAAAGTCTTGTAACAAAATTTCACGCTTTTGTAGACTTGTCATCTATAAATACACCTTTATTATGCTTTATTTGGCCCCTTTATGCACTTAGAGGCCTTAATTAAGTGTATTTTTGAATATAAACCCAAAAAATATCATTTAATAAAAATTAGTTCCCAACACCCATTCACATGCCTTGAGTGGGACCCATTCACCATTAGGGGCGAATGAGTCCCTCTTGGCACAAAAAACAAAATAAATTCAAATTACTAGTGGTTTTTTATTTCTTAAGACCTCATATTGACCCATGATTTTGTATTTTTAGGTAATTAGGGAATAATTATGTATAAATATTTGATCTTTAACCCCCATTCACCCATTCATTCAAGTATTCATTCATGCATTCAATTCATCATAGCATTCAAGCATTCTAGCATTCCTCATCATTCAATCAAGCATTCAAGCATCTTGGAGGAGCATATCTTTAGACTTCAACATCAACGGTTTGGTGTGTTTATGACATTGCATATTATTTTTTTACCATTCTCTCTTTATTTCATTTCATTATCAAGGGTTTGATTATCAAACGGGGGTTTGACCAAGGAAAACCCCTATACTCTAACCCTTAACACATTTTCCCTCTTTGCATGTGTGTTTTGTAGGTTTTGTATGTAGATTTGTCAAAGAGATAAGTCTTAAAAATGTCATCAAATTTTCAAAGATCATTCAAATTAAACATAACCCTATTTGAAGCTTGGAGAACACTTTCCCATCAGATGTTCTAGATTCGGATCCGACAACCTGTCAGGAAAAATAGTGTAGATCAAGACCCACAAAGTTGACTCTTGACTTTTCAAAAATCTGTAGGTGGACTAATTCACCATATGTGGTGAATGAGTCCCACTGCCAGATTGTACAAATTGTTTTCTGAAGTTTCCTATTCCCAGCATCCTGAAACCTATTCTGATAGTTTTCACCAGAAACAATACTAATTTGCCATTTGTGGCGAATGATTCCCAATGGGATTCAAAAATAATCTCTACAACATTCTAGAACCTCTTAACATCAACTTTCAGCCTCCAGGTGCACCTCATTCAATTTCATTAAGTTCTATTATTGTTTGTTCATGTTTTTAGTTCTTTTTGCATATCACAATGTGTTTTCAAACAATTTACACATATTAGGTTTTGCATTAATAATCATCTTTCTCTTTTTTAGTTTTTTTTTCATTTAGACATCATATCTAGCCATATTCCATCCATCCTTGCATTGATTTTGAGTGTTTAAATTGCATTTTGGCCCATCTTTCTCCTTTTAGGTGAAAAACCCTAGAAGTGCAATAAAGCCCTTGTAAGCCAAAATCTTTGTTTACACAATAAAAAATAAATAGTCTTAGTGTACTAGATCTAGAGTAGATAGCACATTTAGCTAGCTACATAAAGGATTTGAATGCTTTATATGGGTATCTATATAAATCATTTGGTTTTTTTTCATCTACCTAACCCTATATGACATAGTGACTACTTGAAAGGTTATCATAGTAATGAGTAGGGAAATAATAAATTATTGAGGATGATGTCTTGAGGTACTAATATTTAAGGGTGAGTATTCTTGCATATAATTGAATTATGTATTTTTCAATTTACATTTATATAGCTTTCACAAGGAAAGGACTATAAATGTTGGCCCCATATAGAAGAGTATGTGTAAGAAGTGAGTGAAACAGATTAAGCATATATTGGATATCTTGGAACTAAAATTGGAAGTACTATTTATTAAAACTAGTAAGTGTAATATATGACTTCCTCAATCTAGACTCAATATTTGGTGATATACTAAAGTGTTCCCTAGATAAAACAACTCCAAGATATACATAAGAAGAAATAATCTCAACACCTTTACATTTATATGCGAGGAAATTTATTTTTGGAATTATGCTTCAATAAAATAATAAAGATGATATATTTTTTTATTTTTTCAACATTTAATTGAAGACCATGTGCAGTGTAGGAAAAAGTATCCATTTTCACACTTAATTTGGGAATAATTAATAGTAAAATGAGCTTAATTATGCCTTGATTTAGTGTTATGATATGTCTTCATATTCAAATTAAGTTTAGGGCTCTTTCTAATTAAATGGAATTAATTGTACCTTTTTTTCAATGTTGTAAGGTGTACCTTTACACTTTCACATTAATCTAGGGCTTCATTAATTGATTGAGGTTAATTTTCCTTAATTGGCCCCTTTAATTCAAATCTAAGTCTAATTAAATGAAAAATCTAAGGGATAAAACCCGACATTCATAAATGCCATTTTACAACACCTAAATATGGAAGATGTGTGTCCTGGTTAGGTGACCTAGGACCCATTTTCCCAATGCGAATGGGTCCTCACTTAGTTCTAGGACCCTATTTTTACATAACATTTCACCTTGTCCAATGTGTGTCCTAGGTAAGTGGCCTAGGACCCATTCACCCTATGGTGAATGGGTCCTCACTTAGACCTAGGGCCCCTCATTTGGATATGCTTTTGGTGGTATTTTAGTGATTTCAAATCTACAATTCAATGTTGGCTTGTGATATTTAATTTGTAGGAATTACTCTTAAAATATGTATAAATGCAAGGTCATTTCACTATGTTTCATCCTAAGACTTCTAGAAAATTCAAGCTATCTTAAGAGGACTTTCAAGAGAGAATTATAGAAGAATTCATGAGCAATTTCAAGGAATTCAAGGGTAGATTTTAAGAAGATTGTTGCAAAAATCAAGATAAATTTCGTAATGTCAAATACTTCTTGCATCATGCATATTGTTTGAGCTAATTTGGTGATGTAGTGTTCAAGATCAATCAAGCATATTCAAAGGAATTATCTCTAATTAAGTTTCTTCATCGAGATCTGAATTCATTGAGGCTACTTCTTGCTAGTTTGTAGATTTCTACTCTAATGTTTCAATTAATGTTTTGTGAGTTGTTACATATTGTTGTTCATTTATCATTCCTTTATGATTTTATTCATTTCAAGGTTTAATTACCAAAATGGGGTTTGACCAAGGAAAATGCTCATTCCTCAACAAACAATATTTTTCTCTCTTTGATGTGGGATTGCATATTTTAGGTGGAAGTTCAATTAGAGAGAAAAATAGAAGAAAGTTCCAAAGTTTTGAAAGTTCTAAGAAATTTTTTCAAATCATAGAAACTAAAATACAAGTTTTATTTCCAGCTTTCCAACAGTGAACAACTAGAATTTGGGAGTACAAACATAGAAGAGTAGAACCTAGGAACTAATTTTCAAGAGCCCTAGCTAGGATCCACTTTCCATAGGATGAATGATTCCTCAATGAGACACAAAAAAGTACTTTTTGCAAAAGGTGCACAACATTTATCGCTTCTGAACTCTCCCTAAAGTTTATAGGTCCCATCAGTATTTTTTTCAAGCTTCTAAATGCACTTTATAGCTTATAATTTGGAGTTTATTTTCTATGTTAAATATTTCTCCCCAAAGTGTTATTTAGCATAGACCCCCATCCTAGCAAAAAGGGAAATTAGAAGATTCATGTCTTATTGTTATTTCATAGTGTGGATCTCATTTCCTAATGAATTGAAAATCAAAACCCCTTTCCCTCTTTGGATCTATGTGCAGGTGTTTGTGATCTATCTAAAAATGCAAGAAACCTTAGAAATGTAAGAGAAAACACAAGTCCGCATCACGATTAGGCTACAATGAACACAAATAAAAGCAATATAAAGTAAAACAAATGATATACCTTCTATATATGTTGTCCTTGGTTGGTCGTTGATGTGATTCGTGATCTTGCTCCTTGGATGGAAAATGAGATGAAAGATACAAGATGGGATGCAAGATGGTTAAAAGTGGATGAATAGTGGATTCAAGTCCTATGATGAAGGAAAAATGTGCAAATTAGCTAAGTATGGCTTCAAATAACAAAATGGAAAGAGTTTAGTATCAAATGAATAAGGTCCCTAAATGAGAGAAAGGACAGGGTATTTATAGAAGAATTTGAATTCTCTAGAGAAATGGATGGTTAAGATTGAGCCACCATGGCCAAGATGTAGGGTTATGGCGAGTTGAGGACTCACAAGCCCGCACATCTTTCCATGTGGAGGATGAAGTGTCCAAAGAACATGATGAGATGGAAGGAGGGTACAGGATGTGGAAGAAGGAAAAGTACTTTGAAAGTACATTGGGAGAGGTGAAGATTTTCTTAAAATATAAGTTCTTGTTCCCAAATAGTTGGAAAGTGACATGAGATAAATTTTAGTATTCCTTTAAAATCTCCATGGGGAAGAGGAAAGTAGTTGGGAAAATAATTGTGAATTAAAAATTCACATGCTTGGAAGAATCCCGTGGACAAGAAAAGGTTCCAAAAGGGGAAGCATTTCTCCACATGTGACTTAATGTGACAAGTCAAAGATTCTAGAAGATGCATGGGAAAAGGGGATTCTAGGAGGAATAAATGTGAATTTTAAATTCACATGGGAAAGAGGGTCAATGCTAAGAAAGGAAAAGGAAAAGGTTGACTAAAAAGGCATGGAAAATGTGGCTAATGACTTTGATTAAGGTTGTGCAAACAAATGATTAGGAGGATTAATGAAATATTAAGGAGAAATTGGAAGAGGGTATGTGTAGGATCATCATGGGCCAAAAAGTGGCAATATGTTGGGTATGTGTAGGGGTATGTGGTTGACAACTACTTTTTTACCCAAAATTGATGAAACGAAAAGGGTTTTCTAAGGAGATCCTCAACTTTCTACCAATATCAATTATGCTTTACTTTGAATTTAATAAATTTAATTATTATTCATTTTCTATTTGAATTACGACTAAATTTTGGATTGATAGGTTGATTGAAAAACGTCTATAGCTTTCAAGCAATATCACATTTGGACTTGAGTCCTCTACTTATATCTAAAATAATATAAAAAAATATTATCATTCTACTGTGGTTAGGGTGGTTAGACAAACACCTACTTCTTATTTTTCCCCTGAAATTTAAGTACTACTGCATTGAAATTTCAAATTTTTACCAAATAGATTTTATTATTTTTTAAATAAACCTAGTAGTTTAGAAACTAAATTCAATTCTCTACAGATTCTATTTTTACATATTATTGAAATAATATTGATAACTTATTCAAATTTTTATGTCAAGTTGCCTAACTTTGATTTTTTGAATTTTTTGCCACTTAAGGGCCTATTTTTACCATGATGATCTTACACATACCCAAGATGTGAGGATGTGACATTAATTTTTTAATTAATGTGTGCATTCTGATCTATAATTAATTAAGTTAATCCAGATTAGATGGTGGTTATAAAGGATGTGACAATGAGACAGAAAAAGAGGAATTAAAAATTGACTTAGATTCAAAGAGGTCACATGAATAAATTAAATAGAGTGTTGTATTTATTTAATTTAGAGAGGAAAGAAGTAAAAGGTAAAAGTATTTAATCATTGAATTAAATACTTTAGGAACCTTATACAGACGATGAAATATTAATTAAATGAGTGATTTAATTAATACCGACAAAGAGGATGAAATAGACGAGTAAAGGGATGAATAAGGAGATGAGTTTGACCATATGGAAGTGGTAAAATTTGGATGTCTATATTTTTCCCCTCTTTGAGATGGTGTTACGAAGTAGCATCATTTCAAAGAATATTAAAATATATAACACAAAAGAAGATGGTCAGATTGGGAAAGATGCCCTAGTAATCAAAGGATTGATTGGAAAGAAAGATGATGGGGGTGAAGATGAAGGTTAGGGATAAAGGATGACCCCTCAAGAGGACATGTAGGTTTAAGAGAACACAGGTGTGCTCTTGAAATGGATGAAACAATGAGAATGGAGATGAGGAAGATGATGCAAAGTGATGGGTAAGAAAGGATGAAAAGGCAGTAGGAGATTGGGAAGCATAAATGGATGCAAGGACAAAGGTGATATTGCTGCAATCAAGCTACAAGGCAAAGTGGGTTGATGATGGATGGAATGTTGTCATTGAGGGGATGATATATCTGTTACCTAATTTTCACCCTCTGGATCAATCAGGTAGAATATCATGTGACAGAGGTTTGAGGAGGCCAGTGGGACATTCACACAAGGGCAAAGACTCTACATTTGTTGCTAGGTCACGAGGAACTCATTGGGAGAAGCCACCCTAGGAAAATTCAACATGAAAATCATCCAAGGAGAAAGTCGGCAAGATTCTCCTATTGTCTGGCTGAATGACTATTTGATTTATTCCATCCCGAGTAGGTCATTGAGACCTAGTTTCTGTCATGCCAAACGAGCCTAAAAAGCATATCGCTATAACAGAGAGGGTTCGGTATGACCTCTTACCACATAGGGGTGTTGTCATAATAGTGGTTTACAATTCCTGAGAGGAATGAATTTTAGCTGAAATCACATATTTTTAGAAAATATAATGATTTAAGCCTTAAAAAGTTCCATTTTAATGATTCTAATTGAAGAGGGTTTGATCAAATCACCTTAGATCAAAACCCCTTGGATAGAACCTCACTAGTTTTAAACCATACCTATAAATGCGTCTCCTTTACACCTATCAAAATGCTGATAAAAAATCACTTTTGATTTAGCTTTTGGAGGATCAAATGAATTCATTTAAAATTTATTTCAAATGATTATGGCATTCCTCAAAACAAGCTATCCAATGAATATAATTTTAATATGTTTTGGTTTTGTTATGTATTTGTTTTTTAAGTTTTATTAAACATAGGTTTTTCATCGAAAATGAATTTATTTGTTCTTCACATGTGGAAAAATAGAAGATTATCAAAACAAAAAATTGAAAAATATGAGTGCACTAGATATTAAATTCCTTGATCCAACAAAAAAATAATAAAAATAAATTTGACATATACAAAAAAATTTGTGTTATACGGTCGCGTTGTGTCTGAATTGTAATTTGTTTGACTTTGAAACTTGATTAAGGAAAGAAATATTCAATAAAAAAATATCTAACCAAGTATAAGCACTAGATATCAGAGTTACAAATCTAAATTTGAAAGAATTAGAATTTAATCCTTCATGGAAAAAAGTTATGCATTATACGGTGTGCGTCACTTTTTAAAAATGTTATTTTCTGAAAAAAATCAATTTTCGTGGGAGATGGAAAAAGAAGTGAAATTTGATTCCAATTTTTTTTTAAAAAATATTTTAAAAATCTATAGACAAAATTTGATGAAACTCTAGTTTGCACCATCTTCAAATTCCTCATAGTTTAACTGTTATAAGTGCCCGAATGTGAAGATTTAGTTAAAAATAATAATTTCAATGTCCAGTTTGGCCAAAAATTGTAAACCACTATTATGGGATCACCCATAGATTTCCTTGGCCGATAGGCCATTCAATCATCATTCGTCGAGACTCTCGATGACCACAGGCTTTGGGGAGACCTACAACGCTCAGTGAGAAGTCCCAGCGAAGGTTCAATGTCTCGCTGGCATGTGAATAGTCTCAGAGTGAGAGATGCTTTCAGAAAAAGTGAGGGGCCTTGCTAGGAGGTCTTGGCAAGGATGGACCTCAATGCAGTTGTCTTCAGTAGGAGTCCCGCCGACACAAAAGAACCTCGGTGTAACTAAGGGTCTTCGCCAAAATGTCCCACCAACATCAAATGTCTCACCGAATGAAGAGTTTGCCAAAGGTTTTAAGGCTCAGCATGAGGTCATGTCGAAGGCTTAGTATCTCCCTGCAAGGAAAGGCAACATCACTAAAGCTAATGTCTCACTGACATCAGATGTCTTGCCGAAGGGTGAGAAGATCTCAGAAAGAATGCAGGAGCTCAGTGAGAGTCTCAACAAAGGTAAAGAAGAGCTCAGACAGAATGAGGGCGGGGTTGATAGGATGTCTTTCCAACTGAGCAAGATCTCCCTGAGCTCAAGGGAACATACTAGTGGAGTGAAATGCATTTGGGGAGACGCTGAAGGCCTCTTACTGACAGATGAAGTGAGGCCTTACCGGGATAGGTGCTATCGGCACAATCTCATGCCGACAGGAGAGGGTCTCCCTGACCAAGGGGTCATGAAGGCTGAAGCAAACAAGTAGGGGTCCCACCAACAAAACATCTAGTATTGCTAAGAGTTGTTGCTTTCGCCATGGGGTCCTGATGACTATTTGGAGTTTTGCCGAAGGTTATATACTTTGGCATAGTCTTTTGAGTTCGATAAGAGGGTCTCCTCAGCTCGGTGTTGTCTCACAAAAAAATGTGAATAGCTCGGTAGAGAATGAAGAGGCACTTCTATGAAGTGTGGTTGATAGACAAATGTCTCACCAAGAGCCAAAGGAGCTCAAGCCTAGAGGAGAAGAGTAAGCTCGAGGGGCAAACGAAATGAGCTTGATGAGAGGTCATTGCCAAGAGTCATACCAACTATGTATGTGCTCACCAAGAGATGGAGGGCTTGTTAGGAGGTCTTCTCGAACATATAATCTCTGGCCGATAGCGATGGAGGTACCAAATTAAAAGGATATCAGTGTGACTCAATGGTTCTGCTGGGAATTCTAACTGAATCTGTTTGTCTTTCCAATGGTTTTGGCAGTATCAACATGACTTCAAAAGCTGTAGAGATACATAATCACAATAGCAAGACACTTTTAGTGGCTTGCCAAGATGCAATTTCATTCAAAAGGACTTTTGACCAACTGCAAGGGCTGCATGGAAAGTGCTCAACTAACCAGAGGGATCTAAGGTGAACCGTGGCAGTCTGATCAGAACGTGGAATGCCAATGCAGGATGAATGCAACATGAATACAACATATATTTGTTTTGAGCTCGGGGGGCATTCAATGCGGCTCTTCAATAGGTGACTCGATAGCTGGACATGATGGATCAGAAGAATTAATGCTACAACAAGATTAGGAGAAGGCTTCTCCAAGAGCAGTTCTTCACACTGACACCAACAACATGGACATGCAGGCTTCGACAATTAATTCATCAAAGATCTGATATAGATCTTTTTCTAAACTGGGATATTTTTGTAAGCCCTAAGGGGCCAACATACAGTCTGTATATAAGGCAATTTTTTTTTGCCTTTTTGAAATAGTTCTGATTGCACACTCTAAAGAGTTAGTGATTTTCAATCAATCCTTTCTCAGTCAATGTATGTTTTTCTATAACTCAACTGGAATCCTAAATACAACGCAGAATTTACCTTGGAAGTTCATGTTCATGTTTGTATTGATTCTCATTTATGTATCTTTCTTTTAAACATGTAAGTATTTAACTATGTTTTATAATTCTGTATTCATATCTTAGAGTTGTGAAATTAATCTTTGCTTCCTGAGATGTGTATGTAGATCAAACCTGTTAGGGTTAAAGCATTAAATATGAAAGAGGTTGTTTTGAGAATAGCAATTAGGCTTTCATATGTATGTTCTTCCTATGTTCATTTTGTGATTTCTTATTAGTTCGGTGTATCACCCTAGTGTAGTTCTTTAATTTATGCATCTCTCCCCTCTTTCCCCTTAAAGAAACAATAGTTTAGATGATACCCAAAGGAATCCAACCTTCTCTAGAGGTTCATTTCAGTTATAGGTGACCCACAACCTTGAGATGATCCCATCTTGCTCTAGAATGCTTAGTTTTTTGTAAACTTTGCACAGGGTGCAATTCTAGGTGATAATAGTTTTGGCACACCCGATGGGACTCAAGAAGTCATAATATATTTTTTTGATTAGTTCTTGCTATTTTGATATGCTACATTAGGTTTACAACTTTGAAAAAGTTAAGTTTCAACATATTTGGTGACTCTGTTGTGAAGGAAAGTGACCAATGCAAAAGTTTATATGAGAAAGGTGGAAACTAGAAGTTTAAAGCCTTTTGAATATTTGCAATTGTCATCACCCAAGAGGAAAGGAAGGACTCTTGATCAAAATCCTCATGCAAAGGGAATGCAAACAACTCCTCTAAGAGTATATGTTAGAAGAGGAAGATCATTACATAGTGAACATCCTATAAGAGACTCAGCATCACCAACTATTAGAGAAGAGCCACTTATTGCTGTTTCTAGGAATTTCAACTTTCCAAAAGGTAAGAGCAATTTTGGTATAGCAAGTGTAAGCTTTTCTACTACAATTGCAAGTACTTTTTCATCATTTTCAAGTACTATACCAGCAAGTGCAAGCTTAGTTTCAGTAAGTATATCAACATAGACTCATAGTATGGCTACACCAAGGGCCTTTTCTTTTGTTCCATTTGATTAGGGTAGTCCCCTTAATTTAGTACAACATAATGATATTCCTTTGGCGGCATTAAAGGGATTGTCAGAATTCACTAGAGAAGGGCAAATAACGTTGTTTGAACATATAAGAGATGTGGCAGTGTTGTGCAATGTGCATCATGTAATGCAAGAGAACGTAGCAGTAAGGTTATTGGCCACATCTTTCAAGAAGAAGGCACTGGAATGGTTCAGAAGTTTGCCAGTGGTCTCTTTTGTGACATGGGATGAGCTTGGTGACGAATTTACTAGATTTTTTGAAGATAAGTCTGATCACTTATCTTTGGTAGAGCAGTTGACAACTATAAAAAGAGCCCCTCAAGAGCAAATGACAGATTTCAACATTCATTTCTAGAAAACTTGGAATAGGATACCTACTACAGTAAGACCTTCTGCTGATCATGCATTTTTATATTACTTAAAGAGTCTCAATAGTGATATATCAGTGATGATACAATCCATGGGAGGTCAATCATTACCTCAAGCTTATAGTATAGCTATAAGAGTAGAAAATATTCTTCTTCAAGTAGGAAAAATAGCTCCTAGGCCCCCTATGCCATATTTTCTAGATATTCACCCAAATATACCATTGCATATACCTCGTTTTGCTGCAATACTGACTGTTCCAACTATAGAGACTGCTAGAAATCAAACAAATGCCTTTGTTGGACCTTCAACCGAGCTGCAAGAGATTAAAAGCAGCTAGCAAAATATTGAAATGCTTTTGTAGACTTTGGGAAATGAGCTAACTAGCATGAAAAGGCAGCAGTACCAAGGTCCAAGGCCATCATTTCAATAGTATAACTAGCAGCACTAAGGAGAAAATTAGCCTTATCAAAATCAAGGGTTTAATCAACAGTATCAACAAAATAGACAATTATACCAAGGAAATTATCAAGGACATCGACAAAATGTTAACCAGAGGCCATTTTAGACACATAATATAGTGCCTATAAATGTAGCAAATCTGATAAAAGATATTGTTCCAGCTCAAAATAATCTTACAATAGATTATGAATGGTGTTTTCCATGTAATCAAGTGCATAATCAAGCAAAATGTTCCAACGATATTATCAATCAAGTGCTGATGGTTCAAAATGCCACAAGTTCACAATTGGATGCATCTACAGAGGTACTTGAGCAACAACAAGATGTGCATCCCAATGAGACTACATTCCTAAACTGGCAAAGTGAAGAGTTCTGTGGCGTGAATGGTAATCCAACAATTGCAATGCTCACCCAAACAAAGAAGAGGGCTCTAGAAGCAAATCAAATAGCTGGTAAAGATAAAGAACCTACAACTGTGGGACCATCATTTACAAAAAATCCTGATATCCCACAGAAGTCTTCATATCAGCCAACTAGCAATCAGCCTCACAAAGAAACAAATCTGGTTGTTGCTAGGATACACCAGAAAGTGAATTTAGCTATGCCCTACAACATTGTAGACAACATGAAAAGAATGAACATATCAATGACTATGTGGGATTCTTTATCCATTCCCAGACAAGCCGAGATGTTAAAGAAAGCATTGGGTGGTGAAGATACACAAGAACATGTAGCTGATGATCATGAGAAGGTAGTCATGACAAATGATGATAAAAAAAAAGTGATGGATAGCAAACCAAATGTCACAATTCAAGGTAAGGATGTGAGACCTCCTCCATTCTATGTTTCCTTAGTCATTGGAAAGAACTTGGTACATAATTGTATGGTTGATAGTAGGGAAACTTGTTTTGTAATGCCAAAAAGGGTGGCTGATCAGTTAGAATTAAAATATGATCCTATTGAAAAGGGAGTAGTCCAGTTAGATGGTACATCTATCAACTCAATAGGCCTTATAAAAAATGCTAGTCTGACCTTACATGCCTGCCCTACTTTCTCCATTCCACATGACATATATGTAATGGATTTTCCTCCCTATTTTGGCCTTTGCTTATCAAGAGAATTTACAACCAAAATAGGAGGTTATCTCTCATCTGATTGGTCTCACAATATTTTTTGTACAAGATATGGAACAAAAGTAAACATAAAGTCAAAATCACTTGAAAAGGATATCATTGAACCTTATACACCTAGTACAATGAATGCAAATTGTGTCATTTTTGACCAAGAAGATCATGCTATTCCTGTTTCACATACATCCACTGCTAGAATTCCTGATATTCTTTTAGATGAATGGGCCTAAAGTAGTACTCATCACACTAGAAGTGATTTAATATTAGATGCTGGTATGGGTAACTATATGTTTAAGGAGGCTGATTCGATTATGCCAAATTTGGTTAAAGGAGAGGACGCTGATTTTGAATAGCACAATGAGGTTCAGAATATGTTTTTTGATGGGTCTAGAAGTAAGCATGGTGCTGGTGGAGGTGCGATGTTAGTGTTTCCTGATGGAGTTGAGTACTATGCAGCCTTTAGATTTAGTTTTTCTTGCACCAACAATACAGCCAAGTATGAAGGCTTAATTAATGGGCTGGAATGGGCAAGAAAGAGAGGTGTTAAGGCTCTAAAGTTTCATGGTGATAGTGAACTCGTGGTGAATTAGGTGAGGGGCTAGTTTCTATTAAGAATGATACTCTAAAGGCATATAAACATAGAGTATGGGATGTTATTGAAGATTTTTTTGTTTTCAATATTGTTGCAATTCCTAGAAAGCTGAATCAGCATGCCGATAGATTGGCTGCCATAGGGGCATAGTTTGATATTCCTAACAATATTAAAAGGGGGTGTGATCAATAGCATATTAAAATTATTGTTAGGCCATCAATTCCTGACAATAATATAAATTGGCAAGTCATTGAGAGTGATGAATAGATTTTGCAGTTTTTGCTAGAAGAGGATGCTTTTGCAGCATCAAATCAAGATAGGCTAGAAGGGAACTATGAAGATCAGGTGGTGCAGCTCAAGTCTAACAAGTTGCCAAAGGGGCTTGTTACATTGGAATCTATCTTCAATACAGATGATCAAGCCAAGAAGAATAAAACCAGCCTACTAATTCAACAAGAACACTATGCAGATTTGAAGATTGAACCAGGTAAGACTTTGAAGTTTGGAAAAATAGTTACAGATTTTGAAAAAAAGCCTTATATTGAATTATTTCAAGAATTTAGTGATATATTTTCCTGGAAATATGAAGATCTAAAAGGTTTTAACCCAGCACTTACACATCACACTATAGAGTTAGAACCTAACTCCAAACCCATCAGACAAAAACAAAGACCAATTAACCCCAAACTAGAGCCTCTTATGCACAAAGAAGTTATGAAGCTAATAGAGAGTAGTATTATATATCCTATTAAACACACTAGTTGGGTGTCTAACCTTGTCCCAGTTAGGAAGAAAAATGGGGAGTTGAGATTGTGTGTAGATTTTAGAGATCTAAATAGGGCATCCTTGAAGGACTGTCACCCATTGCCCTCCATGGAACATATCTAGTAGTATGTTTTTGGTTCAGAGAGATATTTGTTCTTGGATGGTTATTCAAGATATAACCAAATTATTGTCAAAGAGGAAGACCAGTTCAAAACAACTTTTACAACTAAGTGGGGAACCATGGCTTACCAAAAGATGTCTTTCGATCTTTCTAATGTAGGTGCAACCTTCCAAAAGGAAATGGAAATGGCATTCAACAACCTTATGTATCAGTTTGTCCTAGTGTATTTGGATGACATCACTGTTTATTCAAAGAAAGCAGTAGACCACCTAAGTCATCTAAGATAGATTTTTGAACACTGCAGGGAGTTTGGAGTATCTCTCAATCCTATAAAGTGTGTGTTTGTTGTGCATGAGAAAAACTATTGGGGTTTATTGTTTCTAAGCAAGGTGTCACAATGGATCCTGAGAGAGTAGCAACTATTTTAGAGCTACCTTTACCATATCATAAAAAGGGGTTGCAGTCTTTCATTGGAAGAATTAACTTTGTGAGATGTTTTCTACCTAATATTGTAGATTTATTGAAACCTTTGACAGCCATGTTAAAGAAAAACACTATTTTTAGTTGGACTAAGGAAGCAAAGAATAGATTTCAAGCTATCAAGGAAGCTTTAACAACAACTCTCGCTTTAATGAATCCCAATTTCAGCAAAGAATTTATCTTGTATGCCTATGGGGGTAGTGAAGTGATATCTGCTATCTTGGTCTAGCAAAGTTCAGAAGGATTGGAGCAACCAATCACTTTTTTCAGCAAAGGATTGGAAGAGTATGAACAAAGGTATAGTTTTGTTGAAGAGCACATCCTTGCTGTTGTCAAAAGTATTAAGAAATTCAGACATTTGCTATCACACAATAAAATTCATTTAAGAGTAGCTCATCTGAGTGTTAAAGAATTTCTGCTCAGCAAAGATTTGAATGAGAAAAGGGTAGGTCGGATAACTAGAGTCATGGAATATGACGTGAGCATTGAAGTTACTAAGCTAGTGAGGGGTAAAGGGCTTTGTGAATAGTTTAGTTGTGAAGGAATTTTAGATGTAAAACAATCTGAAATAGCTTTAGTACTTCATTTGGATGATAAAGATGATGAAACAACAAGTTGGTTAAAGGATATGGTCCATTTCCTCAAAACAAGTCAATGCCCACTCGATTTGGATAAGGTGAAACATAGGTACTATAGACTACAATCTATCCTAATCAATAATATTTTATATCACAAAGATCATAGTGGGGTACTTCTCAGGTGTGTTGATTCAGATCAGATTGGAGAGATATTACATCAATTTCATAATGGGCATTTAGGAGGCCATTTCTCTCCAAGGACTACTACATTCAAGATTATGTGTGTTGGCTACTATTGGCCCAATGTCTTCAAAGACAGCCATGCATATGTTAGAAAGTGTGTAAAGTGTGCTCTGTTTGTAGGAAAAGAAAGGCTTGTAGCTCTACCTCTGTATCCTATTGAGATTGAACAATCATTCGTAAGGTGGGGAGTTGATTTTATAGGTCCTATTAATCCTCCATCTAGTGCTGGACACAAGTGGATAATAATGGCAACTGATTATTTCACTCGCTGGTCAGAAGTAGTAGTGTTAAAGGATGCCAATGAGACTGCTGTTCTAAATTATTATGATGATATTATTCATAGATTTGGAATCCTTGATTCTATTATCACTGATAATGCACTTGATTTCATTGGTTTAAAGGTAATTGAGTGGGTGCTCAAGCATGGAATTTATCTCAGTAATAGTTCTAACTATTACCCACAAGGTAACAAATTACCAGAATCCACAAACAAGAATTTGACCAGAATATTGAAGAGGAATCTACAAGAGAATCAGCGTGAGTGGCATTCTAAACTAAAGGCTTCCCTATGGGTTGACTGAATCACACCAAAGAAAATCATTGAAAATTCACCTTACATGATAGTCTATGGGAAAGAGGCCAAGTTGTTTGTTTCAACCGAGCTGCCAGCTCTTGACCTTGCTAGTTAGCTAGTTTTGTTTTAAGAAGGAAATCCTATACAAGTGTGTTATGCTCAGTTGATGGAATTGGAGGAAAAAAGATCAAAAGAAATGCAAGCAATGGAGTATTAGAAAACACAAGTGAAAAAGATCTTTGACAAAAGAGCGAGACTAAGGGATTTCAATGTGGGTGATGTTCTTAAGTGGGATGAACTTAAAAGCAAGCCGGGTAAGCACACAAAATTTGATTCTTTTTGGGGAGGCCCATTTGTTATCTCAGAATGTAAGGAATTGTTATATCATAATGTAAGGAACATAATGCTTATCAATTATCAACCATGGAAGGAAATATACTACCAATACCAGTCAATGGTATTCAACTCAAATGTTGTTTTGAGGTATGATCATTAGCCTTGTCTTGTATATATTAGGTTAGGTTTCATGCTTATAATAAATGCATCTGCATACTCATTTGTTTTTTCCTAAGTGTTGTCTAAGCATATATGTAGGTAGTTTTCCTATTTTCCTTAGGTCCTAAGATGTGTAATTTTTAGACTCCATGCCCAATGGATAGACCTAGGCTATTGGTCTTCATTTTTAGCAGGAAAACATCCAACAAAGGTTGCCAGAAATGTTACCTAATTTTCACCCTCAGGATCAATCAGGTAGAAAATCATGTGATAGAGGTTCGAGGAGGCTAGTGGGACATTCACACAAGGGCAAAGACTCTACATTTGTTCCTAGGTCATGAGGAATTCAGTGGGAGAAGCCACCCTAGGGAGATTTGGCATGAAAATCATCCAAGGAGAAAGTCGACAAGATTCTCCTATTGTCTGGCTGACTAACTGTTTGATATATTCCATCCCGAGTAGATTGTTGAGACCTAGTTTCTATCATGCCGGACAAGCCTGCAGAGCCTATCGTTATAATGGAGAGGGTTTTGTATGACTCTTACCACATGGATTTCCTTGGCCAATATGTCATTCAATCGTCATTCACCGAGACTCTTAGTGACCATGGGTTTTGCGGAGACCTACAATGCTCAGTGACAAGTCCTAGTGAAGGTTCAATGTCTCGTTGACATGTGAAGAGTCTCGGAGTGAGAAATTCTTTTGGAAAAAGTGAGGGTTTTTTCCAAGAGGTCTTGGAGAGGATGAAAGTCTCACTAAAAGGGAAGGATGGACCTCAATGCAGTTGTCTTCGGTAGGAGTCCCGCCGACACAAAAGAACCTCGGTGTAACTAAGGGACTTCGCCGGAATGTCTCGCCGAATGAAGAGTTCACCAAAGGTTTTAAGGCTTGGCATGAGGTCATGCCAAAGGCTTAGTATCTCCCCACCAAGAAAGGTGGTGTTACTAAAGCTAATGTCTCGCTGACATCAAATGTCTTGTTGAAGGGTGAGAAAATCTTAGAAAGAATGCAGGAGTTTGGCGAGAGTCTCAACAAAGGTAAAGAAGAGCTCAGACAGAATGAGGGTGGGGTCAGTAGGATGTCTTTCTGATCGAGCAAGCTCTCCTTGAGCTCAAGGGAACATCCCAGTGGAGTGAAATGCATTTGGGGAGACGCTGATAGCCTCTTGCTGACAAATGAAGTGAGGCCTCGCCGAGATAGGTGCCATTGTCACAACCTCATGCCGACCGGAGAGGGTCTCCCCAACCAAGGAGTCTTGAAGGCTAAAGCAAACAAGTAGGGGTCCCACCAACAAAACATCTAGTATTGCTAAGAGTTGGGGCTTTTGCCATGGGGTCCTGATGACTATCTAGAGTCTTGCCGAAGGTTACATACTTCGAAATAGTCTTTTGAGTTCAATAAGAGGTCTCCCTGACTCGGTGTTGTCTCACTGAAAAAAGTGAACAACTCGATAGAGAATGAAGAGGCACTTGATATGAAGTCTAGTTGATAGACCAATGTCTCACTGAGAGCCAAAGTAGCTCGAACCCGGAGGAGAAGAGTAAGCTCGGGGGGAAGTGAAATGAGCTTGATGAGAGGTCATTGCCAAGAGTCATACCGACTACGTATGTGCTTGCCAAGAGATGGAGGGATCATTAGGAGGTCTTCCCGAACATATAATATATGGCTGATAGTGATGGAGGTACCAAACGAAAAGGATATCAGTGTGACTCAATGGTGCTTGCTGGGACTTCTAACCAAATCTATTTGCCTTGTTGATGGTTTTGGCGGTATCAACATGACTTCTAAAGCTGTAGAGACATATAATCGCATTAGCAAGACACTTTTAGTGTCTTGCCGAGATGCAATTCCATTCAAAAGGACTTTTGACTAGCTGCAGGGGCCACGTGAAAAGTGCTTAACTAACCAGAGGGATCTAAAGTGAGCCATAGCAGTCTAATCAGAACGTGGAATGCCAACGCGGGACGAATGCAACATGAATACAACATATATCTATTCTAAGCTCGGGGGGCAATCACTGCTGCTCTTCAATAGGGGACTTGGTAGCTGGACACAATGGATTAGAAGAATTAATGCTACAAAAAGATCAGGAGAAGGATTCTCTAAGAGTGGTTCTTCACACTAACACCAACAACAGGGACACGCAGGCTTCTGCAATTAATTCATCAAAGATCTGAGATAGATCTTTTTCTGAATTGGGATATTTCTGTAAGCCCTAAGAGGCTGACATAAAGTCTGTATATAAGGCATTTTTTTTACCTTTTTGAAATAGTTCTGATTGCACACTCTAAAGAGTTAGTGATTTTCAATCAATCCTTTCTCAGTCAATGTATGTTTTTCTATAACTCAACTGGAATCCTAAATACAACACAAAATTTACCTTGGAAGTTCATGTTCATGTTTGTATTGATTCTCATTTATGTATCTTTCTTTTAAACATGTAAGTATTTAACTATGTTTTATAATTCTGTATTCATATCTTAGAGTTGTGAAATTAATCTTTGCTTCCTGAGATGTGTATGTAGATCAAACTTGTTAGGGCTAAAGCATTAAATCTAAAAGAGGTTGTTCTAAGAATAACAATTAGGCTTTCATATGTATGTTCTTCATGTGTTCATTTTGTGATTTCTTATCAGTTCGGTGTATCACCCTAGTGTAGTTCTTTAATTTATGCATCTCTTCCCTCTTTCCCCTTAAAGAAACAATAGTTTAGGTGATACCCAAAGGAAGTCAGCCTTCTCTATACGTTCATTTTAGTTATAGGTGACCCATAGCCTTGAGATGATCCCATGTTGCTCTAGAATGCTCATTTTTTTGTAAACTTTGCACATGGTGCAATTCTAGGTGATAACAATATCCCAAGACAACAAAAAAGGATAGGGAAGGATACATATCAATGATGATGATGAAAGTGTTGTTTATGAGGGAATGATACATCCCAAAACAACATGAAGATAGGGAAGGATACATTCTGATAAAAATGTTTATTAATGAGGGATGGATACATTATGAAACAACACCAAATGATAGGGAAAGATACATCCCAAGGATGAGGACAATGATGAGGATGATTGGATCGAGGCTTGTAGCAAGGTTGGGAACAATACTAAGGATGTGATGAGTTGTGCTAGATTGAATGGATGAGGAGGGGATTGAGATGTGAGATGGATGAAAGGATAAAAGTGACGG
This sequence comes from Sequoia sempervirens, assembly GCA_007258455.2. NCBI lineage: Eukaryota > Viridiplantae > Streptophyta > Pinopsida > Cupressales > Cupressaceae > Sequoia > Sequoia sempervirens. The sequence goes on from VDFB02281492.1 coordinate 812,991,933, forward strand.
AGGATAAGATGCTTAGAATAACCAATCAATATTATTCTAGGAAGATTGAAGAGATGATGATAAGAGATTGGATGGAGAGGGGAGGGAGATTGATGAAGGGTGAATTTTTGATAGATGAGAGGATGGAATGGGAGATGAAATGCAATCCTAATTCATATTTTCCATCTTCAGAGCATTTATTTTTGCTATAACATAAGACAAAATATGCCAGGGTATGAAGAGCCAAGGCAGATTACTATCCAATGCATAAAACAAACACAACAGACAAGAAGGCTATTTGAACACCCCAAAGTCATGAATAACTTGGTTGGGATAGGCATTGAAATAACCACAAGCACAAGAGGATGCCTCAGCATAACACAAGACTGTAGGAGTCTTGGTGGGTACTATGCAGGACAACTGAGAAGACAAAAATAAAGAAAATAGATCAAGATACACCCCTATGTTGACTAGTCAAAGCACACCATGATATGATGGATAAAGGAAACCATAAGTGATGATAGGGAGCTCAAATGATAAAAAAAATACAAAAGCATCAAAATATTGCAATCAATTTCAAACATCCTTTTCCATAGGATCAAGGGGATGGATGGGATTGATGAGGTCTATTAAGAAGGATTCATCCTGTTGAGACCGATGATGGATACTAAACTAAAATATTGATATAATGTAGGATATTCAAAGTTGATTGGATCTGATGATACAGGTGGATCTCATTTTTGAAGGACCAGCTAGATAAGAGCATACTTGATGATATGACACATGATGCATGATACAAGACACAATACTGACACACCCTAAAGACCTAGGGGCTCAGGAGCCAATCAAAGATTACCTTTTCCTATGTGAAAGCGGAAAGCCCTTGTAGTTTGATAAAAGGCTTATGACTTACCATTGATAGAAGCGAAAAGAGGATGATGAAGACCGATGATGGATGGATGACAAGGACCAGATAGACAAAAGCCCTGGGGGTAGATCAAATGATCGACCTTTCCTAAGTGAAAGTGCAAGGGCAACACAGTTCGACAAAAGGACCAAAGACAAATGATGAATAAGGGATGATGAGATGATCACTAATGAGTGGATAAAAATATAGTACTATTGGATAAGATAGGACAATGATGATGATGGGACTGAAATGATAAGACAAGAGTGACCTATTGGATTGGATAGGATGATGATCATCATACAAAGCTTAGGGATGGGATAGTTATCCAAATCAGCAAAGATGAAGTGGGAGGATTACAAGATAGATATATGAATGATGAGAAAGGATAGTAGATTGAAAATATGTGTAAAAGAAGCATATAAGGTAGATGACATCAGATTGCATAGGGAGTAGCCTATAGCTAGATTCCAATTTGACAAGGGATTATGAGATGGGATGAGGATAGAGGGAAATGGATAACAAGATAAGGATGAAGGGAGGAAAAGGATTGTTTGGATGGATTGGATAGAGGGATAAGGAGTTGGATGAGGAAAAGGTTATTGGCTAGATAAATGGATAGATAATAATTTGGGTGATGGAAATGATTTATGTGATGGATGGATAGAGGGATAAGGATGGGGAGATGGAAGGGTTTGTTTGCTAGATTAAGGATGTCTCCAAGGACTATGTCACAAAGGAAGATAGATTCCCCCACTCTAAATATGCCATGTATAATGAGGAAGGAGGGATGGAAGTTAGAAGGATAGGCTTATAAAGGAGTGAGATGGATATGGATAGGATGCATGGATAAAGAAGGGAGATTAATGGTAGCATGATGGGTGGAAAAGGAAGGTATAAGAATGAAAATAAGGATGAGGAGAGTGTACAGATGAGGGGAATGTATGCCAAGAGGTGTCCAAATCATGTTTGGATGTTTTCCCCAATCTATATCAAGATCACAAGGAGGATGGAGGGATTGTGATAAATGGGATATGATAAGCAAGATGTGCAAGATTAGTTGGATGAAGGAAATGGGTGAAGGGGAATGGAGTTGCCCCCAAGTGTGGGTGTAAGCTGGATGGGGGGATTAGAAATGACACCTATTTTCTAGGTTTTCATCATGGTACCTATCCAAGGTACTTGTTTGCCAAGTTTTCACCATTGGATGAATTATTTCTCTTTACTATTTTTTTTTTCTTTTGATTTTTTTTTAATTCTTTGACTTTTTGGATAGGATGCGGAAGGAGATAGATAAAGATAGGAAGGTGGATAAGAAGATTTAGAATACATGTGATAAGGAGATGGATGAAAGACTCAAGCATCAAGTTACATACAAGGTCTTAAGAGACCAAGTTTGAAGTGATTGTTGGATATCGGTACATCCTTATTAGGATAAATGGATTATGCAAGAGGATGAATTAGAGGGATCCAATGGGGGAGATATGTGGGATAATGGATGGGATGATAGAAAGGGTATGGATAGAATGATGGGGTAGGTTTGTGATGGGGTGGTAAGTTTAGGACCAAAATTGGCCCATATGGTGATGGATGTGAAATGATAGGAGTATTAATGGATGGAGAATGTGGGGATAATGCAGGAGATGGGATGGTGAATTTTGGGACATAAGGACCCCAAAAAAATTTAGGAAATGAAAGGGGTGTATGATTAGATTTTGGATTAGAAAATTTTTCATTTGAAGGTATTGCATCTTTTTTCTTTGGGATCCACAAGGTTTTTATCTTTGCTTTGGTGGGCCTTTGTGGTCTATGGATTTGATTTGGATTCTAGATTTTATTTTTATTTTCATCACCATATCTTTTAGAGGGAACATGAGGAGATTTTGATTCATGTGGATGTTTAGATTTATGCATTTTTACTTTAGCATCCAAAGTGCTTTTAATAGCAATGGGATGGGTGCGAGGAGATGGACGATGTGGAGCAATGGAGGTAGGATTATGGGGATTATGTGTAGATGGAGGATGTGCATATATGTTCATTTGTTGATCTTGATTAGGGGACATGTGAGTGGGAAGTTTATGATGGATGACATGGATAGGTGATGAATGGATGAAAGGATGAATAGGATGAGATGGAGGAGGTGATTTTGGGATATAAAGGCCCAAAATAGACATAGTGGGTGGAGGGACATAAGGACTCAAGATGGATGGAGTAGATGAAGGGTGGGAGATGGTGGATGGAGGGATGTAAGGACCCAAAATGGATGGAGCAGATGAAGAAGGAATATGGATGGTTGTTTTGAGGTGATACGATGGAGGAGGAGGGATGGAAGCATATGATCTGGTGGAGTGATGTGAAGAGCCTATATTTCTTTTGGAAGAGGCTCATTGAGGACATCTGGAGGTTGTACGAACATCTTTATATTGTGAGTCTTGGAAAATAGGTCCAAGACCTCGCATACAGAGTTGTTCTTTGACCTGGATGGGCTCTAAAATACCTTGCTCATGAAGGCCTAAACCTTTTCCTTGATAGTTCATGTTCTTGAGCATTAAATCCATGACAAGATTTTTGTTATTCTGGAAGAATAATGCGAGTCCATTATTAGGTGAAGGATGATGGGTGGTATATATGCTTTTTTTTCTTCAACAATGAGACCACCATGGAAGAATGTGAGAGTACTGAGGGGATATAAAAGTAGTGTGGAGGTGGTATGGCTAGGTGATGGTGGAGGATCATTAGATGGAGATGAGGGGATAGCAACATCTTGATTGGGACAAGGGAGCGGTAAGGGATCAAGAGAGGGATTAGGTGACATGATAGGATCTAGATTTGTGGTAGGAGATGATAAGAGCTTGTTTGATGGAGATGGAGCAGTGGAATCTTGAGTGAAAAGAGGATGATGGGATGGAATGAATGGGAGACTATGATCTTTAGATGGGCTAGATGGGATGACAAGATCATGATGTGGAGGAGGGAATATGGCATGGTTTGGATCAATCTCTTGGAATGACTCATCATGTGCGGGAGGCATGATAATGGAGGAATGTTGGATGGAATCCCCAAGTGGGTGATCTAGATGGATGGAGGATTCATGAAGTTCAAGAGGAGGGATTGCAGTGATACTAGGAGTGGAAGGAGTGGATTGGATTTGTGGATTTGTGATGGATTGGAAGGATCTAGGTGTAGGAGTGGATCAGATTTGGTTATCTTTGATGGGCTTGGTAGGTCTTAGACTAGGAGATGGGGGCTCAGTGGAATCAAAGGATGTGATGGTTATGACGGTTGAGTGGTGCTATCAATTATAGGTGTGGGATGGAGATGGGTCTCATCATTAGTGACTATGGATGATGGATTGGGATGGCATGGTTCCACGATTTCAAGTGGTGGAGTTGGGGGTGTCTTCTTTGTCATAAGTCCTTGGAGAACTTTGGGAGTGAGAAACTTGAATATTATAGGTTTAGATGGCAAGGTAGGAGTGGATGAAGGATTGGGGATTGGTGGAGGATTGGGATTAGATGGGGGAATGTGATTGGATGTAGGACTAAGAGTAGATGAAGGACTAGGATTGGATGGAGGGTTAAGGTAGGGATATTGGAATGATGAATTAGGAGAAGAGGATATGGATGGTTGATTAGGAAAAAATGATGTGGGTGGTATATTAGGACAAGAAGATGTGGGTGGTGTATTAGGACAAGAGGATGTGGATGTTGGATTAGGATAGGTTGATGGGGGTACAAGATTAAGATAAAAAGGTGTAGATGTAGGACTAGGATGGGCAGACTGATAAGGAGGATTCATATAGGTAGATTTGTATGGAGGATTAGGATAGCAAGAATATGTGGATGAAGGATTGGGGTATGGAAGTGTGGATGGGGGATTATAATAGGGATGTTGGAATACTAGATTGGGATAAGAAGAAATGGATGTTGGATAAGAAGATGATGTAGAGGGAGGATATGATGGAGTTGCAAGTGAGAAAGATAATGGATGTCCCTTGTCAAAGGTAGCATAAGGAGAATTATTAGGTATGGATGTAACGAGATAGCTCAGAGGGGGGATTTGATTTTGGAAAGTAGTTGGGAAAATATTATTAGCAATGATAGCATCAATGGGATCCATGTCATATACCTCTTGATCAATAAGGTTTTTGTTACCATCATCAACATAATTAGGGTTTCCCTTGACTACTATCTTTGGTTGCATTGGTGAAGGATGAGGCTTCATGATGTTATATTAGATGGATTGAAGAGATGGGAAAAAATGATTAGAAGGACCGAAAAGGTGATGAAAAGACAAAAGAATGGATTAGAAGAAGATTGAAGGAGGGATCTTAAGATTTGTTTTGATATCCAATGATCTTGGATGCAAATGGATTAAAGCTTAGATTAGGATTGGATTGAAGTTCAAATTAGGATGATAGGATGATGTGATGGGATTGATTCTAATTACTGGAGTTGAATATCAAAGGATGATTACGACACCAAATCTACTTCGAGATGGAAGCATATTCATTGGGTTGGAGGTGATTGGATTAGATCGGTTGATGGAACGATTGATAAGATCAAGTGATGAATTAGATAGGATGATGAGAGGGATTCTAAGCCTCATTTAGACATCACCCTAAGTGATTTAGGATATTGATTGATTGGATTAAAGGATAAATGCATGATTACAGCACTGAATCTGCCTTGGGATTGAAATCAAATTGATTCGACTAATGACTATGATTGACTGACTCAAGACAGATGACAATCCTAAGAATATGTTGTTGATGACGATCAGATTTAGATTCCTAGTTCAATTTGGATAATAACTTCAAATGAAGTTCAGAGGATTTGGATTGAGAAAACGCTGAGGGTGTGTAGCCTAGAGATGCTTCCAAATGATGTACCTATATGATTGAGATGATGAACGAATGACCTTGGCAGAATGCAAATGGAGCAAAGTTGAGATTGGGATTGGATCAAAGGACATGATAAGGATTGATTCTAAACCAAGTTTAGGGGTTTTAACTAGATGATGCAAGGTGTTGACAATTAAATTTTTACCATATTTGGCAATTTTCAAAAATTGACAAATTTTGCCATTTTAGGAAACTTCACAAGCATACCTTTGAGAGTTCAATTTTTTCCCAAAAACTGCCCAAAACTAAGGTAGGACGAATTGCTAACTAACATCCCAAATCTGAGACATGCATTCTAAGTTATTAATGAAAGCTATTTTTCAAAAATTGAAAAAAAAACACTAAATCACGATTTTGAGGGTCAAGATGAAAGTTTGAAGCCTTGAAAATGTGTCTAAATAGGGGCCAACCCACTCAAGGTGGGTTGGAATACACATGCCACCTCATAATGCAACCACCCGTAAAATTTCAGCCCAAACGGACACCTGAGTCAAAAGTTATGGCCTTCAGAAGTTTTTGCATCAAAATCAAAATCTCTAAAACGAAGTCTAGATGATTGGGGTGGATGATTTGATGATGCATATGGACTCTAATAATTTTCTAAGTAGCACCCATGTGGTTGGTCAATGAAATGATGACTTACAAAAAAGTGTTAATGATCGGCAAACAGGTGCTTGAAATGACTGAACAGAGGATGAAAAAGGTCGTTTGGAGGGCAAGTTCATCCAAGTGAGGGTAGGTACACCCATCCAAGGGTAGGTCTGCCCAACTGAAAGGGGCAGATCTGCCTATCCAAGGGTAGGTCCACCCATCTAAGGGAAAGCAACCTATTCAGTGAAAAAAGGGCAAAAATAATTGTTTGGGGTAGGTATGCTTATTCAAGGGCAACTCTGCTGAATTGAAAGGGGCAGGTCTACCTATCCAAGGGTAGGTCCACCTATTCAATAAAAAATGGGAAAAAACAATTGTTTGGGGCAGGTAAATAGGCACACAAAATGAGGAAATGGATGCTTAGATCAAGGGGATGAATGTTCAAGACAGGGAATTAATTCTTGGAATAGATGCATGAATGTTCGAAATGGGGAAACGAGTGATCAGAATGATGAAATGGGTGCCCAAAATGATGAAATGGGTGTTCAAAATGATGAAATGGGCAGTAAAACTGACTGTTCAAGGGGTAGGTATTCCTATCCAACTGCAAGTCTACCCATCCTAGGGTAGATCTACCCAACTAGGGTCAGGTATGCCCCTACTAGGGCAGGTATGGCCCTCTAAAGGGCAAAGTCTACTATTCAAGGGTAGGTTTGCTTGTTTGACAAAAAGTTGGGAAAATCTGACAAAAATAGGCTAAAAAGGGACTAAGATAGAGGGAAAGTTCACCCCTGGTAGGGATGGTCCGCCCCTCTGCACAAATCTGAACTTGATTTTCACAAAAATGACTATTGAAAATGAACCAAAACACAACAAACAACAATCAGAGGATAAGACTGACTTAACTAAACATAAAATCACTGGTTTTGCACAAAGAAAACAATTCAAGAAAGATGATCCTAAGATTAGTAGAATGGCTATGGCCAACAAAATCCTCTATCTAGGATAAACAAGGTGGTTAGGGAGTCCTCAATATACACCTGGTACGTGAGGCCCAAATCGTGAACACCAGCGATCACAAGCATGAATCAAGAACCTTAGCGAGATACTAAAGGCTCAGACCAACTCTTCACATCATCGTAAAACTTTGCCAATAATGACATGGCTAGATTGGGGTACAAATTTGGCCTCCCCACTTTGTATACCCCACCGGTACACATGGTTGAGATCGTCCCTTGGGGTAATGAAATCCCCAAGCAGGTCCCCTAAAAAAAACAAAAAGGATGACTCAAGAACTTGGTAAGCTATGATTTCTCATCACCCAGGAGAGCCAAACAATGCAAGGGGATTGGATACATCAATCTCCTACCACAAACACAACACACATTGTAAATTTGACCCCTCCTAGTTAAGTTATGTGCCTAAATTAATAAAAAATGATAAGAAAACAACTGATAAAAGTTTCAAAAAGAATGGTCCTGTAAGAAACTTGTAAGTTTTTTTTTTAAAAATTCTCCACTAAATTATCATCAAATCGTTGAACAGACAAAAACAACACACATTAGGAGGTCAAAAGTATTGAAAATAGTAGAAAACAGTGCTTAAAATGTAGTTTTTTACCTTATGAAAAATATTATTTTGGGTGGGTCCACCCCTCTATTTTGGGTAGGTCCATCCCTCTATGGGTAGGTCACCCCTTGGAAAGGGCAGGTCCACCCCTCTACTAAAAGTTGGAATAACTTGTTCTTTCTATGCTCTATGGAAGGTAGGTTTTCCTCGGTAAGGGCAGGTCTACCCCTCTGAACACAGGTCTTCCTATCTGTGGTTAGGTCCACCTATCCGTGGGCATGTCCACCTCTCTGCAAGGGAAAGTCCACCTCTCTGCAGCCTAAACCTGCAAACAATGAAACAATAGAAAACTTGAGAGCAAGAGACCTATTTGTGGGTCCCACTGGGCATGCAAGAAATGTGTGCATGTGTTTGTGATCTATCTAAAAATGCAAGAAAACTTAGAAATGCAAGAGAAAACAAATAGAAGACCACCTCACGATTAGGCTACGATGAACACAAATAAAAGCAAGATAAAGCAAAACAAATGATATACCTTCTATTCACATTGCCCTTGGTTGGCCCTTGATGTGGTTTGTGATGTTCCTCCTTGGATGGAAAATGAGATGAAAGATGCAAGATCAGATGCAAGATGGTTGAAAGTGGATGAGTAGTGGATTCAAGTGCTATGATGAAGGAAAAATGTGAAAATTAGCTAAGTATGATTTGAAATAACAAAATGGCAAGAGTTTAGTATCAAATGTATAAGGTCCCTAAATGAGAGAAAAGAGGGGGTATTTATAGAAAAATTTGAATTCTTTAGAGAAATGGATGGTTAAGATTGAGCCACCATGACCAAGATGTAGAGCTATTGTGATTTGAGGACTCACAAGCCCTCACATCTTGCCATATGGAGGATGAAGTGTCCAAAGAACATGATGAGATGGAAGGAGGGTACATGATGTGGAAGAAGGAAAAGTACTTTGAAATTACATTGGGAGAGGTGAAGATTTCCTTAAAAAGAAAGTTCTTGTTCCCAAATGGTTGAAAAGTGACATGAGAGGAATTTTAGTATTCTTCAAAAATCTCCATGGGGAAGAGGAAAGTAGTTGGGAAAATAAATGTGAATTAAAAATTCACATGGTTGGAAGAATCCCATGGACAAGACAAGGTTCCAAAAAGGGAAGCACTTGTCCACATGTGACTTGATGTGACAAGTCAAAGATTCTAGAAGATTCATGGGAAAAGGGGATTCTAGGAGGAATAAATGTGCCAATGCTAATAAAGGAAAATGAAAAGGTTGACTAAAAAGGCATGGTAAATGTGGCTAATGACTTTGATTAAGGTTGTGCAAACACATGATTAGGAGGATTAATGAAAGATTAAGGAGAAATTGGAAGATGTGAGGATGTGACATTAATTTTTTAATTAATGTGTGCACATCCTAATCTAGAATTAGTTAAATTAATCTGGATTAGAAGAGGGTCATGGAGGATGTGACAATGAGAGAAAAAGAGGAATTAAAAATTGAATTAGATTCAAAGAGGTCACATGAATAAATTAAAAAAGTGATGTATTTATTTAATTTAGAGAGGAAATAAGTAAAAGGTAAAAGTATTTAATTATTGAATTAAATACTTTAGGAACCTTATACAGACAATGAAATATTAATTAAATGAGTGATTTAATTAATATCGACGAAGAGGATGAAATAGGTGAGTAAAAGGATGAATAAGGAGATGAGTTTGACCATATGAAATTGGTCAAATTTGGATGTCCACAGGATCTACTTTTCCATTTTTGGAAATTCCCCCATCCTATTTCCATTTGTGAAGAGGATATGTTGGTGTTAATGGATCCAATGATTGGGAGTTATAGCATTATTTCTCTCTTTCCTAATGTCCCTCCTAACATTTGGAAAGGTCTATTTGAATGAGAGGATCAAATCATTGGTAAGCATACAATTCATATTTGCTCTTCTCTTGATGCCTCCCTTATTATGTGATGAGATTACTTTACAAAATGTAACCATAGAATGCGATGAACATATTGTTTGCTCATCTCCTAAAAGCTCTTCCACTAGGGTGGATATTATGGCACAAGGGAATGAGACCTTAGAGAAAAATGATGAAATCATGGAAAATCATAACAATCTAATTTGGCCTTCTCCTAATATTTATCCTATTTGTGAAGAAGATATTTTGGTGTTAGAATATATAATCAATGATTGTCATGAGAATCTTATTTGTCTCTCTTCCCCTGGAAAAAACATTATTCAAGAAGAAAATGGCATCATTGATAAGAAATAAAATACAACCATTTATAACCCCCTTACATGATATGATGAAGCCATTTTAGAAGAACCAAAAATTGAACATCATGTGTTAGGTCTCAAAAATGCAGGTTTATAAACCATAAGAGGGTGCCAATATCTTAATATGTTTTTGACTAATGAACAAGGTGAATATGGTTGATCACCCCCTGCTCTTTAGGCTCCTCTAAACCAAGGCGGGTGTACCTAAATGATAAGGTATATTTGAAACTTTGAATACAATCTCTAATTTAGGAAATCTACTCACTATAGCACATGGGTGTGAAGTAGATGCAAAGCTTATTAACTAATTCCTAATGAAAGTGTTTGAATAATCAAGAGTGTGAATTGAATTTGTATAGAAATGTTCTAAAGTTGACCATTACCTAATATATTGGATGAATGGATTCAATGGGTGGATTATGATGATGGAGATAGATTTATAGGATATGTGGATCTATTCCTCAGCTTAACACTAATTTCTGGGAACTTTTAAATGTTTTCACTTTGTAAAAATGTGTAGGTTAGTCAGCTATTGTACTCTTCTTTATAAATCTCAGTGTTATCCCCCCAATTTACTATGACAACATGAAAGGATTTTTAATTCTTAGTTTTAGGGAAACCAATAAGAATAATCACTTTAAAAGGATTTTAATCTTTAGTAAGAACCAATTAAAATGAATTATTTGAAAGGGTTTTTAATTCACTTCAACCAAAAACCAATCAAGACAACCATGCAACAATAGAAAATGTGTTCCGACAAAATATATAAATTTGAATAACTTGAGAGAACCACTTTGGAGATAGCACAATAATTTTTAAGCATGAAAATTAACAAAACAATTGAACACTAAAAATAGATCACCAAATATAAGAAATCTTCTCAATTATATTACTTCAAATAATGAACATGAATACTAGAAGTCTTTGATATGAGATGGATGGGTGGAATATGCTATATGAATGTAACCTACTACTATTAGTGGTGATAATTATGTGATGATCAAAATCAAGACTTGGTTTCCCTTTTTATACGGGAAGCAACAAGCTTTGGGCTCGTTCACAAAAAGACATGTCTTTTTGTAACTTTAACTAATTGTAATTTTTAAACATAAAGAAATTAATTTAGGAAATTGTAATAGATAAAACACTCACTTCATTATTCATCGTAGAGAACCCTTAACCTCTCAAGATCTAGAAAATTTCTCCTTTGCATAATGAAGCTCTCGATTTTCCTAAAATTCTCTCATGAAACTCATTTCTCCACACTCAAAGTCTCTTCAATTTTAGTGATGAATAGGTGCATTTCTAACAAGTGAAAAATGTAATCCTCATTGATGTGAGTATCAATATTTGATAGAGATTCCATCATGTTTTACTTGATGTGTGTTATCCCTTCGAGCTACCTATGAGTGTTATCTAGTAACCTCTCTTCATCACTTACCATCTCCAGTGTTTGTGGTAATATCTGAACCAATTCATCTTTCCAATAGTTCAAATTATTAAGTCTTCCTTCATTATCAAAGAGCATGGGAAATGGGATATCTAATGGTTGGTCAAAATGATCAAGCTTAGCATTGATCTTGGCACAAAATTCCTCATGTTGTTTGATTAACTCATTATATCGTGGCGTTGATCTTTTCTTCCACCTTCTCTTGCATTTTCTTATGCTCTTGAATGATTGAGTGAAATTTTTTGAAGATCTCCGAATACTTATCAACTTGGTTCATTACCTTCTTGAACCTCTTCTTAATCATCTCAAAAACCATATTGAACTTAATGGTTTTGATCTTCTTCTCTAGTTAATTGCACTTCTTTTGAACTGTCTCATGGCAATGCTTCCAATATATAAAATTTTCCATTGCATCCAATACTTTACTTTCATAGTCTATCCATAAGGAATATAATTATGATGAAGAGGAAGAGGATAATTTGTCTCTGTAATTAGCTACTTCTTTATTTATTTTTTCATTATCTCTTACCAACTTTTCAACATGAGCCTTATTAGAATATTCCACATTTCTGTTCAACCTTACAGTTTCAATGAAATTAGTATCAACAACTCTATGCACCATGAGATGCCCAAATACCTAACTTGGATTGTTGATAATGGAAGGCCTCTTGTCTTGAGTATATAATTCCCATATAAACAATGTTCTTTCATCTAGGTTGTAAGCTAACCCTCAATACATTTTATCACTGGCTTCTTTTGTTAGGTGCAGTGTCTTAACTCCTCTTTTCCTAAAGCTATCAAATACTATGGCAGAGCTAATGTCCCATCTGGGTAATACCAAGACCCCAACTTCTTGAAGTAGTTCTCTTCCTCTTTTAGGGGTGGTGGATTCTAACTCCTACTTACATATTTTCTTAGTTCTTGCAGGGTAGTTGCATCTTTCTCTGGAGTGATATCTTTCATTCTTTTTCTAAGTTCCCTACCCTTGTGTGCATAAACAAAAGATCTGAACACTAAAGTTTTTACATAGTCACTGTCAGAAGCAAACTCTTATCTAGCCCTAACTCTCCCATCATCTGAGATTTCATTTGATGTTTCAAATTTTACAATGTTTTATTCATTGAGTGGCTCATATGGTGTAACAATAGGTGAACTTATCTACTCAACTTCACTCTCCTATTCATCACTATCTTCTTTATCCTCTTCTTCACTAATGGCAGTATCAACAAAGAAACAAACTTCTGGAGTGGGTTGTGAGGGTATGTAGCTTAGGGATTCCATATCCTTAGCTTACATTCTAGAACAAGTTGCCACATTTGTCTCAAAGACCATAAGAGACACATCTCTAGTTATTTCTTCCTCATGCTTGATTAATTACTCAACCTTTTTAATAGGATCTTGTACATGATTGAATGCTTTGTTGTATGAAGGGTTATTTTCCCTCTTCCAAGCCTCAACTAACATAACCTTGTTGTATTTGGCCATCCTTTGTGATGTTACAATTTCATCACAATTCCTTACTACGTCATTCATCAAGAATTGATGTTCATACATAGACAATGCTTGTGATAGTTTTGTTTTATTTATAGAGTTCTCTAGATAAAAATTATTTCTTTCATCTCCCAATGGAAAATTATAATGATCCAATTTCCTAATAGTTTCTTCATATCCTTCACTAGAAACAATTGTAAAATCTCCAAAACATAGAGTACTTAGCATAATTGACTGCTTATTGTACCCCTTCAGGTGATTAGAATTTGATTTCTCCAATTGTCTTACAATTTCTAAATGGGCCACTCTACCTAGGACTATCTCTGGTAACAAGTGTGCGGCTCCTTCGAACCTATATGTTGTCATCATAGTGTAGTCAAAATATGTATACCAATCCCCCCAATTATGATTCACCTTCTTTTTGGGATCACTCTAATTAAGTCTAAGAAAAATGTGTACTTCAAGAGAAAAATTATAATCACATGAATACCCCAATAGTTTTAGCAAGGGTTTAACAAAATATTCCTCAAAGTATAGATAATGGGATCTCCCATATCTACTATCCAATATTGATGTCCACATCTAGATTGGTTTAAAGTTTCCATCCTCATCCATATTTCTTATCCTCAATTGTTCTCCCAAAAACTCTCTTGCTTTCCATGCATACAAAAGTGCATAAGTAGAGAATAGTGTTTGAAATTGATACATTCATAGTTGTTTTTTAATTATTTCCAATCCCTGGTTTAAATTATTGGAAAAATAGCCAACATAATCAAATGATCATGCATATCACCTCTGCACATCTACTGTTAGGACCATTGGGTCTATTGACATGAGATTCGGGGCTTCCCCTCCCAAAACTTTCACTGCAATGTCATATGTATATTGAAAATATTACTCAAACAAATCTTCATGAAAGGTAGGGTGTTCATTGTGAGAGAATTTCTTAAGTTGATTTCCCTCCTCTCAAGGCTTGTGTAACATCAACTTCCATCATTTATAGCTAGTATCCATGTGATGGTATTTTATTATGAGGTCTTTCACTGTGAATGGTACATTCAAGCTACAATCTAAATTGAAGACAATGGAAATAAAGTCTTGGGAAATGATAATAAGCTCAGACCCATCATGTAGCTAAACTGTACATCACTTGGGGTTGTATTTGTTAGCTAGTTCCTTAACCAATTCTATGTTGATGAAAACATTAGGCACAACGACCTTCCTCAAGTTCATCTTCCATGGATTATCTAGAATCTATACTATTTTCTATAGTGATACATGAATAGCTCATAGGCTCTATGTGGTGTCCATACATCCCCTAAATCTTTGTGCTTATCTCATAACTTTTCCATGGAAGGATTTATCTATGCACTCCTCTTAGGTCATGGTCCTGACCCTAGAAACTAGTCTATCAAGTCCTAATTTAAAAGCCTAACTTCTATGTTTTGGTTTTTGGCTTTGGCATCCTTGAACCTCCTTCCATCATTCAAGAAACCCTACTTTTCTTTACAATTATTCAAAGAAACTTCTTAGTTAGGTTTCATATACTTCCTTGCATCACACTTCATTCTTTGACTTTCAACTGTACAACAATGGGATAGCTCAAGCTCTTTCACTCCACTTCTTCTTTCTGTAGCTCCTCAATTTTTTTTTTATGACAAGAAATGAAATCAATTTGATGTATACATTACTTGGCTCTAGCTCATTAATGGAACACTTGTTCTCTTTCATGCCATCATGGGATCATTTAATTTTGAATATCTCTACAATATCTTGGGTTGTCACATAAGTCTAAAACACTCATCATTGTTGCATCGGTGGGACTATGATTTTAGTTCTATTGATACCCCTCTTTCCCTTGATGAACTTTGTCTCTTTTTTTTCCTTCAAGGCATTAGTGGGACACCAGATAATTTTTCACTAATACATTTTAGTTTTAGAGAACCCACTCCTTAGTTCATATTTAATCATTTATGATATCATCCTTCCTTTGACATATCATCGGGTTGTTAGGGAGTCCATTATTTATGTCCTGTTGATAGTCCTCATTCATTCTGATACTCCCTTTTTTATTGTTTTATTGATGTGTCTGAGGAATTGAATTTTCTATTAGTCCAATAACATTTTATCTCCCTGATATTACTAGATATTGTACACTTATTAAAAATCCTTAGTTATGTCTTGTATTGTTTCATCGATGGGAACACAATGTTATCTCTCCTCGATACACTTTAGTATCTCTGATATGTCTGGCTCGGGCTATTGAGGAGACAATGAAGCATTTTCTACTGATATGTAATACTTTCCCTGATGATTTCACCTTAATTATTTATTTTGATCCATCAAGGAGATAATGATATAATTCTACCCAATAGAAGGTTATTTTTCAGATAATGTTTGTTCCATGGTTTGTCTCCATCGGTTCATTCGGGAGACTATGATGAGAGTTCCCCCAATGTGGCACTATAATGTTGATATGTCTTATATTGTTGAGGAAACATCTATTGAAGGAGAATTACTTCAGAAAATGCTTTAGAGACTTTGTTTTATTTGTAAAGGTACAGATGAGATCTATATACCTTAGGGAAAACTCTGTATATTATGCCAAATATAGTGAAACTTTGAGGGTCAATGGGGATCATGAGGGAAATGAAATGAAAACCAAGGGGGATTTTCTAGTTCCACAAATTATTTTTTTAGTGACTATATGGAAGGATGAATGAATATATACAAGGGGAATATTGATGTTTTTATGGATCTTGTCACACAAATTGTTGCATTTCATGTCAAATACAATGTAAAACTAAATCCAATGGGTATTTTTATGTAGGTGAAATGTGGATGGGAAATGAAGGTCGGTGGATACTGAAGTGGATTTTTTGCTCCAATTGAGGATGAATGAACATAAGGTCATTGGAAGAATCCAAAAATAATCTCTGGGAGGTAGACCATGGATGAATGATTTTGGATGAGATGGGATGGGGGAGGGGAAACCTAAACTTCTATGCATGGAAAAATTATATTTTAAGAAAAGAAGTGTTTTAGGAATTATCCATGCACTGGCAATTCCTGATCTTCTCCTAGCATGTTTTGAAGATAGTAATAATCTTCAACACCTTTCCCTATAACAACAAATGGTCCTATCCAAAGAGCTTCAAAAATCCCATGTTTCCCTTTATCTTGAAACCTGGAATTCCATAATAGGACCATGTCATTCACCTCAAATTTCCCATCCTTTTCCCTTATGTCAAACAAGCACTTCATTTTTAAGTTCATTTTTGTGTTTTGCTCTTGTTCCAAGCTCCTAATTTCTTCCAATTCTACCAACTACTCCATCCTATCTTACATGGGTTCAGGGATGTCTAAATCCTCCTAGAGCATAAATTTGTATACTGGAAAGAGGTTTTGAATGGAAATTCTTGCTTGTGTCTCATAGACCAATTAAAAGGGTAAATTTCTAGTTGATTTATTCATTGTGATTCTATCCACCCAGATTACCATCCTTAATTTGGAATCCCAAGCCCTTTTATTCTTGTCCAAAATCCTCTTAATGAATTTTAGGATGCTCTTGTTGCTTGATTTAGCCTTCCCATTTGCTTGTGGATGATATGAAGATGCATATGAAATTGTTATGCTATATGTCTCATATAATTTTTTTAACTCTTCTAATCTAAAGCACATTCCATTAGCTCTGATTATCCTTATAGGTGTTCCAAACCTTGTGATGATGTTCTCTGTCAAAAAATTTATAACTACCTTACTAGTGGCCTACTTTGTATGGATGGCTTCTATCCATTTTGTAATGTATCCAATTTCTACTAGTATCCATTTTTGTCCTCCTCTAGATTTCTCCGGCATTTCTCCAATGAAATAAATCCCCCACTAATGAGATGGAGCTTCAACTTACATTTTTCTGAGTGGCAATGCTCCTTGGAATTTCTTTTTTCCAAAGAAATTTTGGCAGGCTTCACACTTTCTCACATAAGCAAAAGAGTCATTGAAAACCCTAGGCCAATAGTATCTAGCTCTTAAGATCTTGTGGGTAGTAGTTTTGGCCAAAAAAAATTCTCCGCAGACTCCTTCATGCATCTCCTTTAATACATGCTTTGCTTATGATTCATCAAACAATAAGAACAATACTCCATCTATGTTCTTCTAGTACAAGTCTATGTCCATGAATACATTTTAAGGCATGCAATTTCAAGGTTCTTTTCTAATTTTCACTCAAGTCCCTAAGACACTTTTGGTTTTTACGGTAGTGCATTATACTAGTATACCATGAAGTGTGCTCAATATTGGAAATCATATTTTCTTCTTGCCCTATGTTATAGACCTGAGATGCTTCAAGGTTCCATTCAACCATGAGCTTGGCCAAGACTTGTCCCCTTACCAATTTGGTGATTTGGATTTCAATATCAAACTCCCGAATTCTATTTATCCATCTACACCTTCTCCCTGTAACTTCAGTTTATATGAATACATCATTAACTACAGCATTAGGAACATATGCATTTACTTTTTCTCCCACTAAATAAGGTTTAAAGGCTTTTATTACTTTGACAAGTGCATATGCCTGCTTCTCTATAATATCATACTTCAATTCTACTCCTTGAAGGGATTTACTAAAGAATGATATGGGTTGCTCATATCCCTCATCATTTTTTTGTAGCATCACTACTGTAATGGTCTGGTATGATGCAAATGAAAAGACCTAAAATGGTTTGCTAAAGTCAGGGGATTTTAAAATTGAGGCTTCCTTGATTTCTCTTTTGATGGATATGAATGCATCAATTGCTTCTGTAGTCTAATCAATCTTAGCTCCTTTCTTCAACATATTCAAAATGGGCTTTGGAAATCTCAATAAAATTTGATATAAACCTCCTTACAAAGTTTATTTGTCTAAAGAAAGATTGGATTTATTTTACTATCTTAGGGATGGGGATCATTTCTATGGCCTCTACTCTTTCTAGATCAATTCTGACTCCATCTTTGGACACTATGTGACCCAACAAATTTCCCTCTATTACAAAAAAATGGCACTTCTTTGGGTTCATGGAAATACCATACTCTAGGGCCTTGAGGAAGATATTTTCTAGATGTTCAACATGATCTTCAACTCTCTTTGAATATGTTGTGACGTCATCTTGATACACAACCATTATTGTATTGATTAGATCAGCAAAGGAAATTTCCATAGCTATTTGAAATATGCCACTAGCATTTGTGAGGCCAAATAGCATTCTTACATATACATATGTGCCCCAAGGTGTGGAAAATGTAGTCTTATATTGCTTTGATTCTTTCACTTTCACCTGATTATACATTGAAAAACCATCCATCATGGATAATAATTCACACCTAGTTACCCTTTACAGCATAGCCTCCATGTTTGGGAGTGGGTAGTTGTCTTTAAGAGAGGAAACATTCAAATTTTAGAAATATACACAAAACCTTATGTCTCTATGCTTCTTTCGGAAAGGCACCAAATTGGAAACCCAAGAAGAATGCCTGAAGGGCTTGATGATACCTCCCTCTCTAAGTTTCATAAGCTCTTCATGCATCTTAGGTTCTAGGATAGGGTTTATTGGTCTTTGTTTCTATCAAAAAGGTTTTGCATCAAGCTTTATTGGAATTTCATGTTGAAATAGATCTTTTTTTTATGCCTTAAGGTCATCATATGCATGAAAAAACATGTCAACATCTTTCTAATTGTGGGGCTTATTTTCTTTCCAATGTACACCTTTTTTGGAGCCAAATCGGTCCCTAGATTAATTTCCTCAATATCTTCCCTTCTCAATTGTGTTTGCTTCAAAATTACTTTTTCATTCCCATTAAACACCCTTTCTAGTGGAACTAATCCTTTAGGGATCTTTTTTTTTTTGAGATGCACTACCTCTTGGCCAAAAATTATTTGTTTGTCGTCCACCTCTTTAAAAAATTCATTGAATTCAATCTCTTGGGCCCCATACTGATCAATGCAGTAGAAGAACTTTCTCATATCAGTGTCACATTTAAAGACCTATCAATTGTAAATATTGTCAAGAACTACAGGTATGTTTTAAGCTCTACCTGTGAGATCCTTGCCAAGGTAACATCATCATTTTTCAAGGCCACATTTTCCAAGAAGTCAACCATCAAGTTTTTGGACCTATCCACCAACTCAATGGAGAAAGAATTAAATATCTCTATAGTATCCCACATATAATTTCTATATTGCTCCAATCTCTTGTTCTTTGTGGAGTACTTTGATCTTACTTGTGAAACAACTAACTTAGAATCCCCAAGAATGGTTAACATTTTGATCCCATGTTTTGTGTCCATGTTTAGACCTAGCAGCAAGGCTTTATATTCTGCTATATTATTTGTGCACTCAAATGTTAGCAGGAATGATTATTTGAATGTTGTGCCTTTGGGTGAAATGAAAACAATTCCAATGTCATTCCCTTCTCTACTACAGGCTTCATCAAAGTACATTCACCATATGCCATGCTCATTTTTAGAGACATCCCTAATAATTCTATCTGTGTTGAGTAATTCAAGGTTTGAATGTTAAATTATAAAACTCCCAAGGTCTACATAACAAAAGCAATTCATTTGATTGAGATCAAAGAGTTCAATAAAAAATTTTGATCTAGGTTCTCTATATAACTTGACTTCCCTTCCATTCATGAGTATTGTGGCATAAGAAAAGTCCAACTTAACATTCCCTCCTACTACAACATTCCATTGCCTTGATAATAACATCCCATAGTAAGGGGGAGTGTCTAACACAATAATTTCTATCATATATGCCGCCTCAGGGTATGATGTCAATTTTAATTCTACATCCCATATCACTCCAACTATAGGGACTGATATGTTATGCATGGCATAACACTTCCCATATTTAGTATTCACCCATAGACCTAGTTCCTTTATGACAGTTAGAGGCATGATGTTGATTACTACCCCTAAGTCAATCATGCAATTTTTCACCAACTTGTTCTTGATCACCAACATGGTGTAAAATGGATACACTTGGGAGGGATTCTTTGTGAGTGTGTCTCCCAAATATGCTTCTAGTTTCTTTTTAATTTCTCATTCAATGACATTGAACACCTTCTTCTGATCCTTTTGTTTCAAAGATGTGTTGGTAATCATCCTAAGGGTTGTGTCTCTAAACTCAAAAATATTCATGAACTCCATCAAAGGAACTGTCATCTTTGTCTAAGCTAGTGCTTGACCAATGTCAAATGAAGGGGTCATGATCCCTTGTTCAACCTTCTTAGTTTTAGTAACTTTTATCCCTTTAATTTGAACTTTGCTATTACTTAGTGTTCTCTCAGATTCAACATTTGCAATCTCCTTTTGAACAACCCTCTAAGGCTTCTTTTTTTCAAACTACTAAATTTGACACCATTTTCCGATGGACGTTCGTCGGTAGTTCCACAAATTTTTGTAAGAAAAGTGACAAAATGATGAAAACATTTTCATTGCTATTTTTTTGTTGAAAGGCTTACGACCAATTAAATGTTGAAATAATGGCACAGATTCGTCTGTCGTCAGCATCATAAAATTATTTGGTTGTTCATCAGAATATCAACAAAAAATTTGTGTATCCACCAATGAATTACACTAGAAGTTCATCGCCATTTCAATGAAATGGGCAAGAAGTAGCATCAAAACAACACCAGAAGTTCATCACCATTTCGACAAAATGGTCAAAGAGTAGTGTCAAAAAAACACCGGAAGTTTGTCGCCATTTCGATGAAATGGTCAAGGAGTAGCGTTGAAACAACACCACAAGTTCATCAAAATTGCGACAAAATGGGCAAGGAGTTATGATGAAGCCTTCATCACAACTCTAGCAACTTCATCAGACATTTTCAATGATTCATCGGTGGTTTTCATTGAAATTGCAACGAAACAATTCAATTTTTTTTAAAAAAATATTCATTGAAATGTGCCATTGTGGAGACTAATGACTGATCATACATACATACTGCAAGATGCATAGATGCATAGAAAAAGCATTAAACTTAAGATGAATGATCATACATACGGACTACAAGATGTATAGAAAAAGAATTACACTTGAGAACAACCAAGGGCTAACAAGGGAAGGAGTTAAGAAACATCTTGATTGAAGAGAAAATGTGTAGGGAAAATGCTGAGTAGTGTTAAAAGAATAGAGCTTGTAGAACATATTTTTGACCTAATCAAGCTCTTGAACAACTTAAACAAAATTAAAATACTAACACATACATGAGACATGTAATGAACTTACAATATCTACTATCTTTTTCATTAATGCAAAGGTAGGTAAAGGAGAAATAATTATAATTGTAACACTATTCATAGTCCAATAAATTATGTTTGTAATTTGTGTTCAATGGACCTTAGTTTTATCATTATACTTCCCATCTAATACCATATTTTAATCCATGGTTCCACTATCTCAGATCTAAAGAAGCACCTTCAATTAACTATTTATAGTACTATAAAATAAGGTAATACTTTTACTTGAGAAATATTGAGTACACTTGTAGGATTAAAGTTCTCACAATCATCAGGATTTATTGCTACATAGACACAACTTGCAACATATGAAGTAATGGATGACTACAAGTTAGTGAAATAGTCCTTAATATGTGAGTGGTGGTGCAGGAGCACCCATAGGTTATCTTAGGACTGTCTAGGACTGTCTTGTCTAAGACAACTAGGCAATAAAATTTTGTTCATTTGGATGTAAGTCTTAATGGTGTTTTGGATTGGATATTGATCACCTGATGAAGGTCATGTTGACCAATGACTAGGCCTAAGTTGTTTGCTAGTAAGGTTTTGACCTTTTAGGAGTTTAGGTGTTGTTTTTCAATTTTGGAAAATAATGCTCATTTAGAGTTTCAAGCGGCCAAGGAGAGCCCATAACTATTTTGAGACCCTATTTAGGGGTGACCTCGACATTGGAGCAGGGTGGGAAGTTTTGTATTACTTTGAAGTTTTGTGAATTCAAGGAAGAAATAGTGTGTTTGTGTGCAAATTTTCTAATTTTTGCTTGAAGTGTTGTTTTAATGGATTGAACAGGGCACTATAGTTAGAGTAGGATGTAGTGTGATTAATTTTCAAGCTTTGTGTGGTATTTAGATAGGTTTCTAATTCATTTTCAGCCTTCATTGTAAATAGTATTGTTTCTACACTATAGCTGATCTGAACCAGATAGTCTATAAAGAATGGAGTGCTAGACCACTTTCTGGCCGTACAAATTGTACAGCCCTTTGGGAATAGTGACTAGACTCCATGTATGTACATATGGTAGGTTTTAGGGTTTGGGAAAAGATAGGAGCTGTTGGAAAATTCTTGCCCTAGGCGAGCTAGGGAAGAGTCCGGCTAGGGAAGACCTAAGTGCAGGGCACTAAAATTGTAGGGGTGTTAACATTTTGTCAAATAATTTCTTGGAGAAGACAAATGTGTGTCTTTCCAATGAATATCATAGAGGAGGAATCTCCATCAATCCATTTGATGTGAGCAAAGCTTAACAGTTTCAAAGTAGCCAGGAAAGGGCTAAAAAGACCTAATTTTGGCCATTTTTCATATTAGAGTGTTGTACAGACAGTTAAGACCTAAGACCTCAAAAATATTTGAGAGGTGGGAAAATGAACTAGGAAAACCCAAGAAAAGATTGGGGTGTCTTTTGGAAAGTTTTTAATACTAACCTATTTTCTCGGAGAAGGAGGCCTAATTAGGGATCCTAGGGCTAGTAGCCTTTAAAGACCTAAACGAGGGTTTGGTTGAAACGACCAAGAAATGAAGTCAGATGGACCTTCAAGAACCATAGTAGGATGAATTATAGTCATTAGAAATACCTCCACACCCCTGCAAGGTTAAATTTAATATTTTGGAGGAAAATAGTCTTTAGGGTGGATTAAGGGCTAAGTGAAGAGTTACAAGTTTGCACCAAGGTGGACTTGGTAGGAAGAAGTATGTTGGTAGTTGGGGTTGGAAAGGAAAAACCAGGGGATCCTAAGCAAAGAAAGGTCCTATATGTTGAAGTGGTGGAAAGAGACACCTTGGAAGTCTTCTAACAAGACTTAGAGCATGAAACTGTGATTGTTTCATCCAACCTCCCTATCAAGTGGTTTGCAAATTTATTGGTAGAAAATAAGGTTAAAAATAGATATACATGAAAAATTATGAGGAAAATCTACTGTAATCATCAAAATAGATGAAAAGTGCAAAGGAAAGAGCTAAGCTACATCTCTACAGCATAAAAAAAACCATGAAAGAAACATAAAAAAAAAAGAACAAACCAATTTTTGGATGAATACAAAATGGTTCCTTCAGCAAGTGATTTATATGATTTCACACCTAAAAAAGGACATTAAGAAGATTTTAGTCTTCCTTTGAAATTAAATAATTACAAAATAAACCCAAAAACCAATATTATATACCTCCATGTCTAGCAGAGGGTAGGTATAAGAGAAAAAAATTTCTTCAATGCAATGCCAAAAAATATCAATGTGTGTGTAGGTTTGTATTACTCAAAATATCATTTCACTATCTAAGGAAAAATACCAAAGTTATGTTTTAAATTTCAATCTTCACATAGGCTCCCTTATTTCTACACATGCATATACAAGCATTATTCAAGCTCTAAACTATTCAAATATTAAGGATTTAATTAGCTATAAGATGGAAAGTTGTTGTTTAGACATAATCCATCATCTTTTACATATCTTTATTCACTCCTAGCACTTCAGATAAATTTGTGTAAATGAGAAAGAAATGTGAATCTTTTATGAAAATAAAATTCTTAAAAGGAGGGGGGAGAGAGCAAAGTATAACATTTTTATCATTATAACAATGAAACGAATCTTAAGTTTGAAGCATTAATATCATTTACAACATTTATGATCAAGAATTAATGTAAGTAGAGAAAATTTTGCTTACCTACAGATGGTACAAAATTTCATGGTTAAGTCGAAGCCTCCCATCAACAACAATATCCAAATATCTGTGTATCTATCTCAATCAAGCCTCTAAACCCTTCAGAGTTGTCAATTTTTCCACTAACCTGTTATGCACAAAATTCAAATTGTAGAGTTATGTCACCATTAAAAATAGAAGAAACGGAGCTTTGAAACCAAATCCACACACAACACAATGTGGTATTCATACAAATCCATACAAACAAACTAAACTTAGAATGTTGGAATGGAAACAACTTCAAATTATGATGCAAAGCATGGATTCAGGGTATAAAGAATCATTTTTCTGCCACCATAGTGAAAAGTTAGCACTTTCTTTCATCTTTGCATATTGGTTTGGTGCTTCAAATGATGTATTTCTTATATTGAAAAGTGCATTACCTTATTGAGCTTCTCTTTGTTTTGAGAATAGTTTAATATTCTCTACTTAACAAGGCCAACCGCATGACAATGGAAGCTCATTTGGCCCCTCCCCCCCTCTCACATCACTCTCAATTCCCCATACCCAATCATATAACATTAATCATTCATTCATCCATTAATAACATATAACATTCATTCATTAACATATAACATTCATTAATTAACATATTCACATTCATTCATTAACATATAGTATTCATTCTTTCAGTTTCTACATATTATCAAAAATATGGTTGTCATGATATGATTACAATCACTTCTTTTTTTGTTTCTTTTTTAAAGCTACATAAATCTTAAGTGGAGTATCATTTTCTATATCAATATCTGTACCCCCTTTATTTGTTCTTCCCTCTACTCATAATCTTAATGTATGCCTAGTCATCTGCTCATGACGTGGACGTCGTTGCAAGGGGGGTCTACTGCAATAAGAAAGAAATGTTAAACTGATATGTTTTATTATTATTGTTACAAGTATTTCATTAATTAAAAGAACATTAGAGCAGTTCTCTTTACCTAATGGTTCTACATCATGTTCTTGAACTTTTGTTATAGACTCATGCTCAACATGTTGAACACCCTCTAAATCCTTATCTACAGTTGAAACACAAAAGGTTACATTAATTAATACACCAATTGAAATTAAATATGTTTAAGAGAACATGAGGGTGGTCCTCTTTACCTGATGGGGCCACATCATGTTCCTGATCTTCTATAGCCTGATCATGCTCAACATGTTGATCACACTCTACATGCTCTAAAGTTGAAACATGAAAGGTTACATTAATTAATACACCAATTGCAATTAAATATGTTTAAAAGAACTTTAGAGTGGTCCTCATTACCTGATGGGGCCACATCATATTCCTAATATTTTCTAGCCTAATCATGCTCAACATGTTAATTACATTCTACATGCTCTAAAGTACCAAGATGCACACCATGACCTTCATCTGCACGTTGTGCTCCACCCTCACTAGGCTGCATTCCAATGGCATGTGCAGTATTATCATTGCTTGAATGTTTTAAAAAAATAGGCATGCAATTCCTTTATGGTGGAAATTAATATTCAATAGATTGCACAAGTATTCAATTTTAAATAAACTTTATTGAGTTTATTTACCTGTGTGTCAGATGTAGTGGAAGATTGTGTTTTCCCAGTCAAGACTCTTAGGCATTCAACCATGGCTCCATAGCCTTGTTGGAAACAATCTTTAGGTCCTCTTCTATGGGAACTCTATTGAATTTAGAGCCCTACATTTTTGCATAAGATCATGAATTTTTCTTCTATGGTGTGATAAAACCAAAATTGTTTTCAATTATTATTTGGATGCAATATTTCATTTATTGATACTTACAATTCGTGAGGCTAATTTCATATAACCACTAGAGCCAAGTTTGTGTTGCTCATACTTTTCTATTCTTTCCTTTGTTTCCTTCGATGTGTCGGGTAGCCTATGAAAAGTTTGAAATACATTAGATTATTTTAAAAGAAAGAGTAATCAGTATATAATTACATTTTTGATAGTATCACATACCTTCCTTGTCTGGGTGGTGTCTTTCCTTTTTTGTTTTCAGCCTTCTCCTTTCCATCTGACACCAGATCCTTCCACTCCCTCTCCAAAATCATGGTGGTACGCTCGTACTTTTTGTTCTTCTCTAAATGTGACCTATATTGGTCCCTCGCATACTTTAGATAGGTACCAGCTTTCTTAAGGACCTTGGTTTGGTTGAATGTTTTATCACTGAACAACACAATTAAACGGTTAATGAGCTCATCTTTCAAATTTTGATTTTGGGCATTCCGCCATGTACGTATGGTGGGTCCGAAGAGCTCCAATGTAATATCACTTAGATGTTTATAAAAACCATCATTTCCTAAAAAATGATCATGGGATCAATAGTCTAAAAAGATTGATCAATAAGTAAATTTCAATTGGATTATATATAATAATAATTAAAACATTTTAAAGTACCTGGAACATTCTCTATCTTTATGGGAATGAATCCTCGGTCACCACAAATGTGACTAGAAATGTTCTCATACTAGTAATACGGGAAGATCAAGGAAATTTTGCTAAAACATCACCAGTACTAGTGGCCTCTGCATCCCCAAGTACTTGTCCTAATGCATGTTCTGGCACGTGTTTGCTGCCAAAGGGTGCATTAATGGATGCCTGCATGGTATGTGCTGCCGACATTTTAGACGAAAATATAGGCATGGATGATGGGGTCAGATGATGTGATGTATGCATAGGAAGATCAGGATGGACACTTGTACCAACCTCTACTCCTTGGTCAGCACTTGTAGTACCCTAATCATGACCAGGAGCATCATGAGGAGGAAAATAACCATGTAAAAAATCAACATATTTTAGTTCATGACATAAAAGAGTATAAAATATAAAACCATGAATGAACTGATGTTATAATTAAAGACCTCATGATAGCTTACTTGCAAGTATTGTAATCTCTCAGCCAATAGTTTAACTCTCTCTTATCTCATCTGTTTGAGGCACTATGAATACCAACTAAACCATTTCTTCATTGCATTTTTTTTGGATATTCTTTATCACATCAAGAGGGTTTGCTGAATAAGCGATGTCATCATCACAAAATATTTACTGCACCTCACTATGGATGCTCTCCTCTACTGCTGGTACCTTTCCCCGATCAGTCGACTACAACAAGAATATGAAAATACATTATCGAAATTAACCCAATAAACTTATGGAAAAAACATAATAATAAAACATTTTGCTCATATCTAATTTGTACAATTACAATGAGGTAAACCTATCAGGTAGAAGTGCCTAAAGATACATCACAATCCGTGCTCTGGGCTAGATCCTTCTCCATATGATCAATGTCCTACTATGAAAAAAATTAAATATAAAAAAACATTATCGAAATGAAACCAATAGACTTACAAAAAAAAACATAAGAATAAAATGGTATATTGGAGTCATTAATTGGAGGTTGTTTAAAATGGTATCTAGTATGTACCACCCCCATAGTAACTGTGTTTGTAACTAATCGATTCAAATTGTAATTGATTAGCAACTCTTCCCCTATAGTTATTCATTTTATCACACATACGAATACACAGTTTCCCTCGCGCGCCTTGAATATGCAATTGGGTTGCTTATTTGTTGACCCAGGTCATGTACTATTTATAAACCCTACAATATTCCTTGATGCTTTTTCCCTTTCATCAATGTACATAGCCACTCCTTTATTTTGATCCTTATCTTTTAGTTTTATATAATTTTCTAACAGTGCATATCTACACATACTTCATGTTTATCAAACCAGTTTCATCCAATCTTTGTAACTGTAACAAGGTCTGACATACTCCATCAATTCAGTAACTTTGTCGTAATAGACCTTTATGACATCCATGCAAAATAGGCCCAAACCATGTAATGACGATGGTGTTATGCAATATATCCTCTCGTTGACACAAAAATTATTGTTTATTGGAGGAAGTTCCTTGGGTACCCATTGTTTCCGTAGATGTTTGTACCTCAAGGGAACTTCGATGTCACCTATATAATCTATAACAACCCCATCTTCGACCAAGACCGTACCATGGACCAAGAAATCCAAAATGATCCACTCCTTGACCTTTATGACATTCATGATCAAACACTTGTCGACCCTATAAAGGCCTCGACTATTGACACTCCCACGATGAGACACTTGCCTCCATGGGACACATAGATGATATTCCTCCAAAACAAGAATCTTCCACTAGGGACATGTTTGCATATGATAAAGTTATAGCTAAAATAATTGGGCTCTATGACACGAAACATAATGATTTCTTCAACATTGCCTTGGAAGCACCAACAGAATCATCTGAACCTAACATGTCACACGATCAGACCAAAGATATCAGTCAGGAATATGTTCAACATGACAATGAAGCTAAGACACTTTATCAACTAGGGTCATCTATCTTTGTCATAGCAAGCTTTCTTGCAGACAAAAATATTACAAGTGATAGTGTCCATAGACATCATGATGGGTTAGCATCTTGCTTTCAAAACAATAAATACCCCATCGCAAACAAAATCTTTCAAAGCATGCAATATCAAGGCAAAGGACTAGGCATACACGAGAAAGGCATTTTAGAACCAATATAGCTTCAGAAAAATTACAGACATCAAGGTCTTGGTTATTCCTCAGACAACATATCAAACAATGTCAGTGGTACCTCCTCGATACTGGGGGCAACCATGTCAGATACAAACATCAAAATGGAATCCATGAGAAATCCTTGTCATAAGATTGCTGCCAACACCCTGTCCACCCACACCATAAACCGTCATTATATCATGAATCAACCTCCCCTTTGGAACCAACAAAAACAAAAGTCTTACAAGTCAAAAGATCAAAATCAAATGTCAAAGGCCATTGAATCAAACAAAAGTACAAGTGGACAAATGAAATTAAAATGGATCCCAAAGAAAGATGGATCAAACAAAGACACCAAGTCAAATACAAAAGTCAATCACAATGTGGAGCCACAAGACAAGTGGACTCCTACATACAACAAATGTCCACCTCCTTCAAAATGGTCATCAAACAAGGCATCTAAAACTGTTTGTTCCAAACACCATTCCTCCAAAATCCATCATCCACCATCCCAAGTTTGGAAAATAAAAAAGTCATTCATCCAAATGTCCAAACAACCTTTCCACATCTACCATCATCTGTCATAATCCTACATCTCACCTAAAGTTCAAAAATCCCATGTCACAAATCCATCACATCATGGCAGCAACTTTTTACCACAAGGACTCTCATGGCACTCTATTGGGATGTGTATATTTTGATAAGGCCAACTCTAGTATCAGAAAGGATCACAATGACATTGATCAGTTGTATACAAGTGCTATGATCCTGACAAGACAACTCCTTCAGCAAGGTCATTATTGGCATATCATGGCACCGGTCTCTACATCAGCACCATTAGTGGATTCAGAATAGTCAGTGGTCATCTAAAGTATTTAGGCTATCCACAAAATTAGAAATACAAAAAAAAATTGAATAATGTAAAACATCATCACCCTGATGAAAACCTGGCAAACAGGCATCTTGGTGACACCAAAAAAATCAAAAGGTCAAGAAAATAGTAAAGAGAAAAATTTCATCCAATGGTGAAAACCTGGAAAATAGGTGCCCTAGATAAGTACCATGATGAAAACCTAGCAAAGAGGCATCATGTGTAAAATAAATCGTCTATGTGGACTCTTACACTTGGGGGAAAGTTGTCTCATTTTCCCATGCCTTCCTCATGACATTTGTGTCCATCTGAGCCTTATCATTTCCATGCATTTTTCCCACTTACCTCATTCTTGACATAAAAATGGCACAGATAAATCATGCTTTGGGAAAACTCTTGACATGTCTATCCTTCGGTTATACATGATTCACGAAACATCATTTCATTGACCGTCATAGTCTCATTGTTCTTATGTGACATAGTCCTTGAAAATCATATGAAAATTCCCTTAGTCTCATGTCTCTCGTCCTTTACAAAGGCCACCCCCTATCCTTTCATGCCTGTCACCTATCTTGGCTTTCCCTTGTCAAACGGTCTAAGGATAATCATCATCCCATCTAGTCCTAACTGAGTCATTCCAAATCCATACATGCACATTATCAAAAATTTTACTTGACTACATTCCTGGCCCGGTTGAGACCACCATACTTTCATCACATTATCGTCATCATCCCCACATTGTTTTGGGATGCGTCCTTCCCACGTCAAACAATGTTGTCATCACCTATCAATTGGTATTCAACTTGACTAGGGGCACAATCATGTTTTTCCTTAGATTCTCATGTGTAGGAATCAGTCACATGCATTTGTCATAATCCTCTTGAACCATTCAAAAAGACCGAAAACATCATAAAATGTCCTGAAAAAAGACAAAAAAGTTGGCAAAAAGTCTTGAAAAAAGATGAAAACATTGGTAAATGTCCTGAAAAAAGACCAAAACATCATAAAATTCCTAAAGAAAATCCAAAAAAATCATAAAATGTCCTGAAGAAAGACCTAAAAATTGTAAAATGTCCTGAAGAAAAACACAAAAATATCCAAATCAATGTCAAAATCCTAAAAATGGAGTCAAAGTCAGTCATGTTAGTCATTCCATGTCATAGTCGAACTATGTCTCTGCGCATTTGCTACGTAGGCAAGGCCATCAGTCAATCAGTCCTCGAGACATTAGGTCAATCCCTTTAGGTTGGTCCAAATAAAATCATGGAATTTGTCACAATCATCACATCGGTCAAATAAGTCAGACATAGTCAAACTCGGATACAAGACAGGCATTCGAAATGCCAATGTCAAAATTGGTCAAAATTAGACAACATAAGCCAACCAATCATACAGTCAACATTAGTCAACTTGCCAAAACATATTAGTCAAAACAATGTTAGTCTCGTCACTCTTTGGTCCTCTTCAAGATGTGTCCTTCTCGGATTTGGACCTCGTCAAAATTTCCTTTTCCTTTTTCAGGATGTGTCCTTCCTGACAATAGGCCCTGTCAAGCTATCAACACCATCAAATTGGCAAAACCCTTAAACTGTCCAAATTGTCAAATCGACAGGAAATCAATCTTTGGCAAACAAACATTGGCAAAAAAAATAAAATGGCTATTAATCCTTTTGGTCTATCTTGTCTTATCTTTTGACTATCTTGGCTATTTTTCCTTATATTTTTATTGTCTTGTCTTTTTGGTCATGATACTAGCTACCTCAAGGATGTCCCATGAAGGATTTAGAGGTGTAATGACATCTTCTGGCCTTTTTATTTTCTTTGACTGTTGTTTGTGGATTGTCTTGAAAAAAAGACTGGGGCAACTTCGCCCTAGTATGATCCTTGTCTGTGACTATCTGTTTTTCAAATGGATGACCTTGCACACCTTGGTCTACGTCATATCATGGTGTTTTTTGTCTATTTGTGTCATTTTTACTGTGCAATGATGATTAAGAGCAATAAATATTAAAGTCCTATGGCAATGCTTTGAAGGATTTGGTCTAGGAACTAACGTGCATCTTCTTTAGTCTTGTCATCTTCTCTCACTCATCTCATATAGGCATTGCATCCATATCATCATCCATATCTTTTGCACTAACATTTCTTTGTCTCTTCATATTCTAGTCTTCTCATTAATTTCGAGAGCACACCCATGTTCTTGGAACCTGTCTGTCCTCTCAAGGGGGCATACTGTAACCCTCCTCGTCATTCTTCCTCATCTTATTTTGCACTGGGGGATATTTTTTATTTATCTTCTTTGTCACAATGCAACAAGTAGCATTATGAGAAAGAGGGGCAAATGTAGACACCTAAAAATGACCTAGGCCTACAAGCTTCATTTTTACCACTTTCATCCTAGCATAATTAAGACATTTAATTATATCCTTGGTCCACATTCGACTATTGATTAAATAATTCATAATTATTTAATTAATTCATGTCCCTTGATTCTTCATGATTATTAAATAAATAAATTTCATTTATTTATTAAATACGTCATTAATTGTCTAAAGTCTTCCCTTAATTAAACAAATGTCTTAATTTATTTAATCACCTTTCTGCATTTATTTCTTCTTGATTATTAAATAAATAAATTTATTTATTTATTTAATATGTCACTAATTGTCATAATTAAATGAATTCATTAATTTATTTAATTAATTAATCTTATCTACTAAATTAAATAATTATATTTAATTATTTAATTGTTGAAATTAATATTCCTCTCATTTTGAATAAATGAAATTATTTAAAATGTCATCACAATCTTAACTAACAGTTCACTTTGGTAAATAATTGGAAAATCAATTATTTATTATTTCATAAAATCCATAATTTGAATTAACTCAATTCAAAATGGAAGCTAATCTTCCAAAAATCAAGTAATCGAGCAGATTCTTGATTTTCCAAATTGAATCTTCAATTCAACTCTTATCTTCTTGATTTTTTGAATCTCACAAATCAAGCAGTCTTTATCTTCTTCTTTTTTGAAAATCTTTATTTTCTAATTAATTATCTCATTTATTCTCCACCACCGATTTGATTTTCTCAGATGACATCTCGACCACTCACTTAAGGATTTTGCCCTAACCCTGATTAGGGATTGTCAAATTGAATCTTGTCCGCTGATTTTAGGTCTTTGTCAAAAATCAATCTCGTCCATCCATTCAAAATGGAATTTTCTATAAAATGCTATTTTTCTCTCATTTCTACATTATGCACATAGATTACAATATTTTGGCATATTAATACTTACATTAATTTGGCATTTTAGAGTTATTTTTATCATAGTCATTTAGGCATAGGCATTAGGCATTTGTATAAATCCTTCAAAGCTTGGTGTAGGACATAGACATTTATTTGCAGATTGCTCGCTCGTCAAATCTGAGGGCAACACGTCAACCAGCAAGCAAGGAGGTGTTACAAAGGTGAATCATGGAGGCTGCAACAACTATTTGGTATACTTGTTTCATTTACGTTTGCTTCCTTTGTTCTTTGTAATTACTTTGGGTTTTGTCTTTCGCATTGATTTGATAACTTGAATCTAATCCAAAAATAAATCCATTGATACAATATGTTGCATTCATTGTTCTAGGAGAGCATCCAATAATTGCATTTACATTTACATTTAAAAATACATAAACATACATACATACATACATACATATATGTGTGTGTATGTATATCATTTATATTCAGTGTTCAAAAACAACCCATTA
Organism: Sequoia sempervirens; assembly: GCA_007258455.2. Lineage (NCBI taxonomy): Eukaryota > Viridiplantae > Streptophyta > Pinopsida > Cupressales > Cupressaceae > Sequoia > Sequoia sempervirens. The sequence goes on from VDFB02281492.1 coordinate 813,025,273, forward strand.
GGTCTGCACATGGATAAATATTCATAAAATAAGATCTCCCATACATGTTTTGTTGAAACCTAGGCTTGAACCTCTCATTTCACATGATTTTCTTCACAAAAATATTGAGGACAACAACTATACCTTCTTTATTTCTCATCCTACACCCTATTCATGCATCCTACAATTACAACAACATCCATGGGGCCTCTTACACAAGCTACAGTAATCACAAAAAGTGTAAGAGCCCCTTTATATCATGTTTGGACTACAAAATCCTCAAAAATAGGGTAACTCATATTATGATTTGTTGGTGAGCTATATGGACAAAATCATTAGCACCAACTCATTCTTGGAGTCTTATGAAAGAGAAGCGAATTAGGTGGAAATTAAGTACAAACCTTATAGTGTCAAGGTGAATGAGGTGATCAATTTTGATTGGCCAAATGATGAATAGTACCAGAAATGGGTAAATGTATATTTAACTGAGGAAGAGTGAAAAGGAGTAGGCTTCTCACGGTTGACAAATCAGCTATTGCAGTTACAACAAATTCTAGTTTTGTTTTTTGGTGACAGTCTAAGCGTGAAATTCTTGAATTTTTTGTTGATGCATTAACCATTCTCAGCGGGCATGATGAACAAGAAGATTCTCTAGGGAGATTATTGTTGTAAAAAAAATTTGGAATATCATAAGGTAGTTCAATTGGCTAGTGACACATGTACTTTCTGGATCAATGCTTGTTTGCTCCTTCTTTTTCTATAAGAAGGATTTCAAGGCCAGAAGTAAGGGTTAGCAAGTTAGATATTTTTGGTCTTGTCTAGATGAAGTTGTAGAGAAAATTGTAAGGTCTGATGGTTTTAGGGAAAATGCAATTTAGGTTTTGAGTAATTCTATAGTAGGTTTTGAATTCATGGGGATTTGATGTTTTATTGCAATACTAGCATTTGAATTGATATGATTAATTCAAACTCATGTCTCTCCATTGTACAAGCATATCTGAATTTTGAATAAAATGATCAAGGGTTGTTTCGTTCATCTCACTATTATGGTGTATATCATTCTTGTTTTAGGTTTAATTCAAGAAATTAATTAAAATGCTTGAATGGGATTGTAGGTGGATATGTTTTGTATAAGTATTTAATAAGTGGTATTGGGTTAGAATACATAATGATGAGATTATAAAGAAATGTTATCAAGGATCTTATGTGTTATGTGTTAAATCTGTCATAAACCCTTAGATGCTTATAAGTTTGACTCCTCCAATGGATATATGGCACTGATCTAAGTTGTACTTATTTGTATGGTTCAATATTTATTTTCCTTTAGCTAGAGCTTGCTACAAATTGAAAATCAATGACTATCTTATACTTTGAAATGTTGTTGTAGTTATCTCATGCTCCAAATTCTATTTGGTATTATCCTATTATGTTGAGCTATTAAATGAGATTATCTATTGTTGTTAATGTTGTTTATAATGATGGTGAAGACATTGTAAATGCATTAAGGGATCACTCTCCTAGGTCTTGCAAATCCCAAAGTGTAGGAGGTCTTTCAAATCCTCATCAGTTGGTCCAGGTCCTAAGAGCTTCCCTTTATTAGAATTGGCAATTCCATAGGTAGATTAGAAGATCAACCTGCTTACCATAAAAACAACCAACACCTTGCATATGTTTGTGGTGTAGGTATTAAAGAAGAATTTTATGCCTCTAATTTCACTCATTAGATCTACCTTAGCCTAGTATATACTTGGGATAAGTCTACAATTGCTTTAGACTCATGCAATGAATGCTATGTGTGATGAAATCCTAGACCTCAAACAAGATGTGGGTAGATTATGGGAGTTTTTCCAAGACCTGAGGCTGGTGGATAAATATGTGAAAGACTAAGCTGTTTTATTTTTTCTATCTTATCTTATACCATTTTACGAGAATGGGGGTGCCAATGTACAAGAAGATCTTTGGAAACTAGGCATGAAAATTGAAGGTTAAAGAGAATGGGGGTGCCAAACTTACAATACTCATTGCCCCTTGGTTGTCGATTTTCCCTGAGTTCCCTCAACCTCGTCCTCAATGCTAGTATTGACCTTGTTTTCACTCCTCCAAACTCTTCCTCGGCACTGATATTGACCTTGTTTTCACTCCTCCAAACTCTTCATCCTCAATGCTAGTATTGACCTTGTTTTCACTCCTCCAAACTCTTCCTCGGCACTGATATTGACCTTGTTTTCACTCCTCCAAACTCTTCGTTGGCCTGGTATTGACCTTTTTTTAACTACAAACTCTTCCTCGGCACTAGTATTGACCTTGTTTTCACTCCTCAAACTCTTCCTCGACACGATATTGGCCTTTTTCACTCCTCAAACTCCTTGTTTTGTTTTAACTCCAAACTCTTCCTCAATCTGGAATTGACCTTGTTTTCACTACTCCAAACTCTTCCTCAGTGCTAGCATTGACCTTATTTTCACTACTCCAAACTCTTCCTTAGCGCTAGTATTGAACTTTCACTTCTCCAATTTGATGAGCTACAACCTAGTTTTGTTAGGTCTTACAATATGTTAATTAAGTTCAAAATTTTGGCACCATTTAGCTAGGTTTTAATATTCTACAATATAGTTAAGTATATATTAGCTATATTTTACATAATAAATAATATAATTATTCAAGTTATTATAATTATATATTATATTCTTTAGCAAAATTTTAAATATGTATAAAATTATTATAATTAATAATTAATAATAAGTATATTTTTATAGAATACAAAATATAATTAATATAATATATATTTAATATAATAGTAATATATATTAATATGAGAGAGAGAAACTAAATTTTGATTGGTTGTTTCATGTCAACAATCCAAGGATGGCATGTGTCCTTGGGGAGTTATGCTCAAGGTAGCATGCCATTTGATTAAAGATATGATAATTCTCCTTTAAGACCTCTTCAATGTACCCATTGCACACTTAAGGAGACAAAGATAAATATAGGGAAGAAAATATAGAGAGAGAGGGAGATAATCACAAACATACAAATAGAAAGGGAGAGAAAGAGATAGAGAGGGGTAGAAAGACAAAGAGATAAGGATGAATAGTTAGAGATATAGGGAGGGTGATTGATATATCTCTCCCTATCACTCTCTATATCTCTATATCTCCCACTATCTATGTCACTCTCACCTCTTCCCCCCTCTATATATTGAGCTATCTCTCCCTCTCCCCCCTTTCTCTCTCATTCACTCCATCTCTCCCTCCATCTCTCTATCTCTATTTCTCTATCTCCCTCTCACTCCTCTCTCTATCTCTTTCTATCTATATCCTTTCTCTCCCTCCCCCTCTCTATCTCCACCATATCTCCTCCATATCCCCCCTATCCATCAACTCTCTATCTCCACCTCTCTTCCATTCTCTTCCCATATATCTCCATCTCTCTTCTCTTCCCATATATCTCTATCTCTCTCTCTCTTTCTCTCCCCATATCTCTATCTCCCATATATTAACTAAGAGCCACGCAAAGCATATAATAGTATAATTTGGTAAAACTATAATAGTATTTTATTAAACTATAAGTAACACTTATCTTTCTAATGTCAAGCCTTCTTATAAAAATAGTGTTTTATTAAACTATAAGTAGATTATTGTCACCACTCTTCATTCAACATGAAATGCCAAATGTAGCAATTGTTTTGTTGCTTTTTTCAAGTTTCATTAACCAAGCTATTTACTGGGTTGAATAAAGTTGTGTTATGACCCTTCATCTCTTTAAAATAATTAGGCAATATTAGTGATATTAGGAAGGAGAGAAAACTAAACACCTTCAAAATAGGGTTATTTTTGGGTTTGTTGGTTTTCTTTGTATACTATATACTTAGTTCCTCTAGGATAAATAAGTAACTTTAAATCATTTTCTTAGTTGTGTATCCTAACTAATATAGAGTACGCTTTTTATTTTAATTGAGTACTACATAATAGTTTATGTGCTCAAAGAATTGTTTCCATTCTTTGTAGTTATTACATTGGAATACAAATCATATTTAATTTCATGCCAATATACTTCTTTCATAAAGATATTTGTTTGAAATAAGTGCTTCATAACCCATCTAATCAAATGATAATTAACCTATCAAAAAGGAAATAGGAATTTTCTAAAGAAAAGAACACTTGACCCAATCATAAGTGTATGGCCTTCGAAGAAAGGAGTGATCCACCTTAGCAATAACAACTACCTGATTTAGACCTGGGTATGTGTAGGATCAAGATAGGCCAAAAAGTGGCAACATGAAAAAAGTGGCATTTTGAACATGCCAAAAAATGAAAAAATCCGAGTTGACTTTTTTTTTGGGTTGGCTGTCAGTACATTGCACCATAGCAATTCCCAAGCCAAAGTACTACAAATTGGATATCCAATTTTTTTTGGATATCCAATTCATGTCTAATATCTAATTTGAAAAAAAGTTTAAAATGTAATATTTTGGGGCTATAAATTGGATATCCAATTTTTGCACACATATACCCAAGAGTAATTAGGAGGTGGAGGGTGGGTGGGTGAGAGAGAGAGAGAGAGAGAGAGAGAGAGAGAGAGAGAGAGGTGGAAAGGGAGAGAGAGAGAGGGAGGGAGAGAGAGAGAGGGGAAAAGGGAGAGAGAGATATATAGAGAAATAAAAAGGAGGGGGAAGGGAGAGGGGGAAGAGTATTGAGGGTAGAGAATATAAGGTTTAAGGGTTGAGGGATGAGGGGGTAGGAGGGAGAGACCTGAGAAAGAGAGATAAAGGAATGGAGGGTTAAGGGTAGAGGGTAGAGGGTTTAGGGTTAATGGGAGAGAGATAGAGGGATTCAGTGAGTGAGAGAGAGACTGAGAGAGAGGAGGGGGATGTTGAAGATGCTTGAAGGAGAGAGGAGGGTGGGAGAGAGATGAGTGAGGAGTGAGAGAGAAAAGACCTAAGAGAGAGGAAGAAGGGTAGGAGGGAGAGACTTGAGATAGAGTGAGTGAGAGAGTGAGAGAGAGAGAGACCTCCAAGAGGGAGTAGTAGAGAGGTAGAGAGAATTAGGAGGGCAAGGAGAGGTAAGAATGTTGAGGGTAGAGGATAGAAGGTTTAAGGGTTTAGGATTTAAGGGTTTATGGTTGAGGGTTTAGGGATGAGGGTAGGTGGGAGAACTTGAGAGAGAGAGAGAGGGAGGGAGTGGGAGAGAGATAAAGGAAGGGAGGGTTAAGGGATTAGGATTTAGGGTTTAGGGTTAAGGGAGAGAGATAGAGTGGTGGTGAGTGAGAGAGAGACCTAAGAGAGAGGAGGGGGTAGGGTATTGAAGATACTTGAGAGAGAGAGGGAGGGAGTGGGAGAGAGATAGAGGGAGGGAGGGTTAAGGGTAGAGGGTAGATGGTTTAAGGGTTTAAGGTTTAGGGTGGAGGGGATATAGATAGAGGGAGTGAGTGAGTGAGAGAAAGACCTAAGAGAGGGAGAAGTGGTAGGAGGGAGAGACTTGAGATAGAATGAGTGAGTGAGTGAAAGAGAGACCTTAGAGAGGGAGTGGTAGAGAGAGGTAGAGAGAGAGAGAATTAGGATAGGGAAGGGAGAGGGGAAGAGTGTTGAGGGTAGAGGATAGAAGGTTTAAGGTTTTAGGGTTTGGGGTTTAAGGGTTAAGGGTTTAGGGATGAGAGGGTAGGAGGGAGAGACTTGAGATAGAGATAGAGGGAGGGAGTGGGAGAGAGTTAATGGAAGGGAGGGTTTAGGGTTAAGGGTTTAGGGTTTAGGGTTTATGGTTTAGGGTTAAGGAGAGAGAGATAGAGGGAGTGAGTGAGAGAGAGATCTAAGAGAGGGAGAGGGGGTAGGATATTGAAGATACTTGAGAGAGAGAGAGGGAGGGAGTGGGAGAGAGATAGAGGGAGGGATGGTTAAGGGTACATGGTAGATGGTTTAAGGGTTTAGGGCTAAGGGTGGAGGGGAGAGAGATAGAGGGAATGAGTGAGTGAGAGAAAGACCTAAGAGAGGGAGAAGGGGTAGGAGGGAGAGACTTGAGATAGAGTGAGTGAGTGAGTGAGAGAGAGACCTTAGAGAGGGAGTGGTGCTAGGTGGGAGAGACTTGAGAGAGAGAGAGATAATGGGAGTGTAAAGGCTAGAGGGTAGAGTTTTTAAGGGTTTAGGGTTTAGGGTTTAAGGGTTAAGGGTTCATGGTTTAGGGTTTAGGGTTATGGGTAGTGATGGAACTTCAAAGTTTTGTTCTTTGCATTCTATTCTATCCTGCCTTGTGTCTCTAGTCATCTATGGTGTTTGGGAAAATCCTAAGGTTGGTGTTTTACCTTCATCTTCATGTAAAACCCTAGAGTTCATCTTCCACCTTGGATGGGATCTATTTGGCCGTTACTTTTTGGGAAGGCTTTAAAATGACTTAAGCCCCATCACTTGGTCTAGGCTTGGCCTCCTTTTGTTTTATTGGTTTATTTCCTTCACATGACTTTTATTTTCCTAAGTATTTTTTTGGTCATGTATTCCCTTGTTAAAACAACTTATGTCATTGTTTTTCATCGACCTAGTGATGTCCCCTTATTCCTTTAGGGGAGAGGGCCCAATAGTCATGCACGCTAACTTTCTCAACATGTAGCAATTGACTGGAATATCGTAGAACCCTCATTTTTTTTTTGAAATGTAGACTGGTCTCTTATTTATCTATAACTAAAGTTTGGAGGTGTGACTCATGATGCAACTCGCCACATCGGCAGATATTTTGAGAATTGTCTAAAATTTGACTTTTTAAAGGTTCAACCAAAACTTAATCATGGAACCCCCAATAGTTGAACCAAAAAAATATCATTTGTTGCTTGTAGAATATGATATTTTTATTTAAATTAAAATTAATATACAAGCTAAGTGGACAAAATACTTATTGATAACCATAAATCTTTGATATCTCTACCTTTTATATTCAACACTTATGGACTAATAGTTGAACACAAAAAATCTATTTGTTGTTATAAAAACAACACATAATGATTTAAAATACAACTTATATTGAACAAAAATGGACCAATAACTTTGAACACTAAAACTTTTTGAAAATCCTTTAGATTTAATGGGAAAATACATGTTATTTATTGTGCTCACCTTTTATATTTGTGATAGGACAAACTATTAATATAAAATTATCCAACGCTTGTACATTGCTACCCCAATTGTTCTACACATAAGAACAATATTTTTTCACTATGATAACAATACTTGTTTCAATGAGTGTCTTATTTTATTAAATGAGCATTTTATTTTGTAAATGATATACTTATAGTGGAGAGTTGTGATGTTTTATTTGAAACAAAAAAAATACTTATTTCACTTCTTCATGAATGTATTTATGTTTTTTTCATATAACATTTGGAGGTTCTCATGTGTTCATTATGGGTCCATTTTTTATCAACATTTGGTTTTTTCTTTATTTACATTTGGACTGTTTATTTACAATATATAGTATAAATATGTGGTAAGACTGGGTATTATCATCATGATTGAGTGTTCCCTCTCCCCTAATAAATGTTTTTATTTTGCACCCCACATGACTACTAGGCCCTCTCCCCTAATAAATGTTTTTATTTTGCAGAGGGATAAGTTCACATGGCCGTAGATCAATCGTTGTGTAATCTCTACCATTCCCCGCCATCCTGCGATGACCCCACTAGTTGATCATGATATCACAGGCGAGTGCCACATGTCTCATCCAGTGAATCCGAAGGAATGATAAATACTTTGATGCGTCTTTAATACATTATGTTGTGGATTACTAAAGCAGTTATAAGATGCATGTGTTTTAAATCAGCGAAGATGTTATAATCCCCATAGAAAGGTGCTTGATGGTTAATAACAAAGCTGGCGACTATCTTAAATGAACATGATTGGTGATGGTTGACATCCATGGTTGCCCGCCATTGCATGATCAAAAGTTACGAGGTATTTGTTCATTGTGATATCACAGATGAGCGCCATGTGTCTCATCCAGTGAAGCCGAAGGAATGATAAATACTTTGATGTTTCTTTAATACATTATGTCGCAGGTTACTAAAGTAGTTATAAGATGCATGTGTTTTAAATCAATGAAGATGTTATAATCTCGGTAGAAAGGTGCTCGATGGTTAATAACAAGGCTGGCAACTGTGTTGAACGAATAGGATTGCCGATGGTTTAGATCCACGGTTGCTTTCCATCGCATGATAAAAAGTTCATAGGTCTTTATTGATTCTTATATCACGGGAAAGCACCATGTGTCTCATCCAGTGAAGCTGAAGGAATGATAAATACTTTGATGTGTCTTTAATACATTATGTCATGGGTTACTAAAGCAGTTATAAGATGCACATGTTTTAAATCAATGGAGATGTTATAATCTTGGTAGAAAGGTGCTTGATGGTTAATAACAAGGCTGGTGACTGTGTTGAATGAATAGGATTTGTGATAGTTGAGATCCACGATTTCCTGCCATCACGTGATCAAATTTTTTGAGGTATTTATTGATTGTGATATCACGGGTGATCGCCACGTGTCTCATCTAGTGATGCCAAAGGAATGATAAATACTTTGATGCGTCTTTAATACATTATGTCTGAGTTACTAAAGCAGTTATAAGATGCATGTGTTTTAAATCAACATAGATGTTATAATCTCGGTAGAAATGTGCTTGATGGTTAATAACAAGGTTGGCGACTATGTTGAATGAACATGATTTCCAATGGTTGAGATCCACGGTTGCCCGCCATCACGTGATAAAAAGTTGTGAGTTCTTTATTGATTGCAATATCATGGGCGAGTGCCACATGGATCTCCTTGGCAATGAGTAGTATGGTAAAAAATTGATATATTTATTTTATTTTATTTATTAAATACTTACTAGCATATATATTATTTATTAATAATATAGATAAAATATGTCGAGAGATATCCTTTTGGTGCATCTATTGTACTATTATAAAATAGGTGCCTCGACAAAGATATCTCTTGTAATATTTTATATATAATAATAAATAATATATGTGCTAGTAGCATTTGCAGCACAACATGAAACACAAGATTATAATTACTTTTAGTAATAGAATTAAGGTTAGGGTTAGATATATATTTAGTTAGGGTTGGGGTTAAAAATAGTGTCAGTGTTAGTTTTACGATTAAGTTTAGGGTTAGAGTTAGAGTGAGAATTATTGTTGAGATTGAATCATAACCCTAATCTAGCCTTAACCTTAAACCTAATTGAACCCTAACCCTATTTTTAATTGAACTTTAACTCTAACCCCAACCCTAACTATCATTGAACCCAAAGATTTGTCTATAGAACCACAACTCTAATTAAATGGTAAGCCTAACCTAACCTTAACCTAATGTTAATCCCAACCCTAAGTCTATCTATAATTATAATCCTAACCCTTCTAATTTTAAAGTCCATAAAATATTTATTATCTATTTAGTTTTACTAATTATCCAATACAATACAATTAAATTAAATTAAATATTCATTTTAAATTAATTAAACAATTATTAATTAGAATTTTAGAATAAATTAAGAAATAAGATCTATATAAAATCAACTTTTCTTTTTTTGTGTCCAAATCATTTCATTTTCTAAAATTATACTAAATTCTAGATATCATAATTAAACAAAAAATTATTCTATTATAATCCTAACCCTAGTTAACCCCCTATTTTGGACTCTAACCTTACCCTAATTGAACACTAAATCTAATTGTAATTGAGCCACTACACATGAAGTCTACCCCTAATACTAACCTAACTTAATCAACCTATGAACTGCTTGATTCATAATCTCCTTCCCAAGCCTAATTTAACAAAACTAAAACTTGTAATTAAGTATTAACCCTAATTGAACACTTATTGAATAGTAGAATTGTTGTACCAACCTAACTTTGAACTGGGTTGAACTCTAATCCTAACCCTAACACTAATTCTTATCCTAATTGAACCTGAACCCTAACCTTAACCTTGACCCTATTTGAACTCTTATTGAATTCATAACCTTAATTAAACCCCAATCTCATCCTCAATCCTAACCCAAATTGAACATTAATTGAACCCTAAACCTAGCCCTAAGTGAACACTAATCCTAATTGAACTGTAACTTTTTAGTTGAAAATATTAAAGTGCCTTAGATTTTCCCATTAATTGTCATTTATCATTCAATTCCTAATAGAACTCCAAAAATTTATACTTTTATAATGTTTTAATACACACCTAATATTAAGGGTTAAGGGTTTAGGGGTTTTAGAGTTTAAGGTTAAGGGGAGTTAGAGTAGAGGAGAGAGATAGAGGGAGTGAGTGAGAGAGAGACCCAAGAGAGGGAGAGGGGGTAGGAGGGAGAGACTTGAGAGAGAGAGAGAGAGAGAGAAAGGGTAGAGGGTAGAGGGTTTAAGGGTTTGGGGTTTAAGGGTTTAGGGTTATGGGTAGAGAGGAGAGAGATAGAGGGATTATGTGAGAGAGAGAGGGAGGAAGTGGTTTAGAGATAGAGAGTAGAGGGTTAAGGGTAGAGGGTAGAAGGTAGAAGGCTAAGGGTTGAGGGGAGGGAGATAAGAGTGAGTGAGAGAGAGGTGGTAGGAGGGTGACTTGAGAGAGAGGGAAAGAAGGAGGGAGTGGGAGAGAGATATGGGGTAGAGGTTTTAAGGGTTTAGAGTTTAAGGGTTAAGGGTTTAAGGTTTACGATTAAGGGTTTAGGGTTTAGGGTTTAAGGGTAGAGGGGAGTCACATAAAGGGAGTGAGAGATAGATAAAGGCCTAAGAGAGAGAGAGGGGGTAGGGGGGAGAGAATTTAGAGAGAGAGAGAGAGGGTAGAGGGTTTACGGTTTATGGTTTAGGGTTAAGGGGAGAGAGATAGAGGGAGTGAGTGAGTGAGAGAGAGACCTAAGAGAGGGAGAGGGGGTAGGATATTGAAGATACTTAAGAGAGAGAGAGACGAAGGGAGTGGGAGAGAGATAGAGGGAGGGAGGTTTTATGCCTTGCATAACCACCCCATTTTGATTTGGAACAAAATGGGTCCCTCTTTCTCTTTCTAGTTTCTTTTGCTTTTGGTTACTTTCTTTCCTCCTAGGGGTGCTTCTATTTTCTACCTAGGTTTGTCCTTTGTTTAGTCTGATTTAAATTTTGGTTCTATCCCAGCTTCAGTTGGTTTCCTTATTGATAAGTATTCAATGAAATAATCACAAACAAAGTGTATCTTATGGTAATATATCTTATGTCCTTCTGATGACTAATGGAGGCATTGGTTTTGCAAGATTAAACCCTACACTTGATGATATTTTCTGAGGGAGCTTAGTTGGAAGGCATTCCCCAATCCAATTGGTCATAAAAATTAGCTAAGGCAAAAGTTGGCAAGACCCCAGAGATGTCACAGTGAGTGAAATTCATGTGCAAGAATCTATCAACAAGAGGTCAATCAGAGTCCCAGTGACTAGGGGCTTTCCATTGGCATTGATGTTTCTTTCGAAGAAAGGTCTCAACGAATCCATAAATTTTCACCAACTAGCAAGGACCAGGCTAACACCTCGGCAAGAGATATGTCTTCGGTAAAGGGTTTCCCCAAGTGTTTTGTGTCCTTCCGACCACCGATAAAGGTATGCCTTTTGGCAAAATAATTTCCTTCAGAGGGAGGTCTCGGTGAATACATTTGATCCCACCGACAAAGCCCAAAGGGGGTCTATCGGTGTGAGGTCCTGCAGTCTTCCTGACCTAGAATGTCCCACCATCATGTTGCTTCGTCAGGGAGAGAAAGGGATTGTCACAGTGACAAAAGGTGTGCTTATGGAGATCCCTCGGTGAAACATAATGTATCTATAGGATGTATCTCCGAGAAGGGAATGTTATGGCGACACAAGTAGAGTGAAGGAAGGAATATCGATATGACCACAAGAGAGGTCTTGGTGATAACAGAGTTCAGCGAAAGGAAGTCTCGGTTGGTGAAAAGTCTCACTGACCAAAGGAAGTCTCAATGACACGAAGGAAGCTCCCCAAGAGAAAGGTGGCTTCGGCAAGATGTTTCACTAATGGGTTGAACTCTTTCTGAAGTAAAATGGTATCATAAAAAATGGAGTGGCTTTGGCAGGAGGTCTCGCCGATAGAGATGTCTCGGGGAAAGGAAACGAGTTTGGCGAAAGGTCTCGCCGACATGAACGAGCTCGCCAAAGGGTAAGGGGATTCAGTAAGATGTCATGCTGAGGGGATGAAGTCTGGCTAAAATGAAATTGTATCTCAGTGAGATGTCTCACTGGTGGCCATCGGTCTTGCCGAAGGGATTGTCCCCTCGGTGAAGTATTTTGAATTTGCCAGGTGTTATCCCCGAATGGTAGGTGTCCTGCTGAAACATATGTAGCTTAGTGAAGGGTTATGCTTTCACCATAAAGTCTTGGAAAAGAAAGAAGGTCATGCCAAAACAAAAGGGGCGGAGCTCGAGCCTAAGGGGATAGGAATGAAATCAAGGAGAAAAGAAAGGGGCGATAGGAAGTCTCACTGACCCGGAGGGGTCTTACCGATGCAGAATGGGCTCGCCAAATGAAGGACTTTGACATGACCTCTTGTTGATGTGCTTAGGTCTTGTCGATAGTGGTGGATTCACAAATAAGGGACATTGGTATGACTCCCACAACTAGTTGAAACATCTTGTCGACTATCTAATGTCATGTCAATAGTTGATAAAAATTATAATTGCATTGGTTAGACACCAATGGTGTCTCACCAACATGCGATGCCATTTGAATCACCTTTGACTACCAAGGAATCCTATGTGGCCTCTGTTCCTCCAATCAAAAGAAGATGACCTATTGACCAATTGACCATCCCTGTGTAAGAAGACCAACAAAATGCAAACGAGATGGATTCATTCTGAGACTAGAGGGTGATGGATCAGCTTGAGCAATGGTGTTCAAATCTGCAAGGAGGCCCGATGGTGCTTCTAGAAGATGGTCAATGTGCAGAGAAGTCTAGAACATGAAGGAAGCCAAAGAAGGAAGAAACTATGACTCATAGGGATAGTTGTAGTAGCCATCAACAGAGATTGATCAACATTAATGGTAAAGTGCCCTAGAGCATTCAAGGTGACCACAACAGAGTTCAAGATAGACATGGAGACAAAAAAAAAAAATGCTACAACTACCAAAAGATCTAAAAGGCTTCTCTTGAGGACGGAAATCCTTCATCAGCATGGACAACAGGGCTTCACATTGAATGCAGTATTGACTCTACTCAGAAAGACTTAAGAGTCAACTCTCCTGAAGTAGATATTTTGTGAAAATCCTAAAATAGTAGCAGTGCGTTCCTTTTTGTACATTCTGTATATAAGGAATTATAGCCTCTTTGAAAAGGTTATAACTTTTAGAGAACTTCCAAGATAGTTAAGGTTAGAAGATATAAGATTAAAAGTTAAGAGCAACAATAGAGTAGGAATTTTCTAAAGCAGAAGGAGATAGAGTTGCATCTCGATTCTTAGTAATGAGAGCTTCTTTTGTCTCCTTAGTTAGGATTTAGATTCAACAATAGACTGTAATGTATTTTCCAAGTTCTCTTAGTGTAGATGGAAACAATCTGGAGCCACAAATTCTCTATACACTGGTGATTGTGCCAACTTTGTAAATATTGCTTATATGTTTCATTAATAGTAGAAGCAATCAGACCTTAATCTACTTCAGATTGTGTTTCAGAATGATGTTTATCTGCAATTAATCATTTGATTTGTGAAATTTTCAAGGAATGAGATGTTCTTTTGTGTTTTACTTAAACTAGTAACTGGCAATCTACTATTGAAATTAGCACTGTGAATGAAAGAGGCTATGTGTTAATCACAAGTTTACTTTGTTCTACAATTTTCATTTACAATTCCTTGAAGCTAACAAGTCTGGTTAAAGTTGGATGAATTATTTCTCTTTTCTGTTTCAAAACTCTAATCTATCTTTTGTCGCTTCTTTAAAAACCCCAGTTAAACTAGGTTTTATTTCATGTTTGATCTTAGAACAATCCAAAATCTCAACACCAGCAGGCCCCTTGAACATTACTTCCACATTAACCACTGAGGGACATTAGTACAGTTGAGAACCAACTACATAGACCTTGGGAGCTAAGATATCCATGTGATCATCTTTCTCTTTCAAGAGAAACAAAATAGCAATATTTTGTTTGCATGTTGTTGTTTCACTTGGACCGTTAACAGGAACTAGCGCTAGGAGGGCCTAGAAGGGAAAACTGGATAAAGTTGGGTTTCCATCTTTAGAAAGGTCCCATAGAGTTCTTCGGTCAACTGAAAATCCACCACCCTTGATAGAACTCAAGACCCCAACAAGACACAAGAGTCATAAGCATGGCTCAACCATCATACCACCCTTGTCAACTCCACTCACTCCACTAGGCTTTCACCAATACCCCACTGGGTACCCATCAATCCACCATCTAATCCATCTCAACTTCCATCATAGCTAGTTCTACCCATACAATAGCTAGCTCAGCCACCACCACCACCAATGGAATTCTTTCAGAATAATCCCTCTCCATTATCACTTAGGAAACGATTCATTAGGATTGGTTGAATCTCATGGTGCTTCTCCAAAAAATTAGAATCCATCATGATTCTCCATAGGCATCTATCATCACTTCTTTAATAATGCTTGATCTTTGACAACAAAATGAGCTTGAAGACCTATAAAAATACTATAATGCTAGTCCAAAAATTTACTCTTTCTTTCTTCTTGAATATGAATGATTGCTTTTAGGACTTGAAATCATGAACATCTCTAGATTCTTATGTGAAATAACATTATATTTATACATAACTTAAGATGAATTCCCAAAATTCAAATATCACAAGCTGATATCAGATCTTTGATTTCAAATCATGAAAACACTACAAAAAACATATCCAAAAGATGGGTCCTAGGTCTTAGTGAGGACCCATTTTCCAAGTAGAGAATGGGTCCTAGCTCATTTAGGTAGGACATACTTCAGGGAATCTGAAAGATCATGTGAAAATAGGGTCCTAGGATCTAGCGAGGATCCATTCACTGTGTGGCAAATGGGTCCTAGGTCACTAACCTAGGACACACACCTAAAATTAAGTGTTGTGTAATATCATTTATGAATGTCGGGTTTCATCCCTCAAAATTTGTGTTTAATTAGGCTTGGATTCGAATTAAAGGGACCAATTAAGTAAATCAAGCTCAATTAATTAATAAATCCCTAGATTAGTGTGAAATTTTAAAGATACACTTTACCACACCTTAAATAAGGCACAATTAAGTCCATTTAGTTTAAAACGGCCCTAAACTTAATGTGAATGTGTAAAACACATTACAACACTAAATTAATGCAACATTAGGTTCATTTTATTGTTAATGTGGATGCTTGTTTTCTACCTTATTCAAAAAAAAAAGTAGTATTGTTAGTTAAATTAAGCAACCCAAAAAAAGCATCCCTATGAGATATTGACTCATGCTAGATATGCCAAACAAGACACTAAAATACCAAAGAAGTTAAATAAAAGTATATGAAAACATGGTCAAACCCTATCCCATTATGGGAGTGGTGCTCCTTTTATGTGAGAAGGACACCCTTTCCCACCCTCATGTTAAGCTTCCAAAATGATGAACAAAATGTGATGAAGATGCAAAGATGGAGATTAAAGTGCCTATAATGAAAATGATTGAGAATGTGGATGATTGTGGATAGAGAATGCTTCTATTTATAGAGTTGAAGAATTGAAGAATGGAGAGATTGGAGGAATGTGGGACTCAAAGAAAGCCAATGAGATTGTGACACTTGTCACAAGGCTAATGGTTGGAGGTGGAGCACATTTTGGGGAATGTGCAATTAAAGACGATGTAAGAGGATGTGGGTGAGAATGTAAGAGAGATTAATGCATGCGGTTGGAGATATAAGAGGGGTGTAAGAGGCATTAATATTTAAGCAATAAAGTCAAATAAGTGGAGTTATTGGAGGAATATTCCCAAAGCATATGCTTTTGTGAGGGAAAATAGAAATTAATTAATTAAAAGAATTGATTTTCATGTACATGTGGGTTAGTTAATTAGGGGTTGAGAATGGGTAGCTAGGATTAGGAGTTAATTAATCCAGAATTAATTAACTTGGAGGAATTAGGGAATTTGACATTTGATTTGAATAATTTGATGAACATTAGTTAATTAATCTAATAAATTGATTTATTTGACTAATAGAGGAATTTGATGATAATTGATCAAAATAGGTGCATAATGTCAGAATTATTTTAGTGTCTACATTTTTCCCCTCTTTGAAGCAATGCACCAATTGCGTTCTTTCAAAGACTGACACTACCAAGATAAAAATTCAAAAATTTCTTGACTCTTTTAGATGCCCCACTATTTCCCCAATAGAAATAATTAAGTCGGTACACTGCCCTCTCGAGAGATTGGATGAAAATTTCAATTTCAGTTTGATCTCATGACAAATATGCTTTATGGATGTATGAATGGTTATGGATGGTTATGAGATGCATAGACTAATAGATCTATTTTATGATGACAATGCAAATGAGATGTTGTTAAGATGCTTAGAATAACAAACAACTTAAATGATGATAGAATGCATGTGAGGTGGATGATGTTTCCTATTATGATGAAATGTATGAGTATGCAGGATGAGTACGTGCTGACATTTTATGAATGTACGATGGATGCATTGATGTTTTGGTGGATGTTATAATAGCATGTTAACATGAAGAAGATAGAAGAAAGAGAGGGATCAACCCTTGATTTCGAGAAGATGCAGAATTCCAACAAGTCAATGAGTCGTCGATACTTTATTAGATATGCTAATGAATGATGATGATGTACTTCATATCTAGGGATTAGGGATGTAAAGAGAATAACTTTACTTATGTTTTATAACACACATAGATACGATGCATCAAGGTATAGAAAACTAGGACGACATAGTATCTAGTGTGATGGACTTCAACTCAAGAAACATACATGAGTATCCTCGTTCACACTTGACAAACAAAACTTTGTTAGTGTATTTCAGACATTTCAAACATCTTGGACCGAAACACAGAAAGGAAAAGCCTCCCAATGTAATATTCAAAAGGATATCCTATAGAAGTTGAAAAAACAACTTCACAGTCCCCAAGAACACCTACAAGCAATCACCTATCACATGCACAAGATATTCAGAACAAAACAACAAAAGTTTTGTAAACTCTCAAAGCCAATGTGTGAAAGCAAGAATTAGAATATTGATTATTGAATGAATTGTTTTACAAATAATACAAAAGCCTTCGAAAAAGTCAATGATGCAATAAAGCAAGAAAAAGCAACCCTAATCTTATCTTGAGCAAAAAGATAGCTCAATAAGATAAGATAAGAATTAAATGATAATTATCCTAGGAAATAAATAATTACCTAAGTAAACTTATCCTGAAGTGTATTTAAATAATTAATTACACCAACACCCCCCATAAGTGCAACTTAGGGAGAAGCAAATTATTATGCAAAGATGAGTCCCGACAACAAGGCCTGATCAGGTACTCATTTACAAATGCAATGCAAAATAAATCAAATAGGGTAAAGGAGAAAACCACATGGGAACAAAACTCCTCCCCAAAATAGAATGTAATAAACTACCTAAGTGATGAAAAAAGGAGGACTCCATAAGACCCCCCAAGGACACCATTCATCACAAAGATACATGAAAGAATCCCCCCATAAGAGAGGAAGAAAGAGACCACAGATCCCCCCCAGAATGAAGTAACTCCAAAAGAAGTGAAGAAACTACATCTCCAGGAAGAAGTGAGAGGGAAGAGGTCGAATGAAAGAAATCTATGAAGGTGGAATAGGTGCAGCCCAAGATGTCTCCACAGAAGCAGGTGTGACCTCAACAAATGAAGAAGCCGAAGTAGGTGAAGACTCAATCGAAACCTCCAAAGATGTATGATCAACTAGATCCTGCTGCACTGAAATAGAAAAAGCAACAGGAGGTGGAGGAGATGGAATGGAAGGCTCGAGAATAGAATCAGAAGTGAGAACACCAATGTTCAAGAAGCCAAATCTCTCCTCTGAAAGATGATGCACACTTGAAGTGTGAGGAACAGTTGTAGAAACAGAAACACCACTAGTAGCAAAATCAGTGAAAGAATGCAACCGAGATGAGTGATCCACTATCCTAGTAGCAATAACTACTCTACTCTCCAAGTCTTTGATGATAACTGAATCAGGTGTGAACTCCACAGATCTCCCATTGCCCCCGTGTGTTATTTGATAGATGAAAAGAAGGTTATTTGTCAAGTGAGGGACACGCAAGACATCCTAAAAGGAGTGATCCCCAAAACTAATAGACCCCTTCCCTGTAACAGTCATGTAAGTGTTGTTTACCATCAAAATGGGAGACATAGTGCAAGGCTCAAAGGAAGTGAACATAGACTGCAAAGATGCCATATGATGAGATGCTCCTAAATCGAGAAGCCATCTCCCTGATCCAATACCTGAAGAAGCACAAAGAGCATGTCCCTTCATATCTGATGAAGTATGTAAACTAGCTATGCCTATGTTATGCTGCTTTGAAGAAGAAGAATGAGGAGAAGAAGATGATGCAGACATCCTAGAAGGAAAATCAATTTGTTGTTTCTGAAGAAGATGTTTCAGCTCATCGATGTCCTTGTAATAATTATTTTTTGCAAGTCCTTCCCTCTTGCAATATGCACATGTAGACTTCTCCTTCCTAAATGATTTCCCCTTAGAAGATGAGGATGAATCTGAGGACTCCTTTTGTTGCTCATGAGGTTTGGAATCCTTTTGTTTCTATTTTTTGCCTTTGCCTATAGAAGCCTTCTGATCTCTGTGCTCTTGTGATGCAATAAGTTCCTGTGAAGAGGAAGAAGGTTTCACCATACCCATGCTAGCTAACTTAGCTTGCTCTCAAGTGAGAGATGAAGCAAATTCATCAAGAGATGGCATAGTGAATCTTGTACCAAGTGCATCCCTAGTGGCATAAAAGGTAGAAACAAAAATTGAATAATCATGTCCAAGCTTAGAATGAATGGACAATATCAACTAAGAGTCTTCTTTCTGAACACCACACTGTGACAACTATAATCTAAGAAACTTGAGTTTGTTGAAAAAATCCTAGATGCTATCAAAATCCCTAGGATTTAAGCCAATAAGCTCATTCTCTAACTGAAACCCTCTCATAGTATCCTGCTTCCCAAACAAAGACTCCAAAGTAGCCCATATGTCATTTAATGTAGTGCAAGATTCAATGTGAAAAAGAAGGTTAGAGGAGAGAGACAGACATAATGTACCATAATCCTCATCACACCTATTAAACCATTTTCTCTTTTCAGTAGCACCTGTACGTTCAATTTTTGTACCCATGGTTACCCTATACAACCCTTTATGTTTCAAGTGAATCTAAATTTGTTTTTTCTAACCAAAATAGTTGAATGGAGTAAGGGGTGCAATGTTGTGTAAATCCATGAGAGAAAACAACAGTAATATACTCTCAAATAAAAAAACAATGCTGGCTGATCTCAAAAAAATTAGCTTGATTGCACGCTTCCCAAGAAAATGACTAAAAAGATAAAGGATGAGATCAAACAGAAATATTAGATACTTGGTAAAAAAATGAAAAAATAGGTTTGACATTTATGTAGAGCACTGAACTAGCTTTCCAATTCCTATTTGTTTTTGAAAAACAGAGCCAGAAAGCAAAAGTTACGCCTATTAGAGTGAAAATAACTTTTGGCTTTGATAGTGAAAAAAGCATCAAAACAGAAAAATCAGAAAATGAAACCACCACCATCAAATATGTCATCGAATTAGCTCTCCGACAACTATTTATTTTTGAAAAAATACCTCCGTTTACAAAAGTTATAAGCAAATGAAAAAAAGGCCTGAAAATGAGACCTCTAGCCTAAACAAGGGCAAAAAACTGGCCCTCAGGGGCTAAATATTTTGGCCCTTGGTTGTACATGTGACCGACAGCTGCACATAAAGTCCTCCGGGGTCTTAAATGCAGCCCATAGTCATAGATGTGACCACCAGCGGGCGCTGAGGGGCTTATTGCCCGGCAGGGGCTTGCAAGGTTGGCTACCGGTCGCAATATGACCATGGGCTGACCTTGGGGGCAGAAGACCGGCTGAGCAGCTGAGGAGAGCACCGCTGGTGGTGGGGGAGCGGTGGGAGGCTACTGGGTGGTGGGATGGCAGTGGAGTTGGTTTGAACTGGCCGCATAGGATTTCCTACATGTTTTGTATTTTTATTTTTTTTTTGCACATTTTTCAAGAAATGGCCTCGATCTGTGTGCTGGGGAGGTCATATGGCCTCTGGCTAATTTTTTTTTCCTTTTTTTCAACTTTCACCTAAATCGACAAAATGAAAGGAATTTCTATGGTTTTTGGACGCTTTGATCGCGATGGCGACGTCTATTTGAGCCCAAAGTGCTTTGAAAATTTGGCTACCCCCAGATCCATAGAAAATCAATCTGACTTGAAACCCTTGCACAAAAAAATATGCTGTGAGAGAATATCTTCAGATCATGAACAAGCAGCGACAGGTCTGGAGCTCTGATACCATGTAGAAGTTGAAAAACCAGCTTCACAGTCCCCAAGAACACCTGCAAGCAATCACCTATCACATGCACAAGATATTCTGAACAAAATAACAAAAGTTTTGTAAACTCTCAGAGCCAATGTGTGCAAGGAAGAATCAGAATATTGATTATTGAATGAATTGTTTTACAAATAATACAAAAGCCTTTGAAAAAGGAAATGATGCAATAAAGTAGGAAAAAGCAACCCTAATCTTATCTTGAGCAAAAAGACAGCTCAATAAGATAAGATAAGAATTAAATGATAATTATCCTGGGAAATAAATAATTACCTAAGTAAACTTATCCTGAAGTGTAATTAAATAATTAATTACACCAAGATATCCAAAACATCCTCCATACACAATAAAAGAAATTAGCATGACCAATGTTATATTAGAAGAATATCCAACAAACACAACAGACAAAAGATAATGTTCAATTCCCCACTCCTTTTTCTCTAAATTGTTCCAATTAGATATCATTGAGAGGTCATTGGAATGATTACAGATAAATTAAAAAAAAAAAGATCAAGTAAAAAGACAAGCTAATGTTCTTCATACCTCTAGCCAAAGGGATGCATTTTTCTTAGGATAAGTATCTAAAGAGATTTCCAAAGATAATGCCCATTTTACGAAGGATGCATCCTAGGACATGTTAGTGGATGGTGGCAAGTTGATAGGTTGTTTGAAAATTTCATTGATATAAGGTTTGATTGACATGTTTGGGAATGATCAAGAGTTTGATATTGCATTTTAAAAGTTTGTTGTTTGATTTTTATCTTGCATTTGAAGCTTGATTTTTCTGATTGTTTCTATTTTTTTGCCAAAGGATGAAGGTGATGGTTGATTTATTTGGGATTATTGATTATTGTGGGTGAAGTGAAATGAGACGGATGGATTTTTTTAAATATTTGGATGTTTTTAAAATGTTATGAGGATTTTTTTTTTAAATTTTTGAGTTATTTAAATGTTTTAGTGTTTTGGTGTCTTAGGGGATCATCAATGATGGCCTTGCCTATGTTTAAGCTCAAAGACAACATGGTTTATATGGGTATGTGCAGGATCATGATGGGCCAAAAAGTGGCAATATGATGGGTATGTGGCTGACGACATTTATTTTACCTAAAATTGATGAAACAAAAAGGGTTTTTAAAGGAGATTCTTAGCTTTCGACCAATATAAATTATGCTTTACTTTGAATTTAAGAAGTAATTATTATTCATTTTCTATTTGAATTATGACTAAAGTCTGGACTGATAGGCTGATTGAAAAACATTTATAGCTTTCAAATGGTATAACATTTTTTGAATCCAAAACATGTGTCACATTCTATGCTTTGCATACTATAGTATTAAAAAAACAAAAATTGAATTTCATGAATTTTTGACCAAGTTAAGGTGGTCAGACATACGAGTTTTTTATATTTTTTAAAAGTTGTAATAAGAAATTCATAATTAATTGTTTACTTGGAAAAAATTATAAAAAAATATGCATCACATCGGGACATGAGTCCTCTACTTATATCCAAAATATTATTAAAAAATATAATCATTTTATTGTGATTAGGGTGGTCAAATAGACACCTACTTCTTATTTTCTCTCTGAAATTTAAGTACTACTGCATTGAAATTTCTAATTTTCACCAAATAGATTTTTTATTTTTTAAACAAACCTAGTAGTTTAGAAACTACATTCAATTTTCTACAAATTTTATTCTTGCATATTTTTGAAATAATATAGATAACTTATTCAAATTTTTATGTCAAATTGTCTAACTCTGATTTTTCTAAAAATTTTGCCACTTAAGGGCCTATTTTTCCCATGATGATCCTGCACATACCCAGATGCTATGTTTTTTATGTTTTCTATTTTTACAAGTGTTTTTTGATTTTTTTGATTTTCGAATAATTCTAATGATTTGTATATGGATATGTGTGATGATCTTAGTGATATATTTTGGGATTTTGTTGAAAACCAAGATAAGGTTTGATTGATCAAATTGATGATGATAATATTATTGAGGATACACAATAATGCGAGGATAGTGTTAAGAAACATGAGGATTGGGAAGGATATCCTGAGATGATGATGGATTGATTGGATTTGACTTGATCAAGATTTGATAGTTGTTTAGAATGATTTGATGCGATGTTCAAGCACATGTCAGATGCAACTAATATTGATTGTTTGGATTGATGTTTGATGAAAGATAATGCTTGATAAGGAACATATTCTTGTCAAAATATGCCATGGGTTTGTGATTTGGATTTTGGATCATAAATTCTTTGGACCAATTTAATTTCATGTTTTCCAATGTTTGAATCATCACATCAGTTGGAAGATATAGATCAAGATTTATTCTTGAAGCAAGATGTAAATATCTTCCCTAGCTTCTAGCAATGTATGGAATGCCATGGGTGGATTCTCGAATAGATGTATCGATGGATGGATATGGATTATCTTGCATGATAAGATAAGGTGTAAATAATGGTCATTTGGATAATGCTTCATGGCTTAGATAATTTTGGATCTAGGATAGGATTAATGAAAATGACCCATGTCAAGATGTTTACCATAAGCAAGTGTAAAGTGTGCATGAAACTTTTTCAAGATCAAGATAATTTGGAAGATTGATGTAGATGGATGAAAATGGATTGGAGAAATGGTTCATGGATGAATGGATTTATTATGGATAAGATGGATGGAATGCTACATTTATTATGGATGGGATGAGATTCTTTCACCTAAACTAGTGCACATTGATGGTCGATTATATACATGACACCTATTTTCCAGGTTTTCATCATGGTACCTGTCCAAAGTGTCGCCATATTGTTTTTCAGTAGAGGGAAATTTTTTTATCTTTACTATTTTCATGATTATTTCTTTTTTTTGGAATTTTTGTGAAAGATTTTAAGTTCACGTTGAACCACCTAGTGGTGTCAATGTATAGGCTTTTGTCATAATGTTCCATCATTATCGAACTTGAAGAAGTTGTTTTGCTAAGATATGTGTAGTTGAATGTAACTTTTGAGAATTCTGATCTACTTTGTTGACATCAGAGTTAACTCTATATTTGTCCACATATCGCAATAGAATTCCTTCAGAATCCTTATGATGAAGGGTGGTTTCCAATACATGGTCAATGTAAGAATTGGATATCATGCATGAAGGAGGGGATAGTGGAGTATGTTTAGGAATAAGAGATGGATTGGTTGATAGTTTGGAACATTTAACTCTCCAAACTTGGGAAGATGTGCAATGATGGGTGGATGCAAAAGTGTGCATGGAATTAGGACCAAATGCTTGATATACTTTGTATGTCACTTGGGAAGCCTACTTTTTATTGTGTGTACATCTTTGATGGATACTTTTCCCTTTTTTATTTTGCTCCATAGTTTATTTGACTAATGGAGTTTGATAAGGATTATTTTTTTTGTATTATTTGGTATCCATGTGTATTTGATTTTTCCATTATGCTTCTCAACTTATTTTTCTCTAATAATATTCTTTGAGATTTTATTCAAATCTTTTTTTTCATATTGGTCCCAATTCATAAATGGGGTAATGGGTGGATGAAGATTCATGATGTGGCTAGTTGTAGTATTGGAAATGGTTTCATCATAAATATTATTTGTGCTCCCTATGTTGATCTTTGCTTGAGATGATGTTGCCCCAAATATTGTGGAAATAGTACCTTCATGCTTTGGTTCTTCCCATTTCAAGATTTCTTTTTTTGCAAGCATTCTTTGATAAATAACCAATGTAGATGATGGTATTTCAATTTGTTGCTTTGTTGATTCTAGAATATCCTGTTTGGTTTGACCTATTTCCTTGAGTGGATAATGTTGGATATCTTCATATATGATGTCCTGAATCTAGATTTGGGATATATCTAATCCTAATGTTGACAAACCAACTTGACTATAGGAATCAATAACCTCTTGTTCTTGTGTAATAATTTCAAGAGTAAAGGAATCTTGTTCTAAATGAAGACCATCTATGTGTCCATCCAAAGAAAGCATCTCATGGGTAGATGGAGGAGTATGTGCTATATGGATATGATCATTATTTATTAAATATTTTATAATTTGGAGAGTTCCCATTAGATCATTGTAGCACCTTGGAGATACAAATTCTTGATCTTGATTAATTTTGGAGTTGTTTTTGATTTGCTTTGGATCAATTTCTTGCATTGGTCAATTTCAAAGGATGGATTTATTATAAAGGATTCTTGGATGTCTTAATTAGGCATGGGAAGTGGCTCAATATCCTCTTGATCTTTGAGTGGATTTGGATCAAGTGTTGAGTTGAGGATTCCTTTAATATTTGCGACCATGAGGTCAAAGGATGTCAATATGTCTTGGAAAGGACCATTACTAGACTTTGGTGAAAGATGATGACCATGATTTGGAATAAACTCTTGAGATATGTCCTCTAACTCATTGGATTATGTAGACACATTTTCAACATGATCATTGGTGGATGGATCGTAGATTATGTCAATAGGATCAAATAATGTTAACACTCCTTAAAATAGATCATTGTGGGATATTGTTGATGGGTTTTGATCATGATTAAAGATTGATTCTTGATATATGTTGATTTGATCATTGGATGAGGTAGAAACATATTCAAGGTGCTCATTGATAGATAGATCTTTATCATTGTTTTCAACAATTATGGTGGAGAGATTGTCACTACTATCGCTAGTGGTTTAATCTTGATCATTGTCCTCAATAGATATTCTTTTTTGATAAATAAGGTCTTGGATAATATTTTTGAGTCAAATAAAATTGGATGTTTTATGAATATTATCTCTATGATACTCACAATAATATCAAATTCAATTCCAATGGAGGTTTATGATAGAGTTGAAAGCATTTACTTTTGGAAGAGTGATGAGTTTTGCATTAACTAGATTTTTTAACAATGATGTGATTGGCTCTCCCAAAGGAGTGTATTCACAATTGTTACCTTGTGATGATTGATTTTGGAGATGTGGTGATTGAACTTGGAGATGTGGTGATTGCATTTTTTATTGATCTTGATATCCACCTTCTTGACATTGGAGGTATTGTTTTGGATGTGGTTGGGGACACAACTCAATGTTTTGATGGCATGGTTTAACCAATGGGGGAGTGTATAGATTTTTGGGTGGAGAGGTCTCTTGGTGATATGAATCAACAAATCTTCTAAGTATGGAAATTTGATTTCACAAAAAATGTTCTTGATATTGATCTTGACACCCTTGATATAGTTGATTTGGTTCTTGGTCAAGTATATTTGGAATATACACTTGTGGTATTTGTATAGGATCATGCACAAATTGATTTTGTACAATGTTCTTATTTGGGATGATGTTTATATTTTGCATTATAGGTTGACATGGAACATTTTTGTGGATGGGAAACATATTGCTTTGATTTGGGTAACTTTGATTTTACATGAGGTTACCTTGACTTGGATCAATACATTGAGTTGTCAATATATTGCTTGGATTTTGGATTGATTTGCAAACATATCTATCCCATTGTTCACCAAGTGTGTATTTGATAAATTCATGTTTGATAAGTTTGCACTTGGTATATTCATATTTGGCATGTATGGATTGGATGGGATAATGTTTCCCTATTGAAGACTCATGTATTGATCATTTGGTTGATAGATTTGTAAGCTTTGAATTTGATTTAAATCTATCATAGGGAAAGGTGTTCCAAAATTTAGATTGGTCATACTTACATTTTTTTTACCATTGAGGTTTGTAGGAGACAATGATCCTATATATGGATTGTATAGATGTGAGTTCTGATAATCAATTGGCATTGTAAGGCTTTGATAGTCTGGTTGATTTAGATTACTCATGATGTATGAATCATGTTTATATTCCATGTTCTTCTTGTGTTTTGACCTTGTTTAACTCTAAGGGATTTAAGACCAATGATGAGATGAAAGATGAAAGGGTTAGTGATATGGGTGTTTGAACTTTTAAGAACTTTGGTCAATGCTAGACTTAGGTTTCTATTTTTATTATTTTGATTTGGATAATGAAATTGTAGATCCCAAGATGGACATGTGATATTTAGGATAAACTTGTTCAAAGGCATGATAATTTAACTAGAGGTATGAGAAAGGATGCATTCTCACACTCCTAACTAAACAAGTTGATTTTGATGTGTTTGATGATTTACCCAAGTCTAGAATTTTGATTTTTTTCCAAAGCTCTAAAAGCTGTTGTGGGATAGAGATGATAAATTTTTGGGATGGATGAAGTGTTTTATTTGATCCTAAATGAACCTAAGAGGGGCCTAATTTTCAAGAACAATATAGTGAAGAACATTCTTTACCCTATGAGTAGCTCAAACCAAAAGACCATTTTTTTTCTTGGAAGACCATAAGATAAAAGATAACAAGAACATGTATGGGGTTCAATTGATTTAATCTTGTTTAATGAATTGATTTTACCACATTAAAACCTCTTGTTTAAATTTCAAACTAAATATCTGTCTCAATTCCTTTTCATTCCACAAAGTCCATTATGTGAAAATCAAAGAACCAAGCCCATAGTTTCCTAGGTTGACTTTGGAGAGAACAAATTGAGATATATGGGCCCAATTATTTAGAATCCTCTAAGGATAAAATCCCTAGGGACAAGCACTAATAGTTGGAATTTTTAAGGATATTTTCTCTTTTTAAAGGGTTTAAAATTTTGAGGACTTATTGAATGTTTGTTTCAAAGTTTTAGATCCAAGCAATGTATTTGAATGACTCACAAATTGCAAAACCCTAGGTTGGAAATGGATATACTTGTCGACTCCCACTCGAATTTCTCCAAAAATTAAGAAAAAGTGAACAATTAGTGATTTGGAAACACTACCTCCCCTCCATGGTACACACTTTTTGGGACCACCAAATCTCAAAATACCAAAGATCTAGAGACCTCGAGGATTTTTTTGTTTCTACTTTTAATAGTACCAACAAATATTAAGCATTTTGGTCTTTAAACAAAGGGTTGTAGTAAGGACATCCGGTTTAGGGGATACTATGATAAACTCCATCAAGAGGTATCCCAACCATTAGAACAAGGGCTTTACACATAATAAAGATATTTGAGGAGATCTATCATGTACCGCTTCTCATTGATTGCAAACTTTCCTTGCAATCAAAAATTTATATAGTTGTTTAGAAGAGCTTGGCATTAGCTCGTTATCACTTGGGTCGTTCCCTCCTTTGGAAGTGGGGAGGTAGGACCTCTAAAGATAAACAAAAGTGAAGAAGTACATTTGTAGTTCAACTTCCTAGATTGCGTAAAGTGCTAGGAGGGAACACACACAATGCCTTTCCTTCACACTTGCATGATTGTTCAATTTTAGCTCCAAATTGAAATGTGTGGGTGATTTTAAGCAACCAATGTCAATGGAATGATTTTGATTATCAAGATCACTAAGTGGCATGAGAGAACTGCATACACATTAAAATGACACAAATTGCAAAAATTCACAAAACAATGAAGGCACAAGTTCTTTTTAAACCCAAAGTAAAGATGAATTCATTTTAAAGCACCAAGCAAGTGTGAGTTTGTCTTGTTCAATTTTAGCCCAAAATAAAATCCTAGTAAGTTTCTAATGTTCAATTTTAGTCCAACTTTGGAGAAATCAATCAATGATTAATTTTAAACCCAAACTGATCTAGTTGGCCTAAAACAAAAAAAAAAGTAACAATTGGATGCTCTAGACTATTACAATAAGCATTTATTTTACTTTTTCAAATTCAATACCAAATTCTCCAACTCAAATTTTCTTGTTAATTATTTTTCCAATGCCATTTTGATTCAATTGGAAAGCATTGAATTATGAGAAAGAGTCTGCCACCATAAAGAAAAAATCCTAATGTTGCAAAGAAAGAAACACCCCATACAAAAAATGGATAATTACTACACCATAAGGTAATCCATATGCATATATGTAGAGTACATAAAGAAGAAATTATTTCTCATTTTCCAATACACTTGTACTTCCAACACATGTAAGAACCTTATCCTAGAAAAGCGTCATTTTTTGAATCCTACAAAGTTGAATTCCAAATAAGATTATTCACTTGCTTTGATATTGACTACATAAAAATCTGAAGGAGCATTTTAATATTGATTGTGTAAAAAAACTTTCTGAATTTATTGACCATAAATGACAAACATTTCCAAGAAATTTTCCAAAGGGAAATTACTCTCCAACCTTGGGAATTAATTAGTGGTGATCTACAATCATGATAGTGAAGGAAAATCTAACATGATCAAATTGTATCAAGGGTGCACTAATGATAGGTTAGTAAGTAGTCTAGTCAACATTTTTTCCAAGCACCAAATTTATGAGTTAACTACTAAATCAAGGCAGCTATTATTAGATTGTGTATACTTATTGCAAAAAACTCAAATGATCAAATTTAGAATCTACACATAGTAACACAAAAGTTCAGAAAAATAATAGTTGTTTTGAGAAAATAGGATTGATTATAATATGTGATCTATCATAAAATCACATTGATTGTTTCTCTAGAAGAAGATATTAGTAGAATATGATTTGGGAAATTTTTATCATAAAAATTCATGAAGACCAATATATTTTCTTTCCATCAAATATTTCCTCCCTGAAAAAAATAATGATCTTTAGGAACAAGACATGCTTGGATCAACATGAGAAGACTCCTGACATACTCATCAGTAGTCAATAAAATAAAAAAAGAAGTCTCACCAAGGAAAAAAGACAAAATATTAAGGGAAGCTAGATGTGATGGCAAAGAGTTTCAATGGTGAGAGAAGGAAAATGGGAAATTCATAAGGAGAGATCAAATGGTGGAGAAAGGGGACCTACGTGCTAACCAAAAGAACATAATTCGAACAAAGAAATGATGGTACACTTTATGTTAGGATATTAGTGAAAAAAGAAGATATCTTGTCCTCATTCAATGCTACCAAACATAAACCTAGTCTTCAAAGCTATGTCTATGAGGAGTTAGAGCTAGATCTAGACACCTCTTCTAGTTCAAGTTGTCTAGTTCCAAGTTTGAATTTTGTGGATCTTGTAGGGAGTGAGCATGCATCTCAAGAATTTTCAGAAGGAACTAGATTAAAGGAAGGTTGTCATATTAATCAAAGTTTTCTTACTCTAGGAACTATCATCCGGAAGCTGAGTGGAAGAAACAAGATGAGGAATGGGTACATTCCATACAAAGATTCAAAAATCACTTAAATTCCTTCACATGCATTGGGAGGAAATGAAAAGTACTACAATAATTTGTATGATGATTCCTTCATGGTGCAATGCTAAACAATCACACAATACACTATTATTTTCTAGTTATACAAAGGAATTTGCAACTACTGCACATGTCAATGTAGCTGTGTCAAACAAGGAATTAGTAAAACAATTGCAGAGGAAAGTGGTAGTGAAGAAGTAGGTGGTGGCCCCGAATGATGTCACACTTTATGTCAGGATAATAAGAAGAATTATGGAGCACCTTATGACAGGATAATAGAAGTGAAAAAATGGAGAAACATAGAAAAGGTAGTGGGGATTTGACATGAAACCTCAGCAAGGAATGAAATTGTCTGATATGACGCTTTGAGTATATGCATAGAAGAGGATTGAAGGTAGTGGTTGGAGTCATTGTTAGACTTCAAAATCTTGAAATCAAGAAAATATAATAGATTGCTCAAAATTTCAATAGCTTGCTTCCAACAATATAGAATGATATCACCAAGATTATATATATTTTTTCTTCAAATCAAGATATATATATATATATTCTTGACATATATACATATGCTTAAAAGTAGATTAAAAGCTAATATCTAAGCATAGTGTTATAGTCGATTTAAGATTCCTCCTTCAATCAATTATCTTGATTAGGAATTGTTAATAGACAAAATGTGGATGCTTTTTCTGCGCCTTACTCAAAAGTAAACAAACATTAGTATTATTAGTTAATTTAAGCAAGTCAAAACAAGCATCCCTATGAGATATTGAGTCATGCTAGAGATGTCAAACAAGACACTAAAATACCAAAGAAGTTAAATAAAAGAATATGAAAACATGATAAAAAACTATCCCATAGTAGGAGTGGTGCTCCTTTGATGTGAAAAGGATGCCCTTTCCCACCCCCTTGATAAGCTTCCAAAATTATGATCAAAATGTGATGAAGATGAAAATATGGAGATGAAAGTGCCTATAGTGAAACTACTTGATATTGTGAATGATTGTGAATAAAGAATTCTTCTATTTATAGGGTTGAAGAGTTGAAGAATGGAGATACTGGAGGAATGTGGGACTAAAAGAGAGCCAATGAGATTGTGACACTTGTTAGAAGGCTAATGTTTGGAGGTGGAGCACATTTTGGGGAATGTGCAAGTAAGAGGATGTAAGATGAATAAATGCATATGGTTGAGAGTGTAAGAGGATGTGGGTGAGGATGTAAGATAGATTAATGCATGTGGTTAGAGATGTAAGAGGGGTGTAAGAGGAATTAATATTTGAAAAATAAAGTCAAATAAGTGGAGTTATTGGAGGAATATTCCCAAAGCATATGCTTTTGTGAGGGAAAATAGGAATTAGTTAATTAAAAGAATTGATTTTCATGTGCAAGTGTGTTAGTTAATCAGGGGTTGATTTAACTCTCGGGGAGTTAAAAGCTAGAGAATGGGTAGTTAGGATTAGGAGTTAATTAGTCCAGAAATAATTAACTTGGAGGAACTAGGGGATTTGACATTTGATTTAAATAATTTGATTTATTAAATCAGAGGAGAGGACTTTAGGGGACTTAGTTAAATAATTTTATTTATTTATTTAATTTTTTTGAACATTAGTGAATTAATATAATAAATTGATTTATTTGATTAACAGAGGAATTTTATGATAATTGATCAGAATTAGGTGCATAATGTTACAATTATTTGAGTATCTATAGTTAATTATTCCCAAATTAGGTGTGAAAAAGAGATACATTTGATGCTACATTTAGCCCCCCACTTTAGTGGCCATATGACACTACGTGAATATACATGCTAAAGGAATTAAAATTATATAAAAAGGATACTCATATGGATTCATTAGGGAGATTGAACCTCCCACTATAGTTAACTACAAAACCAAAATGTTAAGGACTACATCCTGCAACATAGGTTCATTAGTCACTCAAGAAAACTCTTATCAAAATTCTATGGAGAATTGAATTTGAGGGTCGATGTATGCCCCATTGATTTTTCTTGCTCTATGGAGGTGGAATTAGTGTGAATATGAAACCACACTAAATTTCTTAAGTCATATCATAAGATATTTCCAATTACCATACCACATAGTGATAGACATTTGGTGAGATCAGGAGAATAATTATGAATCCAACACAACAAACGGCATAGAAAAAAAAGTCCTTTAGCCCCCAATATGTTAATTTTAATAAAATGACCTTAAAATGAAATAAGATTTATTTACTAGGGTTTACTATATACTAATGAAAATGACACCTTTTTCTATTATTTAACATTTACCTTTTTGAAAATTACCTTGGTGCAGAGTAATCGAGGATGCTGAGGCAATAAACCTCTAAGCCTCCTATAATGTTCTTAACAATGATGTGGTATGAGGAACACTTTGATAGATGGTGAGTCAATTCTACTCGAATTTTTCATTTTTTTCATACATTTACTATACTTTTTTGCGTATTTAGAGTAATTTTAGCACTCTAGAAAAGATTGGTGCAAAGTGTCCATTTATGTCACAAAGCATCCATTGCTTGTGCAAAGTGCCCTACCTTGGCACAAAGTGTCCAAAATTGTCTAAGTTATCCAAGATCCCCTATAAAAAATGAAATAATTGTCCACATTGGTTATAAAGCATATTAGAACAACTCTATTGCTATCTAATTGATAAATTTAGGATTTATTTTATGTATTTTATTATTTTAGGTTCCTCCTTGAGCCCATGTACACCTTGAATGGAAAAAAAAATTATTTCCTTTGAGAGTTTGTCACATGACTATGAGAGGAGGAGGTCAACCTTCTATAGGATGTAGGATTGTTTTTGGTGTATTCCATGCCACCTATGAGGTATCATGATGCCATGTTGATGGACCTGGTAGAGAGATGGGATGTTGACAAATGTACCTTCCATCTTCCTATGTGTGAGATGACTATCACCCTAGAGGATATACATCACATCCTATGGATTCCTATCCAGGGTGAGACTGTACACTCAACAAAGGAGAAATCCTTTAGATATATGTGAGATGTAATTATATACTACCTAGAGGATCCCATCCCATGATTGACTGTAAGTCCACACATTGAGCTTATATGGCTTCTACATGCATGGATGCCACTACTTCTGTAGATTTTGGTCACTACTATAGCACTTACATTAGTACCAAATAGTCAAGGAGCATATTTAGATGGTGGAATTGTTCATATTATGAGAGACATGGAGGAGCATAAGATTGTGTATGCTTGGGATTACAATATGCTCGCACATCTATATTATGATTTATGGTGGTTTGTATACCAGGAGATGGACAACATTATACATTGTACACTCTTGCAGGTGTGGTGCTTTGAGCACATCACATGTACGAGGCCCACTAGATTTCCTACTATACCAGTCATGGGATACACATAGGCCTTAAATTATGCATTGAGGAAAGAATGGTAGGGGGGAGGTTTACTACATTACCATATTAGATTTGATCAACTAGATTTCGATGATATCTTCTAGAGACCATATCTCAAGATTCCCTAGTGGGTGGATGACATACATGAGCTAGCTAGGAAATAGAAGGACCAATTTCTTCTAGGGAGACACAATTACATAGTGAGACCATTTTACAATGATTTTTTCATGCATCAATTTGGACATGTTCGGGTAACACTATGGGATCGACCAAGATATCTATGATTAGGATGAAGTTCTTGTAGACTTGGAGATAATTGTTTGCTTACTATTGAGGATGTATATATTAGTGGTTCAGAGGACGAGGAGCATGACATGCCCCCAATATCCAAAGCTAATGATGTAGGAACTACTAAGGCCTACAATGAGTGGTGGGTTAGAGCATGAACAACCCATGCATTTTCCATTCACTACCCTACAAGGCATGTCAAACCTCCTCTATGTCCCAAATAGGATAGGGATGATGAGCAGGTAGATGGAGATACATATGATGATGACACCATGCCTGCCATCTTTCTAGGTTCAAATGAGAATGGGGATGAGGAGGAGTAGGAGGATTCCTTGTCTATGAGTGAGGATGTCGATGAGACAAAGGAGGATCTAGTTTCCCTTGATAGGAGAGATACTCTCCCTACTAGAGTTGCTAGATCACATGCAGAGGCCATATCAGAGATCCACACTCACAAGCATGGGGAGGCCTATAGTAGGAATCCATCCACAACTCCCAGATAGAGGGGGACCACCATTGTACGGTTGTACCCTGACTAGTAAATTGGAGATCGAGGTGATGATTTGATATTCATGTTTTCATTATGCTCTTTTAATTTTTTGTATATGATATATATATATGGTGTTGTGTGTAGTACCCCTCCGTTTATGCTTATGCTTTTTGTTGTTATGTTTTCACACTATTAGACTATGATACCTTGTTTGGATATTTTGATCACTGGTTTTGAGCGATAGTGGATTATTCTATGACATGATGATACTTTGTCTGGTGATTATTGTTTTCTGATATGCTTTGAGTTAGTGTAGATGTTTACTTTCAGTTGATCATTGCTATGTATATGTTATGATGGACTAACAACTATTTATTTTGTTAGTTTGTTGGGAAGTGTATTGGTGTGGAGAATAGAATCACATCACTCGCTTGCAAGTGCCTTGCGATATCTATGATTTTCTCTGCACGATGTGCCTGTTTAATGCTTTATATATATGTATGCATGTTATTTGTTTAGTTGAAGGAATTTGCAGGTACATGACACCAACTCCACCTGGGTACTTAGGTCTGAGCGTGTCAAGACTCAACGAATACGTTGATTAGGAGATAGTAGTTTGGTTTACCCTAGTCTAGTCTTTAATCCTGGTCTTAGTACTTTGTCTGTTTTTAGTTTGAGTCATAGGTTGTATTGTTATTTTCTATTTGGATAAATCATTTGAAAAGAAAATTTGGTTAATTTTTAATGATAGTTATTGTGCTTTAATTATTGGTATTTAAATTAATGTTTAAATGTGGAAGAAATTTACTTGCTTGATAATTTAATTCATTAATTAGCTTATTTGGTTAAATAGTTGATCTTAAAAAAAGATTAAACTATTTTAATTAAATAAATTAATTAATTAAACTAAATTATTAAGTGTGTAAATTATATTGTATTTTAAATTAAAATAAATGCATGTGAATTGAAATTGAGTTTTAAAAATTAAAATTAAATAAATTAAAATTTGCATGCAAATTTGAATTGGCAAATTGCCGAGAAGTGGAGAAGATATTTTGTAACCTCTTCTCGACATGTGTGCCAGTGTGTTAAATGAGGTTGTTGAGAAATTTCTTCACAGAGAATATTTTGGATCTCGGGAAAAATAGAAGGGTAATTCAATTTCCTCACGTGGGAAATTAACATAGCTTTGCAAAAAAAATTCTCTTACTGTGTAAAAATTCCCAATTTCTTAGAAGTTGTTATCTCTCTGGTTGTATTTCTTTGTGAAAGATCCTTCAAAGGATCTTGGTGGTTGGTTAAGCCATTTGGGATTTGAAGATTTTCTTTTGAGGAAGAATTTGGGATTTGCTATATGAGAAGAGGTTAGAAGCTTCAGGCAACAGAGCAATAAAGATTCTCTTCACCAGATAGCAAAGGAAATCAGGTAATTTACTTGTAGAATTTGTTTTGTGAGTTTTGAAAGAGAACTCTTCTGAAAAGAAATTAGTTTAGTTAAATTATTGTGTATTCCCGGAATGGGATCTGTTATGTTTATTTTCTTTTAAAAAAAAAAAGATTCCTGAAAGAAAATTGTTTTTTCTATAAATTGATTTGTGAAATATGTTGGTTTAGAAAACCACTGTATCAATTATCTGTAGAAAATAGTTAAAATTATTATGTGGGAAATAATTATTGAAAGAGAAAGTTAATCTTCTGGGTAATTTTAAATTCATATGAAATAATATGCGTATTCCTCTTTGAAATCTCTATTAAAATAAAGGATTTCCCCAGATTCCCCGTTGTTATTTCCCTGTTTAAAACAAAAACTTTTTTTAAATCTTCCAGAAAACCCTGTTGTTATTCTATTTATATATATATATATATATTTATGTGTATGGATTATACCTCATATATAAATTGAATTTTTAAAGACTTATTATATATTTTTTTTAAATCATGCCATCGCCATACAGGCGCATCAAATTTATTTAGAAATTGACTGTGTTTTGTTCACCGTACGGGCGAAGCTTAAAATGTATTTTAAAAAAAAAAATTAAGTTATTTGGGGAGGGCCGAAACCCTCCCCTCACCCTTACAGGTGGGCGAAGCCACCCGGCTGTGTCCTCACCAAAAGGGGAGGCCGCGGCCAAAGCGCCGGCAAACCTGTGAATAAACCTTGTTAAATTTTTATTTAATATTTTTAAATGGAGTTTCGTATGACATTTTAAATCTATATTTAAATAAATGTTGATTAATATATATAATATGTTATATATATATATATGTATATATGATTAAATATATATATATAATAGTTTATTGAGGAAATAAATATGATTATTTAGATATGTATTATTGTTTGAAAATATAATTTTGGGAATTTTAATACAAAAAATATATATTTACTATAATTTATATTGTATTAGAAATATTTTGATTGAGAAAAATATAGTTTCATTTTTATATGTGAAATTGAGAAAATTAATTAGATGCAAATTTTCTTTAATACATGAGAAATAAAATTAGGATTAAGTTAATTTATTTCTTGATTTTAATGATTGTTTTAATGGATTTAGTATGTCCAAACCATAGACAATTACTTTTCTTATTTTCTTTTATTGTATTCTTTTGGGTAAATTGGGAATGTTTTTGTTGTGTAAAGCCTTCCAGAATGAATTGTGTTAAAAGGGTGTTTAATTGTTCAAATGTATTTCTTGTGTTAACTTGGGTTGTGCATACGATAAATATTGTGACTTGATATTGTTGAGAATTATTTTTTATTGTGAGATGTACTTTGTGCACTTGTAAACCCTAGTCATGAAAACTTAGAAACCCTTGTTATGTTTAGGGGAGTGGCTATTTGTAAGGGCCGACACACAAAGTGGTGTTAGGGTAACTTACAAATAGTTAAGTAAGTCAATGAAAACTAAAGAACACAATAGATAGATTAAAAAACCTAAGATGTACATGCCTCGCTTATGAATCTTGAGGTACTACAGTCATGAGTATAAGTTGAGAAGGCCTGGAATGGAA
Source organism: Sequoia sempervirens (assembly GCA_007258455.2). Taxonomy (NCBI): domain Eukaryota; kingdom Viridiplantae; phylum Streptophyta; class Pinopsida; order Cupressales; family Cupressaceae; genus Sequoia; species Sequoia sempervirens. Next base: position 813,062,272 of record VDFB02281492.1, read on the forward strand.
AATCGGTGTCTTGTTCCTTTAAAAGACATTCGATTCCACAACAGTATGCAATAGGGGCCGGGTTTCATAAGAGGTTACCAGGGCAACCCAAGGATTGGGGGCCAGAACCTAGGAAGAAACACCAAGGTAACCTTTACATCATTGTGATGAAACTCCACCTAGAATAACAATTGAACCTTGTATTTGTAATTCTTTCAATTGTCAAAAATTTGGAAGCAATATAACCATAAGATTGTATTGTACTAGTGTCTAGGGTTACGAGATTTGGTATAGGTAACCTTATTACTATCTCCTAGCACGAGGGGTGGACCTACGGGTACCACATGGTTGGGTGGAACATGCACCTTACTCCGTTGGGTCCCCAGTTTGATCTTGGCATCGAGAGCTTCATGGATGGAGAGCTCGCGTTTGGATACTTATGTTTATTTCAACATTGTATATTGTAAAATCTGTATTGTAAAAACATCCCTCAAATGTTATGAGGTGAATATCATTGTAAATGTAATTGTAATTTTTATAGAACTACCTCATCAAGATGGATGAGTATTGTAATATCATATCAAATGCAATGTATGAAACATGTATGTACTTTTATTATCTTGAATGGAAAACAGTGTTATGCAAGTTTATCTTTACGATAAATATTTATTATGTGCAATGCAAAATACTTAAGTCACTTATGGAAAACTCAAAGTAGTGTAACATGGCTTAACCTAATGAATGTATGCAACTAATTAACTTAATAATTAAAAAAAATAAAAAAATTATTACACCTTTATTACACAATTGCAACATTCTTAGGTTATTATGACTGGGCATTACATTGTGTAATGATATCCTTTATGTCTTCCATCTTGTAGGGTCCACATGAGAGTGGTATGAGATCTATCAGTGTGTTACTATAGAGATAATTCCTTCATTATGCATGGATGATGATCTACCCTCAAAGTATGTTATGCTAGATTTTGTGGGGAAACACGTAGATTTTTTTGAGGTTTTTTCTAGATTGACGACAACGTATAAGAGCACAACCAAATGCACCGATCTAGCTACAAGAAATTTTTTTGCATTGTAGAAAATGTTGGAGGATCTTCAAGCCTCTCAAGGTCCATTGGATAGTGGGACAAAGTCCCCCCTTCAAGAAAAAATCTCAAGGTTATAGAGAGATATGGCTAGGCTATAGGCATAGAGAGATCACATAGAAAAAGAGTGTGTCAAGGCACCCATATGAGAGGTAGATATGAGTGGAGAGGTGTATAGTCTACAAGAAGCGATGAGGTCCTTGAGTAGGATATGATCACATAACATTGTCTCCCAATGGGATCCACCACTAGGCGCCGAGGGTTCTAGTAGCCATAGGCCCTATTAGTATTGTATTCTATGATATATTTACTTAAAATTTTGATGATATATATGATATATGAGAATTTATGTTTATGATTTTATGATCTTGTGTTGAATTAAATGCCAAATGTGATTTATTAAATATCCTTTGCAAGAATGTCTAATAAAAATCTCCATGATTTAATGTTTATGTGATCTAATTACAACACTTTTAGTTTATGTTAGATGCTACATTGTGATGAAGTATGTTGTGTTAACATAGATGCACCTATGATCTAATAACCTTAAATGCATGTATAGGGATTTAAATTAACACAACACATGATATTTTCTCTTGAATAGTATGGAAACTAAAGTAATAATTCAACATAATTGAACAATCACTTTAGACTATATGACACACTATTGTCATTTGTCAAAGAATGAAGCAATGCGAGATAAAATAGAATACAATATATCTAATCTAACAACACCAATTTAACACACTATTCAAAAGAGAGGATGCTATGCATAATATTGACACAAAGGCATGGCATGTTCTTTTAGGGGTGTGCTATACATTTTTATTAATGTGTAGGATTCAAACCCATAGTTTTATTTGATGAAATAAGGTCCTAACCAGTTATGGCTAAATTTTCCATTTTCATTTGGAAGAGCATTAACATTACATTGATTTTCATATAAGACTAAGTCGCCTTTATGAAATGTGTGAAGGATGACATTATCATCATAGCCATGTTGTATTCTTTTATAATAAGCTTAGAGATGCTCAAGAGCATTGATACACTATTCATTAAGCATTCGAAGTTGATACAATTGTTTCTCTTTATAAGTAGTATGATTGATAAGTCCTTTAAGAGAAATTCACAATGAAGGAATCTATAACTCCAAGGGTGTTATTGCTTCAGCACCATAGACAAGGTGTAGAGAAGGGGGATTCATTTAGAGAGCCTCATGGGGCGAACTACCCTAAACTACCTCAAGGAATAATGCAAGATTTCTAGAATTAGAAAAAGTAGGTCACAAACATTTTCTAAACAAACTAATAAGCTATTGGCCAAAGGACAAAAGTGCAGGTCTATGACAACTGCATGGCACATTTGCATTCGTATGGACCAAAAAGAAAGAATGTCACAAAAATATATCCTAGTGACTACTAGCATCTAATTATTGAGAACTTCAAAAGTACTGGGAAATAATAGAATTTGATAAAGCTAAAATAAAGTGAAATAGAAATTATAAAGAGAATAAGAGATAGAAAGGAAATTCTCACAACAATGCAAGTTATGAAGCCTCCAACATGTGAACATCTTCAATACCTACATGTGTAATATTTTTAGAAAGTGTTGGGGATGTATAGGGTTTTGCCTCAATCAAACCCCAAATTTGGTGTTCCCACCTCCATGGATAGCCAAATAGATAAAGAGAAATAGAGTATGTGAAGAGTGATAAAATCAAACCTTGCTTGAGGAAGAGAACCCATATCATAAAATGTGGGAGATAAAAACAATCCCCACTCAAGGAGGATATTTTGTATCACAAAGGATGAAATAGATAGGGGATATGTAATTCTAGGATGCTCACAAGCACAAAGTGGGGGAGATAGACATGCAAGGAGAATTATGAGAACATGAGAGCTTAAAGTTATTATAGCAAGTTGTATGGAGCTGTGCAAGCAAAATAACAAGAGAAATACTAGAGCCAAGGATAGAAAGAAGCTAGAGACACAAATGGATTGAAAAGATAACATTTAAGGAGAGACGAGAAGCAAAAAGAAGCTTTCCAGGTAGTTACAAGTTGTCCCGAGCTATTATCATCAACAAAGGTAGGTGAAAAGTGGAAAACATGCTTGAAAGTGGTTGTTTGAATGTTGAAAAATTGCAGGACACTAGTGTAGTGCACAAACATCCACATGGTGAACAAGTGTCCAGACATATCACACTACAAAACAACATGAACGAGAAAAGTGCAAGGTTTGATGTAAAGTTGACATGCAAGGGTAGTTGTTGAAAAGTGGTTTTCAAGTATCCTAGGAGGGATAAAGGCTTATGCAGGGGCTAAAATGAGCCTACACAAGATGCTAAGGGAGTGGAAACTAAAGCGGATACAAAAAAGCATGAGAAATTGCAAGGGGTACAATTTTATGACATTACTTTTTTCTGTCACTTTATTGGGCTTTTGAATCTATACTAATATGCATGCTAAAGGAAATATACTAAACATAAATAACATCATTATGGAAAAAGGATATTGTAGAGGAAGTAGATAACTCTTTGAACCAAAGAAGCATGCCCCTAGGTTGAAGAGATACAAAACAAACACATTAGACAAGAAAAACCTACACAAGACAATAATGTTAGCGTACAAAAAACCAAAGGATTTGAGTCAACAAATTGAAAGAGACTTTGATGTAAAAGGTTGCCTCAGTACTATGCATCGTCCCAAAATTAAGAAAAATTAAACTTAAAATAATTCTAAAATGAAGAGAAGAAGGGTATATACTCAGGATGAAGAAGATGCAGATCTTCAATTTTGTATGTACAAACAAAAGAGAAGAGAAGAGAGAAAATAATTTAAGAGGGAGAAGTTAGAAAGGAATGAAAATTCCAAGAGAGATGGCTCCATAGGTAATATGTCCTGAGGAGGTTTGAACAAAAGGACTTCGTAGCTTCACAAAACTACATAGTTGCACAAAGTACACCAAAGGCCCTCTAACCAATGATGGACAAATCTGATTGGATGAAAGCATCTTACAAGCCCATAGACCTAGAAGAAGGAAACCCTCTAGTTCTATCTCATGAGGGAAACCCAAAGAAGCAAGCCCCTTACAAGCCTACGGACCTACAAAGAGGTGTCCCCCAAGTTATCTCTCATGAGGGAAACCCAAAGAAGTAAGTGACTTATAGGCCCACAGACCTACAAGGAGGCAACCCCCAAGTTCTCTCTCATGAGGCAAACCCAAAGAAGTAAGAGCCTTACAGGCTCCCAAACCTACAAGGAGGTGTCACCCAAGATCTATCACATAGAGGAAACCCAAAGATGTAAGCACCTTATAGGCCCATATAACTTCAAGGAGGCATCCCCCAAGATCTTTGACATGGAGGAAACCCAAAGAAGGGGACTTAGTAGAGTTGGATTGGAAATCAGCTTTACAGGCACACCTACAAAGCAACATGTTAATCTATAGACTAAAAATGTTAGGAAAGCTTGATGCAAAGGAGGTCTAGAGGTCCTTGGTCCTGTGGAGCAAGACCAATTGGAATAAAATATGGCTATCACAAGTTGTGTTGTAGGAAAATCATATAAAAGAGATAGGTCTAGTTAGGCTGCCCCTAAGCTAGATTCCAAGAATTCATTCGAGATAAAAGATTTCAAGGGAGGTCTCTTGGGAACCCTTCAAAAGGAAAAGGGGGTCTACTTAAAATACACTTCATTTGAAATACATGGAGAAAATAGGGGGTACCTTAAAAGAAGGGCGCACATCTCTAGAATAGGTTATCACTTCCCCCGCCATATAGGGGAGGAGAACCATGAAAGATACTTAGAAGATATAGGATCTAGAGGTGAACCTCAACATAACTTTTCATTTGAAGAAGAAGAAAGTGCATCAATAAATAAATGAGCGATGGAACTTGAATCAGGAAGTTGTATTTTATCCTTCAAGGCCTTACATTCACTAGTGGAATGGCCAAGCACTCGATGGTATGCACAAAAAGAATGTTTTAATTTATCATGTTTATGTAAAATATTGTGTGTAGGAGAAGTAAGAGTAATTAAGTGGGATTTAAGAAGCCTCAACAACATATGCTCTTGGTCAAAAAAAGGATGAGGAGTAGGAAGCAACCCTTTCTCTTGTGGAGAAAAGTCTGACTGCTCACAAGAAGAAGATACGAAGATAGAAGACAATGGAGGATGAATCAATCCAAGAGAACAAGGTTGAGTGGACATCATATCAACATTCAACCATGGTTTCTTCTCATATTGTTCATTCAAGCAACTAATCATCAAATTACACTTGTGAGGTGCACATTCTATGAGTACCTCAATGCCTTGTTCATTATGACAACAACCTTTACACCTATAACCATATTTAGATACAAGTTTAAAGCTAGGGCCATATTGTGTTTGTAAATATTGGGAAGAAGGAGGATCTTCATAGAGAGCATTTTTCTAGCAATGGGGATCACACTCCTTTATGTGATCACCGTCATCCTTTTTAATAGGACTGTCAACATTATCCTCTTTAGTAGAAGAGTAATCATCTTCCTCAGAAGGAGGATCAACAATAAGAACATTAGAATTCACATTCACATTATCCTGTGATGTAGAAGAATAACCATCTTTGATAGTAGATTTGGATGATGTTATTAGAAGGTTTAAGTGGACTGAGTTGACTTTATGTTCTCCATTGAAGAATTCTATAAAGTCTAGAGAACCCTAATTATTACCAAAACATGCATGCTTTTGAGAAGAGGTAGACTTAGAATTTCTTGCTTCAAAAGAATCTTTTTTAGGGACATCTATCTCAAGAGTATCCTTTGTTGTAGGTACTATTGGAGTAAATATTGACACATTGGAAGACACTAAAGGAATAAGAGTAGGATCAACTGAAATTGGACTAGTAGTAGACAACTCACATAAATGCATAGCCTCAAGGCCAACCTTAATTGTGACTACTTTATTGTAACAAATGAACTTCATAGATTTATGCAAGGTAGACGGGACTACACACATAGCATGAATCCATAGTCTACCAAGGAGTAGATTGCATGTTAAATTTTTTGACATAACATACACAGTGGTGGGTATGATAATGGGTCCCAACCTCAAAGGACTATCATGAATAGAACTTGCCGATCGACATTATCGAACACACAAATGATGATAGGAGAAGAATTAAGAGAAGATGAATCAATATTAATCTTATGCAATAGATCAATGCTACATACATTGAGTGCCAAACCAACATCAACAAGAGTAAATCTAATGCTGATATTATTAATGTTTTAGCTATAATCATTAGAGGATATGCTTGCTTCTGTACTTCTAGAGGTGGGAGTTCTTGTGGATAGAATATGATATTCGATGAATCTACACAAATATGAACTATCAATGCATCAACATCCACTGGCCTAATGGAAGAAGGCAAGAGGATATTTTCCAAGGCTTCCTAAAGCATACCTTGGTAAACCAGAGTAGACTGAAGCAAGACCCACAGTGAGATCTTAGCTGAAGTAACTCAAAGTTGCTCAAAAATATTGTAATCACTAGGTGCTTTAGTTGTAGGCTTAGGTGCTTGAGGAAGGCTTGGTTGTTTATTCACTCCATTCTAATAAGTAAAGGCTACTGCTCTATAATTGGGATCCATAGAGAGATCAATATAATCATTGTCAAATGGGATACCATCAACAGAAAAAATCCTTTTAGGAGAAGGACTAGCTGAAGTCACATAAATAATTAGTCTGTAAGGCCTTTGAAGTGTAACAAAGACATATATTACATTTACAGACTCATCACAACCAGTGGAATAATTAATTGAAGAAATATTCTCAACATCGATCTAGGTAGGATCAAATGTGAAAGGAGATTCATCATTTTCTAATGCATCATCTTTGGAAGAGAGTGCATTGGAAAAATGATGGGATTCATTATTTGTGAATGCAGCATCTCTAGAAGAGAGTGCATAGGAATGAAAGAGAGAATCATCATTCTCGAATTAAACGTCTCTAGAAGAGAGTGCATTGGAATGAATAGAAGGTAGAGTAACATTAAGAAAAGTATCAATGATTTCATCTTCTTGCAACAAAATATCCTTCGATGCAAGAGTAATTTCATGAGAAGGATCAAAGATACTGAGTGACATGGGTAAAGCGAAGTCACCATCACATGCATGAAATGAAAAATTATCAACACTTTGAATAGAATGAGATATTGAGCTGATAAAGAAATATATTAAATTTATTTTGAAACTAATAGATAATAAACAAACAAGTTGGTTTATGACAGAATTAAGAAAAGCCAAAAATCTAGATTTTCATAATTTTTTAGTATTTTCTACGTTCTAGTAATTTGCACTTTCAGAGATCTTTGGAGCATAATTTGAGGTTGGAACTTGCATCGGTCCCTAAAATTTTGTATTCAAATTCATGGTATTTTAGGGACTAAACTAGTTCTCTTGGAGACCTTTCCAATGGTGTAAACGGTTTTGAATTTCGAGCACCATTTCAAAAGTTATGACCTTGACAAATTGGGGTAAATAAATTCCTAGTTTTCCTCTTCACATCAGGTTCACCAAAATGTAGAGAAGGGGGATTCGCTACTCACAAGTTCTCTTCATTCAGAGAGCCTCATGGGGTGAACTTCCCTAAACTGACTCTAGGAACAATACGAGAGTTTTAGAATAAAAAAGAGTAAGTCATGAACATGTTTTGGAAAAAATGACAAGCTATCGACCAAAGAATGGAAGCTCGGGCTTGGGATGATAGTGCGGCATGGTGGCATCTCTCTGGTGCCCTGACATATATATGGACTAGAAAGCGAGAATGTCATAGAATATATAGCTTAGCAAATACTAGCAATCTAATTACTAAGAACATCAAAAGTATTGGGAAATAGAAAAAAGTGATAAAGCTGAGATAAAGTGAAAAATAAACGATAAAGAGAATGAGAGATAGCAAGTAAATTTTCATAACAACGCAAGTGATGAAGCCTATACTACATGAATGTATTCAATACTTGCATGCATAAGATCTGGAGAAAGTGTTGGGGTTATATAGGGGTTTTCTTAGTGAAACCCCCATTTTGGTGTTCCCACCTCTATGGAAAACTAGATAGATAAAGAGAAATAGAGTATGCAATGAGTGATAAAAGAAAACCTCGCTCGAGGAGAACCCGTGTCACAAAATATCACTCACTGCTCAAGGAGGAGAACCCATATCATGAAGTAAGGATGCAATAGATAGGGGATATGGAATCCTAGGATGCTCCAAGTACAAAGTAAGGGAGATAGAGTTGCAAGAAGTGTTGTGAGAATGTGAGATATTGAATTTGTTATAGCAAGCTATATGGAGTTGTTCAAGAAAAATAACAAGAGAAATACTAGAGCTAAGGCTAGAAAGAAGCTAGAAGATGGAATGAAGCTAGAGACACAAATGGATTGAAAAGATAACATTTAAGGAGAGAGGAGAAGAAAAAAGAGGCTTCTCTGGTGGTTACAATGCATCATGAGCCATTACCACCAACAAAGGTAGGGGACAAGTGGTAAACATGCTCAAAAGTGGTTGTTTTAATGTTGAAAAATTGCAAGATGTCTGCGCAGTGTACAACCATCCACACAACACGCTAGTGTCTAGACACACCACACTACAAAACAACATAAGCGGGAAAAGTGCAAGGTTTTATGTAAAGTTCATGCATGAGGTTAGTTGCTGAAAATGGGGTTTTGAGCATCCTGAGAAGGATAAAGGCTTATGTAGTGGCTAAGATGAGCATATAGAAGATGCTAAGGGAGTCATTACTAAAATAGATACAAAAATTCTTGTGAAATTGCATGGAGTACAATTTTATGACATTACACAAGGTTATAGGGGTGTTTTTGGTAGATGTTCTACTACTTGTACAGTAATCCCACAACACATAAGTTAGTTGAGTATGTCAACCTTGGTTATATTTACTTACTATTTTTCATAGAGATTTTTAACAGTCTTATTAGTCAATTCCACTTGTTTGTTTGATTGTGGGTAATATGGCATCAAAAAAGATGTTGAATATGAAATGTTTCCAAGAATTTCTTCACATCATTGTTCTTAAATAGAGTTCCATTATGAGCAATGATTTGTTCCAATATGATTTGACATATTGCATCAATTGTTGTGGAATAGAGGGGAATAACTTCTACCCATTTTGTAAAATAATTAGTTGTGGTAATAATAAATGTACGTCCAATGGAGGAGGGTAGTGATATTTTTCCAATAAGATCCTAACCTAAAACTAAGAATTTCCATATAGGAACTTGGGCACAAAGCCCGAAAGCAGGAGCATGAATCAAATTGTTATGTTCTTTTCATTTATGACATTTCTTTATGTATGAAAAATAATCTTGTTCCATGTGTCTCTAGTAATATCCTACGCAAACTAATTTTTGAAATAATGATCTTTCTCTAAAATTCCCTCATAAGCACCGACATGAGCTTCTTCAAGTGCTATGGGGATTTCAGATTGTTTAAGAGATCTAAGTAAAATACCATTAAATGATCTTCTATATAACACGTCTACAAGGATTATATACTTAGATGCAAGTTTTTGAGGACAAGCTTGAGTTTTTTTAGTTGTAGGCTCCAAAAAGGTACCTTCTTTTAAATATTTGAATATTGTTGTGTACCATTCACTAGAGTTTTCAATATTAGTTAATAACACTTCTTTTCTCTTGCAATCTATTGACAATTTAGGAATCATTTGAACTATAAATGTAAAATAAAATAAAAATGATCCTCAAGAGATACAAGGGAAGTGAAGCTTTCCATTGCATTTGCATGCTGATTATCCTATTGCAATATGTTGTTGATCATATATGAGTCAAATTTCTCTAATAATTTTATCATGAGGTCCTTATATCAAATGAGTTTATCATACTTTTATTGATATGAACCATTTACTTGTTTAATAATTAGTAGGGAATCACCAAATATAGAAATGTGTTTGACATCTAATGATAACATAGCATGTATTTTAGCTTTTAAAGCTTCATACTCTAAAGTGTTATTTATACTTAGAAAGTTTAAATGGAAAGATAAGGGAATAGGCCTACCTAAAGGAGGAATTAATATAACCCCTACCCTAGAGCCATTTCGACACTTAGAACCATCAAAGTACAATTTCCATGTTTCTTTTTCTATTTTAGTAGTCAACACATTCTCATTAGGAAATGAGTCTATATTAGGTAATGCTAAGGAGAGAGAGAACCAACTAATTGATCGGTCAAAGCTTGTCCTTTGATTATCTTTTGAGAAACAAATTTATGATCAAAATTAAAGTTAACAACATAACCTACTTAGCTAAATGTCCTAGAATAAATTTGTTTTAGTGAAAAGGTGTTTTAAAGGATCGGATTTTGTCATCACATGGATTTTTACATTTAATAAGTAATGTCTCAATTTACTAGTAGAAAATATGAGAGCTAAATATTTTTTTTCTATTGTTGTATATCACATCTCATAATCATTTAGGGTTATACTAATGTAATAAACATGATGTTCTCTACCATTGTTGTCTTGTTGAGCTAACAATGCTACAAGAGCATTGGCTAATGCTGTTGTATAAATGATAAATGGTTTGTCTTGCATTGTGGGTTGTAAAATAGGTGAAGTAGTAAGATAATATTTCAAACTCTCAAAGGCATTTTTACAATCCTCATTCCTTTTAAACTGAACCTCTTTCTCAAGGATTTGAGTAAAGGATAATAATTGGTTCGCTAAGGATGCTACAAAATGATAGATAGCTTGAATTCTTCCTTGTAAAGTGCATAGCCGAGAAATATTTTTAGGAGGTGGCATTTTTATAATAGCATAAATTTTATTTTTGTCCACCTCAATTACTCTATGAGATAGTATAAAACCTAAAAAATTTCAACTATCTACACCAAAGAAAAACCTTTTCAGATTCAGTCTCATGTTATATTTTTCATTCTTTCAAAGATATTCTAAAGGATATGCACATTGTCTTGTCGAGCCAAAGATTTGGTTAGAATTTCATCAACACAATATTCCAAAATATTGTGTATGTAATCATGAAATGTCAATGCCATAGCTTGTTGATATGTTGCACCCTCATTCTTTAATCCAAAAGGCATAACTATCCAACAAAATGTTCCCCATGCTATATTAAATGTTGTCTTGTATTGATCTTGAGGATTAATAAAGATTTGATTATATCTAGAAAATCCATCCATGAATGAGAACAAAGCATTTACCTAAGTCGAATCTACTAGAATATCAATATTAGGAAGGGTAAAATCATCTTTTAAAGATGCTTTATTCAAATTACAAAAGTCAGTACAAATCCTACTATAATTATCGGGTTTTGTGACTAAAACGATGTTCAAGATCCAAGGACAATAATTGATAGGTCATATAAAATGAGCTTCAAGAAGCTTTTAATTCTCAACATTAACCAATAAAGCTCTCTTAGGATTTATCTTTAGTATCTTCTATCTCACTAGTTTAGCATTTTCTTCAAGAACTATGTTGTGTGCCACTATCTCAGCATCGATACTTGACATGTCTAAAAAATTCCCAACATTTTTTTGTAAAATTCATGAATTAATGTTGCACGATCTTCTTGTTCATCTCCATCAAGGAAATTTCCTATTTGAATCACTCTTTCTTTGTCTTGGATAACATATTGGTCACCTTGAGAATTTACAATGGACACTCACAAGGTGTAGAAAACTTAACCCAATAGCTTTGAATATTAATCTTTGAACAAAATAGATAATCTCTGATTTTTTTGAGGTACAACTCCCTCACATGATTTTCAATGAATTGAAAGAACAAGAAAAAAAAAACATCATTTATTCTTTTAACCAAAAAGCAAAAAAGGTATACCCAATATCAAAAAAAAATCAAATATTAGGTGTGTGATGTAGCCAATAAGAAGTATTAGCACAAAGACTAATTAATCATCAAAAATAGAACGTCTACTCAATACCATATGAGAAATGAAATCCATTACAAGAACTGAATTGATCATATAGAGATAAGGCATGCATAAGATACTCTCAAACAAAAATATTTAAGAAATCAGAATAACTCCACTAGATTGCACACACACAAAAAAATAATTTCATTCATCAATAGTACTGAGAAAACTTCCAAAAAATGTCTAGAGAGAGAATATAAAGATAGATACATTTTAAATAGGTGGATGAGACCTACCTCTTCATTTCATATCCAATCAAACAAAATACATATAAAAGAAAAAAAGGGGAGCCATGCCATTGCGACGGTGTTACTTCATTTCCAGCTTCCTAGATCACCAAAGGTTTCTTCTGCCATGCTTGGAAAGCCTTAAGAATGTGCATCAAGTCCTTATGTTTGGGAATGGTTACATTTTATATCCTTATCTTCCATGTCAGAGGAATATCTTTAGCCATTTCCATGCATTTCTCACAAGCCTTCATAAGATCCATTGCCTGAGACAATACCAGGTGCAATTTACTTAGTTTTTGTAAGTGTTCAACATTGAGAGTGGGTAAGTCAAGAGCCTCTTTGACCATTTTCTTGAAATCAGCTACCAAGCTTCTAGCATCTACATCATCCTTTATTCTGAAGTAGACCAAGAGCTACCAAGGTGCTTACTACTTCATCTAAAATGGCAGTGCATTCATTGATGATCTCTTTAAGCTTCTGTAAACTTTTTTTTTAAATTTGTAATTTCCACTCTAATCCTTTACTCCATGACAAGTAGCGAGTATCTGAAGCTTTAGGTATGACTTGATTTGTAGCTAATCTTTCCATATACAAGCTCATCAATAACTTCAATTCAGTTTGATAATTAACCCACAATTTTTCTTCTTTTTCAATAGCAATGGCTTCATCCCCTAAGGGGGATTTCAAAGCACTTGCCTCTTGGTATTGTTTAAAGGATTCAATAATGACAAGGTTTCCCTTCTTGATGAGGGATTCATTCCAATCATCTACAACCCGACTTAAACTTTGACAACTTTCAATTTTAGTTAGGGATTCTTTTCCAACTACAGTAAGTGATTCAATAGAAGCATCTACCTGGGAGATAGGTAGTGGGACGAACTTAAGAATGGACTTTAGAAAATTTGTCAAGTTACGAACATGGGATCTAAACTCATCTTTTCTTTCCTAATATTTCTTTGATCTCTCAACCATCCTGGCTACTAACACCTAAAAAATTTGAACATTCTCATCCCTGATAAGAGGACTGAGGTTGACCCTATTCACTTCAAAGTCACTTGTTGTTGCTTTAGAAACATCTCTCTATACTAATGGCTGTGGAATTTCCAACTAGAGCATCCATGATTCCATGTCATCTATAATCCAAGCAGTAGTCTTTAACTCTTTAGGTTTAGGAGTTGAATTCCTCTGTAACAACTGACCTACCATGTCTTGCTTAGGAAAGTTGGGCTATATAGCTTTCCTCTTTCATGACAATAAATCTTCTAGCCAATTTGTGGTTAATGTGACCTTAATTTCCTTAAAACTTGATGACTCAAACAACGTCTAAGTGACTAGAGGGGTATCTCCTGCAGGTGCGATTGTTCCTAACCCCTGTGAGGTGCTTACCTCTCTAATAGGTGATTCATCTTAAGAGGGAGGTCCCAAATCAACATTTAGGTTTTCTAATCGTTCCTCTTCCTCCTCTCCTTCATTATCCTTCTCTAGGGTAGGCAGATTGAAAATGTCATCCCCACAGGTTTTTGAATGAACATTCTTTTTTGGTGGGTCTCCATCACCACCTCCTTGAGAACTTGATGATAAGGACTAGGGAGCATTACTAATTGATTTCCTGCTGACAGGTGCTTGGGAGGTACCTTCAGCAGGTCATGAGTCTTTGGATCTAGTACAAGGGCATGATTGTTCAATTTTATTTTTAGTCACCCATTCTCTGGTTCTAGTTGGAACATTAGTAGTTCTACCTTCAATGGTTTCCTTTTCTTTAAAATTTCAATCCATGGCAGGAATGGGACGACTCTCTACTAATTCAATATATATTTGGTCAATCATGTCAGACCCATCTTCAACAATGCCTTGAAAATACCATTTCAAATCATTAATGATGATTTTTTCTACTATTAATCTCATCCAACTTCTTCTCTTACCTCATATTCATCGAAGGAATTGGCCCAATAATCCTCAAGGTTGGGTTGGTGATTAAGGGTAGGGACCAATTTCAAATTGTTCTTAATAAAATCTTTAAGATCAAAAGAAACATACTCCTCATATGAGGGGATGTTATATCTAGACAATTCTTTCTCAATATTCAAAGCATCATACATGATTGGCAACTATATGCACCAAAACCAAATGGAAAACTAAATGTCAATCTTTTTCTACCATGAAACAATCCATTAACATCAGACAATTGTCTACTCACCTAAATAATCACCCATTTTTCTTCAAGATACTTAGGTAATTTAATAGGGAAACCAAAATATCCACCTAATCTTATGTATGATAACCTCTCAAATTGAATAAAGTGGATGACATAAAATTCAACAAACTGCATTTCCTTCATAGATAATCTCATTGCAGAACCCCCCTGCAATTCCCTGACCATCCTCATGGTAAAATTGTCAGCAATTCTTCTAAAATGTGAGAAGCTTTTGTGAAGTTAGATTTTTTCAAAGTAATCATAAATTGGAACTTAATCTGGAGGAAAATCACTCATCCTTAATCCAAGCCATGGTCGAGTGCTAGCAAGGGCATATATTAAATAAGATGGCATAAAGAAGAATCTGTTCGGGGTGAAGAATGGCATCAACTCATGTAGACAATCACTAATAATATTTTCCTAGTCCAGGAATTTCTCCTTACTCAATATGATTTGGATGAAGAAATACATCCATTCTTTGAAGCTATGACAATTTTCATTTCCCCTAACCCTATGCAACAACACCACAATATTGCCCACCTCATCCACAAAATTCTTCTTGTGTAGGTTGTGGGGTAATTGAGACTTTCCTTTCTTTGGTTTGGCTAGCTATTTCTTTGCTATTGCATTTTTGTAAACCCCTTTCTTGATAGTGAACTCAATCTGATAGCTTTTCATTTCCATTGGTGAGTATTCATCCTTTTATCGAATTCTCAAACAAAACAAGAAGGTATACCTTTTATTTTTTAGAACAAGTCTTTCATCCTCTATCCTAAGTCCCTATGTCTATGAGTTATAGGTTATAATACATTCCAACACTAGTTTAGGACATTGCACAACTATTTGAAATGCGGCGGCTTCAATCAAACCACTACCCACTACTCTCTCAATGATAGGTGGAGGGTTAGGTTTGTTAAATTTATTCTGCAATTCATCTAGATTAATGGTCTCTAGTCGGGTATCACCAATTTCAGGTCCTTCATAAGTTAACCCAGAAACATACTCATAGCTCACATATTTAACCCTTGCCATGTGCACCAGTGACTCTTAAAAATATATGTTTCTTCAATGCAATTGTAAATTAATTTAAAAAATAGGTTGCAATGAATGGAAACTGAAAATACCTCATGCGTCACATTCTATGCTTTGTATACTATAAGATTAAAAAAAAGAAAAAAATAATTTCATGAATTTTTGACCAAGTTAAGGTGGTCAGGCACATGAGTTTTAATATTTTTCAAAATTTGTAGTTAAAAATTCATATTTAATTATTTACTTGGAAAAAAATTACAAAAAAATATGCATTACATCAGGATATGAGTCCTCTATTTATATCTAAAATATTATAAAAAATATTATCATTTTATTGTGGTTAGGGTGGTCATACAGACGCCTACTTCTTATTTTTTCTGTGAAATTTAAGTACTACTGCATTGAAATTTTGAATTTTCAACAAATAGATTTCTTTTGTTTTTAAATAAACCTAGTAGTTTAGAAACTGCATTCAATTTGCTACATATTTTATTCTTACATATTTTTGAAATAATATATATAAATTATTCAAATTTTTACATCAAGTTGCCTAACTCTGATTTTTCTAAATTTTTTGCCACTTAAGGGCCTATTTTTTCCATGATGATCCTATACATACCCCCTAATGGCACCACCAAGAAAAGGATGCATCACAAGAAGAAAGAAATCACATAATGAAATGTGAGTGGTGATGTATGCCCCCACTTTAAAGTGGTTGCAAACACCATTACTGTGAGAAATTGCTTTAAAGTAGAAGAGGACATGAGAGCTTACTCAGAAATCCCTATGCCAAGTCATATGTTTCTGAGAAGCTATGTCATGAAAAAAAAGATATGTCACATGCAAGCCAATTGAAGGAAATTCGTCCACATCCCAAGCTTTCTCTTATGTATTCATGAAAGGTTAACAACTAGCCAAAGGAGACAACCACAAGTGACATACGAGGACAAGGATGCTAAACCCCTTGCCCCCATTGAGTGTAGGAAAAACGTGAGCCAAAAAATTTGATGAGATGTAGGCGAGAGTGAAAATTAGGATAAATTAGAGGGATTAGGTGCCCCCACAGAGGGAAGCATACCAAACTCCTGAAAATGTTGGATT
The DNA here is from genome assembly GCA_007258455.2 of Sequoia sempervirens. Classification (NCBI taxonomy): domain Eukaryota; kingdom Viridiplantae; phylum Streptophyta; class Pinopsida; order Cupressales; family Cupressaceae; genus Sequoia; species Sequoia sempervirens. Next base: position 813,078,868 of record VDFB02281492.1, read on the forward strand.
TTACGTCTCAAAGCCTTACATTCATTAGTGGAGTGACCGTGGACTCTATGATAGCTGAAAAATGAAATCTTCCAAGAGAATTTCTTTCAAGTTCTGGGAGGGAGAGAAATCAAGTGATCTTGGAGGAGTCTTGACAAGATACCCTCTTGTTCAAGAGGAGAAGTATTTGTTGTTGTTGGTGGACAAGAGATGTCTTGCTTAGTAGAGGATGTCATACCTATGCAAGGTTCTTTAAATTGCAAGATTGTGTTATCACTCTTATAGGAGGAGGGAAAATCTATTGAATGCAAATCATTGGTGTCTTGTGATATGGCATTGACATTAAGAGAAGGATTGGTGATTTCTATCATATGACAATAGCCAAGACCATGAGTTATTTGTTGTGTGATATGATTGATAGGGTTGCAAATATCTTTCTCATTAGAACCATAGCCTTTTCCACTATATCCAAGTTGTTTCATAAGTTCATAATCTCATCCATAAATCTTTTTGATTGCTTTTGAAGTTGGTGGTTGTTCTCAATTAAGTTCTTCAAAGTTTGTTGTGTAATTCACTTCATTGTCTAAAGTGGTTGAGGCAGATGCTTTCAAAAGGTTATCTAGATTTTGTGTTGATATTATTGTTGTTTCTTTTTCCTTAGTTGAATCTTTGTGGATGATTTTGTACTTGCCCATGAAGTCATGTTCAAAATCCAAGGAACCCCAATCATCTATTGATAGCATTGTGACTTGTTCAATATATTGTTGTTTGTTTTTTTGTTGTGCGGGTTCCACTTGTGTGGTTGATGTTAATGTTTTCGAGGGGTTCTCTATGGTTTTCTCAAGTTGCAAGACATTATAAGGCTCATAATCAACATCGAGGGTGTATACTTTGTTGTTGTAGATGTATTTCATTTTTTTATGAAGAGTGGACGGCACACCATTCATTGCATGAATCCATGGCCTATGTAGTAAAAGGTTATATGAAAGATCATGAGGCATAACTTGGATTATTGTGTTCAATGTGACTTCTCCAACTGTAATAGGTAAAGTGATCACACCAAGAGGCATCTTTTTGACATTGTCAAAGCCCTTAATAGATAAAGATTCAGGTTGAATTTTTTATTTATCCATATGAAGCCTATCCAAAATGTTTACACTACACACATTAAGGGTTGAGCCATTTCCAATAAGGGTTTACTTTATCCCTATCTGATTATATCAAGAAATTATCATGAAAGATTCATTTTGTTTTTGCACTTCCAAAGGGGGGAGTTCACTTTGGTTGAAAATAATGTCAACATTTATTCCTTGGATCATGGCTACAATGTCAGTTGGTTGCACATTAGCTGGGATGGGAACTTGTTGCAAGGCTTCTTGGATCATGTTGTGATAGTGAGGGGATGCTTGAATAAGATCCCATAATGAGATTTTAGCAGGAGTATTCTTTAGTTGTTCAACAATATTGTACTCTTGAATGTGTGAATTTAAGCAAGGATTTCTAGAAAAAATGGGATTTGGAAAAGGTAAGGGTGTTGGTGTGGGTTGTTGCGGTGGTGGATTATTTTGAGTGTTATATGTATGAGAAATAGTATTATGACTTGATTGCTGCGACACATTACTCTAAGGTGGGCAGAGGGTGAATTCAGGTTTATGTTGAGTTTTTTTGTGTGAAGGGGGATAAAGGATGAGTTGAGGATGAATAATATTAACATCCCTTGGTGAATGAGAGTGTAATGGAGGCTCTTCATTTCCTTTCAAGGGAATAATATTATTATCAACGTTATCTTTGTCTTGGATCATAATATCCTCCCTAGAAGGAGAGTTCTTAGGAGAACAACAAACCACTTGTCCATTACAATTAAGGTTTGATTCATCCAAAATAACTTCATTGCAAATAAGGGAGTTATTAATGGTGGAATGTGTTTGATTATTGATAGTGGAGAGATTAGGGGAATAATCTATTTGATCGTTCACTATTTGTAAGGTCTCATTCTCTTGTTCCATATTATCTACCCTACTAGGAGAGCTTGTAATATGTTCATCTGAGTTTGGAATTTGTAAAGTAGCTTCATCACAAGTAAGAGAGGCATCAATAGAAGGACTATTATTATTTTAAAATAGATCTTCCCATAGAATAGGGACATTAGGGAAGGTAGGGGAAATACACTCATGATCTTGAATATATATATATCTTCTAAAACCAACCTATCCTCTTTGCATTGAGGAGGGATATTAGGAGAAGAACAAGTTTGATTATCATGATTATGGAGACTAGGTAAGGTATTGTCTAGAAATGTGTCTATGATCTCACCTTCTTGTTGTGTTGTATGATGGTAATGATTACTTAGTGTGATGTCCTCTTCTTTAGTAATGTTCTATCTAATAGGAGAGGTAAGAGGAGATAAACAACTTGGATTTTCAAAAATCTCATTAATTGGTTCTTCTAACACTATATAATCTCTTCTACACAAGTGGGAGAAAAAATAGGAGAAGAATAAATGTAACTGTTATGATTATCTAAGGTTTCTTTCACTAAACTAACCTCATCCACAAAAGGGGATCTAGGAGAGGGATCTATGACAATCAAAAGATAGGGGAAAGGACCTCATATTCATATGAATTTAACAAAATTCTCTTACAACATGCAATAAGATCTAAAAATAGAACATGCAAGATGATAACTATATAAATTTGTAATGAAAACATGATGGAATGATTATTCTAGAAACTTGAAATGTAACAATGCTAAAGCAAAGATGCAAAAGAGGAATGCAATTTTTTAGATTTTAAAGATGACAATTGACTGATTATGATATGTAACAAGATGAGAATGCAAACTTAAAATTAAAACCATGCATAAATGAGCTATGTAAGCTAAATCTAATGAAATTAATGTTAAAGAAAATTAGCCAAGTGATGCAGATAACTAATGGCAACAAATAGAAGCATAAAAAATAGGGTTTTCAGCTTTGTAAAAGGTTGTTTCAGGGGTGAAAAGGGACTAATTCGCCCAAGGTGGCAAATGAGTCCCAATATGGACCTTTTTTCAGAGTTTGCAGAAATTTTTGAGTGTTTTTTATGTTTTCTGAGTGTGATGATGCATACCTAAGTTAAAAATGTATTATTTCAGAAAATTGAAATGAATTTAGATGCCAACATTGCAACCTAAATGCACTTTTTATGAATGCAAAATTTGAAACCTAGCATGGAAATTAATCCATGCAAATCCTAATGCAAGGTCAATGCAAGCCTAGATCTATGATGGACTCCAAAATAAAACAAGAAATTGTTCAAAAAAAGATTCACCAAAATGAACCATAGATTTTAAGGTGGAAGGACATTGTCCCTTTGCTCAATTAGGGTCTTCCACCTAAAGGAAAGAGATAGATCTTGCACCACAAAATCTAGGTGGTTCACTAAAATAATGGAATATATGATGAATTTAAGTCTAAATGCAACTAGATGATGAAACTAATTGATTAAAGTATGCAAACCTAAGAAATGTAATTTGTTTGAAAACACATTGTGTAAAGCAAAAATGCCTAGAAATGTGAACAAAATTGAGTAGAAATGGTAGAGACTGAAAGTGTGCACCTGGAATATGGATGAAAACTAGAAATGGCTTCTAGAATGTTGCTGATGTTGAATTTTAGGCTTGGTGGGACTCATTCTCCATTCTGGGCGAATCAATCCCAGTTTTGTAAAATTGTTCTAGAACCTGTTTCAAACAAAAGGGTATCTAAAAATGCAAAAAACCAAAAACTGACCTAGAAGTGGGACTCATTCTCCGCCCATGGTGAATGAGTCCACTTTTGAATTTTTGAATATTCAAAGGTGTAATCTAGAGCTTTTGGTCTACACTTTCTACTTCTCTAGGTGTCTAGTCCTGAAACTGTCAGATTCAGGCCTAAAGTCACTTTTTGTTGATATTTTGACTTGGAAATTGAAGACAAGACTCAAAAAACTTTGCAACTTGATTCTTAATGATTTCCAAGCTTCCAAGATGCCTAAATCTATAAATATACAAGACAAAGAGAAATGTTGGATGTTAGGGCATGGGGGTTTGCCTTGGTGAAACCACTTTTAGGTAATTAAACCAAAATAGAGAAAGAATGAAATGAAGCATGGAATAATGGATTTGATTACCTTGTCATGATGATTATCCTTGAATTTTTGCAGCAATGAAGGAATATTCATCCCTTGAATGTCTTTAGAAGCTAACTTAATGACTGTGAATGGTGGATCTAGACCTGCACAAACACAAACAACAAACACAATATTAGTCAATTATGCAAATCAAAACCATCATTCCCCATAAGATTCATTTGAAGCATAGACAACAAGAAATAAAGTTAAGAATAAAAATGAAAGAAATATAAATCCTATTCAAAGGCTCAAACCCTCAATCCCATGGGGGAATTGGTGCTATTTTGATGTAGAAAATAGCCCTTTCCCAATTCCTAGCAAGCTTGATGATGATCAATGGTGCTCCTTGATAAAAATTTCCATAACCTAGCTATAAAATTTATGAAAACTATGAAACTTTGATGAGAATGGATGGAATTGCTCAAAACATGAAGATAATGACTTTGCATAAGTTGTAGATCCAAAATCAATAGAGCTCTCTATTTATAGGAAAGAATGATGGACAAATGAGAAACATGAGGAACGTGGGATTAAAGATCAACCAATAGAAAAGTGCCACTTGTCAACATGCTAGTGGAGAGAGGTGGAGCACATTTTGATGAATGTGTAAATACATGTTATTAGGTGGATATTTGAAATTGATGAAGTGACATGTTTGAGGGAGATGTGGAAGAGGAGTTATTGCCACTTGGGTCAAGAAAATGACTTGTAAGAGTCATAAATGCCAAGTTGGAAGATAAAACATTTAGGAGGGATGATTCAAATTTGAAGAATATTCCAACTTGGTTCCTTTTTTTGAATGAAATAGAAGAATTTATAAATCAATTAAATTGATTTACTTGTGCAAGCTACAAAATATAGAGGATTGGATGGATTAGAGTTGGGATTAATTTGATTAATTTAGATGAAGATTTAGCTGATTTAACATTTTGAATTAGATTTTAGATTTATTTAAATCAAAATAAGAAGAAAATAAATATTAGATTTAATTAAATAAAGTTGGATTTATTTAATTAAAAGGGGATGGTGTTAGACTTAAATCAAATAAAGATTAGTTTATTTAATTTAAAGGAGATGAATTTGGAACTTAATTAAATAAAATGAATTATTTAATTAAAAGAGGAGAATAGGATTAATTAAACAAAATAATTTATTTAATTAATAGGAGATAATGATTTAATCAGATAAGATTGATTTATTTAATTAAAAGATGAAGTATGATGAATTTAATCAAATAAAGATTATTTGATTAAATGGTTAGCAATAAAGTGATCTAGGATGAACTACTATTAGTAAATCAAGATCAGGTGCCCATGATCAATCTGTATATTTTACATGTCTATGATGACTTGCAATGATGAAACCCTAACTTTCTTGGCATGATGGAGAAGATAGATGATGAATGAATTGTGAAAAAATGAATTAATGGATGAATGGGGAGATGTAAAATGAGGAGAAAAACACTTATTTGTACACTCTTGTGCAATAATAACCAATGATACCTCATCACAGGATGACATAAGGTATTTTTAAATAAAAACCTAAAAGAAAATTTGAATTATTTTGATTTTGGAGCCAAGAGGGACTCATTTGCCACCCATGGCGAATGTGTCCCACCATAGGCTTGTAAGTGGGTCTCTAGAGTTAAGTCACATTTAATGTTGTTTGTCGGGTTTACATTCAAAAATACACTTAATTATGACTTATGAGTGCATAAAGGGGCCAAATAAAGCATAAGAAAGGTGTAAATAGTGAAATTAAGCCTAGAAAAGTGTGAAATCTTGTTACAAGACTTTACAACACTTCAAAATAGGACTTGATAAGGAATAAAAGGGAATATTTAGATGAATTTTAATGAGAAGAGTTTAGAAAAGTGTAGAAATGTGTTACAAAACTTCACAAAACCTTCACAAGACATTAATAAATGCATTTTATTTAATTTTTAAGGCTCCAAGACCTAGTTTGGACATGTAAAACACCTCACAACACTAAATCAGTGCCTCATTAAGTCTAATTTATCATGAATTCTTACAATGTCAAGAAAGAGGTCCTTTTTTCCATGGTATAGCTAGACTATGGGCTAATTGGACCAATAAAATCAAGACCCCATTATTGAAACGGTCCATCGATAACCACAGGCTTGAGTGGTAAAGTTTCTAGTTGAGGCCTTCCTGCAAATAGCTTACATTTCTCACACTTACCCACCCAATGATAGGCATCCTTAAATATCCCAAGCTAGTAATATCCATGTCTTATGATCTTGAAGGTAGTCACAGTGGAAGAGAAGTGACCTCCATAGGCTTCGTTGTGGAAAATATCGAGCAACCATTCTTGTTGAGCTTTATTAACACATTTCAAGAAAGTCTCATCTATGCCACGCTTGTATAGGGTGTCACTCTAGATAAGATTCTTAGGTGACTTCAATTTCAAATTCAATTTTTTCTTGCTTGAGAGGTGCTTTGGACATTGTGTAAGTAAGGAAGTAAGGAATATTATAGAACCACTCATCTTGTAAACTAATAGTCAAAACCAATGGTAAATCTTCACTTTCTTCCTCTTCCTTTAGGTTCTCTGCCATCAACTGGCAAAGTCCCCTTCCTCTAACTAAGTTTGTAGGTTTTAAGTATAGATAATACTCCTACACCTTTTCTATCCAGCTACCTCTCCTATTGCAATTGATTTCCTATTGGGTTAATATGCTCTTGATGATGGGATCTAACACATAGACTACATAGTGTGAATGCAAGATATAGAAATAGAACTGATTAACTGCTCTAACCACTATGAATGCATGTTTTTCAATGGGAGAGTAATTATGCTTGTGTTTCTTTAATGGATTTCTCATGAAGGAAATAGGTGCCTGAACTTTATCTTCATTTTCTTGCAGTAGTACAACAAACGTGGTATGTTCAAAGGCATAGCAATAAATAATGAAATCCTTCTTGAAGTATGGACTGACCAAGATAGGAGCTTGGAAAATTTCTTCTTTTATGTTTTCAAAAGATTGTTTCCTAACTTCGTTCCATTTAAAGCCTAGTTTTTCTTTCATCATATCCACAATGTGTTCAGTAATTTTAGAGAAATCTGGGATGAATTTTCTCAAGAAATTCACTTGAACAAAAAATATTTTACACCAGTTCAGCTTGAAGGGAGATTTAACTGCAATATAGCCTTAACCTAGTCTAGATCTATTTTGATGCCTTCTTTAGACACAATGTGACCTAAGAGTTTACCTTCAGTGACAACAAAAATAGACTTTTTGGGGTTAGGAGAGATACCATATTCTTTGCACCTTTGTAAGACTCATTCCAAATCTTGTAAGTGATCCATCCTTTTATTAGAGAACACTATCAAATCATCAAGATAAATAACTATAAATTTGTTTTGGAGGTCACCAAAAGATAGTTCCATAGCACGTTGGAATGTAGCTCCTGCATTGATGAGTCCAAATGGCATTCGATTATAAGAAAAAGTTCCCCAAGGCAAGGTAAATGTCATTTTTGTGCTAGTCCTCTCCTGATACATTGATCTGATTATAACTCGAAAAGCCATCTAACATGGACATCATCTTTGAGCCAAAAATAGTTTGTAAAATATGATCCATGTTAGTTAGAGGATAGTTATCCTTAAGTGATGCTTGATTAATATTTCAAAAATCAACACATATCTGAATCTCCCCATTTTTCTTGCATACTGGCACAATATTTTCTACCCAAGTTGAATAGTGTATGGGATATATAATCCATGCCTTTAGCATTTTTTCAATCTCTTTAAAAATAGTATTAGTTACCATAGGGTTATAATTCCTTTGTTTATGCTTGAAAGTGGATTTCCCTTCCTTGAGTGGTATGTGATGCTAAAATTTTCCATTCATGAAATTCTTCAAATTGTCATAACACCAAACGAAGACATCCTTGCACTTAATTAGCAAGGCAATTAATTTTTATTTCTCCTCTGGTGAACAATATTTCCCAATATAGACCATTTTGGGAGAATCAGGATCTCCAATATTCACTACCTCAAACCCATTAGAATGTTAAGTGAAATTGCTCATCTTTTTCTTGATAGAACGATCATGGAAATCAAACAAATCCTCAAGAGAAACTAGAACCTTGGGTATTGTTGTGCAATTTTCGCACACACACCCCACTGGAGGTGGGGACCCTCTTTTTTTTTGCATCTTTGCCTCTTGGCTTGGTCAAATTTTGGTTTTACTCTTCTTGGGAGGTTATTTTGGGTTTAAGTCTAGAATAGGTTTGATGAGGACAATATTTTGAGGCTCTAAGGGAAATTTACTAGTCTTGGAATTTGAAAATGGGGATTTTGAAGTGAATTTTCAATGTTATATGTAAATCTCTTTTGCACCCATGGATAAAGGATGAAAAATTAGGCTGGGTGGCTTTTTTAACTTTTTGAAAATTCCTTCTAGAAAAGAAGTTATGAAGTTTAGATGATTTTGACCCTGCAAGGAATTCGGGAATTTCTATCCTTGATGGAAAATCCTAAAATTTCCATTTTTGGAAAATTCCAAGACCCCCTCAAAAACCCAAAATTTTCCAAAAAGGAAAATTTTCTTTTGCACCCATGGATAGAGGACGAAAAATTAGGTAGGGTTGCTTTTTGAATTTTTTGAAAATTTTTTCTAGAAAAAAAGTTATGAGGTTTAGGGGATTTTGTCCCTATAGGGAATTTGAGAATTTCCATCCCTGGTGGAAAATCCCGAAATTTCCATGACCCCTCAAAATCCTAAAATTTCCATTTTTGGAAAATTCCAAGACCCCCCTAAAAACCTGAATTTTTTCAAAATGGAAAAAAATCAAATTTTTTCCCAAAATGGAAATTTTTCCCGAAATGCAATTTTTTCCAAAAATGGAAATCTTTTCATTGAAATTTTAAAATGTTCCTAAAAATGAAATTCTTGAGATGGAGAAAAAAAATTTGGATTGGATTTTTTAACATGTGAGCTACTAATGATGATATATGTTTTTCAGGATTAAATAAATATTAAAAGGGGGACTTGCATATGGATTCATGCCAAAAGGGAAATATGGGAGAGTTCAATTCAAATTTTAAAAGTGAGGCCTGCATAAGAATCTATTCCCAAACTGTCTATAGCTGAAATGAGTTTCTGGGAGACATGTGAAGCTGATTTCATCATCCAATCAAAATTTTCATTAATGATAGGCTAGCATAATATTGTTTTCTCATTGTTCCATGATGTAATTGCTTTTATGGAATTGGATGATGATGTACCATAAACTCCCAAATTAAATGTAACAACTTGATGCTTCTAGAAGTGCAATTGTAGCCATTGGATGAATTGAATCCTGGCCTTTGATTCAAAATGTATTTTTTTATAAAAGCCTAGTGCCTTCTCATTTGTAAGGGGTTGAGACTAGGTTAGAATATTTGGTTTAAGGCTATAAAAAGCTAGAATTGGCCAAGTTAGGACAAGTCACTAGCAGTAGGAGAGGAGAGACTTGAAATTGTTATGTAATACTGGAGAAGTAATGCAATTAAGTTGTTGATTTTGAAAACTTTGTATTTATCTTTGACAGTTTATGGTTTCTTGTTCTCAATTCTCAATGTTAGATGTTAGACTTCAGTTCTTTTGCAATGATGGTAAAATTTTAGTGATGTTGATCAATCTTCGGTCCATACTTTTAGCAATTTTTTGATAGTAATTTGTTTTGTAAAGTTATTTTGGGCCTTATTTTGTGCTAAGTTCAACTGTGGATGCTTGTTTACATTGTGCCAGTTATTGGGTATGTGGATGAATGTTCAAAGTCTGAAAATATTTAGTTTCCTTAGAAGATTGCACCATTTCTATGGAGTTGTAGGATTTTCCTTGATCAAATAGAGATTGGTTTCATTGGGGGTTTGTCCATTTGCAACATTCATCATTGTTGTGACTAGTCTTAGGTTTTAGTCTTAGAAATCTCTCTAAAACCTTATCTCTTTTATTGTTTATCTCTTTTATTGTTTATTGTTGCATCTGATGAAAGTACACTTCCAACATTGTTCATTTGTAATGCCTCTTGTGATTACCAACATTTTCACATTTATCACTGAGTTATTTATTCATTGTCAAGACATAGCATTAGAGACCTTAGGGTTATCTCTTGAGGCTTGTTGATAGAGATTTACCTTTCAAGAGAGATATGATATTATATTATGTCTAAGTTTTTGTTGTGTAGAAAACACCATTAATAGGTATTTTATTTCCTTTTAATTGAATAACCTCATCCTGGAGGTTGGCTACACTATTAGGGTAGAAATCCTTACATTGATTGTCACTCCCTTCAAAGAATGTTTGAGAAAAGGACCCAACATTTTCTAAGAACATCTAAACTTTTTTGTCATCTTCAAAGACCTTCCAATGGTTGACGTTATCAAGAATACTAGGTCGATAGATCAATTCAATCCTATAGGATTTTTTTTGGAATTCTAGGTACGAGAGGAGTAGAGAAGCAAAAAATACTAATGAATCAGACTTCACATTAAATTCTCTAGGGATGGCTTCTATTGAGAAGGCATCAAATCTCTAGATGGTGTCCCAGAATCAGTTTTGGTAATGCTTTAACCTTTCATTCTTAATAGTGAAAAAATTTTGTACCTGCTTACCAATTAGTTCAACATCTCCTAAGGCCCTAAGTATCTTTATCCCCATACCCTTTGCCTCAATTAGACCTAGCAAAAGGGCTTCATATTTAACAATATTATTGGTATTATCAAACTGTAACTTATATGCAAAAGGGAATTTCTCACCTAAAGTGGAAATGAGAACAACACCTGCTCCTGAACCAGCATGAGAAAAAATTCCATCAAACTCCATCATCCAAAGCTTAGATTCTGAATTCAAAGCACATGAATCATTTCAATTTTCTTCTCCAGAGAAGAGCATATAGTTTCCAAATTCATTCTCCTCATACAATATTTGTGCTTTTGGGTCTTCAAACTTGAGTATTGTTCTGTTTGTCTTTGACTTAGGTTCGAGACACACCTTCTCTTTATTGATAGGTATAGTGGCATATGACCAATCCAACTACATTTCTCTACCCAAATATTTACAAAAAATTCTACTCAGAAGCATACCATAGCTAGTAGGTATATTCGTGACCAATATGGTGAGCTTGAGTCGCTTGTTTGGGTAAGTAGCAAGTGCAACTTGAGCATATTTAATCTACCCAATCAAGGGAACCTACTTGGAATCCATCAAATAGAATTTTCCAAATGTCCTGGTCATCTCTAATCCCAAATTCTTAGCTATTTTCATAGGGATAACATTATTAGAAGCACCTGAGTCGATGATGCAATTATTAACCCTAAATCCATTAATGAACAATGAGATGTAAAATAGGTATGGTTTCACATCAGAGACTAATGAAGAGGATGCTTTATTGTAGGATACAACATTAGTAGCTGAGTCTTGATACTTAGCTATTGCTTCATCTAGGCCTGTGTGTAATTTCGAATGTCCTAGCCTAACATATTCAATCAACCTATTGAGTTCTTTAGGATTCATTTTTAGATATTCAGCTTGTGACACCTAAATTTTGGTAGATCTACATAATTCTATTATATCAAAAGCCCCAGTTTGACCCTCAGAGGATGATACATTAGGATTTCTTGAGGATCTATTAACTACACTTGGCGAAGCATTCTCACCCTTTCAAATTGTTCTAGCCTTTGTAAGTAAAACTTTAGGAGAATTAGGAGTACCTTTCTGGTTGGAATGTTGCTATCTTCAAGTGATAGCAACACAAGTAGCATCATCTAGAGTGATGTACATGTCTCCCCCTCTATCACCATTGGGTTCATATTCTAAGTATCCATTTGCAGAGAAACCATATTGATTAGATGATGTGCCTTCCTCTATGACTTTTATGAATTGTTTAGTAGTGGTTAACTACATAAACCTATTCATCTCAAGGAAGTTTGTACCATGATGGTTAGCTGTGAGGTGGAAGGCACACATGTTATTCTTGTTATTTGGATGAGGAGGTTCAATCTCCAACCTCTATTGAGTTGGGGGAAAGGGCAACACTTTATTCCCTAGTTGAAAATCAACCTTCTTAGGGATACCTTGATAAAGCTGGTTACTTTTCGACATCTACGATTTGAGAGAAATTATTTCATTATCCAACCTATTTATGATAGGATTAGAAGTAGTAGGAAGTTCCTTCCTTATATGTAATTCTTTTTTTCCATTTTCCAACTTAAATGAAATCATCCTCCAATTCCATTGCTAGTGTTTGTGTGGCTTCAAGAGTATTCAATGGTCGCTTCTTTAAGAGAAGACTAATATTAGGGTGTTGTGCTTTAATGAAGAAACATTTTTTCATTTCTATGGAGGGTCTTTTGGATACTAAAATCTAGTTTATTATTCTATTTACTTTGGCTACAAATTCCCTTATGGGCTCATTCGCTTCTTTTTTCATGTGAGGAACTTGTGCTATCAATGTTAAGTCATCATGTGCACTTTTGAACCTGGCCTCAAACTTGCTACACATAGTGGTACAATTGGTGATACATCCATATGGTAGTTGATAGAACCATTGCACTATTGCATTAGCTAAAGATTCCACAAACAACCTTATGGCAACATATTCTTCTTGTACTCCAAGAATGCCACATGCAACAAAAAAATCATCAATGTGTTCTTTTGGTGCAATTTTTCCATCCCCCATGAATTTAGTTTGATTTTTACAAGACCCTTTGGGTAAGTCATGCAAATTATTTCCTAGCTATAGAGGACCAATGGTAGTGCCCCAAGGGATGGGTTGTGGATTAGCCATGTTGAGGGGAAAATTGATTACAACCGGTAAAATAGTCCCGTGCAAAACAAGTGCTTGAGAAATAGAATGATTAGTAGGTGTTTTAGTAGGTGAAGTAGGTCTGATCCTAGCTATAAACCTTTCCCTAGAGGGAATAATATAAGAGAAATTATTTCTTGGAAAGTTTCAAAGACAAGATCATAATTTCGCCTACTTCTCTCCCCTCTAGTAAATCTATGGTAATATAGGATTAATTAGTTAACCTATGAAATATGCGCAGACAAGAAAACCAAAACTTGAAAATTCAATTTTCCCCAGTGGAATCACCAAAAATATATTGGATAATAGATTGGTCACCTTTAGAATTTACAAGGGATGCTCACAAGTTGTAGAAAATTTAACCCAACAACTCTAAATATTGATCTTTGAACAAGATAAATATTCTCTAAATTTTTTTGAGGTACAACTCCCTCACATGATTTTCAATGAATTTAAAGATCAAGAAAAGAAAAACATCATGTATTCTCTTAATCAAAAAGTAGAAAAGGTATACCCAATATCAAAAAAGTTTCAAATATCAGGTGTGTGATGAAACAAATAAGAAGTATTAGCACAAAGACTAATTAATCATCAAAAATAGAACATCTCCTCAATACCATATAAGAAATGGAATCTATTACAAGAAGTACATTTCTCATACCAAGATAAGGCATGCATAAGATATTCTTAAACACAAAGATTTAAGAAATAAAATTAACTCCACTAGATTGTACACAGACAAAATAGTAATTTCATTCATCAATAGTATTGAGCAAACTTGCGAAAAAAATTTAGAGAGAATATAAAGATAGATTCATTTTAAGTAGGTGGATGATCCCAGCCTCTTCATGTCTATAGTCAATCAAACAAAAGACATAAAATAAACAAAGAGGATCCATGCCATTATGATGGTGTCACTTCATTTCTAACTTCTTGGATCACCAAAGGTTTCTTTCACCATGCTTGGAAATCCTTAAAAATGTGCATCAAGTCCTTATGTTGGGGAATGGTTACATTTTTCATCCTTACCTTCCATCTCAGATGAAGATCTTTACCCATTTCCATGCACTTCTCAGAAGCCTTAATAAGATCCATTGCCTAAGAGGATACTAGGTGTAATTCACTTAGTTTTTGTAAGGGTTCAACATTGAGAATGTGTAATTCAAGAGCCTCTTTGATCATTTTCTTGAAATCAGCTACCAAGCTTCTCGCATCTACATCATCCTTTATTCCATCTTTATTTTTAAGTAGAGCAAGAGGTACCAAGGTGCTCAGTGCTTCATTTGAAATGGCAACACATTCATTGATGATCTCTTTAAGCTTCTATAAAAAAAAATTGGCAACTTTGTAATTTCTACTCTACTCCTTTAGTCCATGATAGGTATCGAGTATCTGAAGCATTATGCATGTCTTGATCTACAACTAGTCTTTCCATATCTGAGCTCATCAATAACTTCAATTTAGTTTGAGAATTAACCCACAATTTTTCTTCTTTTTCAATAGCAATGTCTTCATCTCCTAAGGTGGCTTTCAGAGCACTCACCTCTTAGTAGTGTTTAAAGGATTCAATAATGACAAGGTTTCCCTTATTGATGAGGGATTCATTCCAATCATCTCCATCCTAACTTAAACTTTGATAGCTTTCAATTTTAGTTAGGGCTTCTTTTATAACTATGGTAAGGGATTCAACAAAAGCATCTACTTGGTAGATAGGTTGTGGGATAACTAGAAGAATGGACTTTAGACAATTGGTCAAGTTCCAAAACCTAGGCTTTCAATTCATCTTGTCTTTCCTTATCTTTCTTTGATCTCTCAAGCATCTTGGTTGTTGACACTGAAAAAATCTGATCATCCCCATCCCAAGTAAGAGGACCAAGGTCAACCCTATTCACTTCAAAGTCACTTGTTGTTGCTTGAGAAACATCTCTTTGTACTAAAGGGTGTGCAATTTCAAACTAGAGTGTCTCTAATTCTGTGTCATCTATAAGCCTAACAGTAATCTTTAACTTTTTAGGTTTAGGAGTTGAATTCCTCTATAATAACTGACCTACCATGTCCTTCTTAGGAAAGATAGGATGTATAGATTTCCTCTTTCATGATAGTGAATCTTCCAACCAAGTTGGGGTTACTATGACCTTAGTTGCCTTAAAACCTAGTGACTCAAACAACATCCAAGTGACTAAAGGGGTATCTCCTGCAGGTGTGGTTATTCCTGGCCCATAAGATGTGCTTACCTCTCTAACAGGTGATTCATATTGAGAGGGAGGGAAACCAACATTCAGGTTTTCTAATCCTTCCCCTTCCTCCTCTCCTTCATTATCCTTCTCTAAGGTAGGCAGACTGAAAATGTCATCCCCACAAGTTTGTGATTACACATTCTTTTCTAGTGGGTTTCCATCACCATCTCCTTCAGCACCTAGTGATAAGGACTGGGGAGCACTACCAATTTGTTGTCTACTGATAGAGGCTTGGGATGTACCTTCAGTAGGTCGTGAGTCTTTGGATCTAGTACAAGGGTGGGATTTTTTAGTTTTCTTTTTAGTCACCCATTCTTTGGTTCTGGTCAGAACATCAATAGTTCTAGCTTCAATGGTTTCCTTTTCTTTAAAATTCTAATCCACAGAAGAAATTGTCCAGATCTCTATTAATTCAGTATATATTTGGTCAACCATGTCATACCCATCTTCAACAATGCCCTGAAAATCCCATTTTAAATCAAAAATGATTATTTGTTCTACTGTTAATCTCATCTAGCTTCTTCTCCTTACCTCATATTCATCGAAGCAATCGGCCCAATAATTCTCAAGGTTGGATTGGTGATTGAAGGTAGGGACCAATTTTAGATTGTCCTTAATATAATATTTAAGATCAAAATAAACACACTCCTCATATGAGGGGATGCTATATCTGGACAATTCTTTCTCAATGTTCAAAGCATTAGACATGATTGACAACTATATGCATCAAGAACAAATGGAAAACTAATTGTCAATATTTTTCTACATTTACACAGTCTATAAACATCAACCAATTGTCTACTCACCTCAATAATCACCCATTTTTCTTTAGGATACTTGGGTAAATTAATAGGGAAACCAAGATATCCTCCTACTCTTATGTACGATAACCTCTAAAATTGAATAAAGTGGTTTTCATCAAAATCAATGAACTACATTGCTTCCAAAGATAATCTCATTGAAGAATGCCCCTACAATTCCCTAACCATCCTCATTGTAAAACTGTTAGCAATTCTTCTGAAATGCAAGAAGCTTTTGTGAAGTTGTATTTTGTCAAAGTAATCATAAATTGGTACTTTGTTTAGTGTAAAATCACTCAACCTTAATCCAGGCAAGGTTGAGTGCTAGCAAGGGCATCTATTAAATAAGATGATATAAAGAAGAATTTTTTCAAGGTGAAGAATGACATCAACTCATGCAGATGGTCATTAATAATATTTTCCCACTCCAAGAATTTCTCCCCGCTCAAGGTATGTGCAAGATCATCATGGAAAAAATAGGCCCTTCAGTGGCAAAAAGTTCAAAAAAATTAGAGTTAGGTAACTTGACACAAAAATTTGAATAAGTTATCTATATTATTTCAAAAATATGTAACAATAGAATCTGTAGTAAATTGAATGCAATTTCTAAAATACTAGTTTTTTTTTTGTTTTTTTTAAATCTATTTGGTGAAAATTTGAAATCTCAATGTAGTAGTACTTCAATTTCAAGGAAAAAATAAGATGTAGGTGTTTGTATGACCACCCTAACCATAATAAAATGGTAATATTTTTTTCTAATATTTTAGACATAAGTAGAGGACTCATGTCTTGATGCGATGAATATTTTTTTGTAATTTTTTTCCAAGTAAATAATTAATTATGAATATTTAATTACAAATTTTAAAAAATATAAAAAATTGTATGTCTGACCACCTTAACTTGGTCAAAAATTCATGAAATTCAATTTTTCTTTTTTTAATCCTATATTGTGTGAAGCATAGAATGTGATGCATGTTTTAGATTCAAAAAATGTGATACAGTTTGAAAGCTATAGATGTTTTTCAACCAGCCTATCAATTAGGAATTTATTCGTAATTCAAATAGAAAATGAATAATAATTATTTATTAAATTTAAAGTAAAACATAATTTATATTAGTGGAAAGCTGAGAATCTCCTTTAAAAACCCTTTTCATTTCATCAATTTTGGATAATAAAAAAAGTCGTTAGCCACATACCCTACAAATATCCATCATATTGCCACTTTTTGGCCCATCATGATCCTGCACATATCCTTCAATATGAATTGGATGAAGAAATACATCCATTCTTCGAAGCTATGACCATTTTCATTTCCCCTAATGTTGTGCAACAACACCACAATATCGATCACCTCATCCACACAATTGTTCTTGTGTAGGTTGTGTGGCAATTGAGACTTTCCCTTCTTTAGTTTGACCAACTAGGTCTTTTATATTACACTTTTGTAAACCCATTTCTTGGAAGAGAACTCAATTTGATAGCTTTTCATGTCCATTGGTGAGTATTCATCCCTTTCTAGAGTTCTCAAACAAGACATGAAGTTAGAACTTTGAATTTTTAGAAAAAGTCTATTATCCTCTGTCCTAACTTCCCATGTCTGTGAATTATAGTGTTTGATACATTCCAACACTAGTTTAGGACATTTCATAGTTATGGGAAATGTAGTAGCTTCAATCAAACCACTACCCACTACTCTCTCAATGAAAGGTGGAGGGTTAGGTTTACAAAATTTATTCTACAATTGATCTAGATTAATGGGCCCTAGTCGGGTATCACCAATTTTATGTCCTTTGTAAGTTAACCCAGACACATACTCATAGCCCAGGTATTTAACCCTTGCCATGTGCACTAGTGACTCTTGACAATATATGTTTCTTCAATGCAAGAGTAAATAATTCAGAAAATAGGTTGCAATGAATGGAAATTGAAAAATACCTCTAATGGCAAACCCATCTATTTGAACTACGTGTCTTCTCCAACTTGTCCTTAGAAATTGTTGTGATAAGAATGTTTTCCCATCCTTTTATTTAATTAAACTCAGCTTTACAAAAACAAATGGAAGTATATGGACATTAATTTCTTAATTTTTCTTCATGACACGAGATAGACGTTGCCTTCACTATTCCCCACATAATTGTCTTTTAAAAATTTGAAAACAAGCATCTATGGATAGTAATAAAAGAGGTTTGAAGAACCTTATAAATATAGACCCAAGTTCAAATGTCTCAGTGAAATACTACCCAGGCTAATAATCATCATGCCAGTGGCAAGGTTCAACAAGATATACAAAACACCACTCTGTTTAAACATATGAAAGAGATAAAAGGGGCTCGAGCAATAAAGTGGAAGGTTTGATGAACTTAAGAAAACACAACCTAGGTTCAAATTGTGACATAAAACACCACCCACATTAAAATGAGATAGGAAGATGACTCAATGAGGTGGGGGATGAAATAATAGTAATACTTTGTTAGTTGCATCCATTGTTATTTTGTTTGTATCTCCCAAAGGAAGTGCATTTTGTTTCATAATTTTAGGATTGTATTCTTCTTTGTGATTGCCAATCTCATTGATTTTATTTTCTTCAACTTGTTTAGCACTAATCATAGCACATGTGACCCATTTCTTCTTAGGAGGAACACATGAATTCTCATAAAAATCCTAACATTTCTTTCAAAGCTTCATCATCTTCAATGTATTCCAATGATTCTTCACAAGTTGTATCAATCAATTCAAGATGCTTCAAAGTGAGAATTATCTTAATACAATTACACATGATGATGTTGATGGTCAGTGAAGGTCTTTTTGTTTCTTGTGTTTTCTTAGAAGGATAATATCCCAAACCACTTTTTGTTTCTTATGTGTTAGGCTCTGTAGGAACACAAATTCCTTGTTCTTTCCTTCCACATCCTTTTCCACTATCACCAAGTTGTTTTATGAGCTTGTAACCTCTTCCATAAAATTTCTCCATATCTTTTAGGTTTGGTGGTTGTTGGTAGTCTATTTCATCAAAGTTTGTTGTATAACTTGTTTCTATTTCTATAGTAGATGAAGTAAATGCTTGTTTGTTTTCTTCTAAATTTTGCATTGACATTACCCTTTATGAACTTTTCTTTTCGGTTTCTTTTATTTTAATTTTATATTATCCCATGAATGTTGGTGTGAAATATAAGGAACCCAAATCATCTTCTAACAATTTAGTGAATTCATCAATGTTCTTCTCATGTTCTTCTTCCTTGACGACTTTGACTTTTGTAGTTGGTTTCAATGCTTTTGAAGGATCTCATCCTTTTTTCTCAGAAATCAAAAGAATTTCAAGATCAAGTTCGACTTTGAGTGTATAAGATTTGTTTGCATAGACATGCTTCATTACATAGTGAAGGGTAGAAGGAACTCCATTCATTTCATGAATTCATGGTCTCTCCAAGATGAGATTGTAAGAAAGATCATGAGGCATAACATGCACTAGATTGTGTAATAAGACCTTATCAACTTTAATAGGTAATGTGATGAATCCAAGCAGTTGTTTTCCTATATTATCAAACCCAAGGATACACAAAGAATCAGGGATAATTTCACTCTTATCCATATCAATCTCCTCTAACAAGCTCACAATACACACATTAAGGGCCAAACCATTTTCAATAAGATTTATTTTTATCCCAATTTGATTAACATAGGTTATTATCATGAGTGCATCGTCTCATTCTTGAAATTATGAGGAGGGTAACTCTCTTTGGTGAAAATAAAATCCAAATTATCCTCATTCATTCCTTGAACTAACACTGCCACATAATTTGAATTTGTATTAGGAGGAACCATAACTTGTTGCAAGGATGTTTGAAGCATACTATGGTAATTTGGTGAGGCTTGAATAAGATCCCATAGGGATATCTTAGTAGGCGTATTCTTAAATTGTTCAACAAGATTATATTCCTTTCCACTATTTGAAGGTAAACAAGGAGTGCTAGGGAAAATAGGTTGAGGAAAATTTAATGAAATAGGAGTTGTTTGTTGTTGTCTATTGTTCCTTGTATTTTAACTGTGAGTAATGGTATTATAACCCATTTTTTGTGAAGCATTGTTATAATCAAGTGAAGAGTTTTATTTAGGTGCTTCTAGGGTAAGCATGAGTTTGTTTTGAACTTGAGCTTTTTTGAGGAAGGATAAATGATAAGTTGAGGTGTGTTTGCATTAATGTCTTTATGTTTCAGTTTGTCATGATAAGCCTTAGTGGATGAACTTTGTGAGATGAAGTCCTCAATGGCTTCATCTAACATGTCAAATTCATCACTACTAAAGGGCTTGAGGGATAAGCTAACTTTGAAAAAGGGATTTGACCTAATCAAATAACTATGCTTTCTACAAGGGTTTTGTTTGATATTTTTGATGTTTTAGTTTTTATTTTTGCTTTCTAATGATTGCAAAATGTAAACTAGCATATCTAATGATACAATAATGTTGAAACTTAAAGAAAAATGTAGAAATATAATGCTACCTTTAACTAAAATATGTGAGAAATTATTTTTCCTAATATTGAAAAATCTAACTAAATGAACAACAAATTGAATGTACAAACAAACTATTTTAAGAAACTATTTCTCAGATTTGAAAATAGAAACAAAAGTGCAAACCAAAGACTAAAAAAAAACTCATAATTTTTGCTAATAAATTTGCTATAGGGACTCATTCACCCTATGGAAAATGGGTCTCAGATTAGGGCTTGTTAAGTTTGACTTTTTCTTTTTTGTGTTTATCCTATGTTTTCTATTTCAAATCTGTAGCAGACAGTTTTGTATAGATTTTCCAAAATTTGGGGCTATGAATACAATGTTGAATATGGTTGAATGATGAAAAATGTGACTAAATTTAATGTGCAATATGAATCTAAATGATCGAATGATGATTTCAATGCTAACACTATGCAAAAAAAACTTAGATGTACTATAATTTTTTTTATTTTTAGTGATTATAAGCAAGCCAAACATGAAAATTTATCCTAAATGAAATGTTCACTAATGCAATGTGAAAGAACCCTAAAAACAATTCCATAATGCAAATCTAATGCACACTATTGTAAAAATAAGATCTAGGGTTGAAAGGACTCTAATTTTTAGGATTTCATTGTATAAGGTTGGGTTCACCAAAATGAAACATAGGAAAATATGGTTGGCTAATTGTATTTTCCACCATTTCAGTAAAGAAATTATATAAAAACCATGAAGTAACTATCAAACCAAAAGGTGATTCAAATCAAGGTTTGAATCTTGCAATTTCTCGTTTGCTAGGATGAGGGTTAAGTCAAGTAGTTTTTTGGAGAGAAAATTTTGAAATGGTTAAACAAGTCTAAACCTATATCCATAAAGTGTATCAAAGAAATTTATCACAAAAAAAAGGAAATAGTGGGTATGCACGTAGGATCATCATTGAAAAAAAAGGCCCTTAAGTGGCAAAAAAATCAGAAAAATCATAGTTAGGCAACTTGATGTAAAAAATTGAATAATTTATCTATATTATTTCAAAAATATGTAACAATAGAATCTATAGTAAACTGAATGTAGTTTCTAAACTACTAGGTTTGTTTATATATATATATATATATATATATATATATATATATATATATATATATTTGGTGAAAATTTGAAATTTCAATGTAGTATCTTACTTAAATTTTAGGGAAAAAATAAGTAGGTGTTTGTCTAACCACCCTAACCACAATAAAATAATAATATTCATTTATAAGATTTTAGATATAAGTAGATGTGTCATTTTTGGATGTGATGCATATTTTTTTGTTATTTTTTTCCAAGTAAATAATTAATTATGAAATTTCTATTACAACTTTTAAAAAATATAAAAACTCATATGTCTGACCACCTTAACTTGGTCAAAACTTCATGAAATTCAATTTATTTTTTTAAAATCCTATAGTATGTGAAGTATAAAATGTGACTCATGTTTTGGATTCAAAAAATGTGATACCGTTGAAAAGCTATAATTTTTTTTCAATCAACCTATCAATCAATACTTTAATCATAATTCAACTAGAAAATGAACAATAATTACTTATTAAATTTGAAGTAAAGTAAAGCATAATGTATATTGGTGGAAAGCTTAGAATCTCCTTTAAAAATCCTTTTCATTTCATCAATTTTGGGTTAAAAAAAAGTCAGCAGCCACATACCCATCATATTGCCACTTTTTGGCCCATCATGATCCTGCACATACCCTAGTTAACTTTCTAGAAAAAATGAGAGTATTGAATGTTGTGCACTTGTTCAAAACTTGTCATTTCTACAACCCTAATAGAGACTCATTCACCCTACGGTGAATGTTATGGTGAATGGTGATGGAACTTCCAATTTTTTTGTAATTCCTAAGGATCTTGTAAATTTAATTTGCACTTTCAACCCTCATCTGCATGCCCATATAGGGTTTACCTCTAAAACCTAGTCATTATAATTCCATGTTGACTTACCCTACTAGTCTCTTGCTCTTTAAATCATTATCTGAGCCATCGTGTGCATCTATCCATTGACCCTTCTGGCTTAGAACACTGGTCATCAAGTTGACCATTGATTTTAATGTTTTTCCTAAGGTCAATTCTTAATATTTCCCAAATGAGTTAAGCTTAACTCATTAGATCCGCAAGGGTCAAATCACCATCAACCTAACAATGGTCCCTTATTTAATGCTAACCTTGTTGTGTGTGTAGGTTTTGAGATTCGACACTGTTGGAAAGGATCCTGACTGTACCTCGCCAGTTTTCCAATGTAAGGTACTAGTAAATTATGTAGTGTGAGGATGTTGAGATGAAGACATATGTCCTCATATGGATGTGGGGCCCATTCTCCACTATTTGGCTTGAGGCCCATGGTTCTAAACTGATGGCCAATATTGAGTGTCAAGGAAAATCTCCAACATTCCCCACTGGCTCGCAAGGAAAAGTTGAATGCTCATTAAAGGCTATGAGATAAGTGAGATCTCAACACCTCGATTAGTCCACCAAGTTTGTGAGACATATGAAGCTTACGAACAAAGTAGTTGTCATCTGAGGTGGATCAATGCCATTGGCTAGAGACAAAAGGATGAAGCACTATTGGAATTCAATCCCAGTCAGCCTAAAGTGAGTCGTATGATTTGCAATCTCATCAAGATATCTGTGACCGACATTCAAAATTAATAAACTAGCATGTGATAGCCATTTCATTCTACAAACACTGGAAATTAATGAATTACTCTTTGTAGGTGTGGTCAAATTGATCTCCGTGTGTGTGAATACTTATTTGTTGGTAATCATGAAGTATGATATGCAAATTTCCATGCACTTAGGAAATAAACGGTGACAATATGCATGCCAAAAAATTTCCCAATTTGCATGTTTGTTTTCATTGAGCATTGATGATTGTTATAATCACATTTTTCAATAAATAGAAGCATAGAGTTTCTTTTTTTTCCAGTACAATTTATTGTCAAGTCTTCTAAGCTTTTGCAAAAATTTGATGTTATGAGGATAGATTTTTCTAGTGGTAGGATGAGTAAGTATGGTGCCTCATCTATTCCAATGTGGAGGTCTTCCCAACTTCATTTGCAGGAGTCCCATGGCGAGGACCCCCGGAGCAAGAACAAATCCCTCACAAAGATATCCATATCAAGGGATTTGTGCTTGTTCTTACCAAATGTAGTGACTGAGTAAAGGGTCAGGCTATGAGCTCGGAGGCTATTGGAGCAAAGAGAGAAGAATTTTTTGGACCCTCCAACAGAGTTTAGTGGAAAGTTCGATATGGCAGTGGCTCTTTTGGATGAAAAAACTACCCCATTGACATCATGAAAACCTTGTTCTAAACTAAAACAGAGACAGATTCCAGATATTGCCAATACCTCATTACTCTAGGCTGAGCTCCATCTCCTGGAACAATGGTATTGTTCATCCCTCCTTTGGTTGTTAGGACTCAGCAAGAGAGATGGAATTGTACTGAAATAAGACAAGGACGAGGAAGGAGTTGAGGTTTCATCTCCAACCCTCACTTCAATGCGAAGTGGGTGTGTGTATCCTAGATGGTGTGCTGGTGGTGGAAGGGTCTTCTAGTTGTTAAAAAGGTGGTTTCTAAATGAAATTTTTGTGCTATTTGATAATTTCTATGGTGGTCACTTTCTCTCTATGTATGTGGCTTATTTTTGTGGTGTTGGATGCTAACTATGTGCCCCTGTGGTAGTATGAACGAGTGATTTGCTGATTACCTGGCGATCGAGGAAAGTTTTGGTGGCACTTTATTTCTCCTTTTGGTGACTATTGAAATTGTGCTTTGCCAATTCTAACTTAATCAACATATGGGAAATTTTTGAAATGTAATTGAAATTTAAACTAAAATAAAATTTTGTAATTTGATATGCATTTCGAGTTGGAAGCTTGTTGACTCCCTTTCACTATAAAAGGGAATTCACGGTTCATTTGTAGGGGTTCTAGTCTTTTGGGTCTTTAGGTCTTGTATACGAAAAGGGTAGAAATTATAAGAATACTAGAGAATAGATTGGTCAAATTGTCTTGGTCTTTGAATTGTGCATATGAAATCCTAAATAGTTTTGTAGAAATTACTAACATCGAAATAGATTTTATGCATAATTCATATGCTCTTCTCTATATATCTCTTGCAAATTTTGAATATAATATCAAGTATGTCTTGTTCATATGCAAATTTTTCATTTGAATGCATGTCTTTATTTCTGCTTTTGTTCAAAGAATCAATTAAATGCTTAAATGAGGTCGTGGATTTGTGAGAGTTTATAGAGTATTTGGTAAGAAGTGATGTGTTATGTAAAGTGAGTTTCCATAATGCAAATCCTTATGAAAATAGTCCAAAATTATTAGATTTAAAAAATTTCTATATGACTGATAGTAAGATGCATGACTTCATCGCCCAATTGATAAAGACACTAGTCTATTTCTTATGGTATTTTCCATTTGAATGATAATGATAGTCTATCAGGCTATGGACCTAGGGTTAGAATGAAAATTTCTTAAAATACATTTACTATGAGACATATATGTGAAATATCCTTTCTATTCTTGGTGAATTGATAGTTATTTTCTTAAAGCTTAGCCAACCTTTGAGTGAAGTATGTAATTTACCCTTGATAGGAACTAATCTATGATTTTCTATGTCATTCATTGAGATAGTCAAATGAAATGTCGAAAGGAACACCCTCCTAGGTCCTATAGAGCCTAAAGTGTAGAAGGTTTCAGTATTCAACTGAACCTTGTTAATTGGACATTCATTTTAAGGGTCTTGAGTATAGGAGTTGGCTACTCTTTAGAGATTCCTTAGGTGTAATGGAAAAAAACCAATAGAATGGTGACTCTGCAAGGGAAAATTTCATTCTCTGAATGCTAATAAAATGCAGATTTAGGTGATGTAGTAAATCTGAACATCTTGTTCAGATATTGTCAAATTCTTGAACCTGATAGATGATTGGAGTGGAACAAAGATTTGAGGTTCCAAACATGACTCTGTTGTGGAAGATAGCCTATAAAATGTATTATTTGTAAAGGAACTTCATCCCATTTGAATTTCAATCCCATTTAAAGGAGGTGCTAACTTTGATTCAAAGAACCTAACAAATCATACATCGATTGCTTGGATCTACATTTCCAGAGACAAAAGATAGTCAACCATTACAAATTGCCAGGTATTTTCATAGAATTTAAAGAAATTAGAGCATATTATGGGAAAATTAGGATAAATTTCCCATGTTTGAGCTGTAACTAATTCCCTAGTAGGTGAACTAGCACTATAGGAGAGAATAGTAGTAAGAATTTAGCATGCCTTTGTGTATAAGTTGAAATTTATGCATTGCAACAAAAGAAGCCAAATTAAATTGTTAGATCTTAGGCATTATTCATGAGGAATATACATGCTAGAGGCCTAGGATAATATTTGTAAAAGGAATTAATGTAATATTGTATAATTGCATTGTATATTCTGAATTCCTTTTCTAGAATTAAGGGTGAATTGTCAATTTATACCATCTAGTGTAAATATGGACAAAATCATATAGGGTGAATAATTGTTCTCCCACCAAGGAAATTTTAGTACTAACAGGTACAGGGACCTCAACTTTGACAATATTTGTGGATATCTAAATATTGTGCAACCCAAGATCAGGGATTAAATACCAAAGTTCAGTGGTGACAAGTAAAAATTAGCAAGGAAGCATGTGCAAGAATTTGTTGATGTGATGGATGATTATGAAATAGATTCTGAAGATGTGGTTATGAAGTTATTTTTTCAATCATTGAAAGAAGATGTGAGAGATTGGTTCTCTTTCCTGCCAGTGTCCTCTGTACATTGTTGGAATGAACTTAAAAGATAGTTTTCATGGAGCAATTCGGTGAAAGGATAAACCCTAGTATTGCAAGGAATAATTTCATGGAGATCTCTAGGGATAAGGAAGAATTAATCCCTACTTTCAACCTTAGATTTGCAAAGGTTATAAGGGAAATCCCTGAACATATGAGACCAAATGATGTTGAATGTTTGGTTGCATATCTAGGAGCTTTTGATAGTAAGATGAGCTTCTTATTAAGAGATAAAGAACTTGCTACATTACAACAAGCTTACCAAGAGGCTATGAATATTGAAAACAATTTGAGGTGCTCAATAATGAAGGGACCTACGATTACTAGCATGATTAGCTCTAATAGAATTTAGGCTATTGAACCAAACCAATCAAGGAATAAATTTTTTTGTCAAGAAAAGGAGCCCATAGATGTCACATATGCATTACTCTTATAAGATGTAGATCTTGAGCAATCATCAACCTCACATCAACCAAGATCAAGAAGAGTTGATTTAATTCTCTCTGTTACAAGGTTGTATGAGATGAAGAGACAAGAAAATGAGTTATCATACGACTTTTTTTCAAGGTTCTTAGACTCATGACGAAGATACCCAAGAGTTTTAGGCCTAGTGATTTAATGTGTATTAATTTGTCTTCTGAAGCCTATAAATTGAGAGGAAGCAAATGGCCTAAGAATATGAAGCCTAATAGCCTTGATCAAGTAGTGGATTGGATAAACATTGTGGAAGATATTGAACATAGTTATATGCCCTTGGTTGTTTCCCAAAATGGGGGTAAAAATTTCCATAGTGAGTAGAACCAAAGCCTAGGGTTGATAGATCAAGGAGAAGTATTAGAGTATGAACAATTGACTATTAAATGATATCATTTTACAAGCAACATAGAAGAAGATTCATGTAACAATGATGAGGATGACGACACAGGGTGTGAAGAGAAGGAAATAATGCCTAATTATCTTCCTTGGGATATCATTTAAGCTATGAGAAAACATAAGAGGTATACAATGAAACCTCACAAGTTGATTTAGCTAGGAGTAATGATGCACCAATCGATGATGGGAATGCACACTTGGTCCCAATTATATGGCATAAATGAGGAATCAAAGGGATGAGATAAAACCTAGTCAATACTATATTGAGTATGACTCTTCTTATGAACTGGAGGAGTAATCTCTTGCTTCTAGTAGGGGATATGTTAATAGCCTTGAGGGGGTGTGTTTTCTAGGCAATGAACAATTCTCTTCATGTGAAGAATTTTCTGAATGTGGATCAATTGTTATGAATGCAAATGGTGAAGAAGATGTTAAAAAAATTTCTCTCTATTCTTCAAGTGATTACATTGATTTTAAATGTGTGCGGATGAAATTAAGTGTATCAAATGTAGATTAAAAAACAAATCAAACACACCAATAAGGCATTATATTGAAGAAAAATAATTAAAAACTAAAGCAAAATCTTAATAACAACAATTTCTTCAATGACGTCCCATTGTCCTCTATCTCCAGTGTTTTTGTCAATTTCGGCTTACTCTTAGATTGTGTGCTAGGCTCAACAAAAAGTCTTCCTAGAGAATGAGATTAAATATGAATGCATACTATGCTAAGATATGATTAATATGATTAAACTAAACATTGTTACTAGAATGTAAAATTATGTAACTATGAATGCTAAAATGCTAATCGCCTGTCTCTAATGCATGTGTGTGTAACCAATGCTTGGATTCACATGGGTATTTATAGAGTTTACGAAAGATTCTAATTGGTTGATGTGATCGATGGTTGAAATCAAGCTTGTCAAGATGAATGATGAGATATTTTGGAAGCTGACAAAAAGATGGAAGGTTGAGAGAATAATGGAAGTTGTTTCCTTCCCACAAAACCTTTCACTCAAAAATAGAGGCAACTTGCCATTTGTCATCTTTAGTTATGAGTTGGTTTTGTAGTTGAAGATAATTCCCATAATTAAATAAATAAATTTGTTTAATTACATGTGACAATGAATTTATAAGTTTTAATAATTAAATAATTAATATTTAATTATGTGTGAGATGAAAATGGAAGGTAATTAGATATTAAAAATATTTAATTTAACTGGGAGATGAAGAAGGTGTTTGGAAGAATATTCCATTATTTGAATTTAAACATTCAAATTATGAATAATATGATAATTAATTTAAACAAATTATAAAATTTATTTAATTTAATTAAGAGGAATATGGAAGGTGGTAATAATTAAATAAAGTTATTTATTTAATTAAGGTAGAAGAATTATAAAAGTGAACAATATAAATAAATAATTAAATTTATTGATATGTAGATGACTTTAGAAGATTAAATAAATAATTCATATTTAATTAATTAACAAGCTTGATCAACTATGACCATTTTTAGATGTATACATTTTTCCCCTCTTTGAAGTGATGTGTGAAACACATTTCTTCAAAGAAAATATTCCTGCATTTGATTTTTCCCCTGGTTGGAAAAATTTAACTGATATGCCCCTAATTTGAACTTAATATGTTTCTGATTGAGGAATGTGGCTGATATTGATGATGCCCCCTCAGGAGGTAAATCACTGATGATGAGAAAAGTGTTGAGTTGATGATGAGAGGAATGCAGTGATTTAGCTCCTGATAATTGATTAAAAGATGCCCTAGTTTGAGAAAAGGAGAAAAATAAAAATAAAATGCCACAAAAAACCACTTTGTTTGACCTTTAACAGGTAAAAGGGGTAAAAAGGGCAAGTCATTTTCACCTTTTGACTGTAGTGATTTTGTTGCTCTAACACTGATTCGGTGAGATGGAGATTCCGTATCACAGACAGATTCAAGTGGGCCCACCGGTACCAGAGACCAACCACGTATGGACCACCGGTGAGTCGATTTAACCCTCTTTGATTTGAAAATTTGTGATTTTAACTGAATTTTTATGCATTTTAGTGCATAGAGTAGGAGTTTTAGCACTTGCGATGTTTCATTTAGCACATACAGGGTGTAGAATAATGCTTTGAGGAAATAGGAAGTTTAGCACATTTGATAGGTGAAATAGCACATATAGGATGCTTGTAGGAAATTGGGACTGTAGTGCATATAAGAAATAGAATAGCGCATATAGGGTTTCAACGCATAGAGGAAATGAATTAGCACTTTGAGGACACATAATGGCACATAGGGGGATTGAGCACATCAGGGGGAAGCTTCAGCGCATTTGGGGTTTTAGCGCATCAAGGCCATAGATTAGTGCATCCAAGAAGTTTAGGCTCAATGCACTATTTGATGAAAATGATGAAAGAATGATGATGTATATTACATCTTTGGTCAATAGTTAGATAAATTGTCTTGTCATCATATTGATAGGGATAGAAATGAGAGTAAACTTGATGATGAATTGATAACTTTGCTTCCTGAAAATAAGAAAATAAAGAGTAGATAGTTGATAACTTTGTTTCCATTGAATGAAAAACAAAGAGTAGAATGATTGATGGATTGTATGATTTGTTGATAACTTTGCTTTAGAAAACAAAGAGTAGATGATTGATATGATTTCTGATAAATTTTTTTTCTATGATAGAAAACCAATTGTAGATGATGTATTTGAAAAAATATTTACATTCATGTTTGAAGTAAAAATAGGAAGATGATTTGATTGTTGATAAATTTTCTTTTGTGAAAAAGAAAACAAATAGTAAATGATGATAGAATAGATTGATTTGATATTCAGATAGATTGATTTAGCATTTATTTCATGATATGAGTCCCTTAGATAGAATAGTTGATATGGTTCACTTGATATGAGTCATTGATATGGGTCACTTGATATGAATTACTTGATATGGTTCACTGATATGGTTCACTGATATGGGTCACTTGATATGGTTCACTTATATGGGTCACTGATATGGACTACTAATAGATAGATATGAGTCTTATTGATTTTTATGATGTGAAGTAGATAGATCATGTTGATATGAGTCAATGATATGAGTCTGATTGATTGTCCTTGTGATGACCAAAAATAGGAGGGTTTCAAAAACCTCCAGATTAGAGAGAACATCCCTGTAGGTTGGGATCGGATATGAGATATGACATCGACAGATGTACAATTGATAGTGGGATGTGGGTTGGGACCTTTATTGTCTATGCCACCGATTCAGGTCAACAAGGGACTATTGACCACACTAGTAGAGAGGTGGCATTTGGAGCATAACACCTTTCATTTGTTGATGGGTAAGATGACCATGACCCCTGAGGATGTATATAGGATTTTGGGGATTCCAGTGGTAGGTGCTCTTGTGGTTTATGAACACAAGGAGCTAGGTGGTATAGATGCACTCAGGAGGGTGCTTGGGGATGCTCATATACTAGGGTATTGGATGGGAAAATTTGAGGGGATATCTGACCTTGCCCACCATTTTGGGTGCATTCATTGGAGGCTCCTTTTTCTGAACCATCTGTCAAAGGGATTATCAATTGGGTGGGGGAGGATCCTTGAGCTAATGATAGGTCAAAAATGGAGATATGCCTGGGGGAGCTACATGTTAGCTTATTTATATCATGACTTGCATTAGGTAGTATACAACAAAGGGTGCAGTCTATCATGTGGTGTTACCCTACTCCAGATCTGGGCATGGAAGCATATTGCTATTACAAGACCACTTTTTCCTAGAGCTAGGCCACCAAGTAGGCCATATGTATATGCATATTCTATTGCACTTGTCCAGCCCAAGCTAGGAAAGTTGGAGTACTGGTGACAGATTCTTGATGATATAGATTTAGTGATATGGAGGCCATACATAGATTGTGAGGTGTGGGATACAAATCATCTGGAGATTTCATTTGTATGCATGCCTTGATATCTAATAGGTTTGACCCCATTCATTATAGAGATATTTTTGGCATTGCGAGTGCAAAGACAATATGGCTATACACAGGGGATGCCTTAGGTCATTGCACACTATGGGTGATACAAGGATGATCCTAGATGGGGGACATGCATTTCATATTAGGTGGTGTATATAGAGTATACCAATTTATAGCTTGAGGCATGGGATTACAAGCTAAATATTATTGATGTAGGGATGTCATATTAGTACTTGAATCATTTTCACACACATCCATTCCCTCATTTTACATGTCCAAATTAGCCGACACCCATTATGATAGTACCTTAGCTAGGAGGGATGAGACAGGAAGATGTGGCAGGGGGGAGTAGGTAGTTGGTGGAGGAGAGGAGGAGAGTGGAGATGGAGAGAGCTCAGATGATGGTGGTGGGGATGACGATGGAGATGGTGAAGGAGATGAGAAGAGGCCAGTGAGGTAGAGGAAAAACATCTTTGGAAATGTTTAGATCATGTAGAGGCCGAGGACTAGTACTGGACGGTTGACAATGATCAAGGTCTCCTCTATAGCACAATAGGTGCAAATGGCTACTCTGCAGGGCCAGGTGCAGATGCTTTAGGGGAAGCAGGCACAGTTTTAGAACTAGTTGGCTCAGGCTCAAAGTGTTGTAGTGCAGTTACAAGCACAGAGACAGGCACGGGTGTAGGCACCTCCTCCTGCCCCAGACCCACAAGTGGCCTAGTTGATAGCAGAGAGAGACACCTTCAGACAGAGGGAATTAGAGGCAGAGGGTGTTGTTGAGAGACTCATGGGCACTGTTGAGAGTGCATCTTTGTGAGAGGCCATTGCAAACACATTCAAGATTTCCAGGGAGGTTGAGCATTATTGGATTAGACATGAGGAGTTGTGCCCTCCCAAGCATAGATAGCCTTACCCTCTATCCCACAACAGATCTAGGAGCATATCACAGACTATGAAACACAACAAAGGGGTCATAGGGCCTCGATAGGATCCTGATGTAGGGGGTAGTGGTGGGCCACCATCCTCTAGACTAGCTCCATCAGGGGGCTCTACTTGTGAGTCATGATATGTGACTTTGATTAATGTAGTATTATTGATGTATATCATTTTTGGAGCATGTACCTTGTTTTTTATCATATCTCATGTATCTCTCTATACTTGTTAGTTTCAATGGACATTGGACATTTGTATTTATTTTTGATGAGCGATGATATGCAGCGGTGATGAGTTTTGATGATGTGCATTTTTGATGTGATGATGTGATGATGATATGGATATGCATTTTTGTGTATATGTTATGAAGTGGATTTATGGTGCTTTTGATAGTTTAATGCCTAACCTGTGATGCAAGATGACTCCTAATATTCTTAGGATGATGATTTGTGATGTGTACTAATGATTTCATGCAAGTGGATGACTTTATGATGTGATTAATGAAAATATGCAATAGGATAATGATATGGAAAATGATAAATGAAATGTTTTACAAATGATGTTGAAATGTAATGTATGTATGAAATTTGTGTTCTTGTATTTTTCAAATGTAAGAAAATAATGATGATGTGATGAAAAATGGATGTTGTGGTTATGAAATGCATCATGAATTTGTAATATGGATATGGATTAGGAAATGATATGTGGTATGGGTCAAATGTTATGTGAAAAGTGACATGATATTTAAATGATATGAAGATGACAGATGAGTAAAGATATTATATGAATGTAATGTGACAAATGATAAATAATGGGATGAAATGAACATGATTAATAATAATGAGATGTATGATACATAATGAAATGATGATGAAATGATGATGATAAATAATAATGAGATGTATGATAAGATTATAAATGAGATGTAATGAAATGTTGATGAAATGGATGAAATGATAATGATAATGGAAATGTAATGAAATGATAAGTGAAATGAAATAGATTATGAAATGATGACACAAAGACAAAATATGATAATGAAATGGTAATAAAGATGATAAATGGTATGCAACTA
This sequence comes from Sequoia sempervirens, assembly GCA_007258455.2. Lineage (NCBI taxonomy): Eukaryota > Viridiplantae > Streptophyta > Pinopsida > Cupressales > Cupressaceae > Sequoia > Sequoia sempervirens. The sequence continues at coordinate 813,112,076 of VDFB02281492.1, forward strand.
TGTAGAATGAAAATGAAAGTGATATGAAATACCTCATGGATAAATGAATGATATGAAATGATAAAGGAACTAAGTGATATGCAATAAAATAATAGATAAAATGAAGATGATATAAAATGAGAATGATCAATGGTATGCAATAAAATTATATGATATGAAAAAAATGATAAACGACATGATAATACATAATGATGGATAAATAAATGACAAAGGATCGAAATGATATGAGAATGAATGGTAAATGATAAATTATATGATATGTACAAGACCTAGATGAAATGATGATGACGATGAAAGATGATAATGAAACAAATGTCTAAATTTCCTCCACAAATAGTCCAAAGGAACATGATAGTTGTTGATGTTGTTGTTTAGCCTTTCAAAACTCTGATGCAAATCCAATATGCAAATATATATAATGATCTAGAAATGAAATGCAACTAAACAAAACCAAACAATTGTTGAGCCCTCTATTAGCTTTCTTGAATCATCATAGAGCATTTAAAATGTTGGAAGTATGTACAAGCATCAGAGGGGAAATTAGCACCAATGATGACCTTAGTATAACTTTCATGATTTTTGATATAGAAAGTGACCAAAAGCATGTAGGTATAATTGAACCGAGATGACTTGAGCATTTATTGCATAAAAAGACAAAGATTAACCACTTTCTGATGCAAATTTGGAACTATCATCAATGATATTCTTTGCAAATCACGTCTCGCGACATATTTGCACCAGATTGATAGTTAATCTCAAGACAATAGACAAAGAAAAATTATTCTCTTTCCTTGCCACTCTAGTTCAGTATATCATCAAGTGTGCTCTAGAAGGATTATATCAAAAATCAAACAACCATTGTTCAAAATATAATACTGCTATTCCAAACATTATTTAGATTTTAAAACATCCAGATATGTGTTATGATATGGTACTTGCAGAAAAATGTTATGATATGGATCCATTATTGGATAGTTGTTCATGTGAATTGATTGTTTGTTCACATGATTGGGTTTTATGTCATTGTCTAGCTATTTTGGTAGAACATGAAAGTTTATTCCCCCTAGTATTGACACAACTTGCTAAAATGAATATGCACAATGATCAAGCCATGGTAAGATGCTATCACTCTAAGAAAATGATGGTATTAGGGTGTTGTTATGGCTCTAAGATGATGATGAAAGGATGTGTGAAATGAAGGCTGAGAAGCTAAGTGCAAAACATGAATCAATAGATGGAGAGCTATAAATAGCATCTGTTTGCTAGATTTTCACTATTTGTTTTTATTGCATTTTTCTTATTTCTTTTTTATTTTTTTTATATTTTTCTTGTCAATAGACTACCTGTTGCCAAGTTTTCACCCTATGATGAATTTTTTGATTTTTTTTTTTGATTTTTTTTAGGGACATTTTCTGATTTTTATAAATTTTTTCAAGACTATTTTCTTATTTTTATGAATTTTTTTAGGACATTTTATGGATGATGATAACTAATTTAGACATAATAATTCTTCAGGTGCATGTTGTTGATGGGTTCATCAAATAGGTCCCCTTCTAGCTTTGACAACTTGTATGCTCCTAAACTGTATACTGCTATGACCACGTACAGACCCAACCAATTTGGTTCAAACTTTCCTTTCTTTTGTTTGTCTTGCTGATTTCTTGGGTTTTCTTTCAAAACAAGATCACCAACCTAAAAGGTACATGGCTTGACTCTATGATTATAGTTGTTAGATGTCATCTGTTGATATGCTTTCAAATGATCATCTACTCGTTGTCTCTTCTCATCGAGGAGTTCTAGCTCTTATAGTTGGGAAACTCTGTATTCATCATCTGTTGTGAAACCCTTCAATGATACCTTGAGTGATGGAATCTCAACCTCTAGAGGTAATATGGATTTTTCTCCATAGACAAGAGAAAATGGTGTTCCTCTTGTTGGCATTCTGATGCTAGTTCTATAGGCCCATAATGTGGGATTCAGTTGAACATGCCAATCTTTCCCTGCATCATTCATAGTCTTCTTCAAAATTTTCAATATAGTCTTGTTTGACGCCTTTGATTGGCCATTCCCTTATGGATAGTAAGGTGTTGAATATCTGTTTTGAATATGGAATCTCTCAGAAAGTTCATCCACATCCTGATTCTTGAGTGGTCATCCATTATCTGTGATGATGGAGTTGGGAATGCCATACCAACAAATGATATAGTTGAGTATGAATGATAAGATTTGTTTGTTGGTAACATTAGTGAGAGGTACAACCTCAATCCACTTGGTAAAGTACTCTATCGTTGTGATGATGAACTTGAGTCCGTTCGATGATGAAGGATGAATCTTGCTAGCTAGATCTAACCCCCATTGATAGAATGGCAAGGTCGGCATGAATCAGTAAAGTTCTTGTGGATGAGCATGAATGAGATTCCCATGAATTTGACATTTTGAGCACTTCTTCACAAAAGTGAATGATTCTCTTTCCATTGTAGGCCAGTAATAACCCATTCTAATCAATTTCTTGGATAAGGTCAGCCCACTTAAATGAGTACCACAAATTCCACCACAAACTTCTTGTAAAGCCTTGTCAGATTTGTCATGTTCAAGACATCTAAGTAAAGTACCATCAAGATCACGACGATAAAGGGTGTCAGTGATAAGAGTATAGTGAGAGGATTGGTGGATAAAGTTGTGCCTTATGTTACAAGATAAGTCAGGTGGTAAGATGTCATCTTTTAGTTAGGAATAAATCTTGCCATACCAAGGTGAATCTGATCCTACTAAGTGGAAAATGATTTGGATTTAAAGTGTGTCACAAGAAGGTGTAAATGATTGTTCCATGAGAAATTCATAGCAAGCCTAATTTTTAGGGAGTTGCAGCAGTGATGTGATTATGGCCATGGCATTAGCTGCTTTGTTATCAAGTCTTGGAATCTATATGAACTTGATATCCATGAAGTACTTTTTGAAATCATCAACCATCTTCTTATATGTCAACAGTTTCTCATCTTTGGTCTGATAATCATCATTGATCTGATTAATGAATAACTGTGAGTCACCATAGACTTGTAGTTCTGTGATCCTCCATTAAAATGCAATCTTGAGTCCAGTGATTAAAGCTTCATACTCAGCTATGTTGTTAGTGCATGGAAACATTAGCCTATATGACCGAGGAATGGTATGTCCTTGAGGGGTGACAAAGAGTATGCCTACCCCCGATCCATGTTGAGTGAAATAACCATCAAAGTATAATGACCATGGTTGTTTGGATTTTACAGTGAAGACATCAACATCTAGAAACTCAATGTGCATGGGATGATTTTCTTGTAGTGGTGCTTCAGCTAGTTGATCAGTGATAACTTGTCCTTTGATTGCTTTGTGATCAACATAATGGATGTCAAACTCACTCAGGATCATAACCAATTTTTCTAACCTTCCTGTTAATGTAACCTTGCTTAGCAGATACTTGAGTGGATCAATCTTTGCAACAAGATTGATTGTATGAGTTAACATGTAGTTCTAAAATTTGTATGAGGCAAAGACTACTAGTAGACAAGCCTTCTCAATGAAAGTGTAGTTGATTTCATGACTTGTTAGCATTCAAATGATGTAATAAATTGCACATTCCTTTCCTGTAGAATCCTCCTATGCTAGTAATTCCCCCAAAGATTTCTCTATCGCGAGAGTATATAAGATTAGCAGTTTGTTCGAATTTGGTGGTACTAGAATTGGCGGGTTCATTAGGTACTTCTTGATCTATTGAAAGGCCATTTCACACTTTTCATCCCATTTGAAAGGAAAATTCTTATGTAATAGGTGTGTGAAAGGTAGACTCTTATCTGCCAGCTATGCAATGAACCTTCAGATAGATTGAATTCGTCCCTGTAATGACCTCAACTGAATAATATTCCTTGGTGGAGGAATTTCCATGTTTGCTTGTACCTTGGCAGGATCTACTTCAATTACCTTTTTTGACACTATGTATCCCAAGAGCTTTCCAGATGTAACCCCAAAAACACATTTCTTGGGGTTGAGGTGAACTTTGAACTTTTCCAACCTTGTAAAGATTTTGGATAATACTTCAATATGTCCTTCTCTTGTGTGTGATTTTTCCAATATATCATCTACATAATCTTCCATGAATGTGTGCAACATGTCATGAAAAATTGTAGTCATAGCTCTTTGATATGTAGCCCCAACGTTCTTTAGAAAAAAATTCATGGCATTCCCACAATAAGTCCCCCATGGACATCTGAAAGTTGTTTTTCCCTGGTCTTTAGGTGTAATCTTGATTTGGTTGTAACCAAAAAAACCATCCATTAGTGAATACATGGCATGGCCAGCTATCAGATCAACTATAGTATCAATGTTTGGAATTGGGAAGTCATCCTTAGGACATGCTTTATTAATATCTCTAAAATCTATGCACACTTTGATACTTCTATTTGGCTTGGATACAAGAACAATGTTGGAGATCCATTCTGCATAGTCGATTCATCTTATAAATCACACATCAAGGACTTTTCTGAGCTCTTCTTTAACCAGTAGTGCAACATGAGGATGCATCTTTTTTATTTTTTGTTTCACAGGTTTAACTCCCGGTTTGATGGAAAAGTGATGCATTATGAGATTAGGATCAAGACCTGGCATGTCTACATAAGACCAGAAAAAGTTGACTTGATTTGGTCTTAGAAATTTCATGAACTTAGGTACTTCTTTATCTATCATTAATGCAACTAACTGTAGAACCCTTGGTTTTTTTGTACTTTCAAGATTAGCCTCTTTTGTAGGCTCAATCAAGATAGGAAATTGCTCAGGATAGTGCTCAGGGAGAGTGTCAAGTATCCCATCATCTGGTGCCTTAAAAAGGTTTTCACCATCTGATATGCTCTTTGTTTTATCTGTTGTTTGATTTAACACTGCCAAATTTTGGTTTTCACCATTAGACCTTTCTTTTTTATTTTTACTTTTGCAGCTAGGAGACTTGACACTCTCCTGATTAAAGACTCTATGCTGAAAATATCTAGTGGAACAATAATTTGTGTCATCTGTAGAAAGGAAGTTCATGATATATTCATCACTTGGAAACATAGGTATATCGATAGCTTCGGATAAATCCTAGTCAATGAGATCGGGATGGTTTAAAGGTAGTGGGTCATTGGGCTACATGAAATTGGCTATGGTTATGGCCATAATGGAGTTGTCTATAGGATCTAAGGTATGATGTGGAATAATGATGGTATTGTTCCCATGATAGTCTTGTTCATTTAAATCTGACTCACTATCACTAGAATCATAGTTTCCTTGTAGTTCAGATCCTTGCGGTTGGGACCCTAACCCTTCACCTTTGATTAGAGTTGGGGTATACTTGTGTATCACATCAAACCTTTCATCCCTCTAGAACTCATCATTGTAGATGGTGTCCCATTCATATTCACTAGAATTTGTGTCAGAGTTATTATCCACGAAATTTTGAATTGTTGTCAAACATGCTTCTCTTGTATCAAAACCTTCTTGCAATGTGAGGACAATATCATGCAACTACTTGGATGCTCTTTCTTTTGATTTAATATCATAGCCTAGTCCTATTTTATCTTTTGTAACAAGTCCTGGAAGGTGAATAGGCTCAACTACTTCTTTTCTCTTTCTGATAGGACCATTACCATCATAGCTCATCTTCTGCATGATTGAATACCCTTTACCATATTGGTCAGTTAATATTTTTACATTGAGGACTATTTCAGCTTCATCTTTATAGAGCCAATTTAGAACTTCTCTATCCTCATGATCTTCCATGGGGATTTTTTTTTTGATAAATCATCCATTAAACTTTGTACTTGGCTTTGTTGGTGGTTGCATTGAGGTTGATGCTACAAATATCTAATGTTATGTGATAGAAGGTTTCCCATGTGACCGAGGTGATGTAGGAAGATTAGAAAGATAGAGAGAGTACTACCCAACTCCATTGTCCTTGAATTGTAGTTTCCTATCAAAGATTTTGGTTAACTGAATGATTTTTGTATCAAATTTGGAAGAAGTACTAGTAGGAGCTTCTCAATTATTGGGAACCAAAGTATCTTGACTAGCTTTGATGTTGGCACAAGTTTGACTATTCAAATTATCAGTTGGTATTGTGATCTCCTATCCATCATAAGGAAACTTAAGACATTGATGATATGTGGATGGGACAACTTAAATTTTGTGGATCCAAGGATGACCCAAGAAGATGTTGTATGAAAGATCATAGTCTAATAATTGACAAAAAGTATTCTTGATAATAGGTCCCACTCTGATTGGTAGCATGATTAAACCCTTAGAAGCTCTTTCCTCATCATCGTAGGCTTTAATAGTAATATTTATTTTGGGATCAATGGAGTCCTCATAAAATCCCAAAGCCTGAACTAACTTCATCTTACATATGTTCAAACCAGCACCTCCATCTATTAGGACACGTCAGACATGAAGCTTGTGGATCATGAGTTCTAAGTATATCGATGAATTATAGGGATGAGTTATGGAAATGCCATCTTTCTCAAAGAATGAGAGGCATGTGGGTGAGGAAAGTGTACCACCATGGATTGAAATTGGTCCACATCTAGATCAGTGGATACAGTAGTTTCAATGAGAGCTTTTTCTAGAATTTCCTTGTGTGCTGGGGAAATCTTCAGGAGTTCTAAGATAGAAATCTGAGCAAGAATTTTTTGAAGTTGATTGAATAAGTCATATTGATGTTGAGGTGGGGGTACAGTCAATTTTGAAAAAGTGCCTTTTAAGAAAAATTTATCTTGTGCCCTTGTTGTTGCATTGACTTGTCTATATTCCATCTTTTCCTTAACTTTTATAACATTGGTCTGCTTGTCGTCAATGTAGATATGGTTGATTATATTATCATTGATATGATTCACACTTTTTCCAAAATATTCACCCTTTTGATAGTTGGGAAAAGGGTTGTGAAATGCTTGGTGGTATTCATTTGTTTGTTGGTTTCCTTCTATTGTGATGGTGCCATTTTTTATTAAGTCTTGGATGACATTTTTCAAGGCTTGACAATTATTTGTACAATGGATGTTGCATCGATGATAGTCACAATAGTATGCATCATTCCATGATGGAGGCTTCACAGTAGGTTCAAAGTTTTGTTGAGGTTTCAAAGTAAAAAAAAATTTAGCCATCAACTCTTTGAATGAAGATTCTAAAGATTGACCCAGTGGAGTAAAAATTCTTTTGCTAGAGAAGAATGAAGATCATTGTGGATTTATGTTTGGGGCATTTCTTAAGGCATTGTTGTTGTTATTGTTTCCATAGTAACCTTGATTTTTGGAATTCCTTTGATTGGGAGTAAAATTTTGATTCAAGTTATTCCTCAGAGGAGGAGGATTGTTTCCTTGATTTGTGACCGAGTTGACATTGTTATAGTTATTGTTGTGAGGAGCACTTAGAGCACTAAGAATAAATGGCTTAGTTGAGAAATGATTTGCATCTACAACACCATCATTTACTACCTTTTTTTTGTGAGTCCAAAACCTAGACTTGTCATTTTTGTTGTGGTGATTTGAAGAGCTAGGATTGTCCTTATCAATTTTAAGTATCCCTCTCTAGATTAAGGCACCTTCAATGGTGATGGCATTTTCAATCAATTTTTAGGAAAGAGGGAGGAAAATGAAGGTTAAGATGATAGCTCATATTTTGATCTAAGTTGTTTATTAAAGTGGTGAAATTTTCCTTTTCAGGAACATGATGTGGGTATCTAGCAAATAATCTTCTCCATCTTTGAAGAAATGCAATGAATGGTTCACTAGGTTCTTTTTTTAGCCTTGCAGAGATCAATCATGGTTATTTGATGTTGTATGTTGTAGTAATATTGTGATATGAACTCGTTAATCAATTCCTCAAAGGTCTCGATAGGTGGTGTGATTTTCGATAGCCATTCCATATATTAGCCTCCAAGACTCCTATGAAACAAACACATCAAGTATGTATCCTAATGGGAAAACTCTAAAGCCATATTTCGGAAGTATCTAATATGATGGATTGGATCCAATTTCCAATTATAATGATCAAACTTTGGAACTTCCCAATGTGTGGGAACTGGAATCATGTTGAGATGTCAGTCAAAAGGATAAGGACAAATTTCATCAAGAGGATATGTCTTCGTTGTGGTTCCCCCTTAGGGTATGTGTAGGATCATGATGGGCCAAAATGTGGCAATATGATGGGTATGTGGCTGATGACTTCTTTTTTACCCAAAATTGATGAAATGAAAAGGGTCTTTAAAGGAGATTCTTAGCTTTCCACCAATATAAAATTTTCTTTACTTTGAATTTGATAGTTAATTATTATTCATTTTCTATTCAAATTATGACTAAAGTCCTAATTGAAAGACTGATTGAAAAACATCTATAGATTTCAAATGGTATCACATTTTTTGAATCCAAAACATGCATCACATTCTATGCTTCACATACTATATGATTAAAAAAAGGAAATTTGAATTTCATGAAGTTTTGACCAAGTTAAGGTGGTCAGACATATGAGTTTTAATATTTTTAAAATTTATAATAAAAAATTCATAATTAATTATTTACTAGGAAAAAATTACAAAAAAATGCATCACATCAGGACATGAGTCCTCTACTTATATCTAAAGTCTTATAAACAAATATTATCATTTTATTTTGGTTAGGGTGGTTAGAACACCTACTTCTTATTTTTCTTTGAAATTTAAGTACTACGCATTGAAATTTCAAATTTTCACCAAATAGATTTCTTTTTTTTTAAAACAAACCTAGTAGTTTAGAAACTACATTCAATTTTCTATAGATTCTATTCTTACATATTTTAGAAATAATATAGATAGCTTATTCAATTTTTTATGTCAAGTTTCCTAACTCTGATTTTTCTAATTTTTTTGCCACTTAAGGGCATGTTTTTTCCATGATGATCCTACACATACCCCTTACATGTCTTTAATTTTTCCTTGTAGACCTTTAATCTATTGAGACAAGGCACTAAGATAAAAAAAGGGTGTCTCATCAAAACTTATCTTTAAGGTCTCAGTATCAAAATCATGAGGAAAGTTAGCTCCTTTGCCAGCCAAATATAGGAAATATTTCTCTTTGTTGCACTCTAAAATCTTTTCTAAGGCTTTGTGAAATTTAGGATCTTGCTCGACCTCTCTAAGGTGATGTTATTCATCATGTTCATCCTCACTATCTACAATATTTTTGCTCATGTCCCTGTATTTGTTGTAAGGAAATGGATTTTCTTCTCTATTATCTATGTTGTTGAAAAGGGGATTATGACTCACACTATAAAGGGGATTACTAATCTCACATTATTCTTGAGTATTTCAGGTATGATATTGTTGTTGAATATCCTCTTTTATCTTATAGTATTAAGATCTTGTAAAAATAGGCATATGATTTCGAAATGTTCTAAACTTAGATCACAGTTTGATAAGTGCGAAAATGATGGTGTTTTGATTTGATAAGATGAAAATTTTATGATATGATCAAAGATGTTCCTAATTGTTGATTATGGCTTCCAGTGATGAAGGATGTCAGAATCCTATTGGGGAAGTTGAATCGCTAATCAAAAATTTGGTTGAAAGGTGCACTTTTAAGATTTGATCCTTGTTTTTGAAGAAAGATAAGTATATCAAATAGCCTAATTAAACTCACTAAAGTATTTCACTGGGATGTGTTGGATATTCAATAGAAGGTTGTGGTAGATAATCAAAGTTGAGAGGTTGATTGTGATTGTGTCATTGTGATAGAGCTCTTCTCTGGAAATAGGCTCATGAGTATAAAGGTTCTATAGTGTATTCGTCAATAAATCCCCTTTCAAAATCTTGGTACCTATGGAGAAAATCACAGTAATGGAGGAAGATGTTTCGACTTTTATACAAAATCTTTCTACGTTGCAAGGTTTTCTTGTAACCTAAATGTTTCTTAGGTTTCTTGATCCTATTGGTAATTGGTTTCTTAAAAAACTTGGTTGATTTCCACTCTCTAAGCATGAGAGAAATGTCAAAATTCTACTGGACCAAGGATGTTACAAACTTAGATATGTCAAAAGTAACAATTCTAGAAAGTGATAGATGTGCTACTCTGTGCCCTATATGCGCTGCAAAAATAGGCATATGCATGAAAGAAACATTCAAATGTGCTACAACGGACGTCAAATGCACTACTATGTGTCCTATATGTGCTAAAACAATTTTCTGATGTAGTTATCCAAATAGTTTTGATAAATTTTAGCTGAATTTTTGCATGCTCATTTTGGATGATCTTTTATCTAAATTAATGTGATTGAAGACACAAAAAACATTATGAAAATAGTTGTTTTTAAGCCCTATACTAAACATCAAGTGTATGTTCAAAAATGTTTTCAAAAAGTGTTTTCACAGGTTTTGCACATAACAAAAAATTCAGGTAGAATCACTCTTAGTACTCAAGTAGGTCATCATAATAACCACAACCCACATCTTAGAACTGCATCGACTCACATAGCCGTATCACCCCGAAGGGGTGACCATGTTTTTGTCTTTTCTAGGAACGTACTTTGAGTGACAGAAGTGGATACCGGATCCCCTTTGCAAATAGTCCTTGGTAGTTACATGGTGAGTGTCTTGAAGGTAGATTCTTCCCTCCCCTTGTAGTGTGATTATTAGGATATTTAGAGACTAACATGGTTGGCTACTACACTAGGTTCTTAGTAAGGGTTTCCGTTCCCTGTGGAAATAATAAAATCCCTCAAGAGACCTCCCAATCTTTAGAACAAAGGCTTTGGGGATGGTTATCTCGCACACTACCGTCGAATTCCAGACTTTCCCTGAATTCGCTTTTGATTATAGTGGGCTAAAAAACTTGGCTTTAGTTATTTCCACTTAGGTTGTTCCTCTTGGGTGAGTACTTTTTCCCACAAGAGCAACCCCTCTAAAGGATGTAATAAAGCATTAAAATTACAGAAATTGAAAAGGAAAGTCTGGCGTTTCGGTCACCCAATTAAGGGGAGAGTATAATCCTATTGCCATAGACAAAGTAGACAATGTTCTTTTTGGAGCCCAAATTACAATGATTTAATCTATGTGAAGATATTGCTTCACAACAAGCATGTGATTCATTTTAACCGCAAATCTAATGTGTGGTGACTACCCTAAGATTGCTTCATTTTAAATTCCATGTCTATCCTAGGGTTGTTTCATTTTAAATTGTTGTGTCTACCCTAGGGTTGCTTCTTTTTAAGCCAGAAAAGGTTTTGTTTGCAGAAGGCGTTAGACTTGGAACTTTGTTTAGTTACAAGTTTCATACACTAAAAGATCATACATATGTGCTAAAAAAAATAGTTAATGCATTAAAACAAACATCATAAGTGTTGCAGAAAACCTTAAATGCACTAAAACAAATCCTAAATGCACTAATCTAAAAATGCTTTGATAATTTTGATGAAGTGAGCTAAATGTATGTGCTATTTTGTTCCCTAGATGCGCTAAAGTAGTTGTTAGATGCACTGAAACACTTCCCAAATGCACTGAAAGAAGTCCTAGATGTGCTAAAATAACCCACAGATGCACTAAAATGCAAAAATTTATGGAAAGCTAAACTCTAGAATGTGAAATCTTATCAAAAAACTTACAAGTAGATGTCAAAAATGGGGCAAATTCCCCATGGTGGGTGCTAGAAAATGTGTGGTTGAAACTAAGTGTATCAAATGTAGATTAAAAAACAAATCAAACACACCAATAAGACATTATATTGAAGAAAAATAATTAAAAACTAAAGCAAACTCTTAATAACAATAGTTTCTTCAATGACATCCCATTGTCCTCTATCTCCAATGTTTTTGTCAATTCCAGCTTGCTCTCAGATCATGTGTTAGGCTCAAAAAATAGTCTTCCTAGAGAACTATATTAACGATGAATGCATGCTATGCTAAGATATGATTAATATGCTTAAACTAAACATGATTACTAGAATGTAAAATTATGCAATTATGAATGCTAAAGCTGATAATGACAATGCTAAAATGCTAATCTTCTATTTGTAATGTGTGTGCGTGTAACCAATGCTTGGATTCATAGGGGTATTTATATATTTTTTGAAAGATTTTGACTGGTTGATGTGATCAATGGTTGAAATCAAGCTTGTCAAGATGAATAGTGAGAGATTTTGGAAGTTGAGAGAAAGATGGAAGGTTGAGAGAATAATGGAAGATGTTTCCTTCCCACAAAACCTTTCACTCAAAAATAGAGGCAACTTGCCATTTGTCTTCTTTAGTTATGAGTTGGTTTTGTAGTTGAAGATAATTCACATAATTAAATAAATAAATTTATTTAATTACATGTAACAATGTATTTAGAAGTTTTCATAATTAAATAATTAATATTTAATTATGTGTGAGAGATGAAAATGGAAGGTAATTAGATATTAAAAATATTTGATAATGGGTGGAGTGAGAAAAGGTGTTAAATTAAATATTTGTAATATTTAATTTAACTGTGAGATGAAGAAGGTGTTTGGACGAATATTCCATTATTTGAATTTAAACATTCAAATTATGAATAATATGATAATTAATTTAAACAAATTATAAAATTTATTTAATTTAATTAAGAGGAATATGGAAGGTGGTAATAATTAAATAAAGTTATTTATTTAATTAAGGTAGAAGAATTATAAAAGTGAACGATATAAATAAATAAATAAATTTATTTATCTGTAGATGACTTTAGAAGATTAATTAAATAATTCATATTTAATTAATTAACAAGCTTGATCAACTGTGACCATTTTTAGTTGTATACAAAATGCATTAAAGATCAAAATGATTGGGATCCTAACACTAAGAAAGGTGAGATACATGTGACCATTATGAAGGTGTGGCAAAATCCATTGTTTGATGAACCTGCATTAGATAGTGAGGTCATAAATGATGATTCCTATTGGTGCAGAAGCAATCCTCTTTTTGATGAAAATCCAGATGAGTCTCTAGCAAGTACTACTAGTGATTATGTTGTGGAAGGTACAAATAAGAATCAAGCCAATGATGGGGTAGGCAATTTTGCCTTTGAAGATGTCAACCCTAATTTCATAGTCTCCCAACTGGATGGAAGATGTGATGAAACAAGCATAGATGAATTAGTTTACCAACATGTGATTGAAAAAGTTTTACATGACAAACATCAAGATGATGACCTAGACTTGCTAACGTCTAGATGTAACAATGGCTCATGTGCTAAAGAAGTTGAAGATAGTGATGGCAGTTTTGAATGTAGTGCTACTATCAAAGCAGATGTGAATGATTATGTTGATTTCCCTATGGTAACTAGCCATCTACTTGAAAAAATGGTTGAAATGTCAACCACTTGGGTTCCATGTGTTGTTGTGTGCCTCGACAATAAAGAAAGTCTATTCATGGATGACCAAAAAGAAAACTGGGGTAAATACATGAATTATTAGGGAACATCTTCTTATGCTAAGAAAATGAATTATTTGATTATTCTACAAGATATGTTAATATTGTAGGATTATTTGATCCATGTGAAGGACTGTTCAAAGGTATAGACAACCAGAGGAATGATGTTGGTCAGTATGAAGTTGCATTGAAATTTTTTGCAGATGCACCCTACCTTATGAATCTTATTATGGAACTCTTTTCATCCCTTGAGGACAAAATTTGTGATGAACAAATGGGAGGTATGTCTAATTCTTTGTTTCTCTACCCTGACCTTGTAAAAGATTGCCCAAAAAAGAGCCAAAGTGTCTATGAGTTTTTCAAATTTGATGAACAAATGGGGTGTGATCCTACACTTCATGATTGTTTAGAATATAAGGGATTTGTTTTCTCATTTGAATTTGATGAGCCTATGGTGGTGAAGGTGAATTAATGGGATGGAATGGAATCAATAAATGGCCCCAACTATGATCATGCTAACTATCAAGAATTACACAATGTTCATGTGGACCCATTGCTAGCTGACTAGGAAAAAAGGTCTTTGATAGAGGAAAGAATTGTCCCTAACGTTTTAGGGGCCAAGGGCCTCAGGTTTATAGACCAAAGCCAAGTGTTTATAATTTGCTTCTCATGAAATTAATTGAAATGTATATTTTGTGAATAATGTACATGGGTTGGTCTAGTGTGTTTGGTTTATGTTGTTTCTTCTTGCCTAGTCTAGGCAGGTTCATAGGTTTTGGTCTTCTACCCTGGTCTACTTCAACCTAAGATCTACATTCTCGCTATACCCACTAGGGGTATACATCCTTGAGCATGATCCACTGAAGGAGCTTTCAAAAAAATTGTAATTCCTAAGGATCCTATGGATTTAATCTACACCTTATATCCTCATCCCCATGCTTGGATAGGGTTTACCTCTAAAATCTAGCCAATCTAATTCCATGTTCACTTACTCTACGGGTCTCTCACTCTTTAATTCATTACTTGAGCCATTGTGTGCATCTATCCACTGACCCTTCTAGCTTAGAACATCGATCATCTAGTCAACCATTGATTTTAATGTTTTTCCTAAGGCTGGGTCTTAATATTTCCCAAATGACTTAAGCTTAAGTCATTTCATCCACAAGGGTCAAATCACCATCCGACTAACAATGGCTCCTTATTTAATGCTAACCTTGTCATGTGTGTAGGTTTTGAGAATCAAGACCATAAGAAAGGATCTTGACTGTATCCCACCAATTCTTTGATGTAAGGTGCTAGCTGGTTATGCACTGTGAGGATGATGAGATGAAGATGTGTGTCCTCATATAGATGTGTGGCACATTCTCCACTATCTAACTTGAGGCTCATGGTTCTGAATGGACAACCAAGATTGAGTTTTAGGGACAATATCCACTATTCCCTACTAGCTCGCAAGGAAAAGATGAATGCTCATTAAAGGCTGTGAGATCAGTGAGATCCTGACACATGGATTAATCGACCAAGTTCATGAGACATATGAAGCTTTCCAATGGAGGAGTTTCCATCTGAGGTGGATCAACGCCATTGGATAGAGACAAAGATGAAGCACTAATGGAAATCAATCCAAATTAGTCTAAAGTGAGTTGACTAATTTTCCATCTCACTGAGATATCAATGTTCAAAATTCTAAATTAATAAACTATCATGTAATAGTTGTTTCATTCTACAACTAGTGGACATTAATTACTTACTCTCTACAAGTGCAATCAAATTGATCTCTATGCATGTGGAGACTTAATTGCCGATAATCATGAAGTATGATATGCATATTTCCATGCACTTGGGAAATAAACGGTGACAATACACATGCCAAAAAATTGCCTAGTTTGTGTGTGTGTTTTCATTGAGCATTGATGATTGTTATCATCACATTATTTAATAAATAGAAGTAGACAGTTGCTATTTTTGCCAGTGCAATTTTTTGTTAAGTATTCTGAGCTTTTTGCAAAAAAATGAGGTTATAAGGATAGATTTTTCTAGTGGTAGGATGAGTAAGTATGGTGTCTCATCTATTCCAATGCATAGGTAATTCACAAAAGTCCCATGGTGAGGACCTAGAGCAAAAACAAAGCGCTCAAAAATATATCCATGGAAAGGCATCTGCATCTATTGTTACCAGATGTAGCCACTGACTAAAGGGTTAGGATACGAGCTCGAAGGCTATTGGAGCAAAGGAAGAAGAATCTATTGGACCCCCCAGTAAAGTCCAATAGAAAAGTCAATATGGTCATGAATCTTTTGGATGGAAAAACTCAACCATTGACATCATGGAAATCTCATCTAAAATTGAGACAAAGACGGATTCTTTCTATCACGAATACCTCACAACTCTAGCTCAAGCTTCATTTCCTAGAGTGGAGGTATTATCTGTCCCTCATTTGTGCACCATAGAAAAATGGAACCTTGTCATTTTTATGGTCTTTTAGGCCTTGATTCATGTTGTTTGATCTATTTTCCTTTGATTTATTGATGTAATATGGCTTGAACATGCATATTTAGATACTAAAATTCAAATTATGTCATCTTGTGAAGGTTTTGTGAAGTGTTGTAAAATATTTCTACACTCTTCTAGATTCTATTCATTGCAACTCAGCTAAAAATCACCTTTTGATCACTAATCAAGTTCTATTTTGAAGTGTTGTAAAGTCTTGTAACAAGATTTCATGCTTTTCTAGGCATAATTTCACTACTTACACCTTTCTTATTATTTATTTGACCTCTTTCTGCCCTTATACGCTTTAATTAAGTGTAGTTTTGAATGTAAACCTAACAAATAACATTAAATGTGACTTTATTCCTGACACCCATTTTCAGGTTCTAGGTGGGACCCATCCACCATGGGTGGTGAATGAGTCCCCCTTGACTCCAAATTCACAATATTTTAAATTTCCTTCTAGTTTTTTATTCAAAATCACTTGATGTCAGCCTATGATGAGGTATTAACATGGTACTAAGGTACACAAGTGTATAAATAAGTGTTTTTACATCCATTTCAACCCCCATTCATCATGTTCACTTATTCACTCATTTAATCAAGCATTCAAGCACTTTACAACATCAAATCAAGCATATATCAAGCACTTTGGAGCATCCATTGACACAACTTCAAATTTTCTTCAAACAAGACTTTGGTAAGTTGATAGCATTTTCATGTTATTTGTTTATCATTCTCTTTTATTTCACTATTTCATTAAGGGTTTGATTACCAAAGTGGGGTTTTACTAAGGAAAACCACTATTTTCTAACCCTCAACCATTTTCCCCTCTTGCATGTGTGTTTGTAGACTTTTGTGTGCAAATTTAACAAGTATTTAGGTGTTGATAAGTGGTCAAGAAGTCAACTAGTTGCTTCAAGTCAAGTCAACCTTATTTCAAGCTTGGAGAAGGTATTATGTTTGTTTCCTGTAGAATTGACTTCAGAAACCCAACAAGTAGACACCCTCGAATCTAGTGTTGTAGAGTTGTCTCCTAATTTCTCAGAATTTTGGGAGAAGACTGATTCACCACTAATGGTGAATGAGTCCCACCATAAGGTTGGAAATCTAAGTTTTGTTAGATTCAAAATCTTGACACTCAGAAATTGGTTCTCGACAATTTTCATCAGAAGCAGGACCAATTCGCCACCCTAGGTGAATGGGTCCCACTAGTGAATTTATATGATTCCAAACATCATCCAAAATATCCCAGTTTCTTCATTATACCTCTAGGTGCACTATGATTTAGTCCATTTCTTTTTGTTATGCATTTATTCATTCCTATTTCATTGTTTTCAAATCACATTGTGTTTTATAGCATAACATAATTCTTAGATTTTGCATACATAATCAATCATATAAATCACTTAATTGCACTTATTTCATTACATTTAGCTTAAACAACATCATACACAACATAATTTGAATGAACCCTTTAGCATTTTTGGCCCTACTCTCTCCTTTAAGGTGAAAAACCCTAGAAGAGTTAGGGAGTCTTGTGGGTGCAAAAAATCTATCGTTCATTTTGGTGAACTTGCATTATTGAGCACTTCTCATCTCTGATTTCATTTGAATCTTGCATATTAGATTACACTTGCATCAACACTCAATTAGGGTATTGTTTTTTTTTTTTCAATTCTAGGATTTCTTAATTTGCATTAGTGAAAGATTCATTTAGATTTAATTTTTGCATTACATATCATTGAAAAAACTAAGAATTTTCATTTGCATCCTTCATTGGCATATGAAAAGCATTAGAATCATTTAATTTATTTTGAAAAATACAAAAAAATATCATATTGGGACTCATTCACCACTGTGGACAAATCAGTCCACTTGCACTTTTTTAACAACATTTCTGGCATTGTTTAGACATTTTCTTGCATTACTATTTTATGTAGTTGCTTTCTATTTTTATTTCAATAATCTCTATTTTTTCAGTCATTTATTGAATCTTAGTTTACTTATATCATGGCATTTTCTTTTAATAAGTTTTGGAATTCATTAAAATCCTTGGTAGACATGTCCAATTGTGCCTTTGGTTGTGACCCTAATGACCTTTAGCTACCTCATGCTCCTTGAACTCCTCATGATTGTCCTCCTTGTCATGTAGAAATCATTAGAGAAGATGATGATAGCATGAAAAAGTTTCATAATGAATTCCTTGATAACCTAGAATCCAATCCATCCTTTTATCCATCCATGAAATCACAAGATCTCCCTACTATTACACCTCTTGATCACTTTGCATACTTACATCCTGAAATCGATGAAGGGCCTAAGGTTCCCCCCTGAACTGGACCTAGTTCCTCTAGACAAACACACTCACAACCATTTTATGATCACAAAGTCACAAACACTACCATAAACCTTGATGAAACATGTGATCAAGGCTTTACTATTCTAAGTAGACAAGGTTGTGACATAACACAAGAACATGACATTCACCAACTGAAGAAAATGCAACAGGACTCAGATATCATTATCCTCCTCATCCTGGTAGACCTCCTTTTGAATATAAGAAAATTTGAGATGATGGTATAGTTATCTTTGATTCCCCTCTTGACTTATACATTCTCCTTCCACATGAACAACCATTACCTCCTTCTAATGAAAAGGATACTAGTGTCCCCATGGGTCCTATCCCTCCTTCTATTCATGAAAAAGGAGAGTCTAGTAAATGGAAATGGCCTTAGAAATTGAAGAAACTCAAGTTTCCTACAAATCCTCCACCTGAATATAAAAGGAGACTTCAACTGCTTTTAAAAAAAGGCATTATACTCTTACCACCTATGAATAGGTTGGTCATTCATCCTAAAGATTCTAGCATACCCTTTTGCAAATATCATTATATTCTTGGACATTGATTCAAAGAATGTTGGACATTGAAGGACATATTGGATAAGTATCATTTCACTATACCAATTACTTTCCTATTATCCCATAACAACTAAAATTCCTTTATCATGCCATAGTTGTAGAATTTACTACCATAACAACTAAAATTCCTTTATCATGCCATAGTTGTAGAATTTACTATTCTCACTATTGCATGATCTTTTTTCCATCAACCACCTTGGCTCATTCTTGCCTTTACACTTTGTGTGAAGGTACAAAGTTGTTAGCCTTACCCTTGTAATGAAATTTTCTTTGTCTCTTAGCTATGCTATTCCTTTTCCACTTAATAGACTGCAAAATCAAGAACTTAGTTAATAGTTGACTTACATTTTCATCGCGTTCTCCTTTTACTTTTTATTTTATGTATGTATTGTGTTCCCTTGTATTGTGTGTTTGATGTTTTCCCCCTCTTTTTACACTTCTTATATTTGTACCTCTCTTCTTCTAGATGTCATGCATTTTAACCTTTTTCACTTTTGTTTTGTGTTCTCCTTTTGGGGATGACACAAAGCGTAGAGACACCCTATGTCTCTTCCATGTTGACCCACAAGGTCCTTATCTTTTTCACTTTTGTTTTGTGTTCTCCCTTTGGGAATGACACAAAGTGTTGATATGCCCTGTGTCTCTTCCATGTTGACCCAATCAGTCCCTTTTCCTTTTTACTGTATTTTTCTTGTGTTTCCTTTTGGAGATGATGTAAGGAATTGAGACCAAAATGTCTCCATGTTGACCCAAAATATTTTTCTTTTCTTTTTTCTTTTTCATTTTCTTTTCACTTTCATTTTGAGAATGATGCAAAGCATTGAGACTACAATGTCTCTTCCATGTTGACCCAAAACAGACTTTATTTTTTCATTTTTTTTCACTTTTTTTGTGTCATTCTTCCAGTTCTTTATGTTTTGGGGAATGATGACAGTTCTGAACTCCTTACAAAACATTGTAGTAAAGAACATATTGACCCCAAATCCATAGATCCCTTATGTGTTTGGTGTGTTCCTTTATGGGGGGAAACCTCCTTTCTTTTGTTTTCTTTTTCATGTACATGACATAGCCTAACTTCGTAACTTGGCATAGGGGCTTTCCGAGTTGGCTCTCATGTCTTTTTTTACTTTTACATTTTTCCTTTGCTACTTTAAAGTAATTTCTCATAGAACGATGTATAGCAATTCCTTTAAAGTGAGGGGCATACATTACCATTAATTCATTTGCATTCTTGGTTCTTACTGTAGCCTTGTCATTCATATGATGCATTCATCACTTTGTGGATGACATTGGGTATGATGTCCTTCATAAGTGTGATCTATCTTACCATATTACATTCATCTTGGTGGCCTGATGAGACACACTACATCCCCTAAGTTGTGAATATTTTATTCTTTGATTGGTCCTCTCTTGGAGACATTAGACACAATGTTCCCTAAGTGACAAACCTTGCATGGACTTAACAAAACTCCTTTGAACATATTTTACATTTTGCCACCTTGCATAATGTAACTTGCATGCCTATGGTACCTTTCTTTTCATTCATGAGTTCTAAGCATATGAAGCTTTGCTTGTCTCATGAAGCACAAACCAACATTTTCCTTTGTGCTGCCTTTTTAAAGTTATTAGGAGGTATAACTTTAATATGGTTGAGCAGGAAGCCCACTCAGGGGCATGACTTTCCCCATAGCCACCTTTGCATTTGTGATTGCACACCAAATAGCATATGTATCTTACGTTTTGGGTCTTCTGACGCGATGTATCACCATGAGTTATGTTGGGCCTGAGAGTGAGTATGCATTCTCTTTTTCAAATAATCAACCTAGATCTAATCCACAACTAGTTAGACAGATGATTGAAGCTTCATCTGATTCTCTCTTTTCAACACTTGTGTGTTCCTATGTCCTTATTATGCTTATTTTTCCATGGGATCTTCATCTTGGGGGTTTTATCATCCCTCTTGATTAGTGCAGTCAATCTTGCTAATGTAAGTATGTTGAAACCCTCCTCTCAATGTTCATGGCTACTTTAGTGTGAGTTTGAAGCAAGTTCATCCTCTCACTAAAGTCGGGGCTAAATGTGCCATAGAAAAATGGACCCTTGACATTTTCATGGTGTTTTAGGCCTTGCTTCATGTTATTTGATCTATTTTTCTTTGATTTATTGATGTAATATGGCTTGAACATGCATATTTAGATACTAAAATTCAAATTACGTCATCTTGTGAAGGTGTTGTGAAGTGTTGTAAAACATTTCTACACTCGTCTAGATTCTATTCATTACAACTCACCTAAAAATCACCTTTTCATCACTAATCAAGTCTTATTTTGAAGTGTTGTAAAGTCTTGTAAGAAGATGTCATGCTTTTCTAGGCATAATTTCACTATTTACACCTTTCTTATGCGTTATTTGACCTCTTTATGCCCTTATAAGCTTTAATTAAGTGTATTTTTGAATGTAAACCCAACCAATAACATTTAATGTGACTTAATTCATGACACCCATTTTTAAGTCCTAGGTGGGACCTATTCGCCATGGGTGGTGAATGAGTCCCCCTTGGCTCCAAATTCTAAATATTTTAAATTTCCTTTTGGGTTTTTATTCAAAATCACTTGATGTTAGCCTATGATGAGGTATTAACATATTACTAAGGCACAAGAGTGTATAAATAAGCCTTTTTACATCCATTTCAACCCCCATTCATGAAGTTCACTTATTCACTCATTTAATCAAGCATTCAAGTACTTTCCAACATCAATTAAAGCATATATCAAGCACTTTGGAGCATCCATTGACACAACTTCAAATTTTCTTCAAACAAGGGTTTGGTAAGTTGATAGAATTTGCATGTTATTTGTTTATCATTCTCTTTTATTTCACTATTTCATTAAGGGTTTGATTACCAAAGTGGATTTTAACCAAGGAAAACCCCTATTTGCTAACCCTCAACCATTTTCCCCCTCTTGCATGTGTGTTTGCAGAATTTTGTGTGTAGATTTAACAAGTATTTAGGTGTTGAAAAGTGGTCAAAAATTCAACTAGGTGCTTCAAGTCAAATCAACCTTATTTCAAGCTTGGATAAGGTATTATGTTCATTTCCTACATAATTGATTTTGGAAACCCGACAAGCAGGCATCCTCATATCTAGTGTTGTAGTGTTGTCTCCTAATTTCTCAAAATTTTGGGAGAGGACTGATTCGCCACTAATGGCGAATGAGTCCCACCTTAGGGATGAAAATCTAAGTTTTGTCAGATTTGGGATCTCGACACTCAAAAACTGGTTCCTGATTGTTTTCATCAGAAGCAGGACTAATTCACCACCCCGGGCAAATGAGTCCCACTCATGAATTTTTGTGATTCCAGACAACATCCAAAATATTCTAGATTCTTCATCAGAGCTCTAGGTGCACTATGATTCAGTCCATTTCTTTCTGTTCTGCATTTATTTATTCCTATTTCATTGTTTGCATATCACATTGTGTTTTCTAGCATAGCATAATTCTTAGATTTTTCATACATAATCAATCGTATAGATCACTTAATTGCACTTAGTTCATTACATTCAGCTTAAACATCATCATACATAACATAATTTTAATAAACCCTTTAGAATTTTTGGCTCTACTCTCTCCTTTTAGGTGAAAAAACCTAGAAGAGCAAGGGAGTCTTGTGGGTACCAAAAATCTACAGTTCACTTTGGTTGTCAGGACTCTAAGCAGGCGATATGGCATTGTACTAAAACAAGACAAGGATGAGGAAGGAGTTGAGGTTTCATCTCCAACCCTTGCTATGATGTGAAGTGGGAACATGTATCGTGGATGGTGTGCTAGTGGTGGAAGGATATTAAATAGTTTTGTAGAAATTACTAACATCAAAAAAAAATCATGCATAATTGATATGCTCTTCTCTATATATCTCTTACAAATTTTGAATATTTCTGCTTTGGTTTAAAGAATCAATTAAATGCTTAAATGAAGCCATGGATTTGTGATATATTATAAAGGATTTGGTAGGAAGTGATGTGTTATGTATAGTGAGTTTCCATAATGCAAATCCCTATGAAAATAGTCCAGAATTATCAAATTTAAAAAATTTCTTTATGACTGATAGTAAGATGCATGACTCCATCGCCCATTTGATAAAGACACTAGTCTATTTCTTATGGTATTTTTCATTTGAATGATAAAGATTGTCTATCAGGCTATGGACTAAGGGTTAGAATGCAAATTTATTAAAGTAATTTTACTATGAGACACATGTATGTGAAATATCTTTTTTGTTCCTGATGAATTGATAGTTATTTGCTTGAAGATTAGCCAACCTTTGAGTGAAGTACATAATTTACCCTTGATAGGAACTAATCAGTGATTACTATGTCATTCATTAAGATAGTTAAATGAAATGTTGAAAGGAACACCCTCCTAGGTCCCACAGAGCCTAAAGTGTAGAATATTTCAATCTTCGATTGAACCTTGTCAGTTGGCCATTCATTTTAAGGGTCTTGAGTATAGGAGTTGGCTACTCTTTTTGATTCCTTAGGTGTAATGGAAAAACACCAACAGGTGCCAGTAGACTTTTTTGGGAGGCTTTGAACTAGAAAGTGTAGCTTATGAATCTCAAAAAATTTCTACCCTTGAAATCCTAATAGGAACTCATTTTCCCTAAAATGAATGGGCCCCAATAGGCTCTTCCTAAAAATTATGAATCTAATCTTAAAGTTCTAGACATGAAATTTCTTCCTGTAACTTTAAATCCCTGCTTTTAGATCCAAATCTGCCAAAAATCTGTAAAACAATTTTTGATTTTTGTTGGCGGATAATGGTTTTCCTCAGTCAAACCCCAAGTTTGGTAATTAAACCTTGAAGATTAATATAAATATGAAACATTAAATGTGTGTGCAATCCTAACCTTAAGTTTTTCTAAGATTAATATCTCTAATGATGCAAAGAAACCCTACTCAATTGTGTTCAAATAGGATACTAGAATGAAACCTGAAAAATAAAAAATACCTACTTTAGGAGATCCCAAATCCCATTAATAAGTCACAAATATAAAATACCTCTCTTTAGGCTAAAAATAGAATGATCATAAAAGGGTATGTGTAGGTTCATCATGGAAAAAATAGGCCCTTAAGTGGCAAAAAATTCAGAAAAATCAGAGTTAGGCAACTTGACGTAAAAATTTGAATAAGTTATCTATATTATTTCAAAAATATGTAATAATAGAATCTATAGCAAATTGAATGTAGATTCTAAACTAATAAGTTTATTTAAAAAAAAAAAATCTATTTGGTGAAAATTTGAAATTTCAATTCAATAGTACTTAAATTTCAAGGAAGAAATAAGTAGGTGTCTGTCTAACCACCCTAACCACAATAAAATAATAATAATTTTTTATAAGATTTTAGAAATAAGTAGAGGACTCATGTCTAGATGTGATGCATATTTTTTTATAATTTTTTTCCAAGTAAATAATTAATTATGATTTTTTTATTACAAATTTTAAAAAATATAAAAACTCGTATGTCTGACTACCTTAACTTGGTCAAAACTTCATGAAATTCAATTTTTCTTTTTTAATCGTATAGTATGCGAAGCATAGAATGTGATGCATGTTTTGGGTTCCAAAAATGTGATACCATTTGAAAGCTATAGATGTTTTTCAATCAACCTATCAATCAAGACTTTAGTCATAATTCAAATAGAAAATGAATAATAGTTATTTATTAAATTCAAAGCAAAGAATAATTTATATTGGTGGAAACTTGAGAATCTCCTTAAAAAACCCTTTTCATTTCATCAATTTTGGGTTAAAAAAAGTTGTCAACCACATACCCTACAAATAACCATCATATCACCACTTTTTGGCCCATCATGATCCTGCACATACCCAAAAGATGGAATCACCTAGGAAACAAGTTATTAGGCATGATTGAATCTCATGGTGCTTATCCCAAAACCTAGAATCCATCATGATTATCCATAGGCATCTATTATCGCTTCTTTAATAATTCTTGATCTTTGACAACAAAATGAGATTGAAGACCTGCAAAAGAAAACTATAATTTTTCTTCAAGACTTCACTCTTTCTTGCTTCTTGAATATTAATGACTATTATTAGGACTTGAACTCTTGAAAATATCTATATGCTTATGTGAAATAACCTTATATTTATACATAACTTAAGATGAATTCTTGAAATTAAAATATCACAAGCCAATATTAGATCTTGGTTTTCAAATCATTAAAATACCACCAAAAACATATCCAAAAGAGGGGTCCTAGGTCTAAGTGAGGACCCATTCTCCATGTAGAAAATGGGTCCTAGGTCACTAACCTAGGACACACACCTTCCCAAATTAATATTGTGTAATATCATTTATGAATGTCAAGTTTTATCTCTCAGAATTTGTAATTAATTAGGATTGGATTTAAATTAAAGGGCCCAATGTTGAACAAGACAACTAAGGGGGGTGAATTAGTTGTAGAAAATTTAACCTTTAAAACTATAGTGTCAAAAAATGGGTCCCTTGACATTTTCACACTCATTTGGGTCCTCGTGAATTTTGGCTTAATGTTGCCTTGATTTAGTGTTGTAATGTGGATAACACATTCACATTAGGTCTCGGGGCCATGTGAACTAATGGAATTTAATGGTGCCTTGCTAAAGTGTTGTCAAGTGTTGTAACACACTTTCACACTTTTCTAGGGTTTTATCAATTAGTTAAATGTATTTAATATAATTTTAATCATAATCAACCTTAATATTGCCTTATTTGGAGTGTTGTAAAGTGTTGTAACACACTTTCACATTCCTCTAGGATTTTAATTAGTAATTTGGGTTTCTTATAATTTCATTGGCCCTATTTTACATCCACAAGCCTCATTTATTGCATCTTTTTGAGGATAATCTCAACACCAATCAATAACCAATCATAATTCAGTTGTTCCTAGCTTGTGGGGCCTAGATTTAGTGTCTATGACTCATTCACCAACTTGTGTGAATGAGTCCCACCTAGGTATTTTTTGCCCCAATGTAGGCTTCATACATTTCT
This sequence comes from Sequoia sempervirens, assembly GCA_007258455.2. Classification (NCBI taxonomy): domain Eukaryota; kingdom Viridiplantae; phylum Streptophyta; class Pinopsida; order Cupressales; family Cupressaceae; genus Sequoia; species Sequoia sempervirens. The sequence goes on from VDFB02281492.1 coordinate 813,137,947, forward strand.
AAGCACTTTTACTTTTTTTGTCTCATATATTATGTATGATGGGACTCATTCACCACCTTGGGCGAATGAGTCCCATGTGACCAAAATTAAAATTTAATTCAAATTTTTGGTGGGATTTTATTCTCCTAGATCTAAAGTTGGCTTGTAGTGTTGTAATTTTAGTAATTATTGCAAAATTAAGTATAAATACAAGGCACTTTCTCTCATATTTTCACCTAGCATCCTAACAATTAATCAAGTGATCCTAGCATTCAAGAGTTCACAATAGCATTTGGGCATTCACAAGATAATTCAAGGAATTTCAAGGGCAGATTACAAAGAATTTAAGAGCATTCTTCAAGTGACAATCATCATGTTAAATATTGTATTCTTCATATTTTTTATTGTGCTAACATTTTTGATGTAGAGTTGATGATTCAAGCAAGTGTTTCAAGCAAGATAAACATCATTCAAGCTAGAGTCAAGAACCACATCCATTGCAACCATTTCAAGCATACTTGCAACACCTTATTGCAAGGGTTTGGTGAGTTGAAAATTTTCATTTTGTTCATTCATCATTCTCCTTTCATATTTACTTTTATTTCAAGGTTTAATTACTCGAAATGGGTTTGACCAAGGAAAACCCCTATTCACTAACCCCCACAACATTTTCCCCTCTTCTTGTGTGTGATTTGTAGGGGTAGGTTACAAATTGGGCAAGAAAAAAATTTGGAGAAAAGTTTTCAAATCCCTAAAGTTGTCAAAGTTGTCATCAAACTTTGGAGAAGTTTCAAGGTCTATAGGTGGCAATTTGCAATTTCGAATTTGGAAATTAGTCAAAAAGAGCAAAGCAAACCGAGAGGCACAAAATCTAGTTCAAAACTTCTAGAAGAGAAGTGAACTAATTTTCCACTATTGGAAAATGATTCCCATTGTATAGGCCTCAAAGATATTTTTACAGATTTGTATACCCTTTTGGCTAAAACCTTTGCTCACACATTTTCTTGGAAACTAGACTGATTCACCCCGCTTGGTGAATGAGTCCTAGTAAACATTAGTAGCATATTTTTTAGTTATCCAAACATCCATTCTTCCTTCTTCAGTCTTCTAGCTATACACTTTCAGTTTCATAGCTTTCTGTTACATTTTTTTTACATTTCTAGGTCATTTAGAGTTAGTTTGCATTCAATTAGGGTTTTACATTGTGTTTTATATTTCATTATCTTTTCCAAGTTTACACTTGGTCTTGAAGCCCTCATTAGATATCATTCAACCCCTAGGAAAACCATTTGCAAGATTTTAATCTCATTTGCAGTGAAATCTTAAGGGTTTGTTCTTGAGTGAAGCATAAGAAAATTGCCTCTCTCCATTTAGATCCAAAACTCTAGAAGCGAAAGAGAGTACACCAGTTTTCTTCCTTTCATTTTGGTGAACCTAGCATGTCTTCCATATTGTCTCAAAATGATTTCTTTTTATTTTTCCTTTTCAATTTCTCTTTTTTCTTGTGTTTTCCTTTTGGTGATTATGCAAGGTGATGTCAAGCAAGCTGGCGATGACTCAAACCAATTCAAAATGATCAAGTTTAAACAAGAAACTAGCCCCTTCAACCTATCCACCCAACTTGTCTCAAACACACACCTAGTGGCTTGTAGCCCTCAAAATCACCCCTTTTGGGGGTACGTGTAGGATCATCATGGAAAAAATAGGCCCTTAAGTGGTAAAAAAATTAGAAAAATTAGATTTAGGCAACTTGACATAAAAATTTGAATAATTTATCTATATTATTTCAAAAATATGTAAGAATATAATCTATAGCAAATTGAATGTAGTTTCTAAACTACTAGGTGTTTTTTTATTTCTTAAAATCTATTTGGTGAAAATTTGAAATTTCAATGCAATAGTAATTAAATTTCAGGGAATAAATCAAAAGTAGGTGTCTGTCTGACATCCCTAACCACAATAAAATGATAATATTTTTTAATAATATTTTAGATATAAGTAGAGGACTTATGTCTTGATGTGATGCATATTTTTTGTAATTTTTTTACAAGTAAATAATTAAATATGAATTTTTTATTACAACTTTTAAAATATGTAAAATATTATGTCTAACCACCTTAACTTAGTCAAAAATTCATGAAATTCAATTTTCATTTATTTTTAATCCAATAGTATGTGAAGCATAGAATGTGACACATGTTTCAGATTCAAAAATGGTGACATCGTTTGAAAGCTATAAATGTTTTTCAATCAGACTATCAATCAGGACTTTAGGCATAATTCAAATAGAAAATGAATAATAGTTATTTATTAAATTCAAAGTAAAGAATAATTTATATTGGTGGAAAGTTAAGAATCTCCTTTAAAAACCCTTTTCGTTTCATCAATTTTGGGTAAAAAAAAAGTTCTCAGCCACATGGGCCATCATATCACTTACATATCACCACTTTTTTCCCATCATGATCTTCCACATACCCAGACCCTAACCAAACACCAATTGAGACTCACTTCAGGGCCTAACACAACATCCCAAAAGATTCTATAAAGTTGCTTTGGAACAATAAGGAGACACAATAAATTGTCCCTAGTTTTAGGCCACTTTAACAAAGGAGGAACCCTCAAAACAACTAGTTAACCCCAAAAATCAATGAAAAGACCTGAATTAGGTTTCCAAACATCAAATTCCACCATTATTATTTAGAGCCATGACCTCTAAATTACAAAAACACAAAACCATGAATTTACATGCAAATGACAAGGGTTTATTGAAAATATTATGCCAACCAATGCCTTCAACACTTCAAACATACCCTACACAAATTCAAACAACCATTACATAGGAAATTCCTTGAACATTTTATCAAAACCCTACTTTAGCACCCCATTTTCTTTGGAAAACACACTGTTTTTGGCCTAGGGCATCACCCAAAACCTAGTAACTTACTTTCTATGCCCTCTAAACCATGTGGAAACCTAAACTACCATGAGAGAAGTCATTTCATCCAATTGAAAGCCTTTACAGTAGGTGGAATGAATTATAGCACCATTTTAACCCCAATCAAACCCTTCATTGGCCTTTTACAAGAAGACTCAGAAAATTGATGAAATCTCTCTCAAAATTCAATATTAGACTCCCAAACATGATACAAATGAGAGCTAATTCACATCCCTACATAACACAATAATATTCAGAGCAATTACAATATGTACAAGTCTGTACAATTTTTGAAAAGTGCAAAATAATAGTGAAAATGTAGAAAATGACATTGTTATTAATGTGGAAACTTCAATACAACATTGATCAATCCTTTCTTGAGCCTCTTAGAGGCTTTATATAGCTATTACATTCAAATTCTAACCATCCAACATCTATAGCTGAATTTTAAACTACTACGACCCTTCACATTCTAGAAAAGTTGCATTTTTGCAATTTATTGTTTTGACAACTTTTCACATTTTTTGCAACTTTTAACACTTTCACCAAAATGACTCAAAAGTGACCCAATTGCATGTAAAATGATCTCAATATACCTTATTAAATATGAAAAGACCCAAAACACCTATACTAAACATATTGAACTCCTAGTGTATAATTTATGTGCTTGGTGCACCTGCACCATAAACCCCCCTAAAAAATGACTCATGTCCCATGAGTACTACCTTGTCTCAGTCCCTCCTTGCCTTTCACATACTCTGTGGTCTTCAAATATCCCCCTTGGGTTGAGACATTGAGAAATAGTATTATTCCTTCCATCCTTGACCTTGTTTGTACTTGGATATGTCTTCATCTTTACAATCAAACCTGATGGTTTTCTTCTATCTGCTCCTTAATCAAAATGTGACATTGTTCCTACCTTCATTCCTTCAAACAAACACTTACCAAATTCTTCTTGAACTAACTTCCCCTTTATCTCAGCTTCATGCTCATATGTTCCCTTAGTTATTTGTCCACTCACCTTCATTTCATACTTAAGGTCTTCAACCTTTGGGACCTCTATTCCACCTTGCTTAATAGACTCATGTTTCTCTATTATGGCAGAATGTGACTGCCTTTCCATTCCTTTTGTAATTAAATGACAAAGCATCATCCCAATCAAGATTGTATCATCCTTTACATTCACTATCTTCTCATTCTCTCTATCCCTTCTATCAGTTTCCCTCTTGTCTACAACTATTGTCTTGACTACAAACCCTCTATTTTTGTTTTCCTCAAGCCTTATAGCCCCCCTCTTTCCAAACACAATTACCCTTTAGTTCTTGGACTAACTCTCCACCTCTCCTTGCAATGGAGTGAGTGTAAACCTCTTCCCATTATGCTCAATTAGGTACCTATTACTTCTACACTCATATACAACATGCTTGTCATATTTTCATGGTCTTTAAAGAAAGACATGACAATATTCCATTGGCACAACATCACAAACAACAATATTTTGTACCCTCCAATACTAAACTCAATCATTTCTTGCTCACAAACCAAGATATATTGACTATCATTCAACAATGAAATCTGATAGGGATTCTCATGAGGAAACTTTTACAAATTCAACTTCTCTATCATTTCATTTGAGATAATATTTTTCATTGTAACCTAAGTCTATAACTACTTTACATACCTTACCCTTGGATTTACATGAGGTTTTGAATAAGGCTCTTCTTTGTAATGGTTCCTCCACTTTGGATGTCTTCAACAATTTTCCTCTTAGCATCAAGGATTCTCCTACCTCTAGAGTAGCAAGTAGGTTAGGAGAGTTTTCACCTTCAATTTCTTCTTGCACCAATTGAACCCTCTTATCATCTCTTCTTTCACTCCCACTTGAAGTGGTACCAAATTTTTTAGGGCACTTGTATGATGGATTCCCAAATTCATTGCAATTATATCATCTTCTTGCAAAGATATTTGAACTTTTGCCACCACTAAATCTACCTCTAAAGACCCTAAAATCTCCTCTTGCATTACAACCTTGCTCTTTACCTTTACTTGCTTCTTTTTCCTCATATGGTTGCTTTGATGTAGGGATTGATCCTCTCCCTCTTGTATTATTTCCTCTACCTCTAATAGACTTATCTTGCCTTATTTTTATCTTTTCTTCCACCCTAATAGCCAATTGGAAACACTCTTTAATAGTATTTGGGTTAGCAACAACCAATTCATATTGTATATTGAATCTAAGTCCACCTAGATACCTAGCCACTTTTTCAACTTCATATTCATTTCTTCCTGACCTTATACTTAGTTTGTAGAACTCATTAGTATAGGTCTTAACATCTAGATACTTTTGCTTCAAATCTTGCAATCTCTTATACAATTGAACTTCATAGTCCTTAGGAAGAAATTTACCTTTAAGTCTTGCTACCATCTTGTCCCAATAAACTATCCTTGAATTACCTTGTTTTCTCCTTTCATCTTGCTCACAGTCCCACCATAGAAGTGCATGACCTTTGAGTTTTGACTTTGATACCTTCACCTTCTGCTCAGTAGAAATATCTTCACTTTCAAAGTGGTTGTCCATGGCTACAATCCAAGAAAGTAACTCTTACTCATTCAAATTTCCACCATAAATAGGAAAATCAACCTTTACCTTATGTGAATCCCCTTTGACTACCTTAAGCAACTTTTCCATCCTCTGATCTTCAGGGTCTAATTCTTCATCTACATATTCATACTCTTCATCTTCTTCTTCATCTGATTCACTCTCAGCTTCATCTCCTTCTCTTCTTTTTTTCCAAGGTAGAAATACTTTCCAACATGGCATTATGAGACTCCAAAAGATTGGCATGTTTCTCTTTTAACTCCTGCAACTCTAGAGCAACACCAACATTCTTAGGAGGAATCTTTACAAGTTTTGTCTCTTCAACTTCTAATTAATTTTCTTCAAATCTGTAACTCTTTAATCAAAAAGATCTAATCCTTGTTCCTATGATACCACCTAATGTCAAGCAAGGTGGTAATGACCCAAACCAACTCAAAATGATCAGGTTTAAGAAAGAAACTAGTCCCTTCAACCCTATCCACCCAACTTGTCTCAAACACACACCTAGTGGCTTGTAGCCCTAAAAACCTTCCCTTTTGGAGATATCTTTTAGAGAAGGTCATACATACCCTAATAAAATACCAATTAAGACTCACTTCAGGGCCTAACACAACATCCCAAAAGATTCTATGAAGTTATTTTGGAACAATAAGGAGAAACAATAAATTATCCCTAGCTTGAAGCCACCAAATAGGCCACTTAAAAAAATTCCACCATTATTCTTTAGAGCGATGACCTCTAAGGTACAAAACCACAAAACCCTCAATTTACATGCAAATGACAAGGGTTTATTCAAAATATTATGTACCGGGCTTCTAAGGTACAAAACCACAAAACCCTCAATTTACATGCAAATGACAAGGGTTTATTCAAAATATTATGTACCGGGCTTCTCTAACCCAACCAATGCCTCCATAACTTCACAAATACCCTACATAAACTCAAACAACCATTACATAGGAAATCCCTGAATATTTTATCAAAACCCCACTTTAACACCCCATTTTCTCTTAGAAAACACACTCTTCTACGCTAGGGCATCACCCAAAACCTAGCAACTTACTTTCTCTACCCTTTAAACCATGTGGACGCCTAGACTACCATGAAATAATTCATTCCACCAAGTTACATGCCTTGACAATAGATGGAATGACTTAGAGCACCATTTTAACACCAATCAATCCCTTCACTGGCCTTTTACAAGAAAACTCAGAAATTTGATAAAATCTCTCTCAAAATTCAATATTAGACTCCTAAACTTGATGAAAATGAGAGGTAATTAATGGTCCTACATAACACAATAAAATTCATAGCAATTACAGTCTATACAGGTTTGTACAAGTTCTAAAAAGTGAAAAATAACAGTGAACATGTAGAAAATAACATTGTTATTGATGTGGAAACTTTAATACAACATTTATCAATCCTTTCTTGAGAATTTTAGAGGCTTTATATATCTATTACATTCAAATTATAATTACCCAACATCTATAGCTGACTTTTAAACTACTATGACCCTTCACATTCTAGAAAAGTTGCATTTTTGCAATTTCTTATTTTAACAAATTTTCACATTTTTGCAACTTTTAACACTTTCACCTAAATGACCCAATTACATGGAAAATTGTCTCAATAGACCTTATTAAATATGAAAAGAGCCCAAATGCCTATACTAAACATATTTATCTCCTATTGTAAAATTTATGTGCTTGGTGCACCTACACCATGAGGCATCAAGACACCCTATGTCTCTTCCATTTTAACCCAAAAGGCTTTCTTTTTCTTTTTCCTTTTCATTTTCTCTTTTTTATTGTGTTTCCATTTGGGAATGGTGTGGGGCATTGAGACACCCTATATTTCTTCCATGTTGACCCAAAAGGCTATTTATTTTCTTGCACCATTTTGTTTATCTTTCTTAGCTTTCTCATCTTTTGTCTTGTGTTTTTCCTTTTAGGGATGATGCAAGGCATTGAGCCATTCATGTCTCTTCCATTTTGACCCAGGAGGTTTTCTTTTTTTTCACTCTCTTTGTGTCATTCTTCTAGTTCTATTTGTATTTTGCGGATGATGCCAATTACAAGCTCTCTAAAAACATTGTAGAAAAAAACATACTGATCCCTAATCCATAAATCCCTTATGATTTTGGTGTTTTCATTTCAAGGAAAACCCCCTCTCTTTTCTTTTTCTCTTGCATGATGCAACTTTACTCAAAAACAGATGACTCGACATAGGGATTTCCAAGTTGGCTCTCATGTCTTCCTTCTTGTTAGCATTTTTTATTTTCTACTTTAAAGTAATTGCTCACAATATGGTGTTTAGCAATTTCTTTAAAGTGTGGGAATACATTGGCATTATTCTTGTCCATTTTCTATTTTCTTAGTTCTTAGTACAACCTTCTTACTTCAAAAGATGCATTTGTCACTTTCTGGATGACATTGCATGTAATTTCCTTTAGGAGTGTGATATATCTTAGCATATTATATTCCTTTTAGTGGCTTGATGTGATGAACTGCATCCTCTAAGTTGTGAATCTTCTATTCTTTGATTGGTCCTCTCTTGGAGACATTAGGAACAATGTTCCCTAAGTTAAATACCTCGCATGAACTAAGCAAGAATCCTTTGAAAATTTCCTATGATGAATGTTGCATTTGTTGTTATATGGCCACCTTGCATAATACAACTTGCATGCTTATAGTTCCATCCTGTTTGTTCATGAGTTCGAAGCATATGAATTTTTACTTGTCTCATGAAGCTTCAAAATCATTTTTGTGTGGCACTTTATTAAAGTTATCAGGAGGTATAACTTTGGTATGGTTTGAGCAAGAAGCCCAATTTGAGGAATGAATTTCCCCATATCCACTTGTGTGTCTGTGAGTGCATACCAGCCATGAGTGTATGTTTCTCACCCATTAGGACTTCTCACTCGATGGACATCCAGGAGTTCCGTCGGCTTGAGTGAGTATTCATTTTCCAAACAAACATCCTAGATCTATTCCACATCATGATGGAAAAATGCTCGAAGCTTGATCCGATTCTTTTATTTCACCTTTTCTCTTCTCCATCTTTGGCAATGTATGCTTGGCCTTGTAATTGTTCTTTATATCATTTTCATGTCTGTTCCTTTGTGCTTATGTTGGTTTTCCATAGGATCTTGATCCTAGGAGCTTGATCATCCCTCTTGATCACTGTCATCCCATCTTGCTAATATTGGTTCATTAGAACCCCTCTTGGTGCACATTCATCTACTTTAGTGTGGGTTTGAAGCAAGTTCATCCTGACACTAAAGTGGGGGCTAAATGTAGTGTCAAGAAATGAGTCCCTTGACATTTTCACACTCATTTGGGTCCTCCTTGTGGATTTTGGCTTAATGTTGCCTTGATTTAGTGTTGTAATTTGGATAAAACATTCACATTAGGTCTTAGGCCCTTGTGAACTAATGGAATTTAATGGTGCCTTGCTAAAGTGTTGTGAAGTGTTGTAACACACTTTCACACTTTTCTAGGGTTTTATCAATTAAATAATCATAATTAATATAATTTTAATCATAATCAACATTAATATTTCCTTATTTGGAGTTTTATAAAGTGTTGTAACACACTTTCACATTGCTCTAGGCTTGTCATTAATAATTGGGATTTCTTATGCTTTAATTTTCCCTATTTCACATCCACAAGCCTCATTTATTGCATCGTTTCAAGGATAATCCCAACACCAATCAGTAACGAATCATAATTCATATATTCCTAGCTTGTGTGGCCCAAATTTAGTGTTTGGGACTCATTTAACACCATAGGTGAATGAGTCCCACCTAGGTCTTTTTGGCTTCAATGTAGGTTTCACACATTTCTAAGAAATTTTCATTTTTTTAGCACATACATTATGTATAATAGGACTCATTTTCCTCCTTGGGAAAATGAGTCTCATTTGACCAAAATTCAAATTTAATTCAAATTTCTAGTGGGATTTTATTCTCCTAGATCTTAAGTCAGTTGTAGTGTTGTAATTTCAGGAATTCTTGCATCATTAAGTATAAATACAAGGTTCTTTCTCTCATATTTTCACCTAGCATCCTAAAAAGCAATCAAGTGATCCAAGAATTCAAGAGTTCACAAGATCATTTGAGCATTCAAGTCATTTCAAGTTTACATTTTCAAGAATTTAAAAGCATTCTTCAAGCACCAATCATCATGTTAAAGATTGTATTCTTCATGTTTGTTATCATGCTAACATTTGTGATGTAGAGTTGATGATTCATGGAAGTTTTTCAAACGAGATCATCATCATTCAAGCTATATTAATTAACCACATCCATTGTAGCCATTTCAAGCATACTTACAACACCTTATTGCATGGGTTTGGTGAGTTGCAACATTGTATTTTGTTCATTCATCATTCTCCTTGCATAGTTACTTTTATTTCAAGGATTAATTACCAACAAGGGGTTTGACCAAGGAAAACTCCTATTCACTAATCCCCACAATATTTTCCCTTTCTTTGTGTGTGATTTGCAGGGCTAGGTGGCAGATTGGCCACAAAGCAAAGTTGGAGAAAAGTTGTCAAATCCATAAAGTTGTCAAAGTTATCATCAAACCTTAGAGAAGGTTGGAGAAGGTCTACAGTTGGAAATTTGTAGTTTCAATACCTAACAAGAAAATGAAGATAAGTTAGGGATATTCTTGGATTGTGAAAAATTACTTAGAAGCTTACTTTTATAGCCATCAACATGTAATTGACTATTATTTTAGAAGCTTGCTTTTATAGGCATCAACCCCTAATTGATCCTTGAGATTTCAATGGAAAGGAGATTAAAATCTTACAAAGGGTTGTTCTATGGGCTGAATGAGGTCTAATGAGGGGTTCACCACAAAGTTTAGACTTGGAAAAGACAATGCAATGTAAGTTTTAAGACAAAACCCTAATTGAATGCAATGACCTAGAAAATTCCTTTGAAATGTAGGTAAAACATAATAGAAAAGTTAAAAGGTAAATGAAGTGCACCTAGAAACCTTGAGGTGAATAGAAAAAACTCTTAAATTCTAGAAATTTTGACTATTGGAACAACTAGGACTCATTTTCCAATCTGGGAAAATTAGTCTGAGATCAAGGTTTCTACACAAGAGCCTATTTTAGGAAAAAGGGTACTAGATTCTACAAATAGATCTGAAAAAAATCTATAGTGGGCCTCATTCGCCACTCTTGGCCAATCAGTCCCATTCCACTTTTCCATAAATTGAAAGCTCTGATCTGCACTTTTCCTCCAATTTGAGTTATGGATCTGAATTTGCGAAAAAAACCTGCAAAATAGAATTCAACTTGATTTGTTAATGGGGGGTTTCCCTTGGTCAAAAACCTAGTTTGGTAATTAAACCCTAATATAAATAATGAAATATGCATGAAAACTCTAGCTTGAAATGTTTCAATGACTAAGAAATTTGAAACATGATGCAATCTTATTCTAATGTGCAAGAATATGATGCAATAATGGAAATGTAAAGATGAATGTCCTCACTTGTGATGATATCTAATCACCACAAATGAGCTCTAATGAGGCATATACCTTCCTTAGGCTGAATGTAGAATGACAATAGAAGATGGAATCACTTAGGAAACAAGTCCTTAGTCTTGGATTGATGGCTAGTTGCATCTCCCCAACCTAGAATCCATCATGATTCACCATCGGCATCCATGATCAACCCTTGATAATGCTACATCTTGATTGAAAGTGAGATTGAAGAATTGAAAAAATTATTTAATGTTGCTCTAATGCTTCAACTTTACTTGCTCTTAAAACTTGAATACTCTTGTGAATGATTCTCAACACTTCAATCTTGAATTTTCTCTTGAAAATGACTTACACATATGCTTGGATTGTGAAAGACGACTTAGAAGCTTGCATCGAGATACCCTATGTCTCTTCCATGTTGACCTAAAAGGCCTTCATTTTATTTTTCCTTTTCATTTTCTCTTTTTTCTTGTGTTTTCTTTTTGGGGATTACACAAGGCATCAACACACCCTATATCTCTTCCATGTTGACCAAAAAGGCTTTCTTTTTCTTTTTTCCTTTTGATTTTCTCTTTTTTGATTTTTCTTTTTCCTTTTGATTTTCTCTTTTTCTTATGAGTTAAATGTATATGTAAATTAAGTTTATAAATGACTTGATATTTGATCAAGTTCAATTGTTCATTTTGCATGTAATTCAAGTGGCTACTAATTGGACTACTTGTTGACATCACCCATGTGAAGAGATTAATCTTCTATCATTGATTTTGGAGGATGAACCTTGATTATTCATCATTTATAATTGATTTTATGAGGCCTCATGTTCTATAAAAGGCATAATTTTTTCTTATTTTCATTAAGCTTAGAATTTGTCAATGCCGGAGAACCAAATTTTTTTCAATTTTTTTCCTTTTTCCTATTTTTGTTCCATTCTAGATTAAAATCATGTATGTTTCATTAAAATTTAATCAATATCAGAGCCAATTTGAAATCCAATTCTTGATATGAAATCTTTCATAGTTGATTGTTTATTCCTATCGGACAAGAGTCTGTGTTGTGTTGTTTAAGGATGCATACTGACACTATCCAGTGGTCAATAATCCCCTTTTTCCTTAAAATATCACATCATTCTATTCCTAGCTATGAAGCAATCTGGTGATTTATGGAATGGTTTGCTTTGCTTGGGTTATTTCTTGAGGCATGTGTGGATAATACCTAGGAGAAATTTTACTTTTTAGTAATTTTTTATGCTTTGTTTTAGAATAGATGTTTTATATTTTAGAAAATGTTCCAAAATTGATGAATACATGGATTTTTACTACAAATCTTTCAATTCCATGAAATTGTTGAATGCTTAATGCTGAATCTACTTGAACATATGCAATTAATTTGAGTTCATGAAATATTCTTGTAAATTCTTTCTATTCATGAAATTTAAATCATCATGAATAATAAATCTGATGATGAAAGTGTTTTGAAATAAATATATATAATTAGATTAAATATCTTTGTACAAAAATTAAAGATTAATTTTATGAGATTAACAATTATCTTCAAAATCTAACCATTCGTTCAAATCCAGTAAGTCCCTTTATAAAAATAGTTTCAAAATGAACCTTGAGTAAAACTTGCATAACCAATACCTGACTAACAGAGACTTGGGATTATTAAATTCTATCTTAGAATTTGAATTTCTTTCAAGAGAGGTAAAGTTCTTTGTGAATTATATATGTGGTATATGTGACTAACATCCACATCAACACTCTGGAAACTAGATCTTTGGCTCAGTGGGAGTGTTAGTGGAAATATTCCATTCCCTAACAAAGAAATGGTGTTGATTCTTTAACACATGGATATGAGATGCAGAACAATGTATTTGATCTATTGGACAAGATCCTAGAAGAAAATATCACGATGCAGAAATTTGCAAAGTGTTTGAAGCTTGATTGTGCCTATAGTTAATGGTTTGAAAACTTTATTTGTTAAAGCATTTATAGTAAAATTAGGTACATTTGGAAAAAGAATTATAGATGATTACACTTAATAAAAATTCATTTACAATTATATTTTCAAAAGGAGAAGACTAGACAAAGAGCATAGTAGTGTGCTAAAAGCATTCAAGATTTGGCACAAGAAAAACCTTAGCTAGAAACCAAAGTAAAAGGTATTTGCGATCTCCATTTTCCCTAGTTTTTTAGAAAATACTTTAAAATCATTTTGTAATGGCTAATCCTAGGGTTAATGAGGTCACAAAATGATCTTGACCTTAATTCAAGAAACATCATGTTAAATCCATGAAGGTTGACCCAAAAGCTGCATTTTTAAGGGTTCCCTATGGTGTCCTACATACAGAGGACATAAGAATCTACATTCATGGAAAATTAGAAGAATATGATCATTCAAATCTTGGTGATGTGTGAGTAAAGGATCTAACTAGTGATGATTTCACACTCAAGCTAGAGTATCAAATTTTGGCTATGAAGAAGGTCAATGTTTGCCAAGAGTTTCCCAAATTTTTTTTTGATAATACTTGGGTGAGAATTCTTTTGAGACACATTCACAATAGATTTATATATGGACACATATGCCTAGGATGATCACAAAGGAAGTGAGAAGGGAAGTGTTGATGTGCCAAATTGACCCACAACATGCAGGTAAGATAAGAATTAAAAGTATCCCACCTCTCCTGAAAGAGATAATTAGTAATCAAACTAATCACCTCCCAAGGTTTTTGATGTTGGTTCACAACGTTGTTATTTCACCAAGTGGTCAATATGGCTGTAATATTAAAGGGGCCTACTGGTTTTGAGCTTCTGGATTATTGCAAGATTAAACATCTATCTAAGCCTACTTTAACCAGGGGTTTTAAAGAAATAGAAAAAGATAGATCAAGGTTTTCAAACTGAAAAGAATGTTGATTCATTCAACTAATCAGACTTGTTACCTTCCAAAGAATTCCTAAACTAGAACTATAGAATAAAATTAATGTATAATTGATACAAAGTTTCATTCATTTATAGTGCAAACTTTAACAGTAGATTGCAAATCATCATTCAAACAAAACATAAGATAAAATTTCATTCCTTGAAAGCTTTTCAAATCAAATGATTAACCCAAAATGAATACCATTCTAGAGCATAATATGAAGTAGGTTTAAGTCTGGCTGCTCCTACTATCAATGAGATAGATAAGCAACATTTACAAATATGGAAATATCACCAGTGTACAGAAAACCTATGTCTTCAAATTATCTGCATCTATCCTAAGAAAATCTAGAAGATGCATCATCTCCTCTTGAACTGCAAAAAAATGTCTAACTTACTTCAAAAACCCTAACTTTTTCTAACCTTTCTAACTAACTCATCTTACCCTTCTTTTTTCTTTACAAAACAGGTGAAACACCATACTTATTAAACATGTCAGATGTGTCGGCCCAGTTTAGGGTTTACATTAAGTTGGCTCTAGAAGGATTTGAAACAAAGTCAAACATGCATTAAATGCACAAGCACCATTTAGATCAACCCAGGATCTACCACATAACTTGGATAAAAAAAATGAAGCGGCAAAGTGAAATGATGAGGGAGCACGACTTTCAATGCAACTTTGCATTAACTGCTTCCCCCACTTCAGCCATACCTTGCTCCATTCTAGCCTTTGTCATCAAGAAGGTCCTTTACAAGTCATTCATAAGTGGCATAGGTGAAACCCTAGTTGGCCATTCAATAGCATTAATATCATTCTCCAGCTGCCCCATCGTATTATCCCATTCTGTCTTATTGGATTGATGTTCATTAATGATTGCACTATACGCCACTGCATCATCCAGCTAGTGCCTAGTTACTACATCTCATGATAGCCTTAGTCCTTCATAGCAGGGTGTTCACATTTGAATTTGAAACCTCGAACCAGACTAACATCATCTTGCCCTCAAGAATCCTACCCTTTTCGTCTAGTTTTATTTTTTTCTCCTTTAGAGATGGATGATCCCTTTGTGTCCTTTTTATCCTTTCTAGCCATTGTCTTGCTAGACTCAACCTACATTCATCAAACACCAATGTGAGAATCCAAATGTTGAAAACATTTCATCAAAGTGTTACCTTAGAATCATGATAAAACCATTAAATTATCCATTAAGCATCAACACTGAGAAGTTCAAGGTTTCAAGTTAACTAGGGAAAAACAATTTGGAAAGAATTTTGTAAAATTCCAAACTAGGCGGATTCTCCCAATGAAGCACCAATGTAAACAATGGATGATAAAAAATGAACACAACTAGCATACAACAGTGAAATTCATCAAGCTAAAGCAAGATATGTTTAAGCATTCATCATTAGATTCATCAATTTTATTCAATTTCTTAAATTCCACCAAGCATAGCAGAGAATTTGGAAAAATTCGGCCAGACTAAAATTTGGTGGATTACTCAAAACTCTGCACTTCAGAAAAACTGAAGGAAACTAGGAAAATCGGACCTGAGTGGACAATTCCGAACAAGGCATAAGGTTTACAAATAGATCATTCAAATGAAGAAGAAATGCATATAACATTGTGAAACCCATCAAAATAAGCATGGAAACATAATAATTTATCATTAGAATAATTCTTGTGTCAACAATCTCATGTCACTCAAAGCTTGGCAAAAAATCTAGAAAAATCTGGCTGGACTGGAATTTCATGGATGACCCAAAACTCTGAACCCACAGCACATGAAATTGAACTAGGCTTCGTAAAACCTACCCGAATCAAACTAAGGCATTGACCAACAAGGAATTCCATGGAAACCATTCAGGAACACACATCGGTGGGAGATCCACCCAGGTGAAGAGAATTAAGAAACTCACAGTGACCTGTAAGTATCAGCAACTGGAAATTCAAAAACCCAACAGCAAAGCAGAATCTACAAAAAACTGACCAAGGTGAAATTCCATGAAGGCCAAAAATCTCCAAATTGCAGTGTAAAATAGGTCGAGCGAGACTTCAAGCGTAATCCAGGAAAATGGAGGGAAGGAGGAAAAACTAGGAAAATCCAACTGGGGCTGACAATCCTAAACTGACTCAAAACCCGAATAGTAGCATTGAAACTGGAGTTTGAAAGAAATCTGGGAAAATCTGGACTTACCGAAAAATCCTGAACCAGGGTAAAAACCTGAACTTTTCCCAAAACATAAGATTTTCAATGCGCAACTTGGGGAAAACACTTGGGCAAGCAAGATAAACATATTAAACAGATGCCAAGGCAAAGCAAAACCTCAAAATCGAAGGGGGAAAAACACAAAGAACGAAATTAAAAGAGGGTCCCATTTTAATCAAATTTAAAATGGGGTGGTTATGCAAGGCATAACAATTGGTGACTTGGTTGGGAAAATGGTTTAACCATTTTCAGGAAATTGAGGGATTCAGTTACCTAGAATTCCTAGTTTATGGACATCACAATTCTAGTTAGGTCAGTTTCAGTAAACAAGGTTCAGCTAGAATCTCAAATGTAAATCAACACTACCTACATCTAAATCTATGTCTGTGCTTGATGGTGCATCACCCTTTTACAAATTTTTCCTCATCTTTTGAAAAATTATGCATAGGATTTGAACTACATGACTTGATTCCCTTTAGCTATTGTGCAATGATAACTTGGGCATTTCTTTGCTGCTAGTCAAGCGTCCATAGCTCCAATGGAGATACCTCTAGTTTTTTCACAACATTTCTCTACTACCAGTCAGGCATCTGTAGCCTCGGTAGAGATACTGGAATCACCCATTCAATATTGAGTTTTCTTTTCTTAGATATTTCTCTTTTCGTAGATAGTTCTCTTTTCTCAGACATTTCATTCAATTCCTTCTCGATATGTTAGATGTCCAACATCTATACTGGGTTGAAAACTACCATGGACCTCATAACAACATCTGGGGAATCAGATTTTTCAATCAAATCTTGCAACACCGTCGTCTTAAGACAAATATAACATTAAAGAAATTAGATGTTTCTAATGATTTGAGATAGATTCAATCGTAGTTATTGAAGATTGCTTACTTTACACCTTGTTCTCAATGACTTTCAACAACTATCATTGAAAATGGACATAAAACAATGAATTTAAAACAAAATCATCCAATCAGAAAAACTAAAAATATCCAAACCAACTTCTCTCCTAGTAGCCAAAGTATACTTTAGATAACAACCCCCTTACTCAATTGAATAAAATGAAGGGCCCCACAAAAAAAAAAAACAAACAAACAAACGGAACAAAAAACTATTTACATATATACAGCCCAACAAAATACAAGACCTTTCATTTAAAAGGGGACACAAGCTCTTGGCCATACACTAGCTTAAACACTGAATTTTTCAACGGAACCTTCATCCTAGTCCTGTCTGCCCATAATGCAAATCTTAACTAGGTGTGCCAATCTCTAAGGTTTTTCTCTAAAAGTTTTCAAATTACTCCTAGGAGATTCTTATTAGTTGATTCTACAACCCCATTTCCTTGCGGATAATAGTTTGAAGAATACTTTAAAACAATCCTATAATCATAAGCCCATGAAATGAAGTCGACAGAAGAAAAGACGGGGCCATTGTCACATACCAGTGCAAAGGGTACTCCAAACCTGGTTGTGATGCATTTAGTGAGGAACTTGATTACTACCTTCGTTGTGCTATTCTTGCAATGTATAGCTTATGTCCATCTCGTACAGTAATCCTTGGTAGTCAAAATAAATTTATGTCAGGGAGAAGAATTTGGGTTAATTACCCCAATAAAATCAAGTGCCCATTAGGAAAATGGCCTTACCTCATAAACAGTTTGTAATGGAATGGCTAGATGACGCTCTCTTGATGTACAAGTTTGAAATATATGACATGTCCTTACATGTTGGTGGGAATCTTGAAACACACATGGCCAATAATAACCATATCTAAGGATTTGATGTGCTAAAGAATCTGCAGAACCGTGACCCATGCCATCTTTCCCATGAAATTCAACAATTGTGTGCTTAGCTTCTTATTGATCAAGGCATCGTAGATAAACCCCCTCAAAATTTCTGTATAACAATCCTCCTTTGAGCATATAATGGGAGATTTTCATTCTTGGTGATTTCCTCTGAGTTGTATTCATTCCCTCTGGGCACTGATTATTGAGCATGAAATAAATGTTATCGACATACCAAGAGTCATTACAAAAGGACTGTGTTGTGTACTACTCAAAAGTAATGTTCTTACTAGCATCTTCCATTGCTTTAGACAAGCCTTGACCTTAGACAAGTTTCATAGGGTGAATCTCCAGATCAAACTCCTACAAAATAGCCATCCATTTCCCCCTTCGTTCTCCCAACTCACTCTGCATATGTAGAGACTTCACAATAGCATTAGGAACCACAACAATGATCTGAATTCAAAGGATATAATGCTTGAACTTCTTGGAAGCTCTAACCAATGCATAATCTTTTTTCTAAGAGGTGGGTACTTGACTTCAAAATTCTTAAATAGATATCTCATCAAGGAATTTGGGCTTTCATCCCCCTCCTCTTTTCATTGTGTCAGGACAGCTGCACATGAGTGTTCAGAAGCAAAAGAATAAATATAAAATGACTTCAAGTAGTTAGGATTGGTGAGGATTGGCACCTCCAAAATGGATTTCTTAACCTGATAAAAAGCAGTCTTTTCCTCATTACTCCATTCAATTCTAGCATCTTTCTTCATCATTTCATTCAAAAGTTTAACAATTTCTGCAAAACGTATGATAAACTTCCTCACAAAGTTGATCTTTTTGAAGAAAGATCTCGTCTCCTTCTTACTTCCTAGCATGGTTAACTTAAAAATAGACTCAACTCTATCTAGATCTATTGGTATCCCTCTTTTTGAGATTATGTCTCCCAAAAGTTTCCCTTCAGAAACCCCGCACAGAGAATTTTTAGGATTCAGAGAAACACCATATTGGATACATCTTTCAAGAAATTTAGTGAAGTCTACAGCATGGTTCAGTCTCTATTTAGAGAATACTATTAGGTCATCCATATAAATGATGATGCACTTACCAATGAAATCTTTGAATGCTATGCCCATTGCATGCTAAAAGTTTCCTCCAATGTTTATCAAGCCAAATGACATCCTTCTGGACGCAAATGTTCCCCACTTAGTAGTGAAGGTTGTCTTCATTTTGTCTTCATAATTAATGATCAATTGATTGTACCTAGAATAACCATCCAAGAATGACATCATTTGAGACCCATTGATAGTTTGCAAGACTTCATCCTAAGAAGGGAGTGGGTAGTTTTCTTTTTCTGAAGCTCTATTCAAATTCCTGAAATATACACATAGCCTGATCTCCCCATTCTTTTTACGAACTAGAACCAAGTTATCCACCCATGTTGAAAGTCATACATGGAAGATTATTCTTGCAGAAAGCAATTTATGAACTTCCATAAAGATCAGTGGTTTAATTAGGGCATTGATAGGATGTTGTTTCTAACGAAATGGAGAGGATTTTGTTTCTGCCAAAATGGTCTCACTTTAGACTTCAAAGGAATAGTATGAGTTCTCACAGAAGTAGATCAAATGTTTCTAGATCTTCATATCCCCAAGCTATTGTAGCAATATATTTCTTCAGTGACCTCAATATATCTTCTCTAATTTCTTCATGGTAGGCTTTCCCTATGTAAACATTCCTTTCAGGGTGAGAGTCAGCTAAGTTAATAGTTTAATATTCACCTCCCTTATCTTCGGTTGATACCTTTTCCCGAGCCCTTGGATCTTAATCAAAAAATTATTTCTAAGGCCACCATTCCCTTGGGAATGCTATTAATTTTGAAGTTGAGGACACCATCTATATCATAGTCCTCAGGGTTCCAGTGTTCTTGATCCCTGTCGGACTCATCAATGATCTGTCCTTCGAAAACATCTAATCTTTCTAGAAAAGCAAGGATATGTAGATCATCATGAAAGACTGGAAAGTTCTTGACATTATCATGGACAACCGGGGTGGATATCAATTCTACTAAGAATCTCTTGAGCTTGGAGCCTTGTATGGGCACTAGGGTACTTGCGGCAACAACTAATGAATCATCTATTTGATTCTCTTCTCTAGGGATTAAGCTAATCCCAAAAGCATCGAATTATTCAATCAAGTTCCACAGCCAATTTCTATGAGCTTCCAACCTTTTTATTGTGACATGTGTACTGGTTGCTTACTTTCTTGATAATCACTTATGAATCTCCTTTAACCATCAAGGGAGTAACTTTTGTCTAATGTGTGAACATCAGTCCTCGAGATAATGCTTCATATTCTACTATATTGTTAGTGCATCCAAACTGTAACCTGTAAGAAGCAAAAAATGTTGTCCCATTTGGGTTGGTTAACTCAATTCTAGCACCACACCCTATTTTAGAGTTGGTTCCATCAAATGTGAGGGTCCATAGTTGATCATGAGCTAGGGTTGATCTCTTTGAGCTTGTTGTGGGTGCCTGGATAAGATGAACCATAGGTGGGGCCACCTAATATTTTGCATCAAATATTGGGAATGGGTGTTCAATAGGTTCATCAGGTGCAATATCCAATTCCTGCTTAGATATATCATGTAATCCTAGGATATCTTTCTGACAGTTATCTGCATTATGATTAACCCCTTGGGTTTTGGTATACTTGTGAGTGCAGGGGTATCAAACAAACCCTAGGGTTGTTCAACACAACTATGTTGGTCTGGTATTATGAATGAGGTAAGTTCATTTTTAGGAGGGACTTCCTCTGAAGGTATATTATCCCTGGTCAACATTATTACATTTTTGGCTTTAAATGAGAAGTGATCTGAAATGGTCTTAAGGTGACTTGGGCTAGTTTCTTTAGTTTGGAAAACATGATTTAGAACACCGATATAGGGTTGGTAGATCAATTCCGAATGATTTTGGATTTGCACAATGCACCAATTTGGGAGTAGAAGACTCCAAAAAATGATATATTCCCCTAAGACCAGCTAATCATGGGATCAAGGAATTCTTGCATTGACAAATCATTAGAATCAAGAACTGAAAAAGTCAAAATTTCCTCTCTTTTATAAACCCCTATCTCGGTTTCAAAATAAGATACCTCATTGGGGCAGTCATACTCCATGATGATATGTTTGAGGTGGCATTCACTCTCAATTCTAATCTATGTAGGCATTCCCCTCCACGGTAGCCACATATGTGAAAAGTCGAGGGAGAGATATCCCCCTATACTCTTCATGAGATCTATACTGAAAAGCATACCATAAGTCTCAGGAATTTATATTACCTGAATATCCATATTGGTTTAAATCCTACGGTCAGACCCTACTTGTACATGTATATTTCTATATTCTCCAACTACATTAACCTATGTTTTATCAAGTTGGATGACATTTTTTTTGTTTGGATAGAATTCATTCCAAATTTCTTGCATACAAAAAATGTCATAACATTGCCAGAAGCCCCTAAATCTAGCAGACAATTGTGTATATTCTTCCCATAGATTCTAAAACTTAAAAGAAATGGTGAGGTCCCTACCTTATTTCTAAACAAAGCTGCATTCATGTCCATAGCTGGTGTCACCTTGGTTTTCCTTTTAAATTTATCAGCTTCTTCCAAAGCTTTCAACACTATATCTCATTGGAAAGGGCACCATTTTAGGATGTCGAAGTATGGTAAAGAGGTTTTCTATTTCTACATCTTAGAAACAATATCAAATTTGGTGTTATAACTTACATTATATTTGAAAACACTAGATGATTTACCTTCGCTAGGGAAGTCAGGCAGACCATTCGGTGGAGGAGGGTTGTTATCAACACTTTGATTCAAAGGCACCATGTGGTTAGGTGGTACTGATGTAGTGAATAGACCCTTATTTTGGTTTCTTAGGAAATGTCCTCCCTTTGTCTGAAAGGCTTTGGCATCATACACATCTTCCTCTGGTTCATTCTAATTCTACACTAGGAATGAAGTTTCTTCTTCAAAGAGGTCATAAGCCATTGTTGTATCCATTGAGCCCACCCCCTTTATTTGAATACCCTGGAACATTTGGGCATCTTCCTTTTCCATCTTCACAACCTTCTCCATTTCAGGACAGTTCACCTCAGAATGAGTTGTAGTATCATGCACCTTGCACCAGTTAGTCATAAAATTGAGGTCAGCCACATTTACAGTATGTGGCCTGTCCTCATTAGCTTGATAATTGTGAGAAACCCCACCATTATTTGGCCCTATGTTCCATTGTCTATTGTTATTAGGCCTCTGGTTATATCCTCTATTATGATTTTGACAGCCTTGGTTAGGGAGGTTTTGGCCTTTATAATTCCTTTGGTTGTGATTGTTGTTGTTCTTATAATTACCCTAATTATTATTACTCTGATTAGGGTAATTACCTTGGTTCTGAGAGGGGTTCAGTTTAAGTTGAGCCATGTCATTTGTGACTTGAGAAATTTTTTTCTTTAGGGTCTCCACCTCGTTTGTGATTTACAATGTCCTTTCACTCTCAACATTCTTATCAACAGGTGGCTGACCAACATGATTTGGTATCCAGCTTGATTATGTTGACCATGTGGACTGTGATGAGCCTATGATTGTTGAGAGAAGTTAGGAGCTCCATTGGAAAAGAATGGAACAAGAGATTGATTTTGCAACTCAGACATAGGTCCATAATGGTAAGGAGACATCCCTTGGACAGTATTGAATAAAGGGGTTGGATTAGGCATCTGATGCCCCATAGAAGGAAAACCTCCTCTGAAGTTTCCTTGTTGAGAGCTAGTTTGTTGTTGCAGCTTGATGGCTAGATGATAAACTTTAGACAAAGAATCTATATGTGTAGGTTGATAAGTCCTTTGTAGGAATAAGCCAAACAAAGGGTATATAACTCTAAAATATACCTGAATGGAACTATTTTCAGTGACTAGATAGGGGTCTTGCAATCTCCTATACATTTTTTGAAACCTTGTATTAAACAAGGGAAGTGATTCATATGGCTCATTCCTAATGGTAGAAAATTGATGGAACAAAATGGATAGATCCACATAAACAATGAACTGATTAATGAAAGCATTCTCTAGATCTGTCCGACTTAGAATAGAACCTTGTGGAAGATTTAGGTACTAGTTGTATGCCATATCCCCTAAGGAATAAGGGAACAACCTACAAACCACATCATGGTGAGCTATCTAGGCTCTAGTACAAGGACCCTTGAAAGCTGGTATGTGCTCCTCAACACTCCTTGATTCACCATGAATGTATTTGGGACAAAATATCCTAGAATTCTTAGGCATATCATGAAAGCCTCTAGCGATAGTCCCAAATGGAGAGGAATTATTTACAAAAAATTCCATTGGTGGCGGTGGTGGAGGTTGAGCCTGTTGTTGGATGGGATGAACAAGCTTTAATGGAAACTGAGGTAGATTTGGTAGTTGAGACATGGGTATCAATTGGAGTATTGGTGAAAATCCTGGTGGAGTGAGTGGAGCTAACAAAGGTGGTAGAATGGTTTCCTTGTGAATCTTGTGTCTTGTTGGGGTCACAAGTTATATCAAAGGTGGTGGGTTTTTAGTTGATCGAAGAACTCTATGGGGCCTTTGTAGTGAGAAAAACCCAATGTTATCCAATTTTATCTTCTAGCCCTCCTTCTAATGCTAGTTCCTGTTGATGTGCAAAATTGACCCACAACATGCAAGTAAGATAAGAAGTAAATGTATCTCACATCTCCTGAAAGAGACAATTAGTAATAAAACTAATCACCTCCCAAGGTCTTTGATGTTGGTTCACAACGTTTCTGTTTCACGAAGTGGTCAAATGGCTGTAATATTCAAGGGGCCTATTGGTTTTGATCTTCTGGATTGTTGCAAGATCAAACATCTATCTAAGCCTACTTTAACCAGGGGCTTTAAAGAAATAGAAAAGGATAGATACAATTTTTAAAACTGAAAAGAATGTTGATTCATTCAACTAATCAGACTTGTTACCTTCAACGAGACATATATGTAGAATTTACAAATCTGGCAAGATCACCAGTGTAGAGAAAACCCATGTCTTTAAATTATTTGCATCTATGCTAAGAAAATCTAGAAGATACATCATCTCCTCCTCTTTAACTGCAAAAAAATGTCTAACTTACTTTAGAAACCCTAACTTTCTTTTTCTAATGTTTCTAACTAACTCGTCTAACCCTTCGTTTTTCTTTTTAAAATAGGTGACACACCATACTTATAAAACACGTCAAATGTGTCAGCCCAGTTTAGGGTTTACAATAAGTCGGTCATAGAATAAGTTGGGCCTAGAAGGATTTGAAACAAAGTCAAATGTGCATCAAATGCATAGGAACCAATTAGATCAGCCCAGGATCTACCACATAACTTAGATTAAAATGCATGAAGAAGAGGCAAAGAGAAACGATGAGGGAGCACAACTTTTGATGCAGATTTGCATTAACTGCTTCCCCCATTTTTCCCATACCTTGCTCCATTTTGGCCTTCATCATCAAGAAGGTCCTCTAGAAGCCATTCACAAGTGGCATAGGTGAAACCTTAGTTCACCATTCAATAGCATTAATATCATTCTCTAGTTGCCCCATCATATTATCTCATTCTCTCTTGTTGGATCGATGTTCATTAATGATTGCAATGTAGGTAACTGCATCATCTAGTTGGTTCCTTGTTACTACATCACATGATAGCCTTAGTCCTTCACAATAGGGTGTTCACATTCAGATTATAAACCTCAAACTAGATTGACATCATCTTGCCCTCAGGAATCCTACCCTTTTCATCCAACTTCATTTTTTTTCTACTTCAGAGATGGATGATCCCTTTGCATCCTTCTTAGCCTTTCCAGCTATTATCTTGCTAGACTCAACCTACATACATCAAACACCAATGTGAGAGTCCAAATGTTGACAACATTTCATCAAAATGTTAGCTCAAAATCATGATAAAACCATTAAATTAGCCATTAAGCATCAACACTGAGAAGTTTGGGGTTTCAAGTTAACCAAGGAAAAACAATCTGGAAAGAATTTTGGAAAATTCTTAACCAGGTGGATTCTTTCGATGAAGCACCAATGTCAACAATGGATCATAAAAAATGAGCACAAGCAACATACAACAATGAAATTCATCAAGCTAAAGCAAGATATGTTTAAGCATTCATAATTAGATTCATCAATTTTATCCAATTTATTAAATTCCATAAAGCATAATAGAGAATTCAAGAAAATCCAGCCAGACCAGAATTTCATGGATGACTTAGAAATCAACACTTCAGAAAAACTAAAGGAAACCAGGAAAATCGGACCAGGGTGGACAATTCTAAAACAGGCATAAGGTTTACCAATAGATCATTAGAATGAAGAAAAATGCATATAACATTGTGAAACCCATTAATATAAGCATGAAAACATAATAATTTATCATTAGAATCATTCATGTGTCAACAATCTCAAGTCGCTCAAAGCTTGTCAAAAAATCTAGAAAAATCTGGCCAGACTTGAATTCCACGTATGACCCAAAAGTCTAAACTCAGAGCACATCAAATGGAACTGGGCTTCGTAAAACCCTACCTGAATCAAACTAAGGCATTGAAAAACAAGCTAAGGGATGGACACTATTTAGGAACACACATTGGTGAGAGATCCACCCAGGCGGAGAGAGTTAAAAAACTTACAGCAACCAAAAAGTCTCAGTGACCCAAAATTCAGAAACCCAATGGCGAAGCAGAATCCTAAAAAAATTGACCTAGGAAGAATTCTGTGAAGGCCAGAAATCTCCAAATTGCAATGTAAAATAGGCCAAGCCGGACTTCGAGTGCAATATGGGAAAATGGGTGGAAGGAGGAAAAACTGGGAAAATCTGACTGGGGCAGACAATCTTGAACTGACTCCAAAACCTGAACAACATCATTGAAACTAGAGTTTGAAAGAAATTTGGGAAAATCTGGACTTACCAGAAAATGCTAAACCAGGGTAAAAATCCAAACTTCGCCCAAAACATAACATTTTCACAATGCAACTTGGGGAAAACACTTGGGCAAGCAAGATAAACATATTAAACACATTGCAAGGCAAAGAAAAACCTCAAAATCGAAGGGGGGAAAACACAAAAAGTGAAATCAAAAGAGGGTTCCATTTTAATTAAATTTAAAATGTGGTGGTTGTGCAAGGAATAACAATTGGGGACTTGGCTGGGAAAATCGTTTAACCATTTTTAGGAAACTGAGGGATTTAGTTACCTAGAACTCCTGGTTTATGGAAATCATAATTCCAGTTGGGTCATTTTCAGTAAACAAGGTTGAGCTAGAATCTAAAATGTAAATCAACATTGGGTACCCCTAGATCTATGTGTGTGCTTGATGGTGCATCACCCTTTTACAAAGTTTCCTCATCTTTTGAACAATTATGCATAGGATTTGAACTACATGAGTTGATTCCCTTTAACTGTTGTGCAATGATATCCTAGGCATTGCTCCGCTGTCAGTCAAACATCCATAGCTCTGATGGAGGTACCTCTAGTTTAGGGTTTACATTAAGTCGGCCCTAGAAGGATTTGAAACAAAGTCAAACATGCATTAAATGCACAAGCACCATTTAGATCGACCCAGGATCTGCCACATAACTTAGATAAAAAAATGAAGAGGCAAAGCGAAATGATGAGGGAGCACGACTTTCTATGCAACTTTGCATTAACTACTTCACCCACTTTGGCCATACCTTGCTCCATTCTAGCATTTGTCATCAAGAAGGTCCTCGGCAAGCCATTCATAAGTGGCATAGGCGAAACCCTAGTTGGCCATTCAATAGTATTAATATCATTCTCCAGCTGCCCCATCATATTATCCCATTCTATCATGTTGGATTGATGTTCATTAATGATTGCACTGTACGTCACTGCATCATCCAGCTAGTGCCTAGTTACTACATCTCATGATAGCCTTAGTCCTTCATAGCAAGGTGTTCACATTTGAATTTGAAACCTCGAACCAGACTAACATCATCTTACCCTAAGGAATCCTACCCTTTTCATCCAGCTTTATTTTTTTCTCCTTCAGAGATGGAGGATCCCTTTGTGTCCTTTTTATCCTTTCTAGCCATTTTCTTGCTAGACTCAACCTACATTCATCAAACACCAATGTGAGAATCAAAATGTTGACAACATTTCATTAAAGTGTTACCTCAGAATCATGATAAAACCATTAAATTATCCATTAAGCATCAACATTGAGAAGTTCAAGGTTTCAAGTTAACTACGGAAAAACAATTTGGAAAGAATTTTTGAAAATTCCAAACCAGGTGGATTCTCCTAATGAAGCACCAATGTCAACAATGGATCATAAGAAATGAACACAACTAGCATACAATAGTGAAATTCATCAAGCTAAAGCAAGATATGTTTAAGCATCCATCATTAGATTCATCAATTTTATCCAATTTCTTAAATTCCACAAAGCATAGCAGAGAATTTGGAAAATCTCGGCCAGACTAAAATTTGGTGGATTACTTATAACTCTCCACTTCAGAAAAATTGAAGGAAACTGGGAAAATTGGACCTGAGTGGACAATTCCGAACCAGGCATAAGGTTTACCAATAGATCATTCAAATGAAGAAGAAATGCATATAATATTGTGAAACCCATCAAAATAAGCATGGAAACATAAGAATTTATCATTAGAATCATTCTTGTGTCAACAATCTCATGTCACTCAAAGCTTGACAGAAAATCCAGAAAAATCTGGCTGGACTGGAATTCCGTGGATGACCCAAAACTCTGAACTCACAGCACATCAAATTGAACTAGGCTATGTAAAACCCTACCTGAATCAAACTGAGGCATTGACAAACAAGGAATTCCATGGAAACTATTCAGGAACACACATCGGTGGGAGATCCACCCAGGTGAAGAGAATTAAGAAACTCATAGTGACCAGTAAGTATCAGCGACTCGAAATTCAGAAAGCCAACGGCAAAGCGAAATCTAGAAAAACCTGACCAAGGTGAAATTCCATGAAGGCTAGAAATCACCAAATTGCAGTGTAAAATAGGTCAAGCGAGACTTCAAGCATAATCTAGGCAAATGGAGGGAAGGAGGAAAAATTGGGAAAATCCGATCGGGGCAGACAATCCTGAACTGACTCAAAAACCCGAAT
This sequence comes from Sequoia sempervirens, assembly GCA_007258455.2. Taxonomy (NCBI): domain Eukaryota; kingdom Viridiplantae; phylum Streptophyta; class Pinopsida; order Cupressales; family Cupressaceae; genus Sequoia; species Sequoia sempervirens. The sequence continues at coordinate 813,166,079 of VDFB02281492.1, forward strand.
AGTAGCATTGAAACTGGAGTTTGAAAGAAATCAGGGAAAATCCAAACTTACCAGAAAATCCTGAACTAGGGTAGAAACCTGAACTTTGCCCAGAACATAAGATTTTCAATACGCAACTTGGGGAAAGCACTTGGTCAAGCAAGATAAACATATTAAACAGATGCCAAGGTAAAGCAAAACCTCAAAATCGAAGGGGGAAAAACACAAAGAATGAAATCAAAAGAGGGTCCCATTTTAATCAAATTTAAAATGGGTTGGTTATGCAAGGCATAACAATTGGTGACTTGGTTGGGAAAATGGTTTAACCATTTTCAGGAAATTGAGGGATTCAGTTACCTAGAATTCTTAGTTTATGGACATCACAATTCTAGTTAGGTCAGTTTTAGTAAACAAGGTTCAGCTAGAATCTCAAATGTAAATCAACACTACCTACCTCTAAATCTATGTCTATGCTTGATGGTGCATCACCCTTTTACAAATTTTTAATCATCTTTTAAACAATTATGCATAGGATTTGAACTACATGAGTTGATTCCCTTTAACAATTGTGCAATGATATCCTAGGCATTGCTTTGCTGCTAGTCAAGCGTCCATAGCTCCAATGGAGATACCTCTAGTTTTTTCACAACATTGCTCTACTGCCAGTCAGGAATCTGTAGCCTCGGCAGAGATACTGGAATCACCCATTCAATATTGAGTTTTCTTTTCTTAGATATTTCTCTTTTCGTAGATACTTCTCTTTTCTCAGATATTTCATTCAATTCCTTCTCGATATGTCAGATATCCAACATCTGTACTGGGTTGAAAACTACCATAGACCTCATAACAACATCTAGGGAATCAGATTATTCACTCAAATCTTGCAACACCATCATCTTAAGAAAAATATACCATTAAAGAAATTAGATTTTTCTAATGATTTGTGACTGATTGAATCATAGTTAGTGAAGATTGCTTACTTTACACCTTGTTCTCAATGACTTTCAACAACTATCATTGACAATGGACATAAAACAATGAATTTAAAAAAAAATCATCCAATCAGAAAACCTGAAAATATCCAAACCAACTTCTCTCCTAGTAACCAAAGTATACTTTAGATAACAACCCCCTTACTCAATTGAATAAAATCAAGGGTCCCACAAAAAAAAAAGACAAAACAAATGGAACAACAAACTATTTACATATATACAACCCAACAAAATACAACACCTTTCATTTAAAAGGTGAAACAAGCTCTTGGCCATACACTAGCTTAAATAGTGAATTTTTCAACAGAACCTTCATCCTAGTCCTATCTGCTCATAACGCAAATCTTAACTGGGTGTGCCAGTCTCTAGGGTTTTTCTCTAACAGTTTTCTAATTACTCCTAGGAGATTCTTATTAGTTGATTCTACAACCCCATTTCCTTGTGGATAATAGTTTGAAGAATACTTTAAAACAATCCTATGATCATAAGCCCATGAAATGAAGTCGACAGAAGAAAAGGCGGGGCCATTGTCACATACAAGTGCAAAGGGTACTCCAAACCTGGTTGTGATGCATTTAGTGAGGAACTTGATTACTACCTTCGTTGTGCTATTCTTGTAATGTATAGCTTATTAGCATCTCGTGCAGTAATCCTTGGTAGTCAAAATGAATTTACGTCATGGAGAAGAATTTGGGTTAATTACCCCAATAAAATCAAGTGCCCATTGGGAAAATGGCCTTACCTCATAAACAGTTTGTAATGGAATGGCAGGATGATGCTCTCTTGATGTAGAAGTTTGAAATATATGACATGTCCTTACATGTTTGTGGGAATCTTGAAACACACATGGCCAATAATAACCATATCTGAGGATCTGATGTGCTAAAGAATCTACATAACTGTGACCTGTGCCATGTTTCCTATGAAATTCAACAATTGTGTGCTTAGCTTCTTATTGATCAAGGCATCATAGATAAACCCCCTCAAAATTTTTGTATAACAATCCTCCTTTGAGCATATAGTGGGAGCTTTTCATTCTTGGTGATCTCCTCTTAGTTGTATTCATTCTCTCTGGGCACTGATTATTGAGCATGAAATAAATGATATCGACATACCAAGAGTCATTAGAAAAGGACTGTGTTGTGTACTGCTAAAAAGTAATGTTCTTACTAGAATCTACCATTGCTTTAGACGGGCCTTGACCTCAGACAAGTTTCATAGGGTGAATCTCCAAATCAAATTCCTACAAAATAGCCATCCATTTCCCCCTTCGTTCTCCCAACTCACTCTGCATATGTAGAGATTTCACAACAACATTAGGAACCACAACAATGATTTGAATTCAAAGGATATAATGCTTGAACTTCTTGGAAGCTCTAACCAATGAAAAAGCTTGTTTCTAGGAGGTGGGTACTTGAATTCAACATTCTTAAACAGAGATCTCATCAAGGAAATTGGCCTTTCATCCCCCTCCTCTTTTCATTACGTCAGGACAGCTGCACATGAGTGTTCAGAAGCAAAAGAATAAATATAAAATGACTTCAAGTAGTTAGGACTGGTGAGGACTGGCACCTCTAAATGGATTTCTTAACTTGATAAAAAGCAGTCTTTGCCTCATTACTCCATTCAATTCTAGCATCTTTCTTCATCATTTCATTCAAAAGTTTAAGAATTTCTGAAAAAACTATGATAAACTTCCTCACAAAGTTGATCTTTCCAAAGAAAGATCTCATATCCTTCTTACTTCCTGGCATGGTTAACTTCAAAATAGAATCAACTCTATCTAGATCTATTGATATCCCTCTTTTTTAGATTATGTGTCCCAAAATTTTCCCTTCAGAAACCCTGAACACATAATTTTTAGGATTCAGAGAAACACCATATTGGATACATCTTTCAAGAACTTTAGCCAAGTCTACAGCATGGTTCGGTCTCTATTTAGAGAATACTGTTAGGTCATCCAAATAAATGATGATGCACTTACCAATGAAATCTTTGAATGCTATGCCCATTGCATGCTAAAAGTTTCCTCCAATGTTTATCAAGCCAAATGACATCCTCCTGGAAGCAAATGTTCCCCACTTAGTAGTGAAGGTTGTCTTCATTCTATCTTCATAATTAATGATCAATTGATTGTACCTAGAATAACCATCCAAGAATGACATCATTTGAGACCCACTGACAGTTTTACAGACTTCATCCTAAGAAGGGAGTGGGTAGTTTTCTTTTTCCGGAGCTCTATTCAAATTCCTGAAATCTACACATAGCCTGATCTCCCCATTCTTTTTATGAACTGGAACCAAGTTATCCACCCATGTTGAAAGTCATACTGGAAGATTATTCTTGCAGAAAGCAATTTATGAACTTCCTTAAAGATCAGTGGTTTAATCAAGGCATTGAAAGGATGTTGTTTCTGCCGAAATGGTCTCGCTTTAGACTTCAAAGGAATAGTATGAGTTATCACAGAAGTAGATCAAATGTTTCTAGATCTTCATACCCCCAAGCTATTGTATCAATATATTTCTTCAGTGACCTCAATATATCTTCTCTAATTTCTTCACGGTAGGCTTTCCCTATGTAAACATTCCTTTCAGGGTGAGAGTTAGCTAAGTTAATAGTTTAATATTCACCTCCCTTATCTTCAGTTGATACCTTTTCCCGAGCCCTTGGATCTTAATCAAAAATTCTTTCTAAGGCAACCATTCCCTTGGGAATGCTATTAATTTTTAAGTTGAGGACACCTTCTGTATCATAGTCCTTAGGGTTCCAGTCTTCTTGATCCCTGTCAGACTCATCAATGATCTGTCCTTCAAAAACATCTAAGCTTTCTTGAAAAGCAAGGATATGTAGATCATCATGAAAGACTGGAAAGTTCTTGACATTATCAAGGACAACTGGGGTGGATATCAATTCTACTAAGAATCTCTTGAGCTTGGAGCCTTGTATGGGCTCCAGGGTACTTGTGGCAACAACTAATGAATCATCTATTTCATTCTCTTCTCTAGGGATTAAGCTAATCCCAAAAGCATGAAAGTATTCAATCAAGTTCCACACCCGATTTTTATAAGCTTCCAACCTTTTATTGTGACATGTGTACTGGTTGCATACTTTCTTGATAATCACTTATGAATCTCCTTTAACCATCGAGGGAGTAACTTTTGTCTAATGTGTGAACATCAATCCTTGAGCTAATGCTTCATATTCTACTATATTGTTAGTGCATCAAAACTGTAACCTATAAGAAGCTAAAAATGTTGTCCCATTTGGGCTGGTTAACTCAATTCCAGCACCACACCCTATTTTAGAGTTGGATCCATCAAATGTGAGCATCCATAGTTGATCATGAGCTAGGATTGATCTCTTTGAGCTTGTTGTGGGTGCCTGGATAAGAAGATCCATAGGTGGGAATGGGTGTTGATCTCTTTGAGCTTGTTGTTGGGAATGTGTGTTCAATAGGTTCATCAGGTGCAATATCCAATTCCTGCTTAGATATATCATGAAATCCTAGGATATCTTTCTGATAGTTATTTGCATCTTTGATTAACCCCTTGGGTTTTGGTATACTTGTGAGTGCAGGGGTATCAAACAAAACCTAGGGTTGTTCAACACAACTATATTGGTCTGGTATTATGACCGAGGTAAGTTCAATTTTAGGAGGGACTTCCTCTAAAGGTATATTATCCATGGTTAACATTATTACATTTTTGGCTTTAAATGAGAAGTGATCTGAAATGGTCTTAAGGTGACTTGGGCTAGTTTCTTTAGTTTGAAAAACATGATTTAGAACACCGATGCAGGGTTGGTAGATCAATTCGGAATGATTTTGGTATTGCACCTTGCACCAATTTGGGAGTAGAAGACTCCAAAAATTGATATATTCCCCTAAGACCAGCTAATCATGGGATCAAGGAATTCTTGTATTGACAAATCATTAGAATCAAGAACTGAAAAAGTCAAAATTTCCTCTCTTTTATAAACCCCTATCTTGGTTTCAAAATAAGCTACCTCATTGGGGCAATCATACTCCATGATGATATGTTTGAGTTGATCAGGTTCACTCTCAATTCTAATTTGTGTGGGCATTCCCCTCCACGGTAGCCACATATGTGAAAAGTCAAGGGAGAGATATCCCCCTATACTCTTCATGAGATCTATACTGAAAAGCATACCATAAGTCTCAGGAATTTATATTACCTAAATATCCATATTGGTTTGAATCCTACAGTCAGATCCTACTTATACATTTATATTTCTATATTCTCCAACTACATTAACCTCGGTTTTATCAAGTTGGATATGTTCTTTTTTGTTTGAACATAATTCATTCCAAATTTATTGCATTAGAAAATGTCACAACATTGCCAAAAGCCCCTAAATCTAGCAAACAATTGTGTAGATTCTTCCCACAGATTCTAAAACTTAAAAGAAATGGTTCAAGCCCTACCTTATTTCTGAACAAAGTTGCGTTCATGTCTGTAGCCGGTGCCACCTTGGTTTTCCTTTTTGATTTATCAACTTCTTCCAAAGCTTTCAACACTATATCTCATTGGAAAGGGCACCATTTTAGGATGTTGAAGTATGGTAAAGAGGTTTTCTATTTCTGCATCTTAGAAACAATATCAAATTCAGTGTTATAATTTACATTATATTTGAAAACACTAGATGAATTACCTTTGCTAGGGAAGTCATGCAGACCATTCAGTGGAGGAGGGTTGTTATCAACACTCTGATTCAGAGGCACCATGTGGTTAGGTGGTACTGATGTAGTGAATGAACCCTTATTTTGGTTTCATAGGAAATGTCCTCCCTTTGTTTGAAAGGCTTTGGCATCATACACATCTTCCTCTGGTTCATTCTAATTCTGCACTAGGAATTAAGTTTCTTCTTCAAATAGGTCATCAGCCATTGTTGTATCCATTGAGCCACCTCCTTTATTTGAATTCCCTAGAACCTTTGGGCATCTTCCTATGCCAGCTTCACAACCTTCTCCATTTGAGGACAATTCACCTCAGAATGAGTTGCACTATTTTGCATCTTGCACTAGTTAGTCATAAAATTGAGGTCAGCCACATTTACAGTATGTGGCCTGTCCTCATTAGCTTGATAATTGTGAGAAACCCCACCATTATTTGGCACTGTGTTCCATTGTCTATTCTTATTAGCCCTCTGGTTATATCCCCTATTATGATTTTGACAGCCTTGGTTAGGGAGGTTTTGGCCTTGATAATTCCTCTGGCTGTGATTGTTGTTGTTCTTATAATTACCCTAATTATTATTACTCTGATTAGGGTAATTACCTTGGTTCTGAGAGGGGATCAGTTTAAGCTGAGCCATGTCATTTGTGACTTGAAACAAATTTTTCTTTAGGGTATCCACCTTGTTTGTGATTTGAAATGTCTTTTCACTCTCAACATTCTTATCAATAGGTGGCTAACGAACATGATTTGGTATTCCAGCTTGATTATGTTGACCATGTGGACTGTGATGAGCCTATGATTGTTGAGAGAAGTTAGGAGCTCCATTGGAAAAGAATGGAACAAGAGATTGAGTTTGCAACTCAGACATAGGTCCATAATGGTAACGAGACATCCCTGGGACAGTATTGAATAAAGGGGTTGGATTAGGCATCTGATAGCCCATATAAGGAAAACCTCCTCTAAAGTTTCCTTGTTGAGAGCTAGTTTGTTGTTGTAGCTTGATGGCTAGATGATAAACTTTAGACAGAGAATCAATATGTGTAGGTTGATAAGTCCTTTGTAGGAATAAGCCAAACAAAGGGTCTATAACTCTAAAATATGCCTGAATGGCACTATTTTCAGCAACTAGATAGGGGTCTTGCAATCTCCTATACATTTGTTGAAACCTTGTATTAAACAAGGGAAGTGATTCACATGGCTCATTCCTACTGGTAGAAAATTGATGGAACAAAATGACTAGATCCACATAAACACTGAATTGATTAATGAAAGCATTCTCTAGATCTGTCCAACTCAGAATAGATCCTTGTGGAAGATTTAGGTACTAGTTGTACGCCATATCCCCTAAAGAATAAGGGAACAACCTACAAACCACATCATGGTGAGCTATCTGGGCTCTTGTACAAGCACCCTTGAAAGCTTGTATGTGATCCTCAACAATCCTTAATTCACCATGAATGTATTTGGGACAAAATATCTCAGAATTCTTAGGCATATCATTAAAGCCTCTAGGGATAGTCCCCAGGGGAGAGGGATTATTTACAAAAATTCCATTGGTGGCGATGGTGGAGGTTGAGCCTGTTGTTGGATTGGATGAACCAGCTGTAATGGAAACTGAGGTAGATTTGGTGGTGGAGACATGGGTATCAATTGGAGTATTGGTGAAAAGCATGGTGGAGTGAGTGGAGCTAACAAAGGTGGTAGAATGGTTTCCTTGTGAATCTTGTGTCTTGTTGGGGTCACGAGTTCTATCAAAGGTGGTGGGTTTTTAGTTGATCGAAGAACTCTATGGGACCTTTGTAGTGAGAAAAACCCAATTTTATCCAATTTTATCTTATGGCCCTCCTTTTAACACTAGTTCCTGTTGATGTACAAAATTGACCCACATGCAAGTAAGATAAGAAGAAAAAGTATCTCACATCTCCTGAAAGAGACAATTAGTAATAAAACTAATCACCTCCCAAGGTTTTTGATGTTGGTTCACAACATTTCTATTTCATGAAGTGGTCAATATTGCTGTAATATTCAAGGGGTCTATTGGTTTTGATCTTTTGGATTGTTGCAAGATCAGACATCTATCTAAGCCTACTTTAACCAGGGGCTTTAAAGACATAGAAAAGGATAGATACAGTTTTTAAAACTAAAAAGAATGTTGATTCATTCAACTAATCAGACTTGTTACCTTCCAAAGAATTCCTAAACTAGAACTGCAAAATAAAATTAACTTGTAATTGATACAAAATTTCATTCATTCACAGTGCAAACTTTAAGAGTAGATTGCAAATCATCATTCAAACAAAACATAAGATAAAATTTCATTCCTTGAAAGATTTTCAAAGAAAATTATTAACCGAAAATGAATACCATTCTAGAGCATAATATGAATTAGGTTTAATTCTAGCTTCTCCTACTATCAATGAGACATATATGCAGCATTTACAAATCTGGCAAGATCACCAGTGTACAAAAAACCCGTCTTCAAATTATTTGCATCTATGCTAAGAAAATCTAGAAGATACATCATATCCTCCTCTTGAACTGCAAAAAAATGTCTAACTTACTTTAGAAACACTAACTTGCTTTTTCTAATGTTTCTAACTAACTCGTCTAACCCTTCTTTCTTCTTTACAAAATAGGTGAAACACCATACTTATCAAACACGTCAAGTCTATCAGCCAAGTTTAGGGTTTACAATAAGTCGAGCAGAGAATAAGTTGGGCCTAGAAGGATTTGAAACAAAGTCAAACATGCATCAAATGCACAGGCACCAATCAGATCAGCCCAGGATCTACCACATAACTTAGATTAAAATGCATGAAGAAGAGGCAAAGAGAAACAATGAGGGAGGACGACTTTTGATGCAGATTTGCATTAACTGCTTCCCCCATTTTGTCCATACCTTGCTCCATTTCGGCCTTCATCATCAAGAAGGTCCTCTAGAAGCCATTCACAAGTGGCATAGGTGAAGCCTTAGTTCACCATTCAATAGCATTAATATAGTTCTCTAGTTTCCCCATCATATTATCCCATTCTCCCTTGTTGGATCGATGTTCATTAATGATTGCAATGTATGTCACTACATCATCTAGCTGGTTCCTTGTTACTACATCACATGATAGCCTTAGTCCTTCGCAATAGGGTGTTCACATTCAAATTATAAACCTCAAACTAGACTAACATCATCTTGCCCTCAGGAATCCTACCCTTTTCTTCCAACTTCACTTTTTTTTCTACTTCAGAGATGGATGATCCCTTTGTGTCCTTCTTAGCCTTTCCAGCAGTTGTCTTGCTAGACTCAACCTACATACATCAAACACCAATGTGAGAGTCCAAATGTTGACAACATTTCATCAAAATGTTAGCTCAAAATCATGATAAAACCATTAAATTAGCCATTAAGCATCAACACTCAGAAGTTTGGGGTTTCAAGTTAACCAAGGAAAAACAATCTAGAAAGAATTTTGGAAAATTCTGAACCAGGCGGATTCTTTTGATGAAGCACCAATGTCAATAATGGATTAATAAAAATGAGCACAAGCAACACACAATAGTGAAATTCATCAAGCTAAAGCAAGATATGTTTAAGCATTCATCATTAGATTTATCAATTTTATCCAATTTCTTAAATTCCACAAAGCATAATAGAGAATTCACAAAAATCCAGCCAGACCAGTAATTTCATGGATGACTTAGAAATCAGCACTTCGTAAAAACTAAAGGAAACCGGGAAAATCAGACCAGGGTGGACAATTCTAAAGCAGGCATAAGGTTTACCAATAGGTCATTTGAATGAAGAAGAAATGCATATAACATTGTGAAACCCATCAATATAAGCATGAAAACATAATAATTTATCATTAGAATCATTCCTGTGTCAACAATCTCAAGTCACTCGAAGCTTGTTAGAAAATCTAGAAAAATCTGGCTAGACCAGAATTCCGCGGATGACCTAAAAGTATGAACTCAGAGCACATCAAATTGAACTAGGCTTCGTAAAACCCTACTTGAATCAAACTGAGGCATTGACAAACAAGCTAAGGGATGGATATCATTCAGGAACACACATCGATGAGAGATCCACCCAGGCGGAGAGAGTTAAAAAACTTACAGCAACCGGTAAGTCTCAGTGACCCAAAATTCAAAAACCCAACGGCGAAGCAAAATCCTAAAAAACTTGACCTAGGAAGAATTCCGTCAAGGCCAAAAATCTCCAAATTGCAATGTAAAATAGGTCAAGCCAGACTTCGAGCGCAATCTGGGAAAATAGGTGGAAGGAGGAAAAACTGGGAAAATTTGACTGGGGTGGACAATCCCGAACTACCTCAAAAACCCGAACAACATCATTGAAACTAGAGTTTGAAAGAAATTTGGGAAAATCTGGACTTACCAGAAAATCCTGAACCAGGGTAAAATTGAAAACTTCGCCCAAAACATAAGATTTTCACAATGCAACTTGGGGAAAACACTTGGGAAAGCAAGATAAACATATTAAACACATTGCAAGGCAAAGAAAAACCTCAAAATCGAAGGGGGGAAAACACAAAAAGTGAAATCAAAAGAGGGTTCCATTTTAACTAAATTTAAATGTGGTGGTTGTGCAAGGCATAACAATCGGGGACTTGGCTGGGAAAATCGTTTAACCATTTTTAGGAAACTGAGGAATTCATTTACCCAGAACTCCTAGTTTATGGACATCATAATTCCAATTGGGTCATTTTCAGTAAACAAGGTTGAGCTAGAATCTCAAATGTAAATCAAAATTGGGTACCCCTAGATCTATGTGTGTGCTTGATGGTGCATCACCATTTTACAAAGTTTCCTCATCTTTTGAACAATAATGCATAGGATTTGAGCTACATGAGTTGATTCCCTTTAACTGTTGTGCAATGATATCCTAGGCATTGCTCCGCTGTCAATCAGGCATCCATAGCTCTGATGTAGATACCTCTAGTTTAGGGTTTACATTAAGTCAGCCCTAGAAGGATTTGAAACAAAGTAAAACATGCATTAAATGCACAAGCACCATTTAGATTGACCTAGGATCTGCCACATAACTTGGATAAAAAAATGAAGAGGCAAAGCGAAATGATGAGGGAGCACGAATTTCGATGCAAATTTGCATTAACTACTTCCCCCACTTCGGCCATACCTTGCTCCATTCTAGCCTTTGTCATCAAGAAGGTCCTCTACAAGCCATTCATAAGTGGCATAGGCGAAACCCTAGTTGGCCATTCAATAGCATTAATATCATTCTCCAGCTACCCCATCGTATTATCCCATTCTGTCTTGTTGGATTGATGTTCATTAATGATTGCATTGTATGTCACTACATCATCCAGCTAGTGCCTAGTTACTACATCTCATGATAGCCTTAGTCCTTCATAGTAGGGTGTTCACATTTGAATCTGAAACCTCGAACCCGACTAACATCATCTTGCCCTCAGGAATCCTACCCTTTTTGTCCAACTTTATTTTTTTTCTCCTTTAGAGATGGATGATCCCTTTGTGTCCTTTTTATCCTTTCTAGCCATTTTCTTGCTAGACTCAACCTACATTCATCAAACACCAATGTGAGAATCCAAATGTTGACAACATTTCATCAAAGTGTTACCTTAGAATCATGATAAAACCATTAAATTATCCATTAATCATCAACACTGAGAAGTTCAAGGTTTCAAGTTAACTAGGGAAAAACAATTTGGAAAGAATTTTGGAAAATTCCAAACTAGGCAGATTCTCCCAATGAAGCACCAATGTCAACAATGGATCATGAAAAATGAACACAACTAGCATACAACAGTGAAATTCATCAAGCTAAAGCAAGATATGTTTAAGCATTCATCATTAGATTCATCAATTTTATCCAATTTCTTAAATACCATAAAGCATAGCAGAGAATTTGGAAAAATTCGGCCAGACTAAAATTTGGTGGATTACTCAGAACTTTGCACTTCAGAAAAACTAAAGCAAACTAGGAAAATCGGACTTGAGTGGACAATTCCGAACCAGGCATAAGGTTTACCAATAGATCATTCAAATGAAGAAGAAATGCATATAACATTGTGAAACCCATCAAAATAAGCATGGAAACATAAGAATTTATCATTATAATCATTCTTGTGTCAATAATCTCATGTCACTCAAAGCTTGGCAGAAAATCCAGAAAAATCTGGCTAGACTGGAATTACGTGGATGACCCAAAACTCTGAACTCACAACACTTCAAATTGAACTAGGCTTCGTAAAACCCTACTCGAATCAAACTGAGGCAATGACAAACAAGGAATTCCATGGAAACCATTCCAGGACACACATCGGTGGGAGATCCACCCAGGTGAAGAGAATTAAGAAACTCACAGTGACCAGTAAGTATCAGCGACTCGAAATTCAAAAACCCAACAACAAAGCAGAATCTAGAAAAAACTGACCAAGGTGAAATTCCATGAAGGCCAGAAATCTCCAAATTGCAATGTAAAATAGGTCAAGCGAGACTTCAAGCATAATCCAAGAAAATGGAGGTAAGGAGGAAAAACTGGGAAAATCCGACCGGGGCAGACAATCTTGAACTGAATCAAAAACCTGAATAGTAGCATTGAAACTAGAGTTTGAAAGAAATTTGGGAAAATCCAAACTTACCAGAAAAGCCTGAACCAGGGTAAAAACCTGAACTTTGCCCAAAACATAAGAATTTCAATACGTAACTTGGGGAAAACACTTGGGCAAGCAAGATAAACATATTAAACAGATGCCAAGGCAAAGAAAAACCTCAAAATCGAAGGGGGAAAAACACAAAGAACGAAATCAAAAGAGGGTCCCATTTTAATCAAATTTAAAATGGGGTGGTTATGCAAGGCATAACAAGTGGTGACTTGGTTGGGAAAATGGTTTAACCATTTTTAGGAAATCGAGGGATTCAGTTACCTAGAATTCCTAGTTTATGGACATCACAATTCTAGTTAGGTCAGTTTCAGTAAACAAGGTTCAGCTAGAATCTCAAATGTAAGTCAACACTACCTACCTCTAAATCTATGTCTGTGCTTTATGGTGCATCACCTTTTTACAAATTTTTCCTTATCTTTTGAACAATTATGCATAGGATTTGAACTACATGAGTTGATTCCCTTTGACTATTATGCAATGATATCCTGGGCATTGCTTTGCTACTAGTGAAGCGTCCATAGCTCCAATGGAGATACCTCTAGTTTTTTCACTCAAATCTTGCAACACCATCATCTTAAGAAAAATATACCATTAAAGAAATTAGATGTTTCTAATGATTTGAGACAGATTCAATCGTAGTTAGTGAAGATTGCTTACTTTACACCTTGTTCTCAATGACTTTCAACAACTATCATTGACAATGGACATAAAACAATGAATTTAAAACAAAATCATCCAATCAGAAAACCTAAAAATATCCTAACCAACTTCTCTCCTAGTAACCAAAGTATACTTTAGATAACAACCCCCTTACTCAATTGAATAAAATGAAGGGCCCCACAAAAAAAAGAAGACAAAACAAACAGAACAACAAACTATTTACATATATACAACCCAACAATATACCAGACCTTTCATTTAAAAGGGGACACAAGCTCTTGGCCATACACTAGATTAAACAGTGAATTTTTCAATGGAACCTTCATCCTAGTCCTATCTGCCCATAACACAAATCTTAACTGGGTGTGCCAATCTCTAGTGTTTTTCTCAAACAATTTTCTAATTAATCCTAGGAGATTCTTATTAGTTGATTCTACAACCCCATTTCCTTGAGGATAATAGTTTGAAGAATACTTTAAAACAATCCTATGATCATAAGCCCATGAAATGAAGTCGACAGAAGAAAAGGCAGGGCCATTGTCACATACTAGTGCAAAGGGTACTCCAAACCTGGTTGTGATGCAATTAGTGAGGAACTTGATTACTACCTTCATTGTGCTATTCTTGCAATGTATAGCTTATGTCCATCTCGTGCAGTAATCCTTGATAGTCAAAATGAATTTATGTCATGGAGAAGAATTTGGGTTAATTACCACAATAAAATCAAGTGCCCATTGGGAAAATGGCCTTACCTCATAAACAGTTTGTAATGGAATGGCTGGATGATGCTCTCTTGATGTAGAAGTTTGAAATATATGACATGTCCTTACATGTTGGTGGGAATCTTGAAACACACATGGCCGATAATAACCATATCTGAGGATCTGATGTGCTAAAGAATCTGCAGAACCGTGACCTGTGCCATGTTTCCCATGAAATTCAACAATTGCGTGCTTAGCTTCTTATTGATCAAGGCATTGTAGATACACCACCTCAAAATTTAGGTATAACAATCCTCCTTTGAGCATATAATGGGATATTTTCATTCTTGGTGATCTCCTTTCAGTTGTATTCATTCCCTCTGGGAACTGATTATTGAGCATGAAATAAATGATATCGACATACCAAGAGTCATTAGAAAAGGACTGTGTTGTGTACTGCTGAAAAGTAATGTTCTTACTAGCATCTGCCATTGCTTTAGACAGGCCTTGACCTCAAAAAAGTTTCATAGGGTGAATCTCCAAATCAAATTCCTACAAAATAGCCATCCATTTCCCCCTTCATTCTCCCAACTCACTTTGCATATGTAGAGACTTCACAACAGCATTAGGAACCACAACAATGACCTGAATTCAAAGGATATAATGCTTGAACTTCTTGGAAGCTATAACCAATGCAAAATATTGTTTCTAAGAGGTGGGTACTTGACTTCAACATTCTTAAATAGAGATCTCATCAAGGAAATTGGCCTTTCATCCCCCTCCTCTTTTCATTGTGTCAGGACAGCTGCACGAGTGTTCAGAAGAAAAAGAATAAATATAAAATGACTTCAAGTAGTTAGGATTGGTGAGGACTGCCACCTCCAAAATGGATTGCTTAACCTAATAAAAATAAGTCTTTGCCTCATTACTCTATTAAATTCTAGCATCTTTCTTGATCATTTCATTCAAAAGTTTAACAATTTCTGCAAAACCTATGATAAAATTTCTCACAAAGTTGATATTTTCAAAGAAAGATCTCGTCTCCTTCTTACTTCCTGGCATGGTTAACTTCAAAATAGAATCAACTCTATCTTGATCTATTGATATGCCTCTTTTTGATATTATGTCTCCCAAAAGTTTCCCTTCAAAAACCCCGAACACAGAATTTTTAGGATTTAGAGAAACACCATATTGGATACATCTTTCAAGAACTTTAACTAAGTCTACAGCATGGTTTAGTCTCTATTTAGAGAATACTGTTAGGTCATCCATATAAATGATGATGCACTTACCAATCAAATATTTGAATGCTATGCCCATTGCATGCTAAAAGTTTGCTCTAATGTTTATCAAGCCAAATGACATCCTCCTATAAGCAAATGTTCCCCACTTAGTAGTGAAGGTTGTCTTCATTCTGTCTTCATAATTAATGATCAATTGATTGTACCTAGAATAACCATCCAAGAATGACATTATTTGAGACCCATTCACAATTTGTAAGACTTCATCCTAAGAAGGGAGTGGGTAGTTTTCTTTTTCTGCAGCTCTATTCAAATTCCCGAAATCTACACATAGCCTGATCTCCCCATTCTTTTTACGAACTGGAAACAAGTTATCCACCCATGTTGAATGTCATACATGGAATATTATTCTTACAGAAAGCAATTTATGAACTTCCTTAAAGATTAGTGGTTTAATCAGGGCATTGACAGGATGTTGTTTCTAACGAAATGGACAGGATGTTGTTTCTGCCGAAATGGTCTCGCTTTAGACTTCAAAGGAATAGTATGAGTTATCACAGAAGTAGATCAAATGTTTCTAGATCTTCATACCCCCAAGATATTGTAGCAATATATTTCTTCAGTAACCTCAATATATCTTCTCTAATTTCTTCACGGTAGGCTTTCCCTGTGTAAACATTCCTTTCAGGGTGAGAGTTAGCTAAGTTAATAGTTTAATATTCACTTGCCTTATCTTCGGTTGATACCTTTTCCCGAGCCCTTGGATCTTAATCAAAAATTATTGCTAAGGCCACCATTCCCTTGGGAATGCTATTAGTTTTTGGGTTGAGGACACCTTCTGTATCATAGTCCTCACGGTTCCAGTCCTGTTGATCCCTATCAGACTCATCAATGATCTGTCCTTCGAAAACATCTAGGGTTTCTAGAAAAGCAAGGATATGTAGATCATCATGAAAGACTTGAAAGTTCTTGACATTATCGGGGACAATAGGGGTGGATATCAATTCTACTAAGAATCTCTTGAGCTTGGAGCCTTGTATGGGCTCTAGGGTACTTGTGGCAACAACTAATGAATCATGTATTTGATTCTCTTCTCTAGGGATTAAGCTAATCCCAAAAGCATCAAAGTATTCAATCAAGTTCCACACCTGATTTCTATAAGCTTCCAACCTTTTATTGTGACATGTGTACTGGTTGTGTACTTTCTTGATAATCACTTATGAATCTCCTTTAACCAACAAGGGAGTAACTTTCGTGTAATGTGTGAACATCAGTCCTCGAGCTAATGCTTCATATTCTACTATATTGTTAGTGCATCTAAACTGTAACCTGTAAGAAGCAAAAAATGTTGTCCCATTTGGGTTGGTTGACTCAATTCCAGCACCACACCCTATTTTAAAGTTGGATTCATCAAATGTGAGGGTCCATAGTTGATCATGAGCTAGGGTTGATCTCTTTGAGCTTGTTGTGGGTGCCTGGATAAGATGAACCATAGGTGGGGCCACCTAATATTTTGCATCAAATATTGGGAATGGGTGTTCAATAGGTTCATCAGGTGCAATATCCAATTCCTGCTTAGATATATCATGTAATCCTAGGATATCTTTCTGATAGTTATCTGCATCTTTGATTAACCCCTTGGGTTTCGGTATACTTGTGAGTGCAGGGGTATCAAACAAACCCTAGGGTTGTTCAACACAACTATGTCGGTCTGGTATTATGATCGAGGTAAGTTCACTTTTAGGAGGAGCTTCCTCTGAAGGTATATTATCCCTAGTTAACATTATTACATTTTTAGCTTTAAATGAGAAGTTGTCTAAAATGGTCTTAAGGTGACTTGGGCTAGTTTCTTTAGTTTGGAAAACATGATTTAGAACATTGATGGAGGGTTGGTAGATCAATTCTGAATGATTTTAGTAGTGCACCTTGCACCAATTTGGGAGTAGAAGACTCAAAAAATTGATATATTCCCCTAAGGCCAGCTATTCATGGGATCAAGGAATTCTTGCATTGACAAATCAATAGAATCAAGAACTGAAAAAGTCAAAATTTCCTCTCTTTTATAAACCCCTATCTTGGTTTCAAAATAAGCTACCTCATTGGGGTAGTCATACTCCATGATGATATGTTTGAGGTGAGGTTCACTCTGAATTCTAATCTGTGTAGGCATTCCCCTCCACGGTAACCACATATGTGAAAAGTCAAGGGAGAGATATCCCCCTATACTCTTCATGAGATCTATACTGAAAAGCATACCATAAGTCTCAGGATTTTATATTACCTGAATATCCATATTGGTTTGAATCCTACGGTCAGACCCTACTTGTACATGTATATTTCTATATTCTCCAACTACATTAAACTCTATTTTATCAAGTTGGATGATGTTCTTTTTTTTTTGGATAGAATTCATTAAAAAATTTCTTGCATATAGAAAATGTCATAACATTTCCAGAAGCCCCCAAATCTAGCAGACAATTGTGTAGATTTTTTCCCACAGATTCTAAAACTTAAAAGAAATGGTGGGGTCGCTACCTTATTTCTAAACAAATCTGTGTTCATGTCCGTAGCCAGTGCCACCTTGGTTTTCAAACCTTTCAAAACTATATCTCATTGGAAAGGGCACCATTTTAGGATGTCAAAGTATGGTAAAGAGGTTTTCTATTTCTGCATCTTAGAAACAATATCAAATTCAGTGTTAAAACTTACATTATATTTGAAAACACTAGATGAATTACCTTTGCTAGGGTAGTCAGGTAGACCATTTGGTGGAGGGTTGTTATCAACACTCTTATTCAGAGGCACCATGTGGTTAGGTGGTACTGATGTAGTGAACGAACCCTTATTTTGGTTTCTTATGAAATGTCCTCCCTTTGTCTGAAAGGCTTTGGCATCATACACATCTTCCTCTGGTTCATTCTAATTCTGCACTAGGAATGAAGTTTCTTCTTCAAAGAGGTCATAAGCCATTGTTGTATCCATTGAGACACCTCCTTTATTTGAATTCCTTGGAACATTTGGGCATCTTCCTATGCCATCTTCACAACCTTCTGCATTTTAGGACAGTTCCCTCAGAATGAGTTGCAGTATCATGCAACTTGCACCAGTTAGTCATAAAATTGAGGTCAGCCACATTTATAGTATGTGGCCTATCCTCATTAGCTTGATAATTGTGAGAAACCCCACCATTATTTGGCCTTGTGTTCCATTGTCTGTTGTTATTAGGCCTCTGGTTATATCCTCTATTATGATTTTGATGGAACAAAATGACTAGATCCACATAAACACTGAACTGATTAATGAAAGCATTCTCTAGATCTGTCCAGCTCAGAATAGAACCTTGTGGAAGATTTAGGTACTAGTTGTACGCCATATCCCCTAAGGAATAAGGGAACAACTTACAAACCATATCATGATGAGCTATCTGGGCTCTGGTACAAGCACCCTTGAAAGCTTGTATGTGCTCCTCAACACTCCTTGATTCACCATGAATGTATTTGGGACAAAATATCTCAGATTTCTTAGGCATATCATGAAGGCCTCTAGGGATAGTCCCCAATGGAGAGGGATTATTTACAAAAAAATGCCATTGGTGGCGGTTGTGGAGGTTGAGCCTATTGTTGGATGGGATGAAATAGTTGTAATGGAAACTGAGGTAGATTTGATGATGGAGACATGGGTATCAATTGGAGTATTGGTGAAAAGCTTGGTGGAGTGAGTGGAGCTAACAAAGGTGGTAGAATGGTTTCCTTGTGAATCTTGTGTCTTGTTGGTGTCACGAGTTCTATCAAAGATGGTGCGTTTTTAGTTGATTGAAGAACTCTATGGGACCTTTGTAGTGAGAAAAACCCAATGTTATCCAATTTTATCTTTTAGCCCTCCTTCTAATGGTAGTTCCTGTTGATGTGCAAAATTGACCCACAACATGCAAGTAAGATAAGAAGTAAAAGTATCTCACATCTCCTGAAAGAGACAATTAGTAATAAAACTAATCACCTCCCAAGGTATTTGATGTTGGTTCACAACATTTCTATTTCACGAAGTGGTCAATATGGTTGTAATATTCAAGGGGCCTATTGGTTTTGATCTTCTAGATTGTTGCAAGATCAAACATCTATCTAAGCCTACTTTAACCAGGGGCTTTAAGGAAATAGAAAAGGATAGATACAGTTTTTAAAACTAAAAAGAATGTTGATTCATTCAACTAATCAGACTTGTTACCTTCCAAAGAATTAGTAAACTAGAACTGTAAAATAAAATTATCTTGTAATTGATACAAAATTTCATTCATTCACAGTGCAAACTTTAAGAGTAGATTACAAATCATCATTCAAACAAAACATAAGACAAAATTTCATTCCTTGAAAGCTTTTCAAAGAAAATGATTAACCCAAAATGAATACCATTCTAGAGCATAATATGAAGTAGGTTTAATTATAGCTGCTCCTACTATCAATGAGACATTTATGCAGCATTTACAAATCTGGCAAGATCACCAGTGTACATAAAACCCATGTATTCAAATTATTTGAATCTATGCTAAGAAAATCTAGAAGATACATCATCTCCTCCTCTTGAACTGCAAAAAAATGTCTAACTTACTTTAGAAACCCTAACTTACTTTTTCTAACATTTCTAACTAACTCGTCTAACCCTTCTTTTTTCTTTACAAAATAGGTGAAACACCATACTTGTAAAACACGTAAAATGTGTCAGCCCAGTTTAGGGTTTACAATAAGTCAGTCATAGAATAAGTTGGGCCTAGAAGGATTCGAAACAAAGTCAAACATGCAGCAAATGCACAGGCACCAATCATATCAGCCCAAGATCTACCACATAACTTAGATTAAAATGCATGAAGAAGAGGCAAAGAGAAATGATGAGGGAGCATGACTTTTGATGCAGATTTGCATTAACTGCTTGCTCCATTTTTCCCATACCTTGCTCCATTTTGGCCTTCATCATCAAGAAGGTCCTCTAGAAGCCATTCACAAGTGGCATAGGTGTAACCTTAAATCGCCATTCAATAGCATTAATATCATTCTCTAGTTGCCCCATCATATTATCCCATTCTCTCTTGTTGGATCGATGTTCATTATTGATTGCAATGTAGGTCATTGCATCATCTACCTGGTTCCTTGTTACTACATCACATGATAGATTATAAACCTCAAAATAGACTGACATCATCTTGCTGTTAGGAATCCTACCCTTTTCATCCAACTTCATTTTTTTTTCAACTTCAGAGATGGATGATCCCTTTGCATCCTTCTTATCCTTTCCAGCTGTTGTCTTGCTAGACTCAACCTACATACATCAAACACCAATGTGAGAGTCCAAATGTTGACAACATTTCATCAAAATGTTAGCTCAAAATCATGATAAAACCATTAAATTAGCCATTAAGCATCGACACTGAGAAGTTTGGGGTTTCAAGTTAACCGAGGAAAAACAATCTAGAAAGAATTTTGGAAAATTCTTAACCAGGTAGATTCTTTCGATGAAGCACCAATGTCATTAATGGATCATAAAAAATGAGCACAAGCAACATACAACAGTGAAATTCATCAAGCTAAAGAAAGATATGTTTAAGCATTCATCATTAGATTCATCAATTTTATCCAATTTCTTAAATTCCACAAAGCATAATAGAGAATTCAAGAAAATCTAGCTGGACCAGAATTTCATGGATGACTTAGAAATCAGCACTTTGGAAAAACTAAAGGAAACTAGGATAATCGAACCAGGGCGGACAATTCTAAAGCAGGCATAAGGTTTACCAATAGATCATTCGAATGAAGAAGAAATGCATATAACATTGTGAAACCCATCAATATAAGCATGGAAACATAATAATTTATCATTAGAATCATTCTTGTGTCGACAATCTCAAGTCACTCAAAGCTTGTCAGAAAATCTAGAAAAATTCGGCCAGATCATAATTCCGCGGATGACCCAAAAGTCTGAACTCAGAGCACGTCAAATGGAACTAGGCTTTGTAAAACCCTACTTGAATCAAACTGAGGAATTGAAAAACAAGCTAAGGGATGGACACTATTCAGGAACACACATCGGTGAGAGATCCACCCAGGCGGAGAGAGTTGAAAAACTGACAGCGATCGGTAAGTCTCAGTGACCCGAAATTTAGGAACCCAACGGCGAAGTAGAATCCTAAAATATTTGACCTAGGAATAATTTCGTGAAGGCCAGAAATCTCCAAATTGCAATGTAAAATAGGCTGAGCCAGACTTCGAGCGCAATCTGGGAAAACGGGTGGAAGGAGGAAAAACTGGGAAAATCCGACTAGGTCGGACAATCTTGAACTGACTCAAAAACCTAAACACCATCATTGAAACTAGAGTTTGAAAGAAATTTGGGAAAATCTGGACTTACTAGAAAATGCTGAACTAGGGTAAAAATCCAAACTTCACCCAAAACATAAGATTTTCACAATGCAACTTGGGGAAAACACTTGAGCAAGCAAGATAAACATATTAAACACATTGCAAGGCAAAGAAAAACCTCAAAATTGAAGGGGGGAAAACACAAAAAGTGAAATCAAAAGAGGGTTCCATTTTAATTAAATTTAAAATGTGGTGGTTGTGCAAGGCATAACAATCGAGGACTTGGCTGGGAAAATCATTTAACCATTTTTAGGAAACTGAGGGATTCAGTTACCTAGAACTGCTGGTTTATGGACATCATAATTCCAGTTGGGTCATTTTCAGTAAACAAGGTTGAGCTAGAATCTCAAATGTAAATCAACATTGGGTACCCCTTGATCTATGTGTGTGCTTGATGGTGCATCACTGTTTTACAAAGTTTCCTCATCTTTTGAACAATTATGCATAGGATTTGAACTACATGAGTTGATTCCCTTTAACTATTGTGCACTGATATCCTAGGCATTGCTCCACTGTCAGTCAAGCATCCATAGCTCCAATAGAGATACCTCTAGTTTTCTCATATCATTGCTCTACTGCTAGTCAGGCATCCATAGCCTCGGTACAAATACTGGAATCACCCATTCAGTATTGAGTTTTCTTTCCTTAGATAGTTCTCTTTTCTCAGATATTTCATTCAATTCCTTCTTAATATGTTAGATGTCCAACATCTATACTAGGTTAAAAACTACCATGGACCTCATAACAAGATCTGTTGAATCATATTTTTCACTCAAATATTGCAACACCATCATCCTAAGACAAATATACCATTACAAAAAGGAGATGTTTCTGATGATTTGTGATAGATTCAATCATTGTTAGTGAAGATTGCTTAATTTACACCTTGTTCTCAATGAATTTCAACAACTCTCATTGACAATGGACATAAAAAAATGAATTTAGAACAAAATCATCCAATTAGAAAACCTAAAAATATCCAAACCAACTTCTCTCCTAGTAACCAAAGTATACTTCATATAACAACCCCCTTAATTGAATAAAATGAAGGGCCCCAAAAAAAAAAGGGAAAATACAAAACGAACAGAACAACAAACTATTTACATATATACAACCCAACAAAATACCAAGCCTTTCATGACCCAAAATAATGTTTGAGAAATTGTCCATTGACAGGTAATGGAACATGTTCTCCTCTTAAACTACTAAGCCGAAAAGTATTTTCTCCTAGGATTTCAACAATTCGATAGGGACCTAACTAGAGCTTATCAAACTTCTGGTGGTCACTCTTCTTCTCATTGGCTTTATCCCATAGTAAGACAAGGTCTGATATCCTGAAAGCCTCTACTTTGGCTCTTTTATCAAACCAACATTTCACAACAGCCTGGTGCCTAAAGAATTGTTGCAAAGCAGCATATCTCTGCTCTTCTAATTTCAGCAAGCCAGCTGACCTTACTTCAATCCTTTCATCACTAGAGTAAAATTCTTGCATTAATTTTAGTATAGGTATTTGCAAGTGAATAGGGAACATAGGCTCTTGGCCATACACTAGCTTAAATAGTGAAATTTTCAACGGAACCTTCATCCTAGTCCTATCTACCCATAACACAAATCTTAACTAGGTGTGT
Organism: Sequoia sempervirens; assembly: GCA_007258455.2. Taxonomy (NCBI): domain Eukaryota; kingdom Viridiplantae; phylum Streptophyta; class Pinopsida; order Cupressales; family Cupressaceae; genus Sequoia; species Sequoia sempervirens. The sequence continues at coordinate 813,189,040 of VDFB02281492.1, forward strand.
TAGTCTCTTGGGTTGTTCTCTAATAGTTTTCTGATTACTCCTAGGAGATTCTTATTAGTTGATTCTGCAACCCCATTTCCTTGCGGATAATAGTTTGAAGAATACTTAAAAAAAATCCTATGATCATAAGCCCATGAAATGAACTCGACAAAAGAAAAGGTAGGGCCATGTCACATACCAGTGCAAAGGGTACTCCAAACCTGGTTGTCATGCATTAAGTGAGGGACTTGATTACTACCTCTGTTGTGCTATTCTTGCAAGGTATAGCTTTTGTCCATCTTGTGCAGTAATCCATAGTAGTCAAAATGAATTTATGTCTTGGAGAAGAATTTGGGCTAATTACCCCAATAAAGTCAAGTGCCCATTGGGCAAATGGCCTTACGTCATAAACAAGTTGCAATGGCATTGATGGATGATGCTCTCTCAGTGTAGAAGTTTGACATATATGAAATGTCCTTACATGGTGGGAATCCTTAAACACACATGGCCAATAATAACTAGATCTGAGGATTTGATGTGCTAAAGAATCCGCAGAACCATGACTTGTGCCATGTTTCCCATGAAATTCAACAATTGTGTGCTTAACTTTTTGTTGATCAAGGCATCGCAAATAAACCCCCTCAAAATTATATCTGTATAACAATCCTCCTTTGAGCATATAATGGGATCTTTTCATTCTCAGTGCTCTCCTCTGAGTTGTATTCATTCCTTGTGGGCACCGATTATTGAGCATGAAATAAATAATATCGACATTCCAATAGTCATTAGAAAAGGACTGTGTTGTGTGTTGCTAACAAGTAATGTTCTTACCAGCATCTGCCATTGCTTTAGATAGGACTTGACCTTAGACATGTTTCATAGGGTGAATCTCCAAATCTAATTCCTGCAAAATAGCCATCCATTTCCTCCTTCATTCTCCCAACTCGCTCTGCATAAGTAGCATCAGGAACCACAATAATGATCTGACTTCAAAGGATATAATGCCTGAACTTCTTGACAACTGTAACCAAGGAAAAAGCTTGTTTTTCAAGAGGTGGGTACTTGACTTCAGCATTCTTAAATAGAGAGCTCATGAAGGCAATTGGTCTTTCACCCCCCTCCTCTTTTCATTGTGTCAGGATAGCTGCACATGAGTGTTCATAAGAAAAATAATAAATATAAAATGGCTTCAAGTAGTCAAGACTGGTGAGGACTGGCACCTCCAAAATGGATTGCTTAACCTGAGAAAATGTAGCCTTTTCCTCATTACTCCATTCTATTCTAGCATCTTTCTTCATCATTTCGTTCAAAGGTTTAACAATTTCTACAAAACCTGTGATAAAATTCCTCACAAAGTTGATCTTTCAAAAGAAAGATCTCATCTCCTTCTTACTTCATGGCATGGTTAACTTAAGAATAGACTCAACTCAGTCTGGATCTATCGATATCCCTCTTTCCGAGATTATGTCTCCCAAAATTTTCCTTTTAGAAACCCCGAACACAAACTTTCTTGGATTCAAAGAAACACCATATTGGATACATCTTTCAAGAACTTTAGCCAAGTCTGTAGCATGGTTTAGTCTATCTTTAGAGAATATTGTTAGGTCATCCATATAAATGATGATGCACTTACCAATCAAGTCTTTGAATGCTAAATCCATTGCATGCTTAAAGGTTGCTCCAATTTTATCAAGCCAAATGACATCCTCCTGTAAGCAAATGTTCCCCATTTAGTAGTGAAGGTTGTATTCATTCAGTCTTCATAATTAATGATCACTTGATTGTACCTAGAATAACCATCCAGGAATGGAATTATTTGAGACCCATTGACAGTTTGCAAGACTTCATCCAAAGAAGGGAGTGGGTAGTTGTCTTTTTTTGAAGCTCTATTCAAATTCCTGAAATCTACACATAGCTTGATATCCCCATTCTTTTTATGAACTAGAGCCAAGTTAGCCACCCATGTTGAATATCGTACAAGGAAGATTATTCTTCCAAAAAGCAATTTCTAAACTTCCTTACAGATCAGTGGTTCAATCATGGTATTGATAGGATGATGTTTGTGCTAGAATGGTCTAGCTTCACGCTTCAATGGAATAGTATGAGTTATCACAAAAAGTATCAAATGTCTTTAGATCTTGATACCCCCAAGCTATTGCAACAATATCTTTCTTCAGTGCCCTCAATATATCTTCTCTAATTGCTTCAGGGTAGGCTTTCCCTATGTAAACATTTCTTTCAGGGCAAGAGTTAGCTAAGTTAATAGTTTAATATTCACCTCCCTTATCTTTGGTTCATACCTTTTCCCGAGCCCTTGGATCTAAATAAAAAATTCTTTCCAAGGCCACCATTCCCTTGGGAATGCTATTACTTACTAAGTTGGGGACACCTTCTTTATCGTAGTCTTTGAGGTTCCAGTCTCCTTGATCCCTATCAAACTCATCGATGATCTTTCTTTAAAAAACATCTGAGCTTGCTAGAAAAGCAAGGATATGTCAATTATCGTGAAAGACTTGAAAGTTCTTGACATTATCAGGGACAACCGAGGTGGATATCAATTCTACTGAGAATCTCTTGAGCTCGGAGCCTTGTATGGGCTCCAGGGTAGTTGAGGAAATATCTAATGAATCAACTATTTGATTCTCTTCTCTATGGATTAAACTAATCCAAAAAGCATCAAAGTCTTCAATCAGGTTCCACACCCGATTTCTATAGGCTTCCAACCTTTTTTTGTGACATGTGCAGTGGTTGCATACTTTCTTGATAATCACTTTTGAATCTCCTTTAACCATCAAAGCAATAACTTTCTTCTGATGTGCGAACATCATTCCCCAAGCTAATGCTTCATATTTTGTTATATTATTAGTGCATCCAAACTGTAACATGTAAGAAGCAAAAAATGTTGTCCCTTTTGGGCTGGTTAACTCAACTCCAGCACCACACCCTATTTTAGATTTGGATCCATAAAATGTGAGGGTCCATAGTTGGTCATGAGCTAGGGTTGATCTCTTTGAGCTTGTTGTGGGTGCCTGGATAAGATGAACCATAGCTGGGGCAGCCTGATCTTTGGCATCAAATATTGGGAATGGGTGTCCAATAGGTTCATCAGGTACAATATCTAATTCCCACCTAGATATATCATGTAATCCGAGGATATATTTCTGATAGTTATCTGCATCTTTGATTAACCCCTTTGGTTTTGGTATACTTGTGAGTGCAGGGGTATCAAAAAAAACCCAGGGTTGTTCAACACAACTATGTTGGTCTACTATTATGACCGGGGTAAGTCCAATTTGAGGAGGGACTTCCTCTAAAGGTATATTATCCCTGGTTAACATTATTGCATTTTTGGCTTCAAATGAGAAGTGATCTGAAATGGTCTCAAGGTGACATGGGCTAGTTTCTTCATATTGGAAAAAATGATTTAGAACACTGATGTAGGGTTGGTAGGTCAATTCTGAATGATTTTGGTAGTGCACCCTGCACCAATTTGGGAATAGAAGACTCCACAAATCGATATCTTCCCCTAAGAAAAATTGATCCTATTGCAGGTTCCTGATCAATACCTATTGGTTTACACTAATCATGGGATCAAGGAATTCTTGCATTGAAATATCATTAGAATCAAGAACCGAAAAAGTCAAAATTTCCTCTCTTTTATAAACCCCTATCTCGGTTTCAAAATAAGCTACCTCATTGGGACAGTCATACTCAGTGATGATATGTTTGAGGTGAGGTTCACTCTCAATTCTAATTTTTGTAGGCATTCCCCTCCACGGTAGCCACATATGTGAAAAGTTGAGGGAGAGATATCCCCCTATACTCTTCATTAAATCTTTACTCAAAAGCATACCATAAGTCTCAGGAATGTCTACTACCTAAATATCCATATTGGTTTGAATCCTAGGGTTAGACCCTACTTGTACATGTATATTTCTCAATTATCCAACTACATTAACCTCAATTTCATCAAGTTGGATGACCTTTTTTTTGCTTGGATAGGATTCCTTCCCGAATTCGTGCATACAGAAAATGGCATAACATTGCTAGAAGCCATTGAATCTAGTAGACAATTGTGCAGATTCTTCCCATAGATTCTCAAATTTAAAAGAAATGGTGGGGTCCCTACCTTGTTTATGAACAAAGTTGTTTTTTATGTCCACAACAGGTGCCACCTTGGTTTTCCCTTTTGATTTATTAGCTTCTTCCAAAGATTTCAACACTATATCTCATTGAGAAGGGCACCATTTTAGGATGTCGAAGTATGATAAATAGGTTTTCTATTTCTGCATCTTAGAAACAATATAAAATTCGGTGTTATAACTTACATTATATTTGAAAACACCAGATGAATTACCTTTGCTAGGGAAGTCAGGTGGACCCTTTGGTGGAGGAGGGTTGTTATCAGCACTCTGATTCAGAGGAACCATGTGGTTAGGTGGTACCGATGTAGTGAACAAACCCTTATTTTGGTTTCTTAGGAAATGTCCTCCCTTTGTCTGAAAGGCTTTGGCATTATACACATCTTCCTCTTGTTCATTCTGATTCTGCACTGGGAATGAAGTTTCTTCTTCAAAGAGGTCATAAGCCACTGTTGTATCCACTGAGCCACCTCCTTTATTTGAATTCCCTTGGAACATTTGGGCATCTTCCTATGCCATCTTCACAACCTTCTCCATTTCATAACAGTTCACCTCGGAATGAGTTGCAGTATCATGCAGCCTGCACCAGTTAGTCATAAAATTGAGGTCAACCACATTTACAGTATGTGGCCTATCCTCATTAGATTGATAATTGTGAGAAACCCCACCATTATTTGGCCCTCTATTCCATTGTCTGTTGTTAATAGGCCTATTGGTTGTATCCTCTATTCTAATTTTGATAGCCTTGGTTAGGGAGGTTTTGGCCTTGATAATTCCTCTGGCTGTGATTGTTGTTGTTCTTATAATTACCCTAATTATTATTACTCTGATTAGGGTATTTAACTTGATTAGCATAATTACCTTGGTTCTGAGAGGGGTTCAGTTTAAGCTGAGCCATGTCATTTGTGACTTGAGACAAAGTTTTCTTTAGGGTCTCCGCCTCATTTGTGAGTTTAACTGTACTTTCACTCTCAACATTCTTATCAACAGGTGTTTGACAATAGGATTTGGTATTCTAGCTTGATTATGATGACTATGTGGACTGTGATGAGCCTGTGATTGTTGAGAGAAGTCAGGAGCTCCATTACCAAAGAATGGAACAAGAGATTGAGTTTGCAACTCAGACATAGGTCCATAATGGGAAGGAGACATCCCTGGGACAGTATTAAATAAAGGGGTTGGATTAGGAATCTGATACCCCTTAGAAGGAAAACCTCTTCCTAGGTTCCCTTGTTGAGAGCTAGTTTGTTGTTGCAACTTGATGGCTAGATGATAAACTTTAGACAGAGAATCAATATCTGTAGGCTGATAAGTCCTTTGTAGGAATAAGCAAAGCAAAGGGTCTATAACTCTAAAATATGCCTGAATGGCACTATTCTCAGCAACTAGATAGGGGTCCTACAATCTCCTATACATTCATTGAAACCTTGTATTAAACAAGGGCAGTGATTCTCATGGCTCCTTCCTAATGGTAGAAAATTGATGGAACAAAATGGCTGGATCCACATAAACACTGAACTAATTAATGAGAGAATTCTCTAGATTTGTCTAGCTTAGAATAGAACATTGTGGAAGATTTAGGTACCAGTTGTACACCATATCCCCTAAGGAGTAAGGGAACAACCTACAAACCACATCATGGTGAGCTATCTGGGCTCTGGTACAAGCATCCTTAAAAGATTGTGTGTGCTCCTCAACACTCCTTTATTTTCCATGAATGTATTTGGGATAGAATCTCTCAAGATTCTTTGGCATATCTTGAAAGCCTCAAAGGATAGTCCCCAATGGAGAGGGATTATTCACAAAGGATTCCATTGGTGGTGGTGGTGGAGGTTGAGCTAGCTGTTGGACGGGCTGAACCTGCTGTAATGGAAATTGAGGTGGATTTGGTGGTGGAGTCATGGCTATAAATTGTGGTATTGGTTAAAAGCCTGGTGGAGTGAGTGGAGCTAACAAGGGTGGTAGAATGGTTGCCCTGTGAATTGTGTGTCTCATTGGGGTCATGAGTTGTATCAAAGGTGGTGGGTTTTTAGTTGATCAAAGAACTCTATGGGACCTCTCTTGTGAGAAAGACCCAATGTTATCCAGTTTTCTCTTTTGGCCCTCCTTCTAGTGCCAGTTCATGTTGATGTGCCAAATTGACCCACAACATGCAGGTAAGATAAGAAGTAAAAGTATCTCACCTCTCCTAAAAGAGACAATTAGTAATCAAACTAATCACCTCCCAAAGTCTTTGATGTTGGTTCACAACATTGTTGTTTCACGAAGTGGTCAATATGGCTGTAATATGCAAGTGGCCTACTGGTTTTGAGCTTCTGGATTGTTGCAAGATGAAACATCTATCTAAGCCTACTTTAACCAAGGGTTTTAAAGAAATAGAAAAAGATAGATCAAGGTTTTCAAACTAAAAATAATGTTAATTCATTCAACTAATCATACTTGTTACCTTCCAAGGAATTCCTAAACTAGAACTGCATAATAAAATTAACCTATAATTGATACAAAGTTTCATTCATTCAGAGTGCAAACTTTAACAGTAGATTGCAAATCATCATTCAAACAAAACATAAGATAAAATTTCATTCCTTGAAAGCTTTTCAAATCAAATGATTAACCCAAAATGAATACCATTCTAGAGCATAATATGAAGTAGGTTTAAAACTGGCTGCTCCTACTATCAATGAGATAGATAAGTAGCATTTACAAATCTAGAAAGATCACCAGTGTATAGAAAACCCATGTCTTGAAATTATCTCCATTTATGCTAAGAAAATATGGAAGATACATCATCTCCTCCTCTTGAATTGCAAAAAATGTCTAACTTACTTCAGAAACCCTAACTTACTTTTTCTAACCTTTTTAACTAACTCGTCTAACCCTTCTTTTTTCTTTATAAAAGAGGTGAAACACCATACTTATAAAACACATTATATGCATTGGCCCAGTTTGGGGTTTACAATAAGTTGGCCCTATAAGGATTTGAAACAAAGTTTAACATGCATTAAATGCATAGGTGCCAATCAGATTGGCTCAGGATCTGCCACATAACTCGAATGAAAACACATGAAGAGGCAAAGTGAAATGATGAGGGAGCATGAATTTTGATGCAACTTTGCATTAAATACTTCCCCCACTTCACCCATACCTTGGTCCATTTTCACCTTCATCATCAAGAAGATCCTTTGCAATCCATTCGCAAGTGGCATAGGTGAAACCCTAGTTTTCCATTCAATAGCTCATTAATATCATTCTCTAGCTACCCCATCGTATTATCCCAATCTCTCTTGTTGGATTGATGTTCATTAATGATTGAACTGTAGGTCATTGCATCATCCAACTAGTGCCTAGTTAATGCATCTGATGATAGCCTTAGTCCTTCACAGTAGGGTGTTCACATTCGGATCTAAAACCTCGAACCAGACTGACATCATCTTGCCCTCAAGAATCCTACCCTTTTCATCTAGCCTCATTTTTTTTCTGCTTCAGAGATGGATGATCCATTTGTGTCCTTCTTAGCCTTTCTAGCCACTGTCTTGCTAGACTCAACCTACATTCATTAGACACCAATATGAGAATCCAAATGTTGACAACATTTCATCAAAGTGTTAGCTCAAAATCATGATAAAACAATTAAATTATCCATTAAGCATCAACACTGAGAAGTTCAGGGTTTCAAGTTAACGGGGGAAAACAATCTAGAAAGAGTTTCAAAAAATTCTGAACTAGGCGGATTCTCCCAATGAATCACCAATGTCAACAATGGATCATGAAAAATAAACACAAGTAGCATACAATAGTGAAATTCATCAAGTTAAAGCAAGATATGTTTAAGCATTCATCACTAGATTCATCAATTTTATCCAATTTCTTAAATTCCACAAAGCATAGTAGAGAATTCAAAAAAATCCAGCTGGATCAGAATTCCACAGATGACTTAGAACTCTGCACTTCAAAAAAACTGAAGGAAACTGAGAAAATCAGACTGAGGTGAACAATTCCAAAGTAGGCATAAGTTTTACCAAATAGATCATTCGAATGAAGAAGAAATGCATATAACATTGTGAAATCCATCAAAATAAGCATGGAAACATAAGAATTTATCATTAGAATCATTCCTATGTCAACAATCTCAAGTCACTCGAAGCTTGTTAGAAAATCTAGAAAAATCAAGCCAAACCGAAATTCTACGGATGACCCAAAATTCTGAACTCAAAGCACGTCAAATTGAACCAGGCTTTGTAAAACCCTACCCAAATCAAACTGAGGCATTGAAAAATAAGGCAAGGCATGGAAAATGTTCGGGAACACATATCAATGAGAGATCCACCCGGGCAGAGAGAGTTAAGAAACTCACTGCGACTGGTAAGTCTCAGTGACCCAAAATTTGGAAACCTAACGACAAAGCAAAATTTGGAAAAATCTAACCTAGGTGGAATTTCGTGAAGGCCAAAAATCTTTGAACTATAGCATAAATAAGACCAAGCCATACTTTGAGTACAATCCGAGAAAAGTGAGGGAAGGAGGAAAAACTAGGAAAATATCACCAGGGTGGACAATCCAGAACTGACTCAAAAACCTGAACAACAATATTGAATCCAATGTTTGAAAGAAATCTAGGAAAATCCGGATGGACCAGAAAATCTCGAACTAGGGTAAAAACCTGAACTTCGCCCAAAACATAAGATTTTTAATATGCAACTTGGGGAAGACACTTGGGCAAGAAAGATAAACATATTAAGCTCATGCAAAGGAAAGGAAAAATCTCAAAATCGAAGGGAGAAAAACACAGAGTGAAAGCAAAAAAGGGTCCCATTTTAATCAAATTTAAAATGGGGTGGTTATGCAAGGCATAACAAGAAGTTAAACCGTTATGTTCAACCAGACTAGTTATGATGCTTAATTTAATAAAGAATGATGTTGTGAAGGAACTTACTGGTGTAACATGTGACAAGAGGGCATTGAAAATATAGAACATCAAGTATCCTATGCTGATGTATGCAACAATGATTGGTTACAAAGTCTTATTTTCAAATAGAGAAAACTCTATTTTGGACATCATCGTCAATACTGCCTATGAAACGATGGAGAAAGAAGCTAACTATGACTTGCACAAGCTTTTGAGACAACTCTTAGTGGAGAATTTACAAATGACGAAGGATTTAATATATCCTTTCAAGTATGGCACACTGGTTTTATGTTTATTATTTTACTTCTTGAAATAACTCCTCAAAACAAAGAGTGTGGTGTGGTTGAAAGGAAGAACTATTGCACACCAAATTAATGACTTTTTTAGAGGTCTTGGATATGCAAAGGCATGCAATATGATGCCCTTGTGGCATTATTTGTACTATTTTAGAAGAGGATGCAAGAAAGGGAGAGGATTCCTTGGAAGATGGTTCAAAAGTATAGGAATAACATTACATTCTTGGTGATAAAGGATGAATGCATTATACAAGTTTTTGAGCCTAGAATAGTGTGGATCCTAGAGATGGGATATGAAATTATTCAACAATATGTTTTAGGGTCTACAAATTACATGTTGAGCAAGACAAGAGACACCCGCAAATAGATGTTTGGAACTTATGAATAGAATTCCACATAAGTCCACTTGGACCAAAGGAAAAAACAGATCAACAAGATGTGGAGAAAATGACTACAACATTTGCAAAAGCAATGGGCCTCAAACTAGAACAAGTTGAAGAATTAAGGGCTAAGTTTGGAAATCTAAGAGGTTCAACATGTGTAAGGAGATCTAGCAAAAGAAACTACCACTCCTTTAGTTTCCCAAAATCTCCTAAAACTACTCCTACCTTAGGAGAGAAAAGAAAAGTACCTAAAATTCCATCAGTGAAGGAAAAGGCTTCTTTGTTAAAACTAGAAAAGAGGCTTGAGAAGGAAAAGGATTCTCTAGTAAATCTGCAAAAGAGGCCTGAGAAGGAAAAGGCTAATCTAATAAACAAAAAAAATATAGCCTTGTGAGAATAAAGGTGAAACCAAGGAAACAAGGGAGTTGTACCTAGGTGTTAATTTTGAAGATGAAGATGAAGGAGAAGGACCACAATTGGTCTACAATAGGAAAGTTGAAGCTTTAGAAGGTGAAGCAAATGTAGAGAAAAAGAAGTTTGATATTGTTAATACAAATAGTGTGGCTTAGGTCAAAAAGGAGAAGGAAGGCTTCATAATGGAGATGAGACAAAAGAAAGTATAGTCTGGAAAGGAGAAGAAGAAATTGGAAGAGAAGAAGAAGAAAAAATAATATTTAGTAAGGACTCATAGTCCCATGAAATTGGATCCACTATTTAATGGGATTGTGTAGAATGAAATGTTAGAGGAAAATGTCACACTATATATTAAGGCTAACAAGGTGGGAATGAACACCATTGCAGAAGCCATTGTAAAATATATTGTTGTTTTTATAGTAGATATGAGAAACATAGACAAAAATCACCTATATAATTATGGAATATATTAATTGAGAGAAGACAAGAAGCTATTGTGGAAGAGACAAAATTGAAATCCTATGCATTGGAAAAGATTAGTTCTCCTCTTTCCAAAGATAATAAAGCCACATTGGCTACATTTTTCAATAAGGAATTCAAAATGATACAAAGGGTGACAACCCATATGGGAAAATATCAAAATAATCTTGAGAGGCTCCGAAAAGAGTCTATTAAAAATGTTGTAGATCTAGCTCAAAGGTTGGGAATGACTCTTGTTGATGATGATTTCACTCACCGAAAACATGGCAAATAAATTCTTCATAGACAAGACCGCAAAGAGCCTATCCTTCTTGAAAGATATGGAACAAATACAACCTAAGAGGGAATTCTACATTTACAAGGCAAAGATTAACTTTCGTTCAATCCCAAGTCTTTGATAACTAGGTCATGGTTGCACTAGGGTCGCTCTTGGGTAATGGTGTGATATTGTTGTTAATCTCAAAGGGACTATGGTTATTCTTTGAATATTTTACATATACATTCCAAATTGAAACAATGAGTTCAAACATCATCAAACCAAAATATTTTCCATAATATTTTAGAATATCACAAATTATTTGCTATCACTTAAGTAAATTTAGCATTAATCATTCATCAATCATATGGAAAACAAAGTATTTTCAACAAAATTCCTTCCATTCATTAAAATTTTTGGAACATTTTCAAAAATTTAAACATCTATTCTAAAACAAAGTATAAAAAATACTAAAAATTAAAGTTTCTCCTGGTTATTCTCCATGGATCCCCAAAGAATTAACTAAAATACATAAAACTGCTTTATACTTCACTAGATTGCTTCCTATCTACATATAAAATAGTGCAATCTTTTAAAGAGAGGGGTTTCATTTTTGGACACTGAGTACATTTTGTATACACCCTTAAATGGTGTAGCATATACTCTTGTTTGACTGAATTAACAAAACCAACTATAAAAGATACTAAGATAGGTAGCTATCTAATAAGCTCTAATATTAATTAATGTCTATGTGCATAATTTTTTTTTGGCTAGAATTGTTTAGAAAATAGGAAAAACGAATAAAACTTAAAAGTTTATGCTCCTCCGACATCCACAAATGTTGAACTTAAAATAAAAATGAAGCATCCTTTGGCCCTTTATAGAACACAAGGATTATATAGTATAAGACAACTACATGAGAGGAAATCCAAGGGACCAATCTCATCAAGACACATGGAATATAGTGACCAATAGGAAAATTTCAATTGAAGTCAATGGAACTCAACTTGAATTACATGTTGAAGTTCTTCGAGTGTTGATCCTAAATCTTTGCCAAGATGATACTTCAAATCATGATAATGTGTAGGGGGATCCCATACATTTAGAATGAAAAGTTAGAATTTTCACCCCCACACATCACTTGTCTCTGGTTCTGTCACTCTCAGGAATGGGTTCTCCTAAAAATTAGCATTTGTTCCCACCACATGTGAAATACCAAGATCCCAAGAATTTTGGTGGACTTAGAGCTGTCTACATTATCACCTCCTAGAGTGATTGAACCAAACTAAAAATTATTCCATCCATGATTCAAGTTTTCCTAACCATCCATACCTAAGCTTTGCATCACAATTGATATCTCTTGCAATCACAAATTCCACATATTAAATCCCTTTAAAAAAACATTTATAACATATCATGTAAATACAACCATTATTCAAATGTTACTACAAAAATTTCATAATTAACACGCATTTTGAAAGCATATCATGAATCCTCATACATATACCGGATCAATGGGATCATTAGACAAATTTAAAATTTCACATTTTCACTCTACATTATAACCGGGTACTCGGTACCTGGTATTCAACTTTATCCACTTACTTTCGTGGACCTCGGTTATACCGAAACTCTACTATACTAGAACGTTTCATATCAGGATGCTTCATACCAAACTAGAGCCTTCTGCTTGAACTTTACATTACATTTTACCTTTTCTGTGTTTCTGGTACCCGGTATCTGGTGTATGAAACACTTACAATATGAAATACTTTATTATCAAATATTTTCTCTTTTACTTTTGGTGATCTTCCAATTTTCTAGCTCCTACCATAAGTGTTACACTTTTTTTTTTACTTGGGTCCGCAAGTCTTTTCAATCTTGGTGCATGTTGTGAGACCACACAACAACTTGCAACCAATCAAACAAAATTTAAACCAAACTTGAAATTAAATCACCAGTTGTAAGTTAAAACTTATACATATTTTAAAACAATAACTTTCTACCTTTACCTATATTTTCACATAAAAAAGTAAAACTCCACCGGAAACATTTGTGTGTGCTTTGATTAATTCTATTTTTTGAGACATAGTAAAAAGAATCAATTCATTAACATTGAATTACATAATATAGTAATCCTCCAAAGCTAACCATGGATAGAGCCTCGCTGCTAGTCAAGCATCCATAGCCTTGACAAGTTTATCTCTATAATTCCCTCAAACATAGCTCTACTCCAAGTCATGCATCCATAGCCCCTGTAGAGTTATTTAGATAGTCTAAAGAGTTGATATTTTTTATTTATTTTTAGATATAACACATTTTCACTTTTGATATTTCAATAATAGCTCTTTTATCAACTTACAAGAAATGAAGCATTGTTATTAGGTTGGGAATTATAGTGGCAGCGAAAGTTACTTTTTGATTTTTCATTCAATGTAACTCCCTTCATCAATTCACTACTTCCAAAAAAATCATTTAATGATTCCTTGTAGGTGTGTGTTTCCAGCTAAATTTTACTAACTTATGCCAAATCCTAGCTAACTGTAGCTTGCTATATGTTAAAAATTATGCATAAATTAAAATTTAGGAATATAAAACTTAATTACTAGATTTAAATCTAAATTTAGAAACATTAGTTATGACCCTTTCGATTAAATTTTATGGCAATTACTCAAATTTCTGCTAGCTATTTCAACTTGATGGTGTTGCACTTCATTAATGGATTAAAAATGTCATGACTACCTTGAAACACAATCACACTATTTTGTATTAAATTTGCACGCCTTATTCAACATGTATTATCTCTTCAACTTACTTGGGTGATGACATGTACTGCCTTGCCAACTTCACTTTCCTATGTATTTTGCACACATAAGCATCTCCATAATTAGTACGACTCTTTTTAAACAATTTCAAATGACCACTATTAATTTCAAAATCTTCAACTTGCTTGATTCACAATCTTTGTACTAATCAAATTTGAAGTAGTTTCACCAGATACGTGTAAAGAATTAATTTGATTTAACCTTTAATTCTGAAGATTATTGTTTAGCTGCCACCTCGCTAATGGATTTCCAAAACACAATTACTCAAGGCAACTATGTACCGCAAATTCATTATGACTCTATAAATTCTATAATTTATTCTCGAATTCTCCACGCTTCTCTTTTCTTTTACTTTTATTTTAGCTTCTATGAATTTTCTCTATGTCTTCGCATTTGCTTCTTAGTCATGGATACTCCAATTTTCTTAGGTTATTCTCATAGACATAATGTTTTCTTAGGAAGTATCACACCACAAAGGCTTGAAAAGGTCTTCTTCATTAGGACTTCTAGTTTCGTTGTGCCAATTTTACGCTTAGTCCTTGGGGAAAGATATGAACTGTGTCCAACTACTACTTTTGTTTCTACTCTGACATTGCTTCTCACTTTGTAGCATCACTTTTGGACATTGGGCTGCTTATTGAAGATGTTCATGTTGTTGTCAACTTAATAGTGAAACCCAAATTCTTGGAGAATCTGGATATCATTTTAGCTATTGCACATCTGACCATTGGGATTCCCTCCATGGATGAAATTCCTTAGTTCCTAGAACACAGGGAAGTGGTTTCACTTCGTCCCTTTCTTATTGATCTCCATATCCAAGACTTTGAAGCTCACAGGGAACTCATATACATAGGGTATTTAGCCCTAATAGAAGAGGCATCCCACATCGACTAAATGGCTACTATCATTTGCAACTTTGCTCACTCTTCTTTTTGACTCTTTTTTTATTTTTTGAAAGAGGAATTTCTGATATCTCATGTATATATGTGATACCCACACACACACACACACACATATATATATATATATAACTCTTTTGGTACATTTTAAAGTGTATTTTACTGTGCATGGCTTTATTGTTTCTCTTTCTCATTTCAATTTGGTAAAATGTTTGAATTCATTCTCATGAGTAAGATAAGTTTAAGAAGAATTTCCTAATGTAGAGGCCATACAAAAGAAAAGAACAAAAACAATGAGGAAAGAAAACAAAACAAGCACAAAACCCTAAAAAAAAAAAACTACTAGTAACCCTAACTACCCTAACTCTAGCATTACATAATATTAACTCTAATAAAGAAATTTATTTCAATTTTTACAGCTATTTCTTTTGCAAATTTAGTATGAATTACAACATATTTGTCTTTAAATTCTCTTATCAAAATTTTCAATATTCTAATGTAACAATGGATTATCTTTAATTTTTTGTGTTTAAACACCATGAATTCAAAAGTGAACTTACCCAAAATTTGGCTCAAATGTATGAAAATGAACTCATTAGAGATTGATTGCACACATTTTATCTGATGTGGTCATACTATACCTTCTTCCAGCCCTAGTCCATTTCCATGAATGGTTGTGCTTATTTCTCTACTTCCTTCTGTTTTGAAAGTAATCATATCTTCAGCCCTGTCTTCATTTTGCATTTTGTTAGACCAAGATATATCACTACTTATATTGCTATTAGAAAGAGAAAAAATAAAAAAATTGATATTTTGTATCTTGTATAAAATCAGGAAAATGTCTTTTTATAGCTAGTTAATTTCTAACTTGAAACACAATACATGCATTTTATGCTCAATTTTCCCACTCCATCTCATTATCCACGTTTTCCATGTATACAAGAAATGATGATTCATTAATGTCCTTTCCTCATTTATGATGAAATATCTCTAGATCTGAACATTCTCGCCTATTTTCCTACAAAGCGTTAGAATTTTCTTTATAATAATCACAATTTTCCAACTATTTTGGTATATCAGTTGATTTTTTACTATTTCCAACTTCACTAGGGCAAAACATTTTTCTCATTAACAATCCCTTTCTTTTAGTAGTTAAAACTCTTCCAAAAGTAAACAAACTGAAAGGATGCAGTTTCTGATTAGGAATTTTACAAAGTTTTCCAACTTCCATAATGAAGACCAACTTACATTAAATCTCTCATTCACAAGGTTCATTCCAAACTCAATCTCTCTTTTGTAGGATTTTTTTTTGTTTTGTAGGCGAACTAGAATATTGTTTTCATTCTAAATCAACTGTGGGTATGTGTAGGATCATGATGGGCCAAAAAGTGGCAATATGATGGGTATGTGGCTGATGACATTTTTTTAACTCAAAATTGATGAAACGAAAAGGGGTTTTAAAGGGGATTCTTAGCTTTCCACCAATATAAATTATGCTTTGCTTTGAATTTAAGAAGTAATTATTATTCATTTTCTCTTTGAATTACAATTAAAGTCCTAATTGATAGGTTGATTGAAAAAAATTTATAGCTTTCAAACCGTATCATATTTTTTGAATCCAAAACATGCATCACATTATATGCTTTGCATACTATAGGATTAAAAAAAGAAAAAATGAATATCATGAAGTTTTGACCAAGTTAAGGTGGTTAGACATATGATTTTTTATATTTTTTAAAAGTTGTAATAAAAATTAATAATTAATTATTTACTTGGAAAAAAATTACAAAAAATATGCATCACATCGAGACATGAGTCCTCTACTTATATCTAAAATCTTATAAAAAATTATTATCATTTTATTGTGATTAGGGTGGTATGATAGACACCTACTTCTTATTTTTTCCCTAAAATTTAAGTACTACTGCATTGAAATTTCAAATTTTCGCCAAATAGATTGTTTTTTTAAACAAACCGAGTAGTTTAGAAACTACATTCAATTTTCTACATATTTTATTCTTACATATTTTTGAAATAATATAGATAACTTATTCAAATTTTACGTCAAGTTGCCTAACTCTGATTTTTTTGAATTTTTTGCCACTTAAGGGCATGTTTTTTCCATGACGATCCTACACATACCCCTATAGATTTAGTCTTGATGGACTTAGTAGAAATCGAAGAGGGCTTAGAGTTCCTAGTAGACCTTCTTGTGCCTAGGATACTAATCAGAGTGCTAGGTGTTCTTTTCACTTCTTCCTCAAGGATTTTTGGTAATCTCATCATTTCCACAACCTGAGCCTTCATTTTCTCTACATTTCTTTTGATCTCCTTTGATTATGGACAATAATGGATTTCTCCTCATATGTCCCATATATCTCTTCTTTTGGATATTTTGGATGGGGGTGAATTAGTTGTATCAAATTAAAGCATCAAAGCCCTCAACAACAAAAAAAATCTGCAAACATTTATTAAATCCTTATTGTTTAATATTGATTAACCAAGAAATACATATAATATAAATAAAAAAAACCCCATACATGAGAGAACACTAGATTTATGTAGAAAATATAATGAGGAAAAAATTATAGGAATGATTAGCTCATAATATAAGTAATAGTTAAATCGGTACTGTTGACAATGATTTTAAGTAGAATCTCCATAGAAAAGACCGCAAGAGCCTATCCTTCTTGAAAGATATGGAACAAAGACAACCTAAAGGTAAATTCTACATTCATAGGAAAAAGATCAGATTTCATTCAATCCCAAGTTCCAATCATCTAGGGTCGCTCTAGGGTAATGATGTGACATTATCTATTAATCTCAAGGGGGACTACGATCATTCTTTGAACATTTTAGATAACAGTTCAAATTGAATTGATAAATTTAAATATCATGAAACCAAAAGATTTGACACAAATTTTCATGAATATCACAAATTTTTTGGTATCACTTACATAGATTTAGCATTAAGCATTCAACAATTTTATGTGAAATAAAATATTTTCAACAAACTTCTTTCCATTCATTTATATTCTTTTTTTTTTCGGAATATTTTCAAAATATTAAACATCTACTCTAAAACAAAATATAAAAAGTACAGAAAAATAATATTTTCTCCTAGTTATTCTCCATGGATTCCCCAAAGAATTAATCAAAATAGAGCAAACCTCTTTATATTTCACTAGATTTCTTCATAGCTAAATATAAAACAGTGCAAGCTTTTAAAGAGAGGGATTCGTTTATGGACACCGAGTAGGTTTTGTATGCACCCTTAAATGGCGCAACATATAGTCTTGTTTGACTGAACATACAAAACCAATGACAAAAGATACTAGGATAGGTAGCTATCTATAAAGCTCTAATATCAATTAATGTTTATGCGCATATAAAGTTTCATGCCAAAATGGTTCAAAAATAGGAAAAAGAACAAAATTGAAAAAGTTTATGCTCCTCCAACATCCACAAATTATGAACTTAAAATAAAAATGAAGCATCCTCTGGCATTTTATAGAACACAAGGCTCAGATGGGATAAGACAAATACATGAGAAGAAATCTAAGGGACCAATCTCATCAAGGCACGTGGAATATTATGACCAATAGGAGAATTGCAATTGAAGTCAATGGAAGTCAACTCCAATTACACATTAAAGCTCGTCGGGTTCTACTTTTTCATCTGGAATCTTCGCCAGGATGATACTTTGAATCATGATATTATGTAGGTGCTTCCCATAAATTTAGAATGATAAGGTAGAATTTTTTCCCCCTACACCTGGCTTGGCTCCAGTTCTGTCACTCTCGGGAATGGGCTTTCTCGAAGATTAGCATTTTTTCCATCCATATGTGAAATACTAAGATCCCCAGCATTTCAGTGGACTCAAAGTTGTCTGCATTATCGCCTCCAAAAGTGAACGAACCAAATTAAGAACTATTCCATCCATGATTCAAGTTTTCCTGACCATCCATACCCAAGCTTTGCATCACAATTGATATCTCTTGCAATCACAAATTCCATATATTATAACATCTCATGTAAATAAAACCATTATTCAAATGTTAGTACAAAAAAATCCATAATTAACACCTTTTAAAAAAAAAGAATATCATGAATCCATGGACATATACTGGATCACCGGGATCATTAGATAAACCTAAAATTTTAACATTTCATTTCACATTGCAACTCGATACTTGGTACCTGGTATTCAACTCTACCCACTTACTTTCCTAGACCTTGGTTATACTAGAACTCCATCTTACCAGACTCCATCTTAACGGACCGGAGCCTTTCACTTTAAACTTCTCATTACCTTTTGCCTCTTGTATTTCTGGTACCCCATACTCGGTATACGAAACACCTACAATACAAAGTACTCTTTAATAAAATACTTCTCTTCCTTTCTTCACTTTCGATGATCTTCCAATTAGTTATCTCCTTCCATAATAGTTATATTTTTTCACTTGGGTCCCTAGTTTTTTGTCTTGGGGGATGTTGTGAGACCACACAACAACTTGCAACCAATAAAACCAAATTTAAATCAAACTTGAAATTAAATCACTAGTTGTAAATTAAAACTTATACATATTTTGAAACAATAACTTTCTACCTTTACCTAGATTCTGGCATTAAAAGTAAAACTCCATCGGAAACATTCTTGTGTGCTCCTTTTAATTTTGGTTTTTAGAACTTAGTAAAAAGAATTAGTTCATTAACAATGAACTACATAATATAGTAATCCTCCAAAGCCAACCATGGATAGAGCCTTACTACTAGTCAAGCGTTCATAGCCCCTATAGGGTTATCGAGCCATAATTCTCACAAACATAGCTCTATTGCTAGTCAGGTGTCCATAGCCTGGTAGAGTTATTTGGATAGTCTAAAGAGTTGATATCTTTTTTATTTTATATAGCAATGATAGCTCATTTTCACTTTTGATATTGCAATAATAGCTCTTTTATCAACTTGCAAGCATTGAAGCACTACTATTAGGGTGGGAATTACAGTGGTAGTGAAGGTTACTTTTTGATTTTTCATTCAATGTAAATCCCTTCATCAATTGATTACTTCCCAAAAACTTATTTAATGATTCCATGTAAGTGTGTGTTTCCAGTTAAATTTCACCAATTATTCCAAATCCTAGCTAACTGTAGCTCGCTATATGTTAGAAAATATGCATAAATTAAAATTTAGCAATAGACAACTTAATCACCAATTTTAAATTTAAATTTAGAAAGATTAGTTACCACCCAGGTTTTGATTAAGTTTTATGGAAACTTCCAAAACTTTTGCTAACTATCACAACTTGATGGTGGTGCACTTCATTAATGGATCAAAATATCATGATTACCTTGAAACACAATCACATTCATTTTGCATTAAATTTGCATGCCTTTCTTAGCACATATTATCCTTACAACTCATGTAGGTGACGACGTGTATTACCTTTCTGGCTTCCTTCTCCTGTATAATCCGTACACATAACACCTCCATAATTAATACAACTTTCTCTTCTAATTTGGAATGACCACTAATAATTTTGAAATCTCCAACTTTCTTGATTCACAATCTTTGTACTACTCAAATTTAAAGCAATTTCACCAGATATGTATGTAAAGAATTAATTTGATTTAACCTTTTATTCTAAATATTATTGTTCAGCTACCACCTTGCATATGATTTCCAAAAAAAAATACTCAAGGAAACTATGTACCACAACTCAACTTACGACTTTCTATAAATTCATGCATTTCTTCTCGAATTCTCCACATTTTTCTTTCTTTTTTATTTTCTGCAATTGCACTATGTTCTGGGTTTTGCATTCACTTCTTAGCCATGAATACTCCAATTTTCTTAGGTTGTTCTCGTAGACAAAATGTTTTCTTGGGAAGCATCACACCACAGTCTTGAAAAGGTTTTTATCATTAGGACTTCCAATTTCACTATACCAAACTTAAGCTTAGTCCTTGGGGAAAGATACGTTGCATCCAACCACTATTTCTATTTTTACTCTAACATAGCTTCTCACTTTGTAGTGTCACTTCTAGACATTGGCCTACCTATTGAAGATGTTCACACTGCTACCAACTTGATAGTGAGGAGGGAATTTTTGGAGAATCTGGATACCATCTTAGTTGTTACTCATCCAACCATCGGGATTCCTTCCATGGATGATATTCCTTGGTTCATGGAACATGGGGAAGTGGTTCCACTTCATCCCTTTCTCACTGATCTTCATGTCCAATATTTTGAAACTCACTAGGAACTCGCCTATATAGGACATTTAGCCCTGATAAAAGATACATCCTAGAATGACTGAATGACTACTATTGTCCGCCACATTGCTCACTTTTCTTTTTGAATCCTTTTTTGATTTTTTGAATGAGGATTTTGATATCTGATATATATATGTGATACACACACACACACACATAAACATACACACACACACACACACACACATATATCCTTTTGGTATCTTTTTAAAGAAAAAAACCTATTTTATTTTGCATGGCTTTATTATTTCATTTCTAGTTTAGTTTTATAAAATGTTTGAATTTCACTCTCATGTGTAAGATAAATTTAAGCAGAATTTGCTAATGCAGAGGCCAAGCAAAAGAAGAACACAACAAAACAAAGCAAGAAAAGAAAAATAAACAAAAAGAAAAAAGAACCCAAAAAAATTTGAAACTAAACTAACCCTAACTACCCTAACTTTAATATCACAAAAAAATAATTCTCATGAAGCAATTTATTTCAATTTCTACTGCCATTTTCTTTACAGTTTTAGTACAAATTGCAATAGATTTTTCTTTAAATTCTTTTATAAAAAATTTCAATATTATACTATAATAATGAAATATCTTAAATTTTTTTTGTTTAAACATCATAAATTTGATGGTGTACTTACCCAAAATATGGCTCAAATATATGAAAATGATCTCATTAGAGATTGGTTGCACAAATTTCATCTAAAGCAACAATACTATACCTTCTCCCATCCCTAGTCCATTTCCATGAAAGGCTGCATTCATTTCTTTGTTTCCCTCTCTTTTTGAAATTTTCACATCTTCAGCCCTGTGTTCACTTTGCATTGTGTTATACCAAGATATATCACTATTTATATTACTATCAGAAAGAGAAAACGTAAAAACTTGATATTCTGTATCTTGTAAAAAATAAGGAAAATGTCTTTTTATAGTTGATGAATTCTTAGCTTGAAGCACAATACACACATTTCCTGCTTGATTATCCCACTATATCTCATTATCTGTGTTTTCCACGTATAAAAGGAATGATGATTCATCCATGTCTTTTCCTTATTTGTGATGAAATATATCCAAATCTCGACATTCTCACATATTCTCCTGCAAAGCATTGGAATTTTATTTAAAATAATCACAATTTTCTAACTATTTTGGTTTATTGGTTAATTTTTTAATATTTCTATCTCCACTAGGGTAGAACATTTTTCTCATTAAGAATCCCTATCTTTTAGCAGTTAAAACTTCTTTTGTTAATAGAATTGCTCATTTATGGCCAAACTTACCTTAGTTAAAAAAAAATCGCACTCGAGTTCATCGTGATCAGTTGTATCATGAATTCTACACTCGGTGACTCTTCCAAAGTAAACAAACTCAAGGATACAATTTTTGATTAAATATTTTACAAAGTTTTCAAAATTCCATAATGAAAACCAAATTGCATTCAATTTATCATTTACAAGCTTCTTTCTGAATTTGGGAATAACATTTCAAAGAATAATTATCCAATTACAAAGGATGAAACCTAAAATATCAAATAAACAAAAGAGATGTGTCAGAGATGGCCCTCCTTCTAGTGCCAGTTCCTATTGATGATGGTTTTACTCATAGTAAATAGGTCAAATAGAATCTCCATAGGCAGGACCATGAAGAGCCTATCCTTCTTGAAAGATATGGAACAAAGACAACCTAAAGGTAAATTCTTCATTCACAAGACAAAGATTGGCTTTTGTTTAATCCCAAGTCTCTGATAACTAGGTCATGGTTGTACTAGGGTCACTCTTGGGTAATGATGTGATATTTTTTGTTAATCTCAAGGGGGACTACAGTCATTCTTTGAACATTTTAGATAACACTTCAAATTGAATTGATAAATTTGAATATCATGAAACCAAAAGATTTGACACAATGTTTTATGAACATCATAAATTTTTTGCTATCACTTAAGTAGATTTAGAATTTAGCATTCAACAATTTTATGGAAAATAAAATATTTTCAGTAAACTTCTTTCCTTTCATTTATATTCTTTCTTTTTTTTGGAACATTTTTAGAATATTAAACCTCTACTCCAAAACAATGTATAAAAAATACAGAAAAATAAAAGTTTTTCTCAGTTATTCTCCATGGATTCCCCAGAGAATTAATCAAAATACAACTTGCTTTATATTTCAACAAATTGCTTCAAAGCTATGTAGAAAATGGTGCAAGCTTATAAAGAGAGGGTTTGATTTATGGACACTGAGTAGGTTTTGTATGCACCCTTAAACGGCATAGCATATAGTCTTGTTCGGTCGTTCGAACTTACAAAACCAACTACAAAAGATACTAAGATATGTATCTATCCATAAAGCTCTAATATCAACTAATTTCTACATGCATATGAATTTTTACGCCGAAATGGTTCAAAAAATAAGAAAAAAGAACAAAACTTAAAAATTTTATGCTCCTCCAACATCCACAAATTCCGAACTTAAAATAAAAATGAAACATCCTCTAGCCTTTTATAGAACACAAGGCTCAGATAAGATAAGACCAATACATGCGAAGAAATCTAAGGGACCAATCTCATCAAGGCATGTGGAATATTGTGACCAATAGGATAATTGCAATTGAAGTCAATGGAAGTCAACTACAATTACTCATTGAAGCTTTTTGGGTTCTACTTTTTCATCTAGAGTCTTCTCCAAGATGATACTTTGAATCATGATAGTATGTAGGGGCTTCCCATATATTAAAAATGATAACGTGGAATTTTCACCCCCTACACTTTGCTTGGCTCTAGTTCTGTCACTCTCGAGAATGGACTCTCTCAAAGATTAGCATTTGTTCCCACCATATGCAAAATACCAAGATCCCCAACATTCTAGTGGACTCAAAGCCATCTGCATTATCGTCTCCCAGAGTGATCAAACCATATTAAGAATTATTCCATCCATGATTCAAGTTTTCTTGACCATCCATACCTGAGCTTTGCATCACAATCAAGATCTACTACAATCACAAATTCCATATATTAAATCCCCCTTTTTTTAAATTCATATATTATAACATCTCATGTAAATAAAACCATTATTCAAATGTTAGTACAAAAAAATCTATAATTAACACATTTTTTTTAAGAAAAACATATCATGAATCCTTGTAGATAGACCAGATCACTAGGATCATTAGATAAATCTAAAATTTTAACATTTCATTTCATATTGCAACCCGGTACCTGGTACCCAGTATTCAACTTTACCCACTTACTTTCCCGGAACTCAGTTATACCAGAAATCCATCTTACCAGAGTAGAGCCTTTAACTTTAAACTTATCATTACCTTTTTCATTTTCTATGTTTCTAGTACCCAGTAATTAGTATACAAAACACCTACAATACAAAGTACTATTTTATCAAAGATTTCTCTTCCTTTCTTCACTTTCGGTGATCTTCCAATTAGTTAGCTCCTGCCATAAGAGTTATATTTTTTCACTTGGGTCCCCAAGTCTTTTTAGTCTTGGGGCGTGTTGTAAGACCACACAATAGGTACAAGGGATCACTACTAGAATATGACACATTTTCCAATAGGGCTCACAACCAAAGCTCATTGTTAGAATATGAAAAGAAGATAGAAGATAAATGTTACATAGAGAACAATATCTTAATGCAATAAGGAATCCACCATAATTACTCCAACACTTTTGTAGCCTTGTTTCAAATATTGCAGATGCCTTCAGCTCACTACCTTTAGAAGTCCAACACTGTTAATTTCACACTACTCTACTCAAATTTGCATCCTACACTTCTGCAATTCACACCACATCCACCACTTCTATCTCTCACATCTATCTTGAGATCTTCCAACAAAACCACACTTATTTATATCATCCTCAACCTCAAAAACCTTCTTGAAGGTTGGCAACACATCATTTACATTTACAATTTCAAATTAGGTCAGCACCCAAACATTCTTGCAGTGGATAGGAATGAAGGCGACCCACATAAATCCTTTGATAGGACTGAAATTTATTGCAACACACCTCAACATGCTTCCACAAAATTTGAAGTCGCTTCAGATGTAGTGTATGTTGAACATTCAAAATATTGAGAGGCGGGGTGAATTAGTATTCTATAACTTTTTGAATAAAACACATTCAATCACCAAACCATATCAACTGAAATAAGAAATGAAAGCATGAATCATCCACAAAAACACAAAACATATGAACACCAATATTTTTACGTGGAAAAACCAAAATGGGAAAAAACATGATGAGGATTAGCCCACAATATATTATACAATGATATAGTAGATTACAAGGGCTCACTACCAAGACACACTATCCTTATAAGACTCATATCTAGAGTTAAGCACAATACAAAAATGGTGGCTCACTACCAAAGTATGAAATTATACAAATTGCACCTTCCTTCTGTTGTTTTTTAGTTCCTTTGAATCTCTGAATATGAAGTACAACTCTTCTTAGTAGTCACTCAACAACTCTGCTAACATCATACAACACCACTTGCACTTTATATGTCATTTATGATCACATGTCCAACCCTTTTTAGCTCTAAAATCTGTCATATATATACCCAAATACATCTACACACATCAATTAGGTAATCCTAATTAGATGTAAACAAAGCAATCCAAAATAGCTTTTTTTGGTACCACACAAGATTCAAAATCATCTTCACATCCAAAAAAACATGCAATAATTATTTTAAGTTGGCCCATGGACCCAAAATAGATCGAACTAACATCCCCAATGTATATTTAATCTTCTCAACACAAATCATGTATTAGGTTGGCTAGGAATATGACATAATCACAAAAACTTCCAATCATACACACTCTTCCCAAAATATTCTCCTTCCATATTTGATATTTCTTCAATTTCTCATTTCACTGACATTAGTAAGACTACCATTAGAACTGCAACATTAAAACACTCTTCATAAGAAATTGTGGAATCTCCCATGTTGGTATACTGAATAGAGAGATGGCAGTGATATACAGAGTTGAACTCCATAATTAATATCTTCCAATACTCTCCACAAAACTTCTTGAGATCTTGAATATAGTTGTATGAGCTAATGACATAGTTAAAAACACAGAGTTGTAACTCTTCTTGTGGTGAAAGTGGACCTAAAAACTAATGCACTAAACCACAAAACCATCACCAGAGAATACTTAGTCAAGTTACCGATAGATCAATTTTTTGGTATAGATAGTATTGTACAAATGACACCAAAAATGCTTCCCCACAATGTTTACATCTATGAAAACACTGGGCTAGATGAATCAACCAATGCATGTAGACTTCATGCTCATGTTTCCAAGATGCATAAATAATGATAGACTTCAAAACTTCCAAAAATATCCCCCTTTGTCATTGATGGCAACATGTATATCAAAAACATTTTCCAAAACTTATTTCTCCCTAACCTTAACTCCCCCTTTCAAAATTAACCTCGACTTTCCAAAAAGAGAGGTTTTCAAAAAAGTTTTTCCACTCCCATTATCTCTTAGATTATCTCTCTACCTTTGACATCAATGGCAAAGGTTATACAAAGGTCCTACATATTTCTCTTGGATATATTTATGTATGCATCATCAAAAAATATAATTGATAAAAAAGACTAAGACATATCAACTTGAAGATGAATATCCCTTGAGATTCTTCAGAGTATCCTACCAAGTATATTTTCCTTCTTCCCAAGAACTTTTTGCATACATACAAGAGTCTTGTATAGTAGCTCAAGTTTTGTTAGACTCTATTCATTCTTCCACCATGTTGGGGCTAAGATTTATATATGATAGCTTGTCATTACTAGTAGCGGCACTAGATATAGGAATGTTCCTTATCTTTACTAAGTCCCTTCATGCCACATACTACTTGATTATGTTTGTCCTCAGATTTTGTAAGCTAAATAAATTGTCTTGTAGTTTCATGATGTAAGACCATTTTTTTTTTCACTCGCTAAATTATAAACATTTGCTTGAGTAGTTTTCCAAATTTGATTATGACTCATTTCATTCTTTTTATTTTGTGTCTAGTTAGACCAATTTAGACAATAATATATTAGTTCATGTGCTTCTTCTTCACAATCTTGAACATCCTTCAATTCCTCAAGAATATGTGATGTGCATCTGTACATTTCTTTATGATGTCTTCTAGATTTTCCTCTGTAATTATTTCTTCTAACTCATTTCTTGTTTGTTCTTTTAGTCCAAAGATTCTTGGTTTCAATGAATCAACCATACTCTTGAGATTTTCCATAGTGGACACTAATGTATTAATGCTTGCACCAGGGCTTACCTCTAGTAAAGATTGTATTTCTTCATCCAATTCTTATGTAATTCCATTTTCATGCTCATGTTGGGTCACATCAAATTAAATTCCTTCTTGTTTTGTAACCTCTTTCTTGATAGCAACATGTTTTTTTTTCTTACCTATTCTTCTTGAACTATCAGAGGCTTCAGTGATAGACCTGAACTCTAAACTTGATCTATTGGGGTCCTTTTGGCTTCCTAGAAATGTTTCTACATAATGATCAACTTCCACCATAGTCACTTCATAATCTAATTCTAAAATATACACAAGTCTAGGCTCAATTGCTTCCATGTAACAAAAATAAGTAGAGACAAGGAAATTGGTGTCTCTGGAGTATCTTTCCACCACACTCTTTGGTATTCTTATTCTCTTATTCATCCTCATTTGAAGCATTTCAAAGAATGTTGCAAGAGAATCTTCTTGGGAATTTGATCCACCAAGATTTATCATAAGATTTCTCATTTAATGTGCTATTAGTTCAAAGTTTGACCATTCCAATTTTCCAATTACTAGTATCTCGTTCATGATGTAGAAAAGTAAGAAAATTATCGAAGTATCGTACTTGAATGTATTATTTTTGTTCTTTTTTTATTTCTTTCAAATTCTTCATTAATTGATGTTGAATTAGCTCACAAAGATCATAATCCACACGATTCTCAATCATGTCAAATGCAATGTGAGTAGTAGTAGTAGAGACTATATAGCCATATTTAGTTAAATATATTTTATTTCCAACAAGCACTACAACATATCAGATAACTATATTTCCAAATATGCTTAAGATGAGTTCTTTTCCTTTGAGAGTTACACCAGTATTTCAATTTTTTCTTGGTAATTGATAGAATTCTTCCTTGGAACTAGTCTAGAGGACCACAAACCAGTCACATCCCTTATTTCTTCCATGGTTATTGAGTGTGCATTGCTAATCAAAATAGATTCATCATGAATCTTGCTCAATAAAATTATAGTGTACTTCTCAAATTCAAGTAGTGGAAATTTCCACCATACATCCAATTTATTTTCAACTAGGGTTTTGTAGTCATGTTTAATGATATTATAGCTCTCTTCAAATTCATTTTTTCGCAAAATACTCAATCCAATAGAGGACATTTCTTCTATTTTACCATATATGAATGCATAGATATCCTTAGTAGGTGAAATTGTAAGGGGAGTGCTAGAAAATGCAACCACCGAGTCTTTTGATAGATATTTCCAAGAGTGCCTCTTTAAATTAATTGTGTAAGAAGAATACCTCTTGAATTTGCTCCAGTGAAGATTAGGGTTTTGATGTTTTGTTTCCGGACGATGCCTCAATCCACTTCCTCTTCTTCAATTTGAATTTCCTTTGAATCAAATGAATTTTTCTTCTCAAATATATTTTTAACTCCATGATTTGATCCATGTCAATAAATTTTTCAGCAATAAATGCTTCAGAAAAAGCTATCAAACTTCTAAACCTTATATCCACCATTAATCTATAGATGCTTCACAAACTTCCACATTGCAATATTTCCTCCTCAACTTCCTTCTATAGCTTCATAAATTCATTTTCGAATACATATCTTCATGTCACAACTTGACACCTTATAGTTCAAGGGGCTATTAGAAGTTTTTGTTATTGCTCCCCATAAGCCTTGGCATGAGCTTACTTTTTAGAAGAAATATCTATACTGGAGGTATGAACAAATGCATTTAAGGTTCCTGATTCATCTATGTTCTTAGACTCATCTTTCTTTCTCCATATGTTTTCCATTTCTTTCTTAACCTTAGTAGGATCATATTTCTTCACAGACTCATTCCTCTTTACTAGATTAGACTGTCTTCTATTTTTTCTTTTGCAAACATTTGAAATATGTTTGGTTTTGTTCTAAAAGTATCACACAACATTTTTTGACCAAACTAACTTCTATTCATCCTTTACCTACACTAGTTAGCCTTATGTCAAAATATATTGCATGTATAGTATTATCCATTGAAAGATTGAAACATTCTCAATGTATTATATCTATTCATCATCTAACTTCTGTACTTAGTACTTTTATGTCAAAAATTATTGCATTCAAAACATTGTTAGGAGAAGAATCAAGCATTTTGATTCATTATGTACTCCTACATTTTGTTACTTTATTTATATATTTATTGCTTGAAAAATAAATACCATTTAAATATGGGTACCTTTGAGCATTTGGTTGTCTGGTAGAAGGTTGTCTAGTATTGCTTCTTTGATTTTTGAATTGTCTCATTGCCTTTTGTTCCCTTTTGATTGTCAACCTTGGTAGGTATTTTATTTTCCTTTGAACTTTGTCCTTCTTCAATTCTCAAACCACCTTTTTCCTTAGAGGGTTTCTATATTGCAAGTAGCTCATTGAGCATTGCAGTACTTATTTTGAATTTCTCCTCATGTATTATTTCAGTTTCTAGATCAGATTTGAGATTCATAACTTCTTGTTCAATTTTAGAGCATTCTTTAGTGTTGTTTTGTACCACTACATTTAGACATTCCTCAATCCTCTTCTTTTCTTCCATTTTTACATTTAGTCTGTTGATCTATTCATTTGCTTGCTTCAACTGTATATTGACTTCCCTATGTATTTCTCTGAACTTCTTGATTTGTTCTCACAATTTTTTGATGCATTCATTTGCTTCTCCTAGGATTTCCTTCAAGCTTTTTTCTCAGTTTCAACTTTGTCAAGATCTTCAAGAGCAGCCTTAAGTTCCTCTTTGTTAAAAGTGTAGTCATCTTCTACATATTTAATTGTAGAAATTTCTTCCAAAGGAACATGACAATTCTCTTCTGCCATGTGTTCAAAATTTCAAGATCTTCCACAAGCTATTAGTGTTTTCTGAAGGAACCAAGCTCTGATACCAATTATTAAACATTCATAATACTGCTTGAAGGGTGGATTGAATCAATATTCTATACCTTTTTGAATACAACACATTCAATCACCAAACCATATTAATTGAAATAAGAAATGAAAGCCTGAATCATCCAAATAGCCACAAAACACATGAACACTAATATATTTACGTGAAAAACCTAAAATGGGAAAAACTATGGTGAGGATTATCTCACAATATAGTATATTACAAGGGCTCATTTCCCGGACACACTATCCTTTTAAGGTTCACAACCAAAGTTAAGCACAATGCAAAAATGGTGGCTCACTACCAGAGTATAAACTAATACAAAGTGCACCTACCTTGTACTATATTCTAGTTCCCTTGAAGCTCTGAATATGATGTATTGCTCTGCTCAGCACTGCTCAGCAGTCTCTCAATAGCTCTACTCTGTTTGAACTAAAATTTTACCACTAAATTTGCATGCTCGCATCATACAACACCACTTACACTTGATATGCCATTTATGCTCACATGTGCAACCATTTTCAGCTCCAAATATCTCATATATATACCCAAATACTTCCATACACATCAATTAGGTAGGCCTAATTAGATGTAAACAAAGCAATCTAAAATAGCTTTTGTTAGCACCACACAAGTTTCAAAATCATCTTCACATCCAAGAAAAATTTGTAATACTTAATTTAAGTTGGCATGGACCCAAAATAGATCCAACTAACATCCACAATGTATATTTAATCTTCTCATCACATATTATATATTAGGTTGGCCAGGAATAAAACCTAATCACAAAAAACATCCAATCATACACACACTTCCCAAAATATGCACCTTCAATATTCGATATTTCTTCAATTTTTTATTTCATCCACATCAATGAGACTACCATTAGAACTACAACATCAAAACACTCTTCATAAGAAAATGCACAATCTACCATGCTATTATACTCAACAAGGAGATGAAAGTGATATACAAAATTGAACTTTGTCATTAATATCTTCTAGTACTCTTCACAAAACTTATTGAGATATTGAATATAGCTATATGATCCAATCATAGTGACATGGTTAAAAGAAAAGAGTTGTATCTCTTCTTATGGTGAAGCATGGACCTAAAAAATTGTGCACTAAACCATAACACCATCAACATAGAACACTTAGTCAAGTTTGTGATAGATTAGTTTTCTAGTATAGATCATAGTATTATACAAATGACACCAAAAATGGGTCCCCACAATGTTGACATCAATGGTAACACTAGGCTAGATCAATCAACCGATGTATATTCACTTCATGCTCATGTTTCTAAGGTGCATCAATAATTACAGACTTTCAAACTTCCAACACTGTAAACACCAAGTCATCCATTACCCATGCAAAACACCATAACACTATTAAGTACATACTTCCCACTTGATCAAGACGACATGTGGACCACAAAAATATGTTTTATATAAACTAGACCAATTCACTAACCACTTGATTTCCAACAAAGATTTCTTCCAAACTTGCATCAAATAAATACTTCAAACCATAACATCTAGTTAAAATCTTATATGCAAACTAACACATGAAAAACACACTATACTACACCAAATCATCAACAATATTGAATTTTGAAAGATAAAATAAACATAAGAAATTTCCTAGATCCACAGAATCTGAAATCAATTAGAGAAATGTGGAGAAAATATGTTTCTCCTAGACAACAACAAACAACACTAAAAACCTAGTTCACACACTAATGAACATATCTCACTCTACACAATGATCTAGAAGAAAATCCTCTAGATATAGAAACTACTAACAACCTTGAAAAACCTATCAAATTTTCACAAACATAACATTAACATATTAAATGTTTAAACAATATTGTTTTCTCTATTTATCAACGTTTCTCAAAAGCACTTGGAAACTGAGAACCAGAGACACCATCTCAACACGTTACATCATTCCAACACATCTATAGAAACTACAACATAAGGATAGCTCCATGTACTCACAACACTTGCTCAATACCTCAACTATGTATACACAAACTACAACATGTTTCCCTATTTTTCACAATTGTCTAAATATCCTTGAGATCTTCATCATGCAACAACCTTCCTCAACACTTAGTTGAAATCAATGACAACACCAGTGTGTTGAAATCGATAACAACACCATCATACTTGCAAAAGAATGTTGACATAAGTGATGCTAAAATGAAAAACATGGAAAATATGATTGGATTCATTGAAGTTCATCCTCGTAAGGGCCTATATAAAATGCCCCTTGACATTACTTTCTCACAACATGACGTAATTATGAATGAACTTAATGGCCCTCTTTACATAAATGGAAGAATCAATGATAAGCATACTAATGGGATACTTATGAAAAATTGAAATCATGGATTAAAACACATAATGGTTTTACTTTCCCTACGATATAGGTTCGATAAATCTTCCTTTAAAATTTGCAATGAAAACATTAAGTGTCTCATTTTGCATCATCCCATCATTGGAAAAATTTCATGTGAAGTTAGGCTACCCATGGCTTCTCTCCATTAATTTTTTTCATTGGTAGTGAATAAATGATTAAAGTTTCCATTTGGAAATAAGATCTTTACTATGCATCATCGTGACTTTAATCAAATATTATCAAAAGTTTAAGGAAAAACACAAAAAATAATTATCCCTTACTAGTATGCCTCAACTAGCAATTGAGCCTCCTATCCTTGAAGAAACCATGATTGAACCAAAAGCCCTTCCAAGTAACCAAGAGCAACCTATGAAAAATCCTCCAGCTATTTCCTATTGTGGACATGAAAAAGAAACCCTTCTACTTTTTCTCATGTTTAGGCTCTCCTAGTGGATTTTGGCTTGATTTTGCCTAGATTTAATGTTGTAATGTGACCAACACTTTCACATTAGGTCTTGGACCCTTGAGAATCATTAAAACTCTAGGATATCTTGTAAAAGTGTTGTGGAGTGTTGTAACCAACTTTCACACTTTTCTAGGACCCTTTCATTATAATTCACTTAAATAACCCATTTTTATCACTTACCAAGTCTTATTTCAAAGTGTTGTAAAGAGTTGTAACAAACTCATGCGTTTCTAGACTTGTCGTCACTAATTCAACCCTTTATTATGTTTAAATGACCCCTTAATACACTTTATGGCCATACTTAAGTAATTTTTTTAGAATATTCATGTTAAACAACATTAAATACACTTTAATTCCTGATACCCAGTAAAATTGCACTGGTGGAACTAAATCACCACCTGAGGTGACTTAGTCCCACTAGGTACAAAAATAAAAATAATTTCAAAATTTTGGCAAGATTTTATTCTCTTACCCTTGAGGTTAGCCTGTAATGTGTTATTTTCAAGAAATTTAGTTAAATCAATTATAAATAAAGGGTTTTCCTCTCATTTTCAATCCCCCCATTCATTCACTTAATAATCAAAGCAATTATTAATCAATTCTCAATTCTTCCAAGCATAATCGAGCATGTTGTTTATTCATCATTCTCTCTTTATTTTATTTCATTATCTAGGGTTTGATTACCAAATTAGGTTTTGACCAAGGAAAATCCTTATACTCTAACCACTAACCCCTTTCCCCCTCTTTGCATGTGTGTTTGCAAGTCTTGTATGGAGATTTACCAAAGAGGAAAGTGTTAAAAAGGTGTTTTCAATCCATCAAAGTCATCAAAGTTAACAAATCCCTAATTAAAGCTTGGAGATCTATGTCAGCCCATTTTCTATAGAATCTGGACCAGACACCTATCAGAAAAGGAAGTACAAACTGAAAGCTACAAAATTCTACCCTGAATTTCCCAAAATTCCTAGGTGGACTATGTCGCCATTTGTGGAAAATTAGTACCACTGCCAGGCCTGAAAAGTGGTTTCTGCATTTTTGGATATCTATTTGGTAGATTCCTATTTTGGCAGATTTTCTTTGAAACTAGACTAAGTCGCCCAAATTAGCACAAGTGTCACAATCAACATTTCTAGTCAAATTTTTAGGATTCCAGAGCCTCTCTACATCAAACTTCAGATTCCAGGTGCATCTCTCTAGTCTTGTTTAATTCTATTAGCATTTAATTGCATTTTTAGGTGTTTTTTGCATACATCACTATGTTTTGAAACACTTTGCATATCTTAGGTTTAGCATTAATAAATGGGTATGTGCAAGATCATCATGGAAAAAATAGGCACTTAAGTGGCAAAAAAAACAAAAAATTTAGAGTTAGGAAACTTGACATAAAAATTTGAATAAGTTATCTATATTATTTCAAAAATATGTAAGAATAGAGTCTGTAGCAAATTGAATGTAGTTTCTAAAATACTAGTTTTATTTTTTTAAAAAAATTATTTGGTGAAAATTTGAAATTTCAATGCAGTAGTACTTAAATTTCAGGGAAAAAATAAGAAGTAGGTGTTTGTCTGACCACCCTAAGCACAATGAAATGATAATATTTTTTTATGAAATTTTAGATATAAGTAAAGGACTCATGTCCTAATGTGATGCATATTTTTTTTAATTTTTTTACAAGTAAACAATTAATTATGAATTTTTTATTGCAACTTTTAAAAATATAAAAAACTTGTATGTATGACCACCTTAACTTGGTCAAAAATTCATGAAATTCAATTTTTCTTTTTTAATCCTATAGTATGCGAAGCATAGAATGTGACATGTTTTAGATTCAAAAAATGTGATATCGTTTGAAAGCTATAGATGTTTTTTAATCAGTCTATCAATCAAGACTTTGGTCATAATTTGAATAGAAAATGAATAATAATTACTTATTAAATTCAAAGTAAAGCATAATTTATATTGGTGGAAATTTGAGAATCTCCTTCAAAAACCCTTTTCGTTTCATCAATTTTGGGTGAAAAAAAAAGTCGTCAGCCACATACCCATCATATTGCCACTTTTTGGCCCATCATGATCCTGCACATACCTAAATCATTTATTTTATCAGTTTATTGCATTTATACATTAGATCTAGCTATATTGCATCTATATTTGCATTGATTTTGAGTGTTTACATTGCATTTTGGCCCATCTTTAGATCCTTTTAGGTGAAACCCTAGAGGTGCAAGAAAGCCCTTGGGTGCCAAAATCTTTGTTTACATTTTGGTGAACCCAACTTTTGAAAATTTTCTTTCTAATTTCTAGTACATTTCCATACTAGGTTTAACTTGCATTCGGTGTTCCATTGTTTAATTTGTATCCTAGGGTTTTAAAAATTTCATTCGTGAAAAGCTCACATAGGTTGCATTTTTGTATTATATTTCATTGGAAAATAACAAAATTTTGCATTCTCATACTGTAGCTACATCTGTTCATCTAAAAATATCAAATTTCATTTAAAATTTCCAAAAAAAATCAAAAAAACATCACTGGGACTAATTAGCCACACTGGGCGACTTAGTCTTGCACATTTTGTACTGTAATTTTTGGAATTTTCTACTTTTATACTTTTTGATATTACATTTATGTTACAATTTATAGAATTATAGTTAGTAGCATTTTATTACTCTTAGTTTCATTGCATTTCAATTCAAAAACATTTAGAAACATTTTGAATAAGTGTTTGGTGTCCTAATGCTAATACCTTAGTGAGAAGAAGCTCAAGACTCATGTTATCCCATGATAATACAACAGCTGTGGATCTTGGATTTTCTAACTCTTCCAATCCTAGTATTGCAACTAGTACACTAGGCATGGACCCTACCCTTAGAAATTCTTTTCTTTTCAATAACATTCAAGTTGACACACAAAACAATCACATTCTGCAAGAAAAAATAATTAACATTCATGAGGACTTACCACATCTGCAACAAAACATGTGTCTTGACAACATTTCAACTATTGAAATTCCTACTATACACAACATCCATCGTCTGCTTGAATGTAATGAAGGCTTTAGACATTATGAAAAAATTGTTAAGATATACTATAAATATATTCCTTCCACCTCTAGTACATCTCAATTAGCAAACCATGTGATTAGTCGTGGAGGACCTACCACTCTTCCTGCTACTGTAGCATCCATACCCACCCACACCACTCCCCAAGTTGCAAAAATCATGCAATATTTTAGTAATGTGATACCTTCCTCGACTATTCTTGCTAGCATTCCTAATTCTTATGTGGCATCACATGTTCTCTCCTCTTCTGCCATACCATCTATTAGCATTCCATTCACTTTCTCTACCACTACATACACTCCATCACCACTTTACCTTATACCACTCACACTGACCCTCTCATCACACAACTTTTCCAATCCGTATCCTCCATGAGAAAACAAATATCCTTCATCAACCAAAACAAAAATTGACCACCCACCTATTATGTTCGTAGAAACCCACTATCTCTAGAAATATTAGGAACATCGATGCCACAAGGAATAGAGATGCCTAGATTTGAGAAGTATGGAGAGAAGGGAAATCCTACTAATCATGTTAATTCTTATGCAACCTTATGGAATGACTTTTTCCTTGACGATAAATTGTTGGCCAAACTATTTCCTAGGACTTTAAAAGACACTGCCTTAGAGTGGTTTTCATCCTTACCAAATAATTCAATTTGTTCATTCAATGAACTAGTTGATTCCTTCATAAGTCATTTTCAATTCCACATGACTCTTGAAAAGACACTGGCTAATTTAATGAGATGCAAACAAAATTTGGATAAAAAGGTAACCGATTTTATCTCATGCTACCAGTCACTTTATGCCCAACTCGATGTCAAGGTTCCTGATCCGCATCTCCAAAAGATGCTCATTGAAAATTCACAAAGTCAAATTCAAGATAAGTTGACCATGATGAAATTTCTCTCTTTCATGCATCTATGTACAACCCTTTGTTACTATCACAATTTGGTTAGTAGTCATGATGTGGGTATGTGCAGGATCATGATGGGCCAAAAAGTGGCAATATGATGGGTATTTGTAGGGTATGTGGTTGATGAATTTTTTTTAACCCAAAATTGATGAAATGAAAAGGGTTTTTAAAGGAGATTCTCAGCTTTCCACCAATATAAATTATTCTTTACTTTGAATTTTATAAATAATTATTATTCATTTTCTATTTGAATTACGACTAAAGTGCTTATTGATAGGGTGATTGAAAAACATCTATAGTTTTCAAACAATATCACATTTTTTGAATCCAAAACATGCATCACATTCTATGATTTGCATACTAAAGGATTAAAAAAAAAAATTTGAATTTCATGAAGTTTTGGCCAAGTTAAGGTGGTCAGACATACAAGTTTTTATATTTTTTAAAAGTTGTAATAAAAAAATCAAATTAATTATTTAATTACAAAAAAATTACAAATTTTTTGCATCACATCCAAACATGAGTCCTCTACTTATTTATAAAATATTATAAAAATATTATCATTTTATTGTGGTTAGGGTGGTCAAACAAACACCTACTTATTTTTTCCCTGAAATTTAAGTACTACTGCATTGAGATTTCAAATTTTCACCAAATAATTTTAAAAAACCTAGTAGTTTAGAAACTACATTCAATTTGCTACAGATTCTATTATTACATAATTTTGAAATAATATAGATAACTTATTCAAATTTTTACGTTAAGTTTCCTAACTCTATTTTTTCTAAATTTTTTGGCACTTAAGGGCCTATTTTTTCCATGATGATCTTGAACATACCAAGTCCACTTCTAGCCGAGTTGAGAAATCTAAACATGTCAATCCAAACAATTCACAACCCTTTAGGAAAACAAACAAATTATTCTTACAATTCAATCCCCCTCAACAACCAAGTAGCAGCTATTAAAGCCACAATACCTTATAGTTATGGAGATCCAAAAAGATAGTTTACACCATTACCATGCACTCTTCATAACACCATGTCCCCAATTTTGCAGCAACAAATGATTACTTTAGCTACTATTAAACCACTAGATCCTAATAAGCCTTTACCACCAACCTTTCAACCCAACGCTTATTGCCATTATCATAGAAAAAATGGACATGACATAGAACAATGTAAGTGTGATAAACACCTAGTGCAAGACCTCATTAATTTTGACTGTCTATTCGTTTCAAATGTTAATGTCAAAGGAAATAAGTTTTTTACCCCACCAAATCAAAATTTACAATTTTTTACCAATCTGATGCCCAAACATAATGTTTCATTTGTCAAAGCTAGTGAAATTCAAAAAAATCATATGATGAATGTTCATACAGGTATTGAACATCTTGATCCTATTCCACATACCACTAGTATTAATCCTATGAATGATATGGTAGGTGTGATAGACATTATCCCTCATAAGGGCCAACCTAAGAAATCTCTTGATATTACTTTCTCTTCTAAGGATTTCCTTTTGAATCTTCCTAATGGTCCTCTTTACATAGTCATTTGTATTTATGATAAGCCCACTAATGGGATACTCATAGATCTCGCCTGTGGAGATAATGTGATAAGTGAGGAATTTTTGGTATTACATGATCTTTATCAATATGATTATGAAAAGCCAAGAGCATGGATCAAAACACATAATATTTTTTCTTGCCCTACAATAGGATCAATCATCCTTCCATTACAGATAGGACCTAAAATATTGGATGTAACATTCTCAATCATTCCATAGTCATATTAGTTTCATCTACAGCTAGGCCATCCATGGTTTCACTCAATGAAAGCTATCCCTTCAGTCATACATGTAATGCCCCGCCACGCAACCTTAGAGGAAGTTGCAATTCACTACTTAAACGTACCAATTTTTTTTTGTTTAAGTACAAATAACATGTAGGATGAATACATATTGCCAACAACCTCTAAGGCCACGAGACAAAGATTACATTAATACCCAAACAACAATTAACATCAAAAGAAACCAAAACATTAATCACTTACAGAATTAAGATTACATACATCCCAAACAAGATAAATTACAACAAGGATAATAAATACCTCAATATTCCAATTAACAACATTTAAACAATAAGATTACAACACTCATTCCCCGAATGAGGTAATTCCAATAATCATGATTACAATTTACAAATTCCACCTCGATAACAAATGAGGGGTAAAGAATAAGATTAACTGAAAAGAATGAAGCTAGAAAAGCAACAGCATCCAACGAGCTCTCCAACAGGAAATCACGACCACGCAAGCAAGAAGAAGAACCAACAGAAAAGAATGCATGCCACCCGACCACGTGGAACCCAAAGGCTCCACTCCCTCCATGCTAGGAGAAAGTAACAAGGATTTCAAGTCAAGACCAACTACCTCTAGACAAAAGCTAAACATAACTGAACCGACTCAAAAACCAACATCCCTTAACATAATGGTTACAATGCTTCCAGAGTACAAAATCAAGTACCATCACTGTACAAAATAAACCAATGGTACAACACCATACCGACTGCTGTCATAGGAGGAGTGTCATCGCAAAGGCTGCATTGGTTATCCAATGGTGTTCTTCCTAGGTTCCAGCCCCCCTCTAGGGATATCCTGGTAACCTCTCACGAACCTGGCGCCATATGCACACCAGAGCTGAATCGATTATCTTTCGAGAAGACAAGATAACGATCTTGCCATTCTAGGCCTTCCCGACTCATCTCAAGTCTCGTACAAGCCCTTGAGCCAATGAGCGAGGCTAAATTATCTTATTAATGTTCAAAGCTACTCTCTCCCTAGTAAGTTATTTTAATTTTCACTTAATTAACTAACTCTCAAACGAGTTATCCTGGAACCACTTTGGGCCCGTCGCTCGTTTGAAAGCCACTCCCCTATTGACAACACATAACTCAACCACATGCCAAGGGTAGACAATGCACTAACATTTATCACAGATAATCAATACACCTCAACAGGTAACACATCACTACGGATGTCCAAAACTGAAACCAAAATGTGCACTACCCAAGGCTAACACAAGGTTGACTAACATAATGACAACCCACATAAAGAACTGATAACAAGACTCAACCTTAAACCATAAGGTCACACAACCCGTTCATAGTAACCAGGTTTCTTTTGAAGCATATCTCATGCACTACCCAAGAGAGACAATAACAAAACACAAGAGACATAACATCACTTCAAGATAACACAACTGGAAGGCTTACATAAACAAATAACTCCAAAAGAATAAACAACTCGATCAAGGGTTCCCTAACCTCTTGAAACCAAACTTAGTACAACCAAAGTACACTCACAATTATACAATCATATGATCTTGCCCATACATCGAGAATGAGTGAAAACACCACTAGAAAACATTTTAAGCAGCTAAATAAGCTAATATTAGGATTTCTTAAATCCAAGTCACGTGAGGACACATTGCATGTAATCAATTTAAATGATTACCATTCTTTGCAAATTCTCAAAAGTAAATCAAATCACATTTTTACACTAAAATAACAAATCAGAAATTTGAACAAGCGAATAGATCTGAAATGATCTCATTCAAAGAATTCATATGCATTTTCTATCATTCCCTATTATAATATGAAATATTATTCTCAAAATCCACTTTTAAACAAAGTCTAATTTTCACAAATATCCAGGTTCCACCATTGATGAAGTATGAAAAAGCTTAAAATTTAAAATTCAAAAATATAATAATGTAAGAATACCCTTTTAATTCAAAAGTGCCCAACAACACACTTTTAACATAAAAACACCAATTAATTTTAAACCAATTTTCACAAATATCCAGGTTCCACCATTGATGAGGTATGAAAAAGCTTAAAATTTAAAATTCAAAAATATAATAATGTAAGAATACCCTTTTAATTCAAAAGTTCCCAACAACACACTTTTAACATAAAAACACCAATTAATTTTAAACCAATTTTCACAAATATCCAGGTTCCACCATTGATGAAGTATGAAAAAGCTTAAAATTTAAAATTCAAAAATAAAATAATGTAAGAATACCCTTTTGATTCAAAAGTGCCCAACAACACACTTTTAACATAAAAACACCAATTAATTTTAAACCAATTTTCACAAATATCCAGGTTCCACCATTGATGAAGTATGAAAAAGCTTAAAATTTAAAATTCAAAAATAAAATAATGTAAGAATACCCTTTTGATTCAAAAGTGCCCAACAACACACTTTTAACATAAAAACACCAATTAGAGCCTTTAATTAAAAATTGGGCATGGTAACCTTGTATTTGGAAAATTTCTCAAAAAAAATTCTCAATTAAATTCTACACTATCAACTTGATTCAAATAAAATACATGAAAGGATTCTAACATACTACCAATACAATTAGAATCATTCAAACCATTTAAGATCAAG
The DNA here is from genome assembly GCA_007258455.2 of Sequoia sempervirens. Classification (NCBI taxonomy): domain Eukaryota; kingdom Viridiplantae; phylum Streptophyta; class Pinopsida; order Cupressales; family Cupressaceae; genus Sequoia; species Sequoia sempervirens. Next base: position 813,230,379 of record VDFB02281492.1, read on the forward strand.
TAAATATGAAGAAATGATAAAATACCTCCATTCACAAGCAAGAAATTCAAATGAGAGGATGTTTGCACACAAGCAACAAGAGCACGTGAGATCTCAGCCATCACTTCCTTTCCCCATTCCTATCCAAATGCAGTTGATCCCATGCAATTTCATGCCCAATTGCTCCCACAATGAACAAATCAATTTTCCTTCAAAAAGAGGGTTTTTCTTTCCTTTCACATTTTCTCTCCAAAAATTATGTTTTCCAATTTTAGTCAACTCCCCTAAAAATATCTTTTCCACCCAAAGTTATAGCATTTTTAAGATATTTTGAATTTTAAATAACTCAAAACAAAATTCCCATTTCTAAATAGAATTCAACATATTTTAAAACCTTCTTTTCACACAAACTAATTTAAATCTTTTAACACTTTTAATTCAAAATAACTTAATCAATTCCACAATTAATTTTAATTAATCAATAAAATAAATCTAATTCAGTATTAGATTATTTTATTAGCTAAATTAAATTAATTAATAAAGTAACATTCCTAGCATTATAATCAAAAGCATTTAATCAATAATTAAGCAACCTAAGCCATTTAAATTGAATTTAATTAAAGACCAAGGTGATCAGGGCAATATGAAACAACCAAACCCGACTACAACCCGACGACACAAGGTGACTAGGGTAACGACTTGACACAGAAAACCTAGCTACTATCTCCCAATTAATTTTCGTTGGTCAATGGACACGCTTAAAGCTGAAAACCAAGTGGACTCGATGTCATGTACCTGCCAACCTGCAACAAAGAGCATGTCGAACATGCATATATACATAATATGATCAATCAAACCGTGAAGAGGAAATCTCATAATCGTAGGGCACTCGCAAGCGAGTGATACAATCATGTCCCCTTCACCAATACAATATCACTAATTGACGCATCTAACATCAATAACATGATCAACAACATAAAACATCGTTAAATTAGTTATTTGCTAAATTAATCCAAAACATGCCATAAAGGTAACATTAGAGTAAAATAATCATCACATCAAAATATATCATTCACATTGTATAACAATTGCAATCAAAAGCAACCTAGTTCCAAAGTCAAAACATAATCAAACACAACCATTACAAGGAAAACACTGCTGATCAAAGAGCCAAAATGGAGGGGTGTTACAATACACAAATGTTTAAATTTTTTGCTTTACAATGACATATTCACTATTCACCATAGTGGCTTTAACCCTTTGTCTTCTAAAGGAAAGTTCTCCTTAGAAGCCTTTTGGCCCAAGCCTATGGAACCCATAACACTTACAAAAATTTCTTTTTCGTTACTTACCAAAAGTTTAAAACAAAGAAAATTGTTGAATTGTCCCACCGCAACACATCTCCATCCACTTTTTGCACTCCCATCCTAGATGAGACAATGCTTCAACCTAAACCTGAACTAGATGAACCAATAATAAACACTTCACCTTCATCATCTAAATGACCAAGAGATAATAATAACAACCCTATCATGCCTCCTCGTATAAAGCAAGTTTATAAAGCAAAGGAGAAAGTGGATGAACAACCTTCCATGGTTTCTTTTATTCCTTCCCTCAGGGAAGACAAGCAGCTAATGGTTGATCAACCCACTCCTTCAAACACACAACTTGATAGTAAAACCAAACAAAATAGAGGAGCTAGGGAGCATAGGTGTAGGCATCGTGCCCTTTCTCACAAGTTACAAAATCAAGAAAATCAAGAAAATCAAAATCCACACTCTGATAGAAGCAATTCATGATGACCCTTCTCCCCAATCACAACAAAATGATCTAATACAACAACCAAAAATCATGATACACCATTCATTGGACATTACCATCCATCCTCGTATCATGATTAATCTGGATGACGATGATGAGATAACTAAAATAGATGAAGAGGTGCATAATGATCTGAATATATTATTTTCCTCTTCCATGAGCTTAAATGACAAATCTCCTACAACAAGTGTAGAAACTAGTACTTCCCCTAGTTTAGTACTTGCACTTGTCCCTTTGGCTAGTTTCCCACCCTCAGTACATCATGAACATGACTGGGAGGTGGATGACTTATTTGACCATTGATTTGCATTTTCCTTACTAGTCTTTTGGACTTTCTTTTATGTGTATGTGTGTATCATGTTCCCCCATAACATGAAATTTGATGTTCTTCTATCTTTATGACATTACTCTATTTGTACCTTCATTCTTCTATATGTCATACGTCACTTTTTCCTTTTTCCTTTGTTTTGTGTTTTTCCTTTTGGGGATGATGCAAAGCATTGACATTGCCATGTCTCTTTCATGTTGACCCAAAAGGCCCCTCTTCTCTTTTTCTTTTCCTTTTTCCTTTTTCTTTTCTTTTGTTTTCCTTTTGGGGATGACGTAAATTATTTAGATGCCCTATGTCTCTTCCAAGTTGACCCAAAAGGCCCCTTTTCTTTTTTGCTTGTATTTTTCTTTTTGTCTTGTGTTTTCCTTTTGGGATGACGCAAGGTATTGAGATCAAAATGTCTCTTTCATGTTGACCCACAAGGACCCCTTTTCCTTTTCTTTTGCTTTTGTTTTCCTTTAGGAATGACACAAAGCATTGAGATTGCAATGTCTCTTCCATGTTGACCCAAAAGGTCTTTTCATTTTCTTTTTTTCTTTTGTTTTGTGTTTTCCTTTTGGGGATGACACAAAGCACTGAGACTACAATGTCTCTTTCATGTTGACCCAAAAGGCCCCTCTTTTCTTTTTCTTTTTTCTTTTGCTTGTGTTTTCCTTTTGGGGATGACACAAGGCATTGAGACCGAAATTCCTCTTTCATGTTGACCCAAGAGCTTTTTGATTTTTGTTTGCCATGTTTTTGCTCTCTTTGTATCATTCTTCCAATTCTATGTATTTGGGGAATGATGACAGTTCCAAGCTCCTTATAAAACATTGCAACAAAGAACATACTGACCCCAAATCAATAGATCCCATATGTGTTTGGTGTTTTCAGTTTTGGGGGCAACCCCTTCCACTCTTTTTTTTCCTTTCTCTCACATGATGCAGCCTTACTAGGAAACATATGACTTGACATAGGGGCTTTCCAAGTTGGCTCTCATGTCTTCTTTCTTCTTGTTTGCATTTTTTTATTTTCTACTTTAAAATGATTGCTCATAGTATGGTGTGTAGCAATTCCTTTAAAGTGAGGGCATATATTGGCATTATTCATTTGTATTTTTTCTTTTTCCTTGGTTCTTAGTGCAACCTTGTTACTTTATATGATGTGTCTTGTCTCTTTGTGGATGAAATTCGGTGTAGTGTCCTTCTTAAGCATGATCTATCTTAGCATGTTACATTCATCTTAGTGGATTGATGTGACACACTGCATCCCCTAAGTTGCAAATTTTCTATTCTTTGATCAGTCCCCTCTTAGAGACATTAGAAACAATGTTCTCTAAGTTATAGACCTCACATGAACTAAGAAAGACTCCTTCAAACATCATTTTCATGTTGCATTTTGAATTTATATGGCCACCTTGCATAACACAACTTGCATGACTATAGTGCCATCACATTTGTTCATGAATTCTAAGCATACGAAGCTTTGCTTTTCTCATGAAGCATGAAATTAAATTTTTGTTTGTGGTGCCTTATTAAAGTTATCAAGAGGTATAAATTTGGTATGGTTAAGGAAGAAGCCCAATCTAAGGCATGAATTTTCCCCATAGCCACTTGCATGTGTGTGAGTGCATACTAGCCATGAGTGTATGTTTCTCACCTTTTGGGCCTTCTCACCCAATAGACAACCATGAGTTATGTCACCCCAGATTGCGTATTCATTTTTTTTTTAGAAAAATCAACATAGATCTGATCCAGAATGGGATGGAAAAATGATCGAAGCTTTATCTGACTCTCTCTTTTCCTTCCCTTTTCATTCCTTTTCATCATTTTCATGTGTGTTTCTATGCATTCATATTTGGTTTGTCATGGGATCTTGATCTTGGGGGCTTGATCATTGTTGTCTCATCTTTCCAGCATGAGTACATTTGGATCCCTCCTGATTGCATGTTCAACAACTTTAGTGTGAGTTTGAAGCAAGTTCATCCTCTCACTAAAGTGGGGGCTAACTGTGGACATGGAAAAAGTAACCCTTCACCTTTTTCTCATGTCTAGGCCCTCATAGTAGATTTTGGCTTGATTTTTCCTAGATTTAATGTTGTAATGTGGCCAACATATTTACATAAGGTCTTGGACCCTTGAGAATCAATAAAACTCTAGGATGTCTTGTAAAAGTGTTGTGGAGTGTTGTAACCCACTTTCATACTTTTCTAGGACCCTTTCATTATAATTCACTTAAATAACCCCTTTTTATCACTTACCAAGTCTATTTTTAAAGTGTTGTAAAGAGTTGTAACAAACTCTCATGCTTTTCTAGACTTGTCATCACTAATTCAACCCTTTCTTATGTTTAAATGACCCCTTAATACACTTTCCAACCATACTTAAGTATATTTTTGAGAATATTCACATTAAACAACATTAAATGCACTTTAATTCCCAACACCCAGTAAAATTCTCGTGGTGGAACTAACTCATCACCTGGGGCAACTTAGTCCCACTAGGCATAAAAATCAAAATAATTTCAATTTTTTGGCTAGATTTTATTCTCTTACCCTTGAGGTCGACATGTGATGTGTTATTTTTGAGAGATTTAGTAAAATGAAGTATAAATAAAAGGTTTTCCTCTCATTTTCAACTCCCCCATTCATTTACTTAATCATCCAATCAATTATCATGCAATTCTCAAGTCTTCCAAGAAAAATCAAACATCCATTGGAGCACTTCATTGCATATCTTCAAATTTCAACATCAAGGGTTTGGTGAGTTTGTGAAATTGCATGTTGTTTATTCCTCATTCTCTCTTTATTTTATTTCATTATCTAGGGTTTGATTAACAAATTGGGGCTTGGCCAAGGCAACCCCTATACTCTAACCCTTAACCCTTTTCCCCCTTTTTGCATGTGTGTTCGCATGTCTTGTATGCAAATTTATCAAAGAGGAAAGTGTTAAAAAGGTTTTTTAAATCCATAAAATTCATCAAAGTTAACAAAACCCTAATTGAATCTTGAAGATCTATTTCAACTAGTTTTCTATAGAATATGGACCAAACACTTGTCAAAAAAGGAACTACAAACTGAAAGCTACAAAATCTTGCCCTGAATTTCCCAAAATTCCTAGGTAGACTAAGTTGCCATATGTGGGGAATTAGTCCCACTACCAGGCCTAAAAAAATGGTTTCTATATTTTTGGATACCCATTTAGCAGATTCCTCTTCTGACATGTTTTTTTTTGAAACTAGACTAAGTCACCCAGCTTGGCACAAGTGTCCCAGTTATTATTTCTAGTAAAATCTAAAGGATTCCAAAGCATCTCTACATTAGAATTTAGATTCCAGGTGCACCTCTCTACTCTTGTTTAATTATGTTATCATTTACTTGCATTTTTAGGTGTTTTTTGCATACATCACTGTGTTTTCAAATACTTTATATATCTTAGGTTTAGCATTAATAAATCATTTATTTTATAAATTTACTACATTTAGACATTACATCTAGCTATATTGCATCCATATTTTCATTTATTTTGAGTGTTTACATTGCATTTTGGCCCATCTTTCTCCTTTTAGGTGAAAAACTCTAGAAGTGGAGGAAATCCCTCGGATGCGTAAATATTTGTTTACACCTATAAGAGACCATGAGATAAAAAAAAATAAGTCACATTGTTCCTCGTAAAATTAAACATGTTTATAAAGCTAAAGAGAAAGTGGTTGAACAACTTCCCATGGTTCCTTTCATTACTCCCTTAAGGGAAGAAAAGAAACCTATGGTTGATACTCGCTCCTACATAATCGTAGCTTAAAAACCAAACAAAAAGAAACCAAAATGATAGAGAGCATAGGCATAGATATTATGCTATTGCTTGTTAATTACAACAAAAAGAAGAAAAAGAACAACATAGAAAATAAAAATCCATACTTACCTCAAGAAATGCACGATGATTCTCCACCTTCACCAAAACAAGAAAATATTATCTCGACCACAACAAGAATAATCACCTTCCATGGATATTATAATTAAACCTTATATATTGATTAACTTAGATGATAATAATGAAATTGATAAAATTGATGAGGAAGTGCATAAAGAGTTAAAAAAAAAAATTGTATTCTACGAGCGTAAATGATAACAACCGTGATGATCCTCCTATGAAGAGTGATTCACCATGTGTTGAACTTGGTGATTGTCCTAGTTTGGAACCTGACATTGTCCCCTATGCCTTTGAACCTAAATTTTAAATATATTTTTGGCATTATTTTAAGGTCCTCAAATCCATATTTCAATGTCAGTTTGTAATATTTGAATTTTGGGAAATTAAGGATACATACCTATAAATACAACTTGGTTATTTTTGAAGTTCCATAAATAGAGATTCAAGAAGATTTACAAGAATAATTTCAAGAGAAATTCAAGAGAACTTTGATGAGAGCATTCCCAAATAAATTTTTATGATCAAGAGCATTCAAGAGTAGAATTATCAGATATTTAATGTAGCATTAAATATATAATCATGTCAAATTCTTCTTAAATCATGCATGGCTTTGGAGCTAAAATTATGATGTAGGTTTCAAGATCAAGTTAAAGCATTCAAATAATCATTTCAAGTATCAATATCCACATCCATTGAATCCATTTCATTCAAGTTGTAGACCTTCCAAGATCTCCATTACCAAGGTTTCTATAAGGGTTTGTTGAGTGATAACATAACATTATTTATTCATGAAATACTGAAAAATGGGTTCACCAAAATTAATCAACAAGATGATGAACCACAATTTCTCTTAGTAATATTTCATTCAATTATGAGGGAAAAAATGCATAAATATCAATAAAAAAAAACCTAACTATTATAATAGCAAATAGGAAGGTTTTAAGATGCTGAAATGATGTGTACCTTGTTAAAGAAGTTTTATTTCAAGCCTCACTAAGGACTCATTTACCCAATGGAAAATGGGTCCCTTCTAAGGTTCTGGAAATGTGATTTAAGGGTTCTATTCTTAAATTTCTGCACTCCCAACTCTTAGGTGTTCAACTCTCAAAAGAAAAAAATCAATTTTGTAGCTTCTTTTTCATAATCTTTCAATATAAATGACAACTTTTGTAACTTTACAACTTTGAAATTTTTTGGAACTTTTGTTCTTTGCTTGATCTTCAACCTAAAACCTGTAATCATACATCAAGAGAAGAAAACTTGTTGATTGTAATGGAATATGGTTTTTCCTTGGTCAAACCCATTTATGTAATTAAACCATATGATGAAACAATGAAACATAAACATGAAACAATGATACCTTAGATGAAGTATTGGATGTCAAATCAGCAATCTAACATGAAGTTGCTATCAAGAATGTATATCTTTATCTTGAATTTCAATGTGAAACAATGCTTATAAAGGGATCCTCAATGCTATATCAACATGATAAATCAATAACATGCATGATGCACTAAATATTTGACATGATGATATGACCTTTGATTGCTGTAGTAAAGCCTTGATAATCTTCCCTTGAATGCCTTATTGAATGCTCTTGAATGTTGTATAATTCTCTTATGAAAGTACTCTTGATTTCTTATGAAGATCTAGGATGAAACAAAGTGAATTAACATTATATTTATACTAAACTTAAGATTTAATCCTGAAATCCAAAATAACACAAGCCAACATTAGATATAAGGTTTGAAATAATTGAAATTGTACCCAAACACACCCTAAAAGGGGTTTCCTAAGTTAAGGAGGACCCATTTCCCACCTTGGGTGAATGGGTCCTAGCACAGTTAACTAGGACCAATTTCAGGGATTATGAAATACTATGGAAATGTTGGTCCTAGGACATAGTGAGGATCCATTTTCCAGGTGGTGAATAGGTCCCAGGTAACTATCCTAGTACTCAGACCTTTCTAAATTAAGTGTTATTCAAAATTATTAATGAGTTTCAACATTTATCCTCTAAAAAATGCAACAAGTTATACTTGGATTTGAATTTAAGGGGCCAATTAAGCTCTAATGAATCTCAACTAATTAATAAAGCCCTAGATTAGTGTGAAAGTGTAAAGAAACAATTTATAACACCATAAATAAGGCACAATTAAGTCCATTTTATCATTAATTATTCATTTCCAAACTAAGCTTGAAAAAGGGATACTTTTTTCGATGCTACATTTTTCCCCCACTTTAGTGAGAGTTCGCCCCCATGAAAAATTCACACTAAAGTAGAAATTCAAGACACTTATGTATGTATGAAGAAAATAAAGGAAAGTAAAGGGTCAATTTTTTATTGTTCCAACACAATATGGAGTGCAAATATTTGTATAAAAAAAGGATCAAGCTTTGATAGTCTGTCCAACATAATGTGGACCAGGTCTAGGCTATTTTTTTGTAAGAAGGATCAAGCTTCAACAGCCTATCTAAGACTTTGTGAACTAGGTCTAGTTTTCTTTTTTGTAACATGTGTGCTCACTCTAGGGTAGTGGAACCTTAGGTTGGCCACTAGGTGAGTTATCCCAAAATAAAGGTGGAAAATGAGAGAATCATATTAGCCTCCCAAACCATATCAAATTTATCCTCTTGATAACTTCAATAAGCCACCACAATGCTAAGTGCTTATTAATTTCATGCCTTATAGGACTTTTTTCAAAGGGATCTCACTTCATGTAAACTATTCTTATTAGGTAAGAGCATGCCTAATGTATCCAAGAGAGGACAAGTGAATAATATTAGATTGCGACTTATGCGATGCCTCGTTTACATCATGCCACTAAGGGAAATTGTAATCTTAGAGATATCACACTCTTAGAGGATATCAAACCCAATGATATCACCAAGAAAAAGGATGCAACACAAGAAAAATAAAATCACACCATAAAATATGCAAAATTTTGAAAGATGTCACTGATGTATGCCCCCACATTAAAGCAGTTACTAACACCATTGTTGTGAGCAACTACTTTAAAGTATCTAATGTTTTCTCCTAAGATATGGGAGCTTTCCTCAAAAAACCCTATGCCAAGTCACATGTTCCCAAAATTAAGCTATCCCATGAAAAGGGAAGGAGGGGTTACCCAAAAAAATACAATAACTAAAGATAACTTAGTACGTCACATGCGGGCCAACTTAAGTCATATTGTCCACATCCCAAGCTTACTCTTATATATACATGGAAGGTGGTAAACTAGCAAAAAGAGATAATCAACAAGTCCTATACAAGGACAAGGCTACATAACCCCTTTCCCCCACTTAGTGCAAGACAAGGATGAGCCTAGATTATTAATGAGAAACATAATAGAATGAAAATCAATATCAATTAGAGGAATAGGTGCTTCAACAGAAGGAAGAGCACCACATTATTTAAGATGTTGAATCTTTTTATCCAAAACATTACATTTATAAGTAGAATGACCATGAACTCTATGATACGCACAAAATGAATTCTTGTAGTAAAATTTCTTTCATGTTCTTGGAGGGAGAGATGTCAAATGATCTTGGAGGAGTCTCGACAAGATAGCTTCTTGACAAATAGTAGGGGATATTCCTTTATTTATTGATAAAGATATCTCTTGCTTAGTACAAGGTGTCATACTTACAAAATAATCTTTAGATAGCGAGATTTTATTCTCTCCTTGAAAGGAAGGTGTAAAATTTAATGAACTACAATCATTAGTATTTTGCGTGATGACATTGATATTAAGTGAAGGTTTTTTTTTTATTTTGTTTCTTTTAAAGGACAATAACCAAGACCACTTGCTTCTATCAGTTCAAGATTCACTAATGTTAAAGTTGTCTTAGAAGAATATTTTGTAATAGTGTTGCTATTGAGTGAAGGCTTGTTTCTTTCTTTTGAGGGATAATAAACAAGACCATTAGTTGTTTCTTGTGTGTTAGGTTCTATAGGGACACATATTTTTTCTCTAGAACCACATCCTTTTCCACTATAACCAAGTCATTTCACAAGTTCATAACATCTTCCATAAATATTTTTCATTTCTTTAGGATTTGGTGTTTGTTAATAATCAACTTGATGAAATTTTATTGTATAATTTGCTTGATCTTCCAAAGTGGTTGAAGTGGATACTTTTGAGTTTTGTGTTGACATTATCACTTTTTCTTTTCCCTTGTTAGAATATTTTGTTATGATCTTTTATTCGCCCATGAAAGTAGGTATGAAATCTAAGGAACCCCAATCATCTTCCAATAACTTATTGACTTCATCAATGTGCTTCTTGTTTTCTTCTTCCTTCATGACTTCCACTTTTGTAGTTTGTTTCAATACTTTCAAAGGATCTTGCCCTTCTTTCTCAACAATCAAATAATTTTTAGGTTCAAGATCAACCTTAATTGTGTAAACTTTGTTGTCATAGACGTACTTTATTTTATTATGAATGGTAGAAGGTACCCTATTCATCTCATGAATCTATGGTCTGCCTCAAAGAAGATTATATGAAATATCATGAGGCATAACATGGACCAAAGTTTGTAGGGTAACCTTTCCAACTCTAATAGGTAATGTGATGACTCCTTTCTATATGTTATCAAACCCATGGAGGGTGAAGCCACAATAGTGGTTTACAATTCGATGGAGGAAGGAAAACTAAGAATAAATGACCCCATGGAAAAAAAATTGGTTTTAGGGGTTCGAATGAACCTACAAGTTTCACCGAACTCAAAAGGGGTTCGCCCGAACTAGGGTTCGAGCGAACCCATTAATTATTAGGCCTACATTTCTCACCTAGAATAAAAAAAGGAAATGCATATTGAGGGTGGTTCGCTTGAACTAGGGTTTAGGTGAACCTTGGTTCGAGCGAACCCCTAGGGGTTTGCTCAAACCCCCCTTATTCCTCATTCTCCCCGTGAAAAAAAAAAAAAAAAACTAATTTTTTATGCTTCAAAGCTCGGGTTGAGGATGAAAATGGAGGAATCATCACAAACCGAACTAGAAACAGTTAGTGCTCAGAAAGAGCTATCTAATGAATATAATTTTAATATATTTTGGTTTTATTATGTATTTGTTTTTTAGTTTTATTAAACATAGGTTTTTCATCAAAAATGAAGGTCTTTGTTTTACACGTGGAAAAATAGAAAATAATAATTTTTTTTTTGAAAAATATGAGTACTCTAGATATTGAAGTCCTTGATCCAATAAAAAAAATGAATTTTGATATATACAAAAAAATTTACACGTTATACGGTCTTGCTATGTCTAAATTGTAATTGGTTTGACTTTGAGACTTGATTAAAGAAAAAATATTCAATAAAAAACTATCTAACCAAGTGGAAGACCTAGATATCAGAGTTACAAATCTAAATTTGAAAGAATTATAATTTAACCCTTCATGAAAAAAAGGTTATGTGTTATACGGTGTGCATCACTTTTTAAAAATGTTTACTGAGAAAACCAATTTTTGTGGGAGATGGAAAAAGAAGTGCAATATGATTCCACAAATTTTGAAAGAAATATTTTTAGAATCTATAGACAAAATGTGACGAGACTCTAGTTTGCATTATCTTCAAATTCCTCATAGTTTAGCTGCTATAGGTGCCCGAATGTGAAGATTTACTTAAAAATAATAATTTTAGAGTCCAATTTGGCCAAAAATTGTAAACCACTATTGTGGGATCACCCTGGATAGAAAATGAATTAGGGAAATTTTCACTCCGATTCATATGAAGCCTCTCAAAAAATCTCACATTGCACACATTAAGGGTTGAACCACTGTCAACAAGGGTTCTCTTTATCACAATTTGATTAACTAGATATTATCTAACCAAGTGGAAGCACTAGATATCTTGACAGAAAGTAATATCTAAGTTGACTAAAGTTACAACTTGAGTTTGAGTTTCCACATTATTTGATTGCACATTAGAAGAGGTAGGAACTTGTTGTAAAGCACTTTGAAGCATGTTATGATAATGAGGGGAGGCTCGAATAATGTCCCATAATGATATCTTAGCAAGAGTTTTCTTAATTTGTTGAACAAGATCATACTCCTTTCCACTTTGTAAAGGTAAATAAGGAGCACTAGGCAAGGTAGGGTTGGGTGAATGGGCCCTAGCATAGTTAACTAGGACCAATTTTGGGGATTATGAAATACTATGCAAAAATGGGGTCCTAGGACATAGTGAGGACCCTTTCACTAGGTCGTGAATGGGTCCCAGGTCACTATCTTAGGAATCAAACCTTGCCAAATTAAGTGTTACACAACATTATTAATGAGTGTTGGGATTTATCCTTTGGAAAATGTAACAAATTAGGCTTGGATTTGAATTTAAGGGGCCAATTAAGCTCTAATTAACCTCAATTAATTAATAAATCCTTAGACTAGTGTGAAAGTGTAAAGAAACACTTTACAACACCCTAAATAAGGCACAATTAAGTCCATTTTATTATTAATTATTTATTTCCAAACTAAGCATGAAAAAGGGTTACTTTTTTTTATGCTACAATTCATCATTCCTTCTTTCATGCTTTATTTCAATTCAAGGTTTGATTACCAAAATTGGATTTGACCAAGGCAAACCCTTATTCACCTAAAACAAATGAAATTTCCCCTCTTGTGTGTGTGTTCCAGATTTAGGTTGAAGAAGGATTGAAGATCTCTTGAAGAAGAAGATTGGAAAAGTTGTCAAAGTTGTTGTCAAATCATGGAATCTAACCTACCGATCTGATTTCCAACTTTATGACACTGAAACCTCGATAAATTAGAAGCTACATATTAGTATCAGAGGCTCCCGAAAGTTGCTGAAAAACCCTAACAAAAGACCCATTCGCCCATGGGAGAATGAGTCCTAGACAACCTCTTGAAAACAACTTTTGGTGACTAGTAAACATCATTCTTCCGTTCTTAGATCTGCAATAAGTTTGTGTTTTTTGCTAATATTTATCTTTATCTTGTTTTTTGAAGTTTGAGTTAGCATAATTAGGTTGATTTTATCTTCTTAGGTTTTCTTACATAAGTGTTGTTTGAACTTGACCTTTATCGTCAAAGCATAAGGAAATATGAAGATTCTCACATTGGGTCGATTCACCTAAGGGTTGTTAGTCAATTATTTGTGGGGATCTCATTTTCTAATGATAAAGGAAAATAGGTCTCTCACCCCACATATTTTGATCCCACATTTTAATATCACATTTTTTTTGTTTCTGTAAATTAATTTAATCATCCCATGGTTCTATTAGTCATGTCTTGATAGTATAAATTTTACTCACAATTCGTTGTGAAACTATGTTTAGAAAAGGACTTATGCATTGGATCTATAAGTAAGGTTAGATTTTGAAGATAATTCTTAGATTCACAAAATCAACTTTAATTAATGTTGAAATATTTTTAATTTGATAATGTTTATATATCTTAGAAAACTTCTTATCATCAAATTTATTATTTATGATGCTCTAAAATCTATAAATTTTAGGGATTTCAAACTTCAAAATAAAATTAAAAGAAATGGTTGAGAAAGAGAAAGGGTTAGAAACTCTAAGCTCACAATGATTTTGTATAAATATACTCCAAAACTATTAAAAGATATCATTTACCAGCATGTACTTCAATAGACCCTATCACAATTACACATATATGGTGCAAAGATCCAAAGGAAAGCTTATCATTCCAAAGAAATGCTCCAAATGCACTTGTATCCAACATAAAACTTGATATTTCAATGGAAAATGACAATTGTACAATCATATATGATTTACAATCAAGAATGAGCTTCATTTGACATCATATTTACAATCTTTTCAAGTATAAGCAAAAAAAATCACTATCTAGGCTACACAAAATAATGCAGCGAACAAGAATTAGGCATGCTTCAATTACGTGGCCCACAATTATCAATAATTTCAAGACTCAATATGATTTCCAAAAGGGATGTGAAATCACTCAACTGCTTTCTATAAAAGTTTTAACCATGAGCTCCTTTAGCTCCTTTGTTTCTATTCAACTTTTGTGAAATGAACACTTTTGAGTTTTTTATAGAATATAGCACTCAAAAAATTAATTACAAATGATTAATGGTTAAAATTCATCCTCAAAAATCAATGGTAGCAGATTAAACTCATGACATGTGTGACATCAACAAGTAGTCACCATTGGTAGGAATATAAATTACCTTCAAAAGGAACAATTTAAATTTATAAAATATGAAGCCATTTGTAAAATAAATTTGCATGTTCATTTAAATTCATGAAGAAAATGAGATTTTTTCCTATTTTAAACATTTTATGTGTAGTTTTTTGTTGTAGCAAATTATCCTAAATTATTGCTGGTTTTGAATTTTTGTGCTCTAAGCTTTCTAAATCATTTTTATTTTTGAATTTTGTTAAAAAAAAAGGAGATATCATTGTTTTACTAAAATTATTTTTTCCACCTATATTCTTCATTTCCTTCAGTTGGCCTAATGGTGAAGAACTTGTACTCTTGAAAGAGAGGTCACAAGTTCAAATCCTGCAGGGGGTAAGGTATGTACACCTCATATTGTGGAGCACGAGTTGGGTGCCTCCCTCAGATTTGGGAGTATGAGGAGTCCCATATATACTGTAAGCTGTCTGTAGACCCAAAAACAGATTGCCTGGTATTCGTGGACTATAAAATAATATTATTATTATTATTATTATTCACTAATTTAAATTTGGGAAATCGTTTAATTTTTTTATAAATGTTATTTTAACCATGTGATAAAGTGATAAAAACATACCGAGCATTGTAAGTGAGGAAGGAAGCGGGGGGTTTTTTTTCAAAAATTCTTGAAGGGTAGGGTGATGACGAGGCTGAGTCAGAGGATGATGATGGGTTTTTCTACTTGTTCATGTTGGGGAACATCCTGGGTTTTGTGGATATCTTTCATTCCTGTTCCTAGTTGTTCCCTAGCTTGTCTAGGGCTCTTCCCGAGAGGTTGGTGGGTGTTGTGCTTGGAGATGGTGCTTTGTCCTTCCTCTGTCTAGATCTGTTAAAGTATTTGGTGGTCTTCTTCACTGCAATTACTTCTGAGAAGGCTCTTAACTTTTTTCTGTTAAAGTATTTGGTGGTCTTCTTCACTGCAATTACTTTTGAGAAGGCTCTTAACTTTTTTCTGGTAGTAGGCTTGGGGTTTGTTGCTTGCCTCTCCTTATGGTTTGTTATTTCCCCTAGTGAGCTACTTCTATTTGATGTCTCCTTCAGGTGCTTTATGGAGGTTGAGGATGGTGGCGTGGCTCTGCTCTCTCCCTACTAGTTCTTGTTCTTGTCTTTTGTGTTTCATTATGTGGCTTTGGTGTGTCTCTTGGCCCTTGCTCTTTGGAAGTTAGGGTCCGCTTTGGCTGGTGCATTGATTGTTGTTGGTTTGATGGTGGTGGAACTCTTCTCGCCTATTCCTACCTTTGCCTTCTTCCTCATCTTAGCTCTGGTTTCCTTATGGTTGCTGTTTTGGGGAGTGATCTTGTATATTTTTTTCTCAGGTATCCTTAGACGGGGTGTTTCAAAGAATGTCTTACCTGTCCCTGCTTGGATTCGTTGCCTATGCCTATGGAGAGCTGATTCTCAAGTTTTGGAAGGTGGGATAGCTTGGTTATTGACCTCCTTCTCTGATTTTTCTATCTACGTGGGTCACTGGCTTGACTCCATTGTGGTTGGGTTTAGTTTCAGAGGTTCTGGCATGGCTATGGATTCGGCACCTATGATGAAGACTCTGTCAGGTCTAATGTGTGTTTGACTGGTGGCTTTATGGCTTTGGTCTTTGGTGATTTCAGCCCCTTCAAATCCCTATTTGGTTTCTTTTCCTTTCTTGCATTTTTCAACTTCAATAGTCTTGAAGCCTTGTCTCTCTTTATGTTGGGAGTTGCACACATTTGCTTGCGTTTCATTGGTCTGCAGATACCTCTGTTTCTGTACTGAATATGATGGTCTCTAGGATGCTTTTCTCGGTGGACTATTTTCAGTCTCTTTGGTTCCTCACTGTTATCCATTCAGAGAACGATATCTTTTTGGTGCATCTTTCCCTCACTATTGGCTTTTGCATGTTGACTATCACTGTTGGTTTGGTGATAGTGGGTTTGTTATGTGAGTTCTCTGTGTTCATAATGAAGGCACATGTGATTACGCTACCCATTTTTTCTATATTTTCTCTCTTCGTTTGTGTTATCTTTCTTCCTAGATCTATAGATTGGGTCTCCTTTTGGGATGGAGAGCTTTCCTTTAGAGGTGGAGAGGGGTTTTACAGGTGCAGGTGGTAGAACATACTTCTCCTTTGGAGTTGGTGATTGGGTTTTCTGGTAAGGTGGGTCTCTTGTTTAGTGATTTAAGCTTTGGCTTGCATTATTGTCCCCTGTTCCAGTAGAGTGGTTTTTTTACACTGTTTTCCTCTATTATTGTTGCTTCTATTTCTTTGCAGTTGATGTTTTTTTTCTGGTTTCATGTTCTAGTTAAAAGCATGGTTTGTGTGATGTTATTAGGTAGGCTCACTACTGGTGAGAATTGCTGTACTTTTTTGGTTGTCTTATTTTTTGTGAGTCACCCTTTGTTCGCCTCTATGGCTGATTTGCAATGGGTATTGGCCCTTCTAATCTTATCATAATAAAAAATGTACATGATAAAGTGATACGTTTTAAATGTTTTAAAAAAATCAATATTTTTTTACTACTGATGGAAATTTTAGGTTTTTTTGAAGTTTTAGGATTTTTGAAATTTTAGGGTTTTTGGAAATTTTGAGTTTTTGGAAATTTCAGGGTTTTTGGAAATTTCAATTTCTTTGTTTTTTATTGCACATTTGTTCCATAACACATAAAATACCCCCTAAATCATAGCTTTCTTATTTTTTGAGTATTGTCAAAAATTCAAAAAGGTGACCCATTTTTTCAGTGTTCTTTCCATCCATGATGAAATCTCAACCATTTGGGAATACCATGATTTGGATTTTGAGTTTACGATAAATTTTTGAGTTATTTTGACCATTAGGGTAATTAAATAAGAGATTTGGTGAACCTGGATAAACTTTTGATATTGCAGGGCAAGCTAGACCTAGGCCAAAAAAAGGAACCTTATTTTTTCAAAATCAAAATGGGGCATGTTGTGAGATTACATGAGATTACACAACAATATCCTTATAGCTAGACACTACCACCACCTTTACTACTTAGCTAGTAGGCTAGGTGGTTGGTACAACCTTATCAACCTCTTACATCATCTCGACTATGTGGGTAGGCCCTTGTAGATTGGGGCAACTTCAAATTTTATATTTCTTGCCATATCCTTTCCAGGGATTATATGAGTAATATAATAGGTTGATCCTAATGAAAGAGAATAACTATCTCTCACTTATTCAAAGCTCATGCATGATGGCAACATTTTTTTAACAAGATGGTGGGTTAACTTATCCAACACTAGAATTACTCATACTAATTTTTTTTTATATTTTATTTGTGAACTCATGGAAATTGTTTGCCTTGAGGAGTTGTGTTCTTGTTATTTCAATAGTTGCTTCTACTTTTTTGATCATGTTCTTCTTTTGGTTATCAACTTTTTTTTGTTTAATTTTAAAGTGTAATCCAATGTCTCAAATGTCACCTATACTTTTATATACATTTTCACTAATAGTATAATATATTATATCTTCATTAAAAACACACAACCAAAACATCATACTTCACATGGTCCATTGTTATTATGTCAACAAGTGTTCTATGGTGATAACAATGGAGCATGGCATGATCATGTGCATGAAAACTAGAAAACAATTGACTTATATTAAAGAAAAACTAACACTATAAAAAAACTCTTCAGTATTAAATAGATCCAGAGTAAAATTATTATTTAAGAGTTATTTATTTATTTATTTAAAAGTCAGATTATAACTTTATTACTTATTTTATAATGTATTGGTTGTGTTTGATTTTTACATAATCATATTATGATTATTCGTTTTTAAGTACATAATGAAAATATGAGAAACCACTAATATAAACAATTATATAATAATTATGTATAAAAACCAAAACACAACAAATATATATTTAAAAACTCATAACTATAAAATCAAAACCATGTCGAAATAACAAATTAATATATAAGGTTCAAATGCCTTTATTTTTGCATGTCCTCATACGTGAGCCACTGAGTGCCAGTTTTTTACAATGTCGCCGAGGATACGATCCGGCGTGCGTTGCTCTTTGATTGGTTTATCTACGAAGACGAAATCTCAAGAATTCCAGGTTAGGGTTGATTTTAAGCAAGCTTTGCATTTTTAAAACTTTAGAAAGGTAGGCGAGGCTTTTTTACTGCTAATGCATCCTCCCAAATACAAACAAAAATCTACCCCACAATGCATATAATAGTTTATGATACTCTTGTCTATTTGTGTTGTAGGAGTTGGAGTTGTGAAGGCATGTTGTGGGAGCGGAGGTTATGCACGAATATTCAACTGCGAGGGGCAGAGGAAAGCGAAGGAAAATGAGGTATGTGAGGATTCAAAGCATTATGTATGGTGGGATTCATACCACGTAACAGAGAGCAATTTTTGTATGTAGCCTATTTTGGATCCAGATTTTTCATGACTAATATCAAGAACCACTACCTTTACAGGCAATGGAAGTCGATTAGATGATCCACGTCATTATCACTGGATCATTCTTGTTTTTGGATTCCAATCAACCATAGTTGGATCATATGTTGGATCTGTCTGAACTAGCCTTGCCTCTGTAGGATTTACTGTTTAACCATGATTTACATCCATCCAATAGATAGAACATCTAGATATTCTTCCTCCTGGTAGTTTTGAGATTAGTGCTTCTTCTATCCTGGCGTATGCAGCTCCCTCCCTCTAGTGCTAAGATCTAAATCAGATCCTTTGTAGTTGTCTTTGTTGTGGATAAGAGAAGGGATTTGCGAGTGACATTTCGGTCGGTCATGAAGTTTGTTTGCTCGGCATATGTGACTTATTCTTTTAACAATGGTTGGACCTAGCTATTCTTAATGATTATGATTGAATAGAGACTATGTCTCGATTCCGATGCACTGCAGGTGAGACCGTTGAGTGTGAAGCCCAACAGCTGCCTTTTCGTCTTCATCTTCTCATGACTTTTGATTTTGTCTAGAGAGAGCATTATATATTCTTTGTTTTGGTGATAGAAAGAAACATTGTAATCTTATTGTTGCAAATAATAAGACCTATTTTCTTTTCTTTTCTTGTGGATGTATCCATTATGGTAAATCACGTACATTGCTGTTGTGTGTGTGTTTGTTCTTTGTGTGTCCATTTTTGCTCTTTAAAAATTAACATTTGGTATCAGAGTTGTGGTGTTCGATCATTTGACACAAGAGACTTGAGTTTGAGTGGGAGCAATATCGTCTAATGAAGGAAAAGTGGAAAAGTTCAATGCCCACATCAAAAAGAATTGTTGGTCTTTCAAGAAGGCTTAAAATTAGCCAAAAGAAGATAGAGCAAATGTTGTATGTGAAGAGAACACTGATATTCTTATTTTAACCTCAGAAGAAACAACAAAAAATGTTTGCGTGTTTGATTTGGGAGTATCGTTTCATGCCACTCCAAGCAAGGAGTATTTTAAAAACCTACAAAGTGGTGACTTCGGTAAGGTTTTTCTTGAAAATTATAAATCTTGTGATGTTATTGGCAAAGAGGATATTTTGTTGAAGTTAACAAATGGAAATAATTAGCTACTATAGGATGTTAGATATATCCCTCAACTCAAATGAAATTTGATTTTAGCTGGACAATTGTCTTCTCAAGGATGTGAAGTCACTTGTGAATCCAATAGATGGAACGAAACAAAAGGATCTTTCGTAATATAATGAGAGAAAATGTATACCTTTACATTTTCGCATTTATTTTGGCCCTCCTTAATTTGAGCTTAATATTGCTTTGATTTAGTGTTGTAATGTGCTTAACACGTTCACATTAGGTCTTGGGCCCTTGTAAACTAAATGGACATAATTGTACCTTATTTATGGTGTTGGAAAGCCTTGTACCATTTTTTTTACTAATCTAGGGTTTTCATTATTAATTGGGCTTTTTTATGCCTTGTTTGGCTTTATTTTGCATCCACAAGCCTTAATTAATGCATCTTTCCAAGGATAATCCTGACATAAACCAACATCCAATCATAATTAAGGTGTTTTTGGATTGTATGGCCCAGATTTAGTGATCTGGGACTCATACACCACCTTGGGTTTATGAGCCCCACCTAAGTTTTGGCGCCTCAATCTTGATTTCACATCAATCTAAGTCTTTCTTGAAAAATGTGTCCCATAGACTAAGGTAATGGGACTCATACACCACTTTTTTCATGTGGCTTAAAATTAAATTAAATTCAAATTCTTTGTGGGGTTTTATCCTCCTAGATCTAATGTCGTCTTGTAGTGTTGTAATTTTGGGTAATTTGCAATAAACAAGTATAAATATAAGGTTATTTCACTCATTTTCAACTAGAAAGTTTACAAGTGATACAAGACTTTCATCAGAGCATTCCTAATAGTGTTCAAGTGTTTACAAGAGCATTCAAGAGTCTTGAAGAGCTAATTATCAAGTGTTTTATAGCATTATTCAAGTAACAAGAATCATGTCAAAGTCATCATGCATCACATTTGTTTTTAAACTAATATTTGCGATGTAGGGTTTTAGGATTCAAGCAAGCATTCAAGTCAATATCCATATCGTTCAAGAAAGAGTCAAGATCTACATCCATTGGAGCCATTTTATACATGTTTGAAACACTTTATTGCTAGGGTTTGGTGAGTTGCAACATTAAATTTTGTTCATTCCTCATTCCTCCATTTCATTTCATTTCATTACAAGGTTTGATAACCAAAATGGGATTTTACCAAGGAAAACCCCTTTCCACTAACAAAACAAAAAATTTCCCTCTCTTTAGTGTGTGATTTCAAGATCTAGGTTGAAGCCATATTGAAGAGTAAGATTGGAAAGAATTTTTCAAGTGTTCAAAGTTGTCAAAGTTGTCACCTTGTATTGAAGAGCATTAAAAGGCTTCCACATAGTAGAATTCAACAATTCAAACCCAGAAACTAGGTTGAGAAAATAGAGTAGAGGTTGAAGAGTAGATTTAGATCTTGATCCTCTGAAAAATCCAAACTAGAATGATACATAACTTATGGTGTATTAGTCCCTATACATTGAATTTTCTAGTTTTTTTAGGTTTTCCAGACCTATCTCTCCTAGATCTCTATACCTACCTAAAAACCCTAATCTAGGACTAAAGCGCCCAAACTGGCGTATGAGTCTGAACAAACATTAAATTCAACATTTTAAATATTTTAGGCATCCATTCAAATTGCTATAGCTTTCAAGTGCACTGTTCTAATTTCTTAGTCATCTATTCTATTTTGTATTCTTTCTTAGGTCATATATTTAAGCTTTGCATATTATTAGGCTTGATCATTAGGTTTTGCATGTTAATTGTCTTTTCGAGCCCTATCTTTGTGGTGAACCCTCTTTTAGTTTCTAATCACACCCTAGGACACCTCATTGCAAGATCTCTTCCTCCTTTCCACCTTTGGATTGAGGTCTCTAAGTTCTCCTTGAGTGTGACAATAGTGAAGTAGGAATAATATCCCCTCGAAGGTGGGGGATCTCTATTTCCATTGTCACGGGTACTTGCTAGGGCTAGCCAATTAGGAACCTTGTATATAGTAGAAAGTAACGTTGAATTGATTGTTTTACATTCCATAGTGACTTTTTAATTTTGTGAGGCCTTGGTTGTGAGGAAAAGGGCTTTGAAGAAATCTGAGTGCGAGAAGATTTGTACCAATGAGCTGGTGTAAGCCTATGTTGAGGCTTCATATGAGATGGAAAGGTTAGATGATGTAGTTAATTTAGTGACTGAGAAATTCCTTAAAATGTTGGAATTTGATGTGTCAATGGAAGAAGCTAGTTCATAGGATCAAGATTTTACTTTTTCCCTTCAAATGTTTGTGCAAGACAATGCAAAATTTTTTGTAGGAAATACTAAAAAACTCAAAGAATTAAGAGACAAAGAATATTATTGAACTTAGGATTGATAGGAGTCATGAGGTTGGAGAGCTTGATGAGGAAAATTATAAGCACATTTTTGAAGATAAACAATCTCACAAAGTGGAAGACAAGTTGGAATTCAACCTCATCAATCCAACAAAGAAAGTGAAGGTTGTTTCTATGTTGGAAAATTCGTGGCACCAATAGAAAAAGATGAACATTTAGATGAAGTATTTTGAGCTGCAATTTAGGCTAGAAGCAAATGTGAAAAATTCTCATGATTGCAATGTTTAGTACAGCTTGGATGTCAAAATCCTTGTTGTTGTTTCCATGAAAATTCATAAAAATGGAGAGAAAGTTTTTAAAGGGATTGATTAGAATGAGAAAATCAATAATTTGAGTGTTTTAAGATTTATGATTTCTGACAAGGAAAAAAGAGAGAGACTGGGGGAATCTATTGATGAATTACCTAAGGAAGCCCCATTTGAGTCATATTTGACCTTACCTATGGAATATTTTGGGGCTACTCTTTTGAGGGGTGCGGGTCAGTATGAAGAGAAATGGATTGGGTGTGCAAAGGAGCCTATCATACCTATTGAGTAAGTGAGACATTTTAGGGATAACCAAGTAGAGAACCACATGATGACTTAGGATAATGAAATTCATGAAACAAATGTGCCTAAACAATTTCAATTGTTTGAATATATTACAAGAGGCATTGACAATACCATAAAATATTTAATTATTGAACTAAAATCTATCTCAAGAAAGGAGGTTGAAGACAGTGAGTTACCAGATGTGGTAGCAGTAAGTGTTGGGAACAATTATGTAGGAAATATGATGGCAAAGGCCATGAGTAAAGTTGTTAGGAAGAGTTTAGTAACCCTTGAAGAAGGAAAAATTATAGAAAATAATCTATATGTTGTAGAGGGAATGAAGTTTGACCATCTCAATATTTTGTGACTAACTATGAGAAGATGAGTGTTGAGCATGAGAATTGTAAGATATTGCTAGTTGATAAAAAGATAAAAAATGCTAGAGACATGATTGGCATATTGGAAGATGTTAGTCATAGTGGTTACCCATCATAATAATTCCTTATGACATTGAGCAAGAATCCTTGGCTACCCTTTCCATGAATAGGCTTTGAGGTGCATTAAATATTGTTGCTTTATAGGCTCCTAGATTTGGATGGCATCATCGTGTTGATTAGAGGCACTGTCATTAGCGATGAAGTGGGGTTGGCTCTTGAGGATGATGCAAAAGGGATTTTTTTTAATGGAGGTGATCTAGTTTTGAATGTGAATGGTGTGAGAAATTTACCTCTTTTGGATGATGTTGCTAACATGAGCTGCTCAAAACCTATTGAAGCTATTAATGCCAAAGGTTTTACTGTAGAACTTGCTAATGAAATTACAAACTTGAAAATACTGGATGGGCATCGTCATTTGGGTTTGTCAAATGAATCAGTTACTAGTGTTGGAACTCCTATTTTATTTGAAGAATCTAATAAAGTATCATATGATGCAAAACAAAGTGTGGTTATAGAGAATATGGATGATAACAAGAGTGTATCAAGTAAATATGAGGGGAAGATTGATCTCAAAGGCATTGAATAGTCACCAAAGGACAATTTTATAGTAGTTGAACACTATGCAATGATTTATGAGTCAGTTAAGGCTAGTTCAATTATTGACTTTGATTTGATAGGGAGAAGGTGTATCCATAGTGTCCTTGAACAAAATTTGGAGAAGCTCAAGTTTTATAGAGTTTGTCATGGCCTTGTCAAGATATTACAATGAGTTTGGAATTTAAGTAGGGGAGGGCTCTATATGTTGCAACATAGTTTGGGATTCAAGCGGGAGATTGTTGAGTGTAAAGCCCAATCACTTCCTTTTCATCTTCATCTTCTCATGACTCTTCATTTTCCCTAAAGAGATCAAACATTGTATATTTTTTTGATTTGGTGATAGAAAGAGACATTGTAATCTTATTGTTGCAAATAATAAGAGCTATTTTCCTTGCTTTTCCCATGGATGTAGCCATTATGGTGAATGACATAAATTTCTATTGTCTGTGTGTTTATTCTCTGTTTGTCCACTTTTTCTTTTTAAATTAATAGAGACTACTAACTCAAAGAATTCCATTGTAGCTTATCCCACCCATTCCTTCTTATACTCAAACTAAAAGGTATATGCTAATAATAGTTTTAGAGAATGTTTGGAATTATTTTTGGTGGAATCCTAGGCTGAGGAAGAGCTACCAAAGAAAATTTAGGGAGTTGTGAGGATTGTTCAGATGTAAATGGGATATGGTACAAGGGTGGAAAAAAAAATTATAATGAGAAAGAATTTTTTTTTGTAAAGCAACATCAAGGCTTCAGAGGAGAAAATTGGATAGGAGTTTTTCAATGTTGAAACATGGGCATTATCAATCCCTTTGTAAGATTGGGAAGGTTGAGGGTGAGGAATTCAAAGCTAAGGCCTATTAACATAATATTTTTAAAACCATATACCCTAAATTGTGCATTCTACTAAGTGTTAGGGATTACATGGTGCACTCTTACTTTTCCAATTCATCCTTGATCAATCTGTTGGGAATTGGAATTCACTCAACTAAGTTCAGGCAACATAAGCTGTGCCGTAGAAAAAAATTACCATTTGCTTGACATGGGATTAATTCATGATAAAATGGACTTGATGAGGTCTTGATTCAAGTGTTGTGAGGAATTTTATGCATCCACACTAGGTCTTGGACCCTTGCAAAATGAATAACATTCTTTTAATGGCATCTTGTAAAGGTGTTGTAAAGTGTCGTAAGATACTTTCACACTTTTCTAGACTTAATGAACTCATTTCTCCCTAATTCAACATTATAAACTATGTTTAATAACATTATTACATCAATCTAGAAGGTTTCTAAAATAAACTTAATGTTAAAATTATGGTTATAATGTGTCTTGCACATTCACATTGATTCTTGTGCTTTCTTAGGCTATATGGACCCCACTTTAGTGTTGTAAAGTGTATTTAATCACACTTTCACATTGCATTTTGTGTCCCAATCCATATTTTACATTTAAATCATTAGTAATAGGCCCCTATTAACCCATATTATGCATCTTGGGGCATAATTTGATCAAATAACTAACATGGTCATCATATAATCCTAATTTTCTTACTTCTTGGCATTCCAGCTAGCAGAAATGGCCCCTATGGGACCCATTCATCATTAGCGATAAATTAGTCCCATATAGTGGGACACATTCACTATTAGGGGTGAATGAGTCACATTTGAGCCATTTTTAGGGTTTTGAACGAGAAATTTTAGGTTTTAAGTTTAATTTTTCTCCATGTCAACCTTAGGGATCTAATTAATGAGAAAATAAGGCGAATTTCCTATAAAATCACCTCTATAAACTCATTTTTATATCTATTCATCCATTAACACATTCACATCATTCATTCATCATCAATCTTTTCTCTCAAGTCAAGCAAGCTAGGGCATTTACATTGCAAGTCATCATTTTAGCTTCCAAGGACATCCAAGGGTAGATTCTACATCTTATGTTGCATAATTTCAAGATCAATCATCATGGAAAGGTAATCCATTCCATTGTTACATGTTTCATTCCTTTCTTTCATCATTTTGGTTTAATTACCTAAAAGGGCTTTGACCAAGGCAAACCCCCATGCACTAACATTCAACATCTTTCTCTCTTGTCTTGTATGTTTGTAGATTTAGGTCTCTTAGAAGCTTGGGAATCATTGAAGATCAAGTTTCAAGGTTTCTAAAGTATTCTCCTCATTCACTAAGTCAAAATATCAACAAAATTCCATTTCTAGACTTGTAAATGAGAGTTTTGAAAGCAAACACCTATAGGGCATCAAAGTGTAGATTGAAAGCTTCAAAATCCACCTTTGAAAATTTAGAAATTAAAAAGTGGACTCATTTTCCATGAGTGGTGAATGACTCCCACTCTAGGGTCAATTTTGAGTTTTCTGCATTTTTGAGTACCCTTTTGTTAGAAACGGGTTTTGGTATAGTTTCACAAAATTGGGACTGATTCACCTAGAATGGTGAATGAGTCCCACCAGGCCTAAATTTTAGCATTAGGAGCATTTCATAAACAATTTCCAAGTCTCCATCCACATTCCAGGTGCACACTTTCATTTTGGTTCATTTCTATTAAGTTTTGCATTCATTTAGTTCATTGTTGCATTACATAATGTGTTTTCAAACAAGTTGTTTTCCTTTAGTTTCTATTCATTAGTCAACCAATCTCATTCATTTCTTGCATTAAAGCATTATATCTAGGCATATTTCATCCTTATTATATCATATTGCATTGAATTTGAATGTAACAAAAGCAAATTTTTCCCATCTTTCTCCTTCTAGGTGAAAAACTATAGAAATGATAGCAAGCAAGTGGGTGCCAAAAATATATGCTAGATTTTGGTGAACGTACTTTTTTAATACTTCTCTTTCCTAATTTTGAGTTATTCATCATATATCTAGCTTGCATTAGGATAATTTGCATGATTCATTTGCATGCTAGGTGTTAAATTTTGCGTTCATAAGTAGTACATTTAGTTTGCATTGTTGGCATCTAAACTCATTTCTACTCTCTAAAATTCTACATTTTTTAATTAGGTCTGCATTATAGAACTAAAAAATCATAAAAATCCATCAATTTTTTTTGAAAATTCTTTAAAAAGTCCATATTGGGACTCATTCGCCACCCTGGGCGAGTCAGTCCCTTGTGACCCCTAAAACTACATTTTTTAGAACTCAAAACTTTGTTTTTGAGCTTGTGTTTGGTGCCTTAACCTATATATATCAGTTGGTTTCATTTTTATAGCATGGATTTTTTAAATTTAGCTTCAATTATCTCATTTCATGCATTGTTTAATTTCACTTTTGCATTCACAACATTTCATTTTTAGATGTTTGCATTGTGTAAATAGAAAATTAGCTTAATTAAAAACTAAAGCTTGCTTTTCCTTTTAAGTCATTGCATTGTACTTTCTTTCTCTTTTCATCATAGCATGTTTTCTTTCAAAAGATGTGGCTTTGATTTCATTAATAGTGGTTTGTATAAGTATAACATTACCTCTTATTAGTTCACTTTTGATTGCCACAATGAGGACTTTAAGAAGAATGATCAAAGCATTGATACAATTCTTAATCTTACATTGCCCATTGGTGTGAATGGTAATGAAGAAAATCATAACAATCATACTTGTTCTTCTCCCGATACCTCTCCTATTAGTGACGAAAGGTATCTTGGTGAAGGAAGTTACAAGTATTGTGAGTCTTGATTGTCCATTTTCTTATTCCCCTTTGGATGATGTTAACAAACAAGACGATGAAAAAATAGAAAAATTCCTAAATACCACCTCACATAATCCCCATAACCATGACAATCAAAATTTTCCATCTTCTAATATCCCTCCTTGATGTCAAGAGGGTAGGTTGGTATTAGAAGGCATCCCTATTACAAGTCATGACAATATTGAAACCCCCTTCCCTGATGCTTGCCCACTTTGGGATGATCTATTTGAAAACCATCATGATCCTTCTCTCAATGCCTCCCTCACTTGTGATGAGGCTACTTTTACACCCTTCAAACTTGGATGAACATATTACAAGCTCTCCTAGTTGGGTAGATAGCATAGCACATGAGAATGAGACCCTAACAACATTAGACACTCACCCAACACCTTCTCATAACCATCCCCCTCTTCATAATCTCATCATTGAAAATTCCCCTATTAGCGATGATGTCATTTTGGATGAACCTAGCCTTACTTGTCAAAAACATGTGGCTTGTTGTTCTTCTAAATGCTCTTTCTATGCAAAATATCATGGTGCTAGAAAATGACAACAATAATCATGTATCTTAGATAAAATGTTGATTCTCAATTCTCCTTCCTGAGAGATACATCAAACCAAAACCAATGAGGTTATGAATGCACAAGTGTCCATTTGATCCCCCTCCATCAATGAACTACATACATACCCCATGTTACATCCAAAGAATCCCCTAATTATTTACCCAAAATTACACAAGCAACAAACTAAAAAAAAACCTCAAGTCATCCTCTACCCACCTAATCGTAATGTATCACAACAACCGAGTTATAATATTGTTGCTCATACATATAACACTCGTAATAATCCACAACTTCGGCATCAAACCCCAACCCCCTTACCTTTAACCAATCTACCTAGTGCTCCTCATTACATCCCACACACAAATGAGTATGATCTTGTTGAACAATTAAAGAATACTCCTGCAAAAATTTCCCTTTGGGATTTACTTCAGAACTCATGAAACTACCACACTGCTCTTCAAACAACTTTACAAAAAATTGAAATTTCTCCTAGTACAACTTTGAATGATGTGGTAGCTTTAATCCATAACACGAACCTCAAAATTACTTTCCATCAACACGAGCTCCCTCCTTTAGAGTTGCAAAAACAAAATGAAGATTTCATGTTCATTACTCAATACAACACAATATGCATAAAGAGAAATCTTATAGACAATGGCTCTACCCTTAATTTTTGTAGTATGAGTCTTTTGTATAGGGTCGACATTCATAGACCCACCATTCGACTTGATTGTCTATCTATTAAAGGATTTGACAATGTCACAAAGAAACTTCTTGGGGTAATCATTATGTCTCTTAAACTTGGAGTGGCCACCTTAAATACACCAATCCATGTCATTTCCTATGAAATTTCATGTAATATTATCTTAGGTAGACAATGGATTCATGCCATGAATGGTGTGCCCTCTACTCTTCATCACAAAATGAAATACATTTACAACAACAAAGTATACACCCTTAACGTTGAACATAAACCTTATAGTGTCTTACAACTTGAAAAAACCAAAGAGAACCCCTTGAAAACATTAACACCAACAACACAAGTGGAACCTACAAAAAAAAATGACAAACACATTAAACATCACACTACATTATTGGATGACAATTGGGGTTCCTTGGATTTTGAGCATGACTTCCTGAGTGAATACAAAATCATCCAAAAAGATTCAAAAAAGGGACAAGACACAACAATCATGTCAACACCAATTTCAGAATACCTTTCGAAAGCATCCACCTCAACCACTTTAGACACAAAAGCCAACTACAAAACAACCATTGACGAACACAACAACAAACAACCACCCGATTCCCAAGCATTGAAACAAATTTATGGAAAAGTGTATGAGCTCATGAAATGACTTGGATATAGTGGAAAAGGGTGTCGTGCTCGAGGACAAGGTATCCACAACCCTATCAACCCTCTCATGCAACAAACAACTCATGGTCTCAGTTGTTGTCTTGTAATAGAGATCACCAAACCTCCACCCAACATCAAGAATATCACACAACACCCTTCTACATCATCCTTAACAACTAATGGTCTTGAACATCATCCTTCATCAAACATGCAACACATAATTACACCTTCACTTAATTTCAATGTCATCTCACACAACAGTCATGATTTTAATTTATTATATTTTTTATCCTCTTATAATGGAGAGAACAAAATCTCGCAATATAAACAATCTTGTGTAAGTATGACATCTAATACTAAGCAAGATGTATCTTTGAAACAAACCACACGACCGCGTTCTCCTCTTGATCAAGAGGGTATCTTGTTGTGACTCCTCCAAGATCACTTGATCACCCTCCCTCCTAGAACCTAAAAAAAAAGTTATTTCAAGACTTCATTTTGTAGATATCAGAGTTCATGGTCACACCACTAATGAATGTAATGCCTTGAGTCATAAAATACAACATTTTTTAGGAGTTTGGTATGCTTCCCTATGTGGGGAAACCTCATTCCTCTAATTTCTATTTATTTTCACTCTATCATGCATCTCATTAATCATTTTGGCTCACCTTTGTCTTGTACTAAGTGGGGGAAAGGGGTTCGGTAGCCTTGTCCTCATATGTCATTTTCTGTTGCCTCCTTTGGCTAGTGGTTAACCTTTCATGAATTCTTAAGAGTAAGCTTGGGATGTGTATGACATGCCTTAATTTGGCTCATATATTACATACTCCCCTCTTTCATGCTATAGATGATAAAAAACATATGACTTGGCATAGGGCTTTCCAACCAAGCTCTCATGTCTTCTTCTTTCTCTTCTACTTTAAAGAAATTGCTTACAATATGGATTCTCACAACCACTTTAAATTTGGGGGCATAAATCACCACTCACATTTCATTGTGCAATTTATTTCTTCTTGCGATGTGTTCTTTTCTTGGTGGAGTCAATGGGCTTGATTTCCTCCAAGAGTGTGATACTTCTTTTGACACATCTTCTCTTGGAGACATTAAGCACAATGTCCCCTAAGATGAGACCAGTCACGAATAAAGAAAAATCCCTTTGAACATTCTTTACACTATTTTGCATTAACAATGTCTATGATTTTCAAGCATACAAAGTTTTTCTTACCTCATGGAGCTCAAAAAAATCATTTTCCTTTGTGGCACCTTGTTAAAGTTATTAGGAGGTATAATTTTGATATGGTTGAGTGGGAATCCCACCTAGTGGCATGAAATTTCCCCATAGCCAACTTTTTGTTTGTGTACCAACTAGCGTATGTATCTTACCCTTTTGGGCTTTCTCACCCCACAAATGACCTGAAATTTTGCGGCCCAAGAGTGAGTATGTTGTGGCCTTCTCACCCCGCAGATGACCTAAAGTTCTATGGCCCTAGAGTGAGTACATATTTTACACCCTGTCTTTCCTTCCATCTTGCTTTTGCATGGGTTTGTATCTTGGGGGCTTGACCTACATATGAATCTCTCTCGAATTTCTACTTTAGTGTGAGTTTGAAGCAATTTCACCCTCTCACTAAAGTGGGAGCTAACTGTGCCATAGAAAAAAGAACCCTTTGCTTGACACTGGATTAATTCATGATAAAATGGACTTAATTAGGCCCTGATTCAAGTGTTAGGAGAAATTTTATGCATCCAAATTAGGTCTTGGACCCTTGTAAATTGAATAAAATTCTTTTAATGATGTCTTGTAAAAGGTGTTGTAAAGTCTCGTAAGATACTTTCACACTTTTCTAGACTTAATGAACTCATTTATCCCTAATTCAACATTATAAAATGTGTTTAATAAAATTATTACATCAATCTAGAAGGTTTCTTAGATAAAACTAATGTTAAATTAGTGTTGTAATGTGTCTTGCACATTCACATTGATTCCTGTGCCTTCTTAGCCTATATGGATCTCACTTTAGTGTTGTAAAGTGTATTTAATCACACTTTCACATTGAAATTTGTGTCCCAAGACCTATTTGACATTTACATCATTAGTAATAGGCCTAGGCTATTAACCCATATTATGCATCTCGTGGAATAATTAGATCAAATAACCAACATAGTCATCATATAAGCCTAGTTTTATTACTTCTCGGCATTCCATCTAGAAAAAATGACCCCTATGGAACTCATTCACCATTAGTGGTGAATGAGTCCCATTTGAGCCATTTTTGGGGTTTTGAGTAGGAAAAAAAAGGTTTTAAGTTTAATTTTTCTTCATGTCGGTCTTAGGGATCTAATTAACAAGAAAATAAGGTGAATTTCCTATAAAATCACCTCTCTAAACTCTTTTTTACATATATTCATTGAGTAACACATTCACATCATTCATTCATCATGAATATTCTATCTCAAGTTGAGCAAGCAAGGGAATTTACATTGCAACTAATCAATTTAGCTTCCTAAGACATCCAAGAGTCGATTCTACATGTTATGTTGCAGAATTTCAAGAAAGATAATCATGTGGAAGGGTAATACATTCCATTTTTTCATGCTTCATTCCCTTCTATCATCATTTTTTTTTAATTACCTAAAAGGGGTTTGACCAAGGCAAACCCCTATGCCCTAACATTTAACATCTCTCTCTCTCTTGTCTTGTATGTTTGCAAATTTAGGTCTCTTGAAAGCTTGGAAATCATTGAAGATAAATTTTCATGGTTTCTAAAGTCTTATTCTCATTCACCAACTCAAAATATCAACAAAAAACCATTTAAAAACCTGTAAATCAGAGTTTCAAAAGCGAACACCTGTAGGGCATCACTATGCAAATCAGAAGCTTCAGAATCCACCTTTGAATATCTAGAGATTCAAAAGTGGACTCATTCACCATGAGTGGTGAATGAATCCCACTCTAGGGTCAATTTTAATTTTTTTGCATTTTTGAGTACCCTTTTGTCAAAAATGGGTTCCAATACAATTTGGCAAAATTAGGACTAATTCACCCAGAATGGAAAATGTATCCTACCAGGCCTAAATTTCAGCATCAACAGCATTTTAGAAACAATTTCCATTCTCCATCCACATTCCAGGTAAAATATTTCAGTTTGGTTCATTTATGTTAAGTTTTGCATTCATTTAGTTCATTTTTGCATTACACAATGTGTTTTCAAACAAGTTGGTATCCTTTATTTTCTATTCATTAGTCAACCAATCTCATTTGTTTCTTGCATTCAAGAATTATATCTAGGCATATTGCATTGAATTTTAATGTAACATAAGCATTTTTTTCCCATCTTTCTCCTTCTAGGTGAAAAACCCTAGAAGCGATAGCAAGCAAGTGGGTGCCAAAAATCTATGCTACACAAGCTTCTTGAATAGAGTTAATTGTTAGTTGTTTTACTTATTACATTGTTGACTTGGCCATTTGGTCTATCTAAATTTTTTTGGATAACTTTCAGTGCATATTGTGTATTATAGATATAGGATTAATACAAAAATATTCAAATGTGTTCTACAAGGTTTAATCTCAAATATGTAGTTGGGGTTAGATATATTTCTTTTGTTAAAATTGTAGTATTTTTAAGTGATTTTCTCTTGAATTTTTTTCTCATTTTCTCAATATTTTTGTCCTTTTAATAATATGTGATATTATTACAATGATAAACAAGAGCTCCATATTTAATACATGGTCTAACACTTTATGGTGTTTTCACCATATCGCCATTAAATTCAAGGTTTACCTTAGCCTTTGGGGAAATAAATCAACACTTTACTACAATTTACTATTTTCTAATGTCATGAATATAAATTAGGTCAAATCCTAAAGATCTTTCTCCTTGTTTGGCTTCTTATTATCGCATATAGTTTTTAATAAATGGTAAAAAATTGCACATAGATCTTTTGTTCTTTATTCATGTAATAGATATGATATCTATGAAATTATATTGTAACCTATGTAGAAGGACTTGTGCCTCAAGCATTCCATGGTGTTTTTTTAATATCACTTCTTATTTTAAGGGTTCCATTGATCTTTGAAGAAATATTAACACATATTTCATTGAGGTGTTATATCAATATGGATGAGATAAAAACATTAAATAATTCAAAAATTTCAGAGTTTCAAATTGTTTGATTTATTTATATTTACCACGATTTGTGTCATCTAAGTAATAAATAGAAGAAAATTGCATAGGGATATTATGGGCTTTATTGAAGTGATGAATAAGAAATCCATGATTATGATATAATATATTGTATGGGAGTTTGGTACCTATTTCTCAATAATTTTTAAATTGCTCCACTAGATATTTAAAAGCTTACTAATATGTTTTTTTATTTTAATCTACCACTCTTTGATTTGATAAACAATAATTAAATAACAGGAAAATTATAATATAATTTAACATATTTAGGTAATCATAATTTAATATTAGAGTCAACTTAAAGGAAACACTATTGAGACTACATTATAATCATTTATGAAGCCCAAAATCAAGATGCCGTCATATATGAAAAAATTGAAAAATACTATAAAGTATCAAATCTATAATCTATCAATGGTGTGTGTGTTGAATCAACAACATTTGTAAGTATCTTTAACTATTAAGAATGTCTTCTTTTATGTTTTTGTGATGAAAATATTTGTAATAAGTGGAGTAATTATCTTGTATTCATAGTTCAAGTGATGAATAGGAGGTTTGAGTTTATGCCATGGATTGTGAAAATGAATTTGGGGGTGTTAGTTACATCAATATATATTTCAAGGTTTAGTTTTTATCTTTAAGTAAATATTAAAGGATATATTGTATTAAAATTTACTATATGATTTTATGAAGTCAAACATAAACTACGAAAAATTCCAAGGGATTTTTTATTGTTTAATTTCTTTGCAATTGTTATAGTTTGCGATAAGTGGTAGAAAATTGGATGAGAATTTTTTGGTCTACAATGTTGTGTAAGACTTATTTTTTTGTATGTGATAGTATATTAATTTGCATGATTACACATTTCAAGATATAATTTAGTCTTTGAAGAAATATTAATAATTTTCTTGATTGCAATTTATTGTTCACTAGTTTTATGAAATAAAATATAAGATGGGCCAAATACAAAGGATTTTCACATAATTTTATTTATTTATATTTACAATGGTTTGTAGTTAGAGCTATAAAATCACATGGGGATATTTTTTTCTTTTGTTAATATATAGATAGGAGCTCTTTGAGGTTTTTTCATGGTCTTGTAGGATGAATTGGGAGGTCTAGCATTTTTAAGTGCATGCATTACAAAAAAATATAAGGTGCCTGACATTCTCTTTCTTTGCCACATTTTCCATTGTTTCATTATGTCCCTTAAAAAAAATTATAACTATTGTTGAGAAGAGGGTATTCTTAATGTCTATACACTATTTGAAGTAATTCTGAGTTTGAGGATTAAGTCGAAGTAGATACAAATTTGTAGTTACACTATTAGAGAAAATTCCTAGGAACACCATATGATTAAAAATAAGTTGTGTTAGAAAAACTATGTAACAATATTGTTTTTAAGTCATATTAATCAATTGTGATTCATATTGTGATGTTGGTGTTTTTATCCCAATCTAGGGTATGTACAGGATCATGATAGGCCAAAGAGTGGTGATATGATGAGTATGTGTAGGGTATGTGGCTACCAACATTTTTTACCAAAAAATGATGAAACGAAAAGGGTTTTTAAAGAAGATTCTCAGCTTTCCACCAATATAAATTATGATTTACTTTGAATTTAATAAATAAATATTATTCATTTTCTATTTAAATTATGACTAAAGTCCTGATTGATAGGCTAGTTGAAAAACATCTATATCCTTCAAACGGTGTCACATTTTTTGAATCCAAAACATGTGTCACATTCTATGCTTCACATACTATAGGATTTAAAAAAAAAGAATTTAATGAATTTTGACCAAGTTAAGGTGGTCAACATATGAGTTTTTATATTTTTAAAAGTTGTAATAAAAATCATAATTAATTATTTACTTGGAAAAAATTACAAAAAATATGCATCATCAGGACATGAGTCTTCTACTTATATCTAAAATATTATAAAAAGATATTATCATTTTATTATGGTTAGGGTGGTTAGATAGACACCTACTTCTTATTTTTTCCCTGAAATTTAAGTACTCCTGCATTGAAATTTCAAAATTTCACCAAATATATATATATATATAATTTAAATAAACCTAGTAGTTTCGAAACTACATTCAATTTGCTACAAATTCTATTCTTACATATTTTTGAATTAATATAGATAACTTATTCAAATTTTTACATCAAGTTTACTAACTCTGATTTTTCTGAATTTTTTGCCACTTAAGGGCCTTTTTTTCCATGATGATCCTTCACATACCCTCTAAGTATGAAAAATAAATAAACTAGAATACAAAGAAAAATAAAAGATCAACTCAAATGATTAGCCTAAGGAAGAAAACAAAAAAGAAAGATAACAAAGCTAGTGATTATACCTTTTGTGTGTCGATCCCTTTGGTTGGCCCTTGATGTGGTTGATTTGTGTACTCCTTTGATGGCTATGAAATCAAGGGTGGATGCAAGATAATGGAGACTTGATGAAGCTATAATGGAAAATGTACTTGAACTTGAATGCTAATGCAAGGAATAATGCTATAAAATGACATGATAATTTGGTATTATAAGTTGCAAAATTACTAATTTTTGCAAATACATTAGAAGAGGGCTTATTTATAGAAGAATTTGAATTCAACGATAAATATTATGCCACCAAGGCCAAGATGAAGGGCTATGGTGATTTGAGGATTCACAAGCCCTCACATATTGAGATGTGGAGGGTGAAGTGACCAAGGATGTGATGAGGTGTAAGTGAGGTGGAATAAGGACAAATGATGTGGAGGAAGGACAAGTACTTTGAAGTACCTTGGAAGATGAGAAGATTTCCTCAAAAAGGAACTTCTTGTTCCCAAGGGAGAATGAAAGAGACATTTGAGGAATTTTAGAATTCCTAAAAAATCTCCATGGGGAATAGAAAAGTAGATGGGAAAATAAATATGAATTAAAAATTAACATGATTAGGAGAATCTAATAGATAAGACAAGGTTCCCAAAAAGGTGGGATTTTGACACATGTGAGTGATGTGACAAGTCAAAGGTTCTAGAAGACTTAGAAACATATGAGTGATGTGACAAGTCAAAAGGTTCTAGAACTTACATGGGGATAAGAAGAGCCTTGAAAGGATAAATGTGAATTAAAAATTCACATGGGGAAGAGAATAGTCTTGGGTGAATAAATGTGAATTAAAAATTCACATGGGAAAGAGGGTCAATGCTAAATATGAAACATGAAAAGGTTGACCAAAAAGGTATGCTAAATGTGGTAAGCTAATTAGATTAAAGTTATACAAATACATGGTATGAGAAATTAATAAGGGATTAGAAGCAAGTGGGAAAATTTGGAGGATGTGACATTAATCCCTGATTAAGGGTGTGCACATCCTAATCATAAATTAATTAAATTAATCCAAATTAAAAGAGGATTATGGAGCATTGTGACAAGGAGAGAGAAAAAGGAAGAATTTAAAAAATGATTTAGAAAGGTCAAATGACTAAATTAAATAAATTGATGAGTTTATTTAATTTAGAGGAAGGAGATGAGGAGACAAGATGCTAGAGGACTATGATTTAGATATCATCCACCAGGGGGATGAGGTGCAGCGATTTTACCATGAGTGCATGATTCCATGCTAGGTTAGATTCAAAACCCTTTCTAATGATTTTAAGCATTTTGAATGTATTTTTGAATTTTTATGCCTATGTGAGAAGTTGGGTTTTTCTTTCGAGATAGGGTAGGAAAATGGGTTGGGTTAAAAAGAATTGAGTTTCGCTAAGAAGGGGGTGGTTTTGGGGGTGGATCTACCCCAAGCCAACATGGGTTCACCCTAGATAGGGGCAGATTCACCCCGAAGTGGGGTAGGTTTTCCCTAGATAGGGGTCAATCCTCTCTAGACAGGGGTGGGTCCATCCCACGCAGGGACGGGTCTGCCCCAGCCTGGGGTAGTTTCACCTCATGTTAGGGCATGTCTACCTTAAATGAGGGTGAGTCCACCCCATGCAAGGGTAGGTCCACCTAATGCAAGGGTAGATCTTCCTCGAACTAGGGTGGGTCCACCCTGCACTAGGGTAGGTCCACCTATCGCAAGGGGGGGTCTGCCTCAACACAGGGTGGGCCTACTCCGGACTAGGGAAAGTCTTCCCCAAATGGGGGTGTGTCCACCCCATGCCTGGGTGGGTCTACCCTAGCATAGGGTGGGTCTACTCTAGGAAGGGGCGATTACACCCAAAACTATGGTGAGCCTAGAGGGGAGAGGGAAGAAATCAAAAGAAGAGAAAAAAGAGATTAGGGAAATGATGTTGCAAGGTTAGGAATGAAGTGGACTAACATGCGGGTTATTATGATGCAGAGTTTTAATTCACTTTACACACATAAGAGACACTTAGAGGTGATGGCAGCTATGTGAGGATTAGAGCACATCAGGCTATGCTGGCAGCGCTCATAGAGTGATGGAGTTTAGTGACATTAACATTCCATCTTCCCACAGGGGAGATGACAGTGACCCTAGAGTATGTGTGGCCATTCTAAGGCTACACATAGCAGGGCATTTAGTGAGTGAGGTGACATCGATGGGGGTTGAGCTAGATCACACTATAGTGGTGTTATTTGGGAAAGATGATCTGCTTGTACAAAAAGGGCAGTTGGATGCGGATCGATGTTTGTCATTGAGGGTACCACCACTACCACTTTTTCTATGTGGACTGATCAATGGGATATTGTTTCCATATCAGAGTAGGTCCTTCTACGGTTGAAAGTATATGGAGGTGATCTGACATATTCTGGAGGGGAAAGAGGGATAGTTTTCATGGGGCACATGTGTACTGGCACATCTATACAAAGATATGCACATGATCTGCTACTCAGAGGCACTGAGTGTGACATGTGTGACATTATTATAGGTATGTGCCTAGGAGAATATTATTATTTCTAGGACATTAGTGGTGAGGAGAGGATAGGAGGAAGAGGGAGCACCTGTAGCCTAGTGGTACAGGCAAGATGAGCACTGGGTTTGGCATTATGAGATGTAGGGGGATATGGACAAATGGAGGAGAGTTTTTCATGACTTATAGGAGGAGCACATAGTATGGAATCCATAGATGTTTTGGTGATTTACGAGATGGAGGGATGATGAGGTGAGATAGCAGGGCTACTTCACATCCATATGCTTCTTAGTTTGCAATCAGCCTTGCATAGTTGAGGCACACAGGCCAGATTGAGTGACCCGCAAGTTTGGGGTGGTATAGGATATTCCAGTGGGTCCTAACATGTTTCGATGAATCAGCCAGGAGTGGCCATGGGGGGAGCTAATCTCACTGAGGTGTACCAGAGATCACTTGGAGACATTATTTTTGGTGACATATCTAGGGAGGGTTTTTGGGGAGGCATATGCAAGAGTGACAGTGCTATACACCAGGTGGTTCTACAAATGTTGGTGGGATAGGGTTACACTAGAGTAGCCCATTATGGGGGCCTTAGGATTTGGATTAGATGATGAGCATTAATTGGCTAGTGAGGGAAGAGAGAGGAGGGGATAATAGTGGAGAGGGCAAGAGGTAGTCAGGGCCACGAGGTAGGAGGATGCAAGGGCTATATGACAGTAGGGTGAAGGGCAAGGTGAGATTAGGGTTGCAGGATAGTCAGAGAGGATGAGGAGGA
Source organism: Sequoia sempervirens (assembly GCA_007258455.2). Classification (NCBI taxonomy): domain Eukaryota; kingdom Viridiplantae; phylum Streptophyta; class Pinopsida; order Cupressales; family Cupressaceae; genus Sequoia; species Sequoia sempervirens. The sequence continues at coordinate 813,269,507 of VDFB02281492.1, forward strand.
GGAGAAAATGGAGGAGGAATAGAGCAAGGATGGATGTAGGGGAGGAGATTGATGCAGCACAATCAAGTGAAGGGAGGGGTCTGGGGGATGCAACACAGTAGGAAAAGGAGAGGGGGCCAGAGGTGGAGGTGGGAGCGATGGGACAATAGATGGACATAGGTTGTAGACAATAACTAAGGAGAGTGCAGGTGAGGAGTAGGGATGGGTAGGGGGATGTAGGGGTTGTAGGACAGCAGGATGGAGGACATGGCGAGATTGGGGTTAGAGGACAACTAGGTAGGGTGACAAGGAGTAGATGAGGAAGGGGGGCCTAGGTGGAGATCAGAGCTGAGTAGGAACCCCATGACCTAGAGATGGGAATGAGTGAGGAGGGAGAGGAGCCTAAGGGGGAGGTGAGATTTGTAGGATGGTAGAGGAGGGTTGGGCGGAGAGGACAATCGAGGAGAGTTTAGGTGACTAGCAAGGTAAAGCAGGGGCATGATGAGATGAGGTTTGATTCTATGGATGTTGACATTCACATGGTGGAGCCGTTGGTGGTGGTACCAGGTGAACCAGATGAGGATCTTTTTGTATTGTTGAGGGGGCCCCAAGCAAGGCTATAGATGATAGAATAGAGACAAAAGATTGCAAAGGCCGAGTTGCACAAATTCTAGGCACAAGGACAAAGGGATTGCAATTTCATTATTGATCACCTAACCTCACAAGTACAAGATGTGGATAGCGAGAGGGATGAATTGTGAACAGAGGTACAAGGAGTACGTGGTAAGCTGGCCAAAGTGACTTGGGATCAGGATATACTATAGGTAGTGATGACTATATAGCACAGGCCAGAGGATAATATGAGCCTAGAGGGGCAACATATCAGGGTCCAACAGAGGGGGTCTTAGCAGGGGATCAAGAATATGCCAAGAGGGAGATGGAGTAGCTGAGGGGATAGGTGATAGGACTACTAAGGGAGAGGATGGAGCTTCAGGATAGGGTTTCTACGATAGAAGGTAGTAGAGGCTTGATTAGAGACTGCACAAAGAGAGATAGACATGGTGCATCCAAAGGTGCAAGCCCTTCGGGGTGAGAGAGATAGAGTATACAGAGAGGCATATGTGATGTAGGAGGAGAGGGATAGGGCCATATAGTAGGTGCAAACCTTAAAAGGGGAGAGGAATGTAGCAATGGCTCAGATAGAGAGCATGGAGATAGATGTGGCACAAGGCCAATCATAGGTAGTATAGCATGAGGGGGGAGATGGAGCTAGAGGTGTAGAGATTGTAGGCACATATATAGGCTATGTAGGCATAGATGGAGGATGAGAGGGATAGGGCTACAGAGCAAGTGGAACGACTGGGAGCAGAGAGATATCAGCTTAGGTTGGCACATGGCACATGGACATAGGAGAGGGGCATCATTAGCAGAGATCAAGATAGATGTAGGCATGAGAAGAATGCCACCATATATCAAGCTAAAAAGAGTTTTGAGTAGATGAGAGAGGCAACCTACAGGCTCCTCAAATGCCCGCACCATCCTAGACATTAGGGACATCAACCCGAGGATATAGTTCGTCACAGGGGACCCTCCCTCGTAGGGGGTCGATGCCCAACTCTCCACAAAGGTTGAATGTGGGTAGTTATTTTGGTAGATGAGGGGATATTAGATTTTGACAGGTGTAGGATGGGTAGTATAGAGTTTTTGACATAGATTTTGTATTGATACTTTATTTTGTGATTATGATGTATACAATGGATATGTATTTTAGTGATATTGATGGACATTATTATGGACTATGTGATGGATATATTATTTTCATATTTATATGATATGCAACAACCCTTATTGACACCATCTTATGTATATGATGGATGATGCATATGTGTATGTGTATGATCTAATGATGTGTGATCTTGATTATTTTTACATGTTGGGTATGTGTACGATCATGATGGGCCAAAAAGTGGCAATATGATGGGTATGTAGCTAATGACTATTTTTTTACCCAAAATTGATGAAACGAAAAGGGTTTTTAAAGGATATTCTCAACTTCCCACCGATATAAATTATGCTTTATTTTGAATTTAATAAGTAATTATTATTCATTTTCTATTCAAATTATGACTAAAGTCTTGATTGATAGGCTGATTGAAAAACATCTATAGCATTTTTTGAATCCAAAACATGCATTGCATTCTATGCTTGACATAATATAGGATTAAAAAAAGAAAATTTGAATTTCATGAAGTTTTGACCAAGTTAAGCTGGTCAGACATATGAGTTTTTATATTTTTTAAAAAGTTGTAATAAAAAATTCATAAATAATTATTTACTTGGAAAAAATTATAAAAAAATATGCATCAGATTGGGGCATGATTCCTCTACTTATATCCAAAATATTATAAAAAAATATTATCATTTTATTGTGGTTAGGATGGTCAAACAGACACATACTTCTTATTTTTTCCTGAAATTTAAGTACCACTGCATTGATATTTCAAATTTTTACCAAATAGATTTCTTTTTTTTTAAACAAACCTAGTAGTTTAAAAACCCCATTCAATTTTCTATAGATTCTATTCTTACATTATTTTGAAATAATATAGATAACTTATTCAAATTTTTACGTCAAGTTACCTATCTTTGATTTTTCTAAATTTTTTGCCACTTAAGGCCCTATTTTTTCCATGATGATCTTACACATACCCTGTTTATGATTTTATATGTTGATACTTTGTATGGATGCAACTAATGTGTGTAATGCAGGATGTCATGTATGTTTTCATGATTTTATGGATGATGCATATGGACTTAACATTTTTTTATGTAGGTGGCGATGTCTGTAATGTGTTAATGATATAATATGGAAATGTATGGAAATGAATCTAAGATGCTATAGAATAACTAATCATTATTAATTTAAACAACTTAAGGTAATAATGCAATGAATGAATAATACAACATCAATGTCAATAAGGACTTGCATGAGAATGTGGGTGGATGGTGTGAAATTTGCACCTGTCGAAAACCATTGATATCTTGAGAAGAATGGGAGAAAGACAAAGTGAATATTTACACAACCAAAATCATAGGTTGATGGATAGGGATGAATGCAACAAAATTTATTTATGAAATATAATCCTAATTCAAATTTTCCATCTTTAGAGCACTAATTTTTGCTATAGCATAAGACACCATGTGCCAAGTTATATATAAAAACCAAGGAAAGTTAGTATCTAATGCATAGAACAAACATAAAAAACAAGGTTATCCCAATGCCCCAAAGTGATAAATACTTTGGTCAGGATAGACATTGGGATAACCACAAGCACAAAGGGATGTCCCAACATAACACAAGATCTTAGAGATTCTGGTGGGTACTACATGGGACAACCTAGTAGACAACAACAATAAATGATCAAGATATGCCCCTATGTTAACCCATCAAAACACACCATAATATGGTAGATCATGGTGACCTTGATTAGTTGGAATAGGGAGTTGAAACAATAAAAAAAAGGCAAAAGTATTAAAATATCACAGTCAATTTCAAACATCCTTTTTCCATAAGATCCAGAGGATGGATGGGGTTGATGAGGTATGTTAGGAAGGATGCATCCTATTGAGACCGATGATGGATACTAAACTAAGATGAGCCACATGACATAGGATTTTTGACACTGATCAAATCTTCTGATATTAAAGGATCTTGTTTGTGACAAACCAGCTAGATAAGGGAATACTTAACAACATAACACAAGATACTAGATGGAATACTGACATAGGACTGGCACACCCTAAGGACCTAGGGGCTTGGGGGTTGATCAAAGATGAGCCTTGCCTACGTGAAAGTGAAAAGCCCTCATAGTTCAAGAAAAGACCATGGATAAAAATAGAAAGAGGACCAATGGAGACAAATGATGAAAGAAATGACTGGAAAATGCCCCAAGTGAGGATCAAATGATCAACCTTTCCTACATGAAAGCGTAGGGGCAATGTAGTTTAGAAAATTCAAATGATAACTAACAATGGATAAGAGCCCAAAGGGGATGATGGATGACTGAAACAAGATGGTCAAAATTTCCCAGGGATGGATCAAATGATCATCCTTTCCTATGTGAAAGCATAGGGGCAACGTTGTTCAAAAAAGACCAAAAAGATCGATATGACCGAATGGAGATCTGAGTGGAGATTGACATGATGAAGGACCCTAGATGATAACAGACCAACAAGACAACCAGAAAAATGACAAGCTCAGATGAGGAAAAAAGATCAGGATGACTGATACTAGATAACCATCCAATGCTCAATAAAATCATACCAAGTGGCCAAGGTTAGGATGTGGATGAAGTGATAGGATATGATAGGATATGGAGACATGTAGTAACTAGGACACAAAGTAGATAATGATTCATCTCTCTATGAATGAAGCATGTTACCAAGTTTTCACCAACCATATATATCCAAGGTTCCACCAAGGGTGGTTTTCACCATAGGATGAACTTATTTCTCTTTATTATTTTTGGATTTTTTTGACTTTTTAATTTTTTTGTATTTTTTAGATTATGGAAAGATAGAAGGACCCAATTGATTAAATGTAAAACCTCTTTAGGTGCATTATGTTGATAGACTTTCCCTTCAAGTGTGGCAAGGCGATAAGGCCTTGATCCATATTTTATTGTGATAATGTAAAGACCCAACTAATTAGGTTCATACTTCCCATTCTTGTCTCGGTCCTATTGTGTATGCTGATTTTATTTAAGAGTTAAATTGGAGGGGATGAATTTTCTTTTTATAGCTCCTCTTGAGACAATTCGGATATGCCTATAGGTGATTGTATGCTTTGGTCCTCTTTTCATCTAGGAGCTCCAATTGGGCAAGGTGAGCAATCTATGATTCTTCTTTGGTGATGAGGTTCTTTAAATATATTATCAGAGATGGGATTTCAACTTCAATCGGAAAGATGGCTTCAACACCATAAACTAGGGAATATGGAGTGGTGCTAGTGGGAGTGTAGATAGATTTGTGATAAGCCCAAAGGGAAAGATGGAGGTGGAGGTGCCAATCTCAGCTAGTACTATTGACAACCTTTTCCAAGATTTTGATGAGATTTTTGTTAGTGGCTTCAGCCTATCCATTACCTTGGGGGTAGTAGGGCGTGGACCACCAATGTTAGATATGAAAGGTGTTACAGAGCTCTTTTACAACCTATTTTTTGAATGGTTTACCATTGTCATAGATGATGGTGGAGGGGATGGCATATCTGCAGATGATATGGTAGAGGATGAACTTGGAGATCTGAGTACCCATTATTTGGGAGAGTGGTATGGCTTCCACCCACTTAGTGAAGTACTTAGTGGTAGTGATAATGAAGGTGTGGTCATTAGAAGATGGAGGATATATCTTGCTAACTAAATTGAAACCCTACTGAGAAAAATACCATGGTGCTACATTAGGTTGCAGATCTTGAGCAAGAGCATGTATGAGGTCTGCATGTTGTGCGAAAGGTAAACATTTCTTCAAAAAGTCACAACAGTTATGCTCCAATGTAGGCCAATAATAACCAACCCTCAGAATCTTCTTTGCTATGGACATGCCATTTGAGTGGGCTCCACAAAAACCACTATGTACCTCTAGAACACAATGTGAGCCTTGGCCTCGTTTAGACACCGAAGACAAGTTCCATCATATCTACGATGATAAAGAGTATCATCTATGATGGTTTAATGGGATGTACGTTGGATGAATGATTTGCATTGATTGTGGATAAGGTTAGCAGGTAGGATGTTGTCATGAAGATAAGCATAAATTTCATGATACCATGGGGATGTAGGACCTACAATTTCACACACCATCTCACTCTCAAGGATATCGTATGCAAGGATTAAAAGTTGTTCAATCAAGAATTCACATTTTGTTTGATTTTTAGGCATGTCAATCAAGGAACCAATTGTAGCCATTGTGTCAACAACTTTGTTTTGTATTTTTGGGATCTAGTCAAACTAAATAGAGGTGAAAGATTTCTTAAATTCATCAACCATGCACTTATAAGGCAAAAAATTCTCATACATTGTTAAGAACTCACCATTGACTTGTTTGATGACTAATTATAAATAGTCAAAGACTCTTAAGTAAGTTATATTCCATTTGATTGCGATTCTAAGGCTAGTGAGAAGAGCTTCATACTCTACTATATTGTTGGTGTATGGAAATGCTAGTCTGAATGACTTTGGAATATAATCACCTTAGGGAGTGACAAAGAATATGCCTACCCTTGATCTGTTATGTGTATATGACCCATCAAAATATAGTGTCCACATGGTGGCTTCTGCTACTGTAAAAAATTCCTCATTGGGAAATTACATCACAAAAGGATGTGCATCAAGCAAGGTAGCATTGACTAACTAATTTGCTATCACTTGTCCCTTAATATATTTGTGGTCCACATATTCTATTTAAAACTCACTCAACAACATAACCCATTTAGTCATTTGGCCAGCGATATTTGTTTTGGATAGTAAATACTTAAGTGGGTCAAGTTTTGATATTAATTTGGCTGGATGGCTAAGCATATAATGTCTAAGATTTTGTGAACAAAAAACTATGGCTAGCTAGGCCTTCTCTATTGAAGAGTAGTTGAGCTCATAGCCAACTAAGGTTCAACTGATATTGCAGATTTCTCTTTCTTTGGATGACTCATCATGTTGTGCTAGTAGTGCCCCCACTGTCACTGAAGTAGTTGAGATGTACAATAAGAGTGGCTTCCCTAGGATTGGAGGCATAAGGACTGGAGGATGAGCTAAGTATTCCTTAATTTTTTCAAAAACTTGCTAACACATACGATCCCACTTGAAGCATATATTATTTTTTTGGAGGTGGGTGAATGGTTGACATTTGTCTGCTAACTATGCTATGAATCTTCTAATGGACTCCAACTTACCCTGGAGACTCCTTAATTGTTTCAAATTGTGAGGTGGAGGCATATCCATAATTGCTTTCAATTTGGATGGATCCACTTCTATACCTCTCCTGCAGACAATGAAGCCTAACATTTTTCCTGACATAACCCCAAATACACATTTCTTTGGATTTAGACTTAACTTGTAGTGCTCTAACCATTCAAAGATCTTTCTTAGGACTATAGTGTGTTTTTCTCTACTTCTTGATTTTCCTAAGAGATCATCAACATAGTCTTCCATGATGATGTGGATAAGATCATGAAAGATGATGGTCATTGCACGGTAATAAGTTTCCCCTATGTTCTTAAGCTTGAAGGGCATGACATTATAACAAAATGTACCCCAAGGTGTCGTAAATGTTGTTTTATGTTGATCTTCAGGCGTAATCCTAATTTGATTATATCCAAAAAATCCATCCATGAGGGACAACACCTCATATCCTGTAGTTAAATCAACCAACATATCTATATTCAGTAAAGGAAAGTCATCTTTAGGATGTGCCTTTTTGAGATCATAGAATTTTGTACATATTCTGACATCCCCATTCGGTTTGGCTATTGGCACAATGTTGGAGATCCATTCGGAGTAGTCAATGGGTCCTATAAATTTGGCTTCCAACATTTCTCTAATTCTTTCTTGACCAATAGGGCAACTTGTGGGTGCATTTAGCAGAGCTTCTACTTAACTAGTTTTGTATCAGGATGCACATCTAGATGGTGTACAACCAAGGAAGTGTCTAATCTAGGCATGTTTGAATATGCCCATGCAAAATTTATCTTTCTTTCCTTGAGTTTGAGGATCTTTGAGATGGTGGAATACTCTTCTTTTGATAATGCTTTGGCTACATAAGTGATTTTGGGATCCTCTTTAGTTCCCAAATTGATTTCTTGTGTTTCTTTTATCAAGATGGAGGATCGTTCACACCATTATGTTCCTACAAGGGGAAGATAAATTTCCCCATCTTCTAGCACCTCACTAAGGTTTTAACCCTTAGATACGTCCTTTGTTTTGACTTTTTCTGAGTCAAGAAGTGCCTCAAGGAGGCTTTCACTAGGCGACCCTTTTGGATTTTTCTTTTTCTTATTTTTACAACTAGGGCATTCATCTTCCCACAATCCCATGAGGTGTAGATAGGAATCCATTGAGGTAAGTGAGTTGGTAAGTGTGGTGTCACGTTGGTCCCAATCAATGAGTCCAGGATGGTGAAGGGAAAGGCTAATCGTGTAAAAAAATAGGCATTCAAACATGGAGGAAAGGTCTGCATGATGTACATCATCATACGGGTGTATGATACATTCTTCTTTTGGTACATCTTCCAAAATACCATCGTTCTTAGTGACATTACTGGAAATACTAGTTGATGTTGCAAGACCCTTTTTCTTTTTGTCATACACTAAGCCTGAATTCTTTGGATGTAAAAAAGTGTTGATCAACTGCTTTCTTCCTAGCTCTTCTGGACCAAGACCTCCCCCCTGATAATTGTGTTTTTCAGCGTAATTAGAGGGCCAAGGGTACATCTCTTGAAAATATTCCTTTAAACGAGGAGTAGGTTCAGATTCTTCACAATATATCCATTGAATTATATCTTCTTCAAGCATATACTCTGGTAACTTGAAAGATACATAAGTGCTAGTGCCCACATTTTTTGAGCTCAAGGTGACTACCTTTTGTTCCTTCTTAGGTGGAGATTCAGAAGGTTGACAATATGTGTGTGGTGAGGGTGGCATGGTTGCCATGTTCAAAGTAGTACGCATTTCATACTCACCACATCCCTTGTCAATGATTTGGACCTTGGTGATAGTGGAATCATATGCAGAAGATGGGGAAGATGAGGTGACAGGTGATGAATTAGATGATGGATTGGATGAAGATGTCAGCGGTGGTCCCATTTCAACTCCTGGACAGTAATGGGAATGGGGGAATGAAGCTTCAAGTGAGCAACAATATTCAAAAGACTGAGGATTAGCTTGTATCATAACTTACATTCCATTAAATGGAAATTTCAAGCATTGATGATAGGTGGATGGGCTAGCTTGCATGGCATGGATCCATGGTCAGCTAAGAAGAATATAATAGGAGAGGTCCAAATAAAGGACATGATAGGTGGTGCATTGTATATAAGGGCCAACTTGAATTGGGAGCTCAATAACCCCTTTAGAATCCCTTTGTGCATTATCATAAGCATTTATAGTGATAATTTGACTACTTAAATTAGCATGGGTATATCCTACCTGCTTTATGAATTTTAATGTACATAGATTGAGATTAGAGCCACTATCTATCAAGACCCTCTTTACTTTATGTCATTGATGGTAAGAATGTCATTTTGACTAAAACTTAGTTGGTAGGTTGATGAAAAATGTCCAACTAGGGCTTGGAATTGTGTCGGGTTGATGTTATCAGGAACACGGGCATCCTATAAATCTTTTGTCAAGATTTCTTGGTATATGAGGATGGGGTTGGCGCTACAACTCTAAGGATAGTAATGTGGGTGCAGCGAGTGGTAACAACACATTGTAGCTCTTTTCCTTTGACATGTATCATAGACACACATGGTTCCACTTGTTTGATGTGCATGATGAGACCCTCATAGTTAAGTGGCACATTTTTGTAACTGATGTTGTTGGTGTTGTTATTCTGATTATTGTTATTGTTAGGTGTTGTGTTTATGTTAGATGTGCTAGGATCTTGATTATGCTTAGGGAAAGAATTTTGATATATTTGTAATTGAGCATTGGAAAATGAAGTCTGGTTGGCATCCACATGAATATCTTCTCAATCTATAAGATATTTGATGTATATTTTTAGACATTGAAACTTATTTAGCGTATTCCCTTTAATATTGTGAAACTCACATTATTCGTTCTCTTTAAACTAGACTAGTTTAGGCTTAGATTCATCAAGTGGCTTGGTCATAGGATATGTAATTTGGTAATTGACTTGCAACAATCTATGGAAGACAACACTCAAGGGTTCTCCTAATTAGCTGTATTAATGTTTACCATTCCCTTAATTGGATTTTTGGTGGGGCGAGGTGCCCCCTATGGCATGGATATGGCATTGAGAATGAATGGTTGTTGCCTCCGGGAGGTATTGGCCACTTGAACATGTTTAGTACTAGTGATTCCATCATTAACTACATTCTTGTTTATATTCCAGTAATAAGATTTATCACTGGATGACTTGTCCTTATCTGAGTTATATAGTTTAATTTTCCCTTTTTTAACAATTGCTCTCTCAATCATGGTGCTTTTCTTCATAACCTCTTCCAATCTAATAACACCATGAAGATTAAGAGCATGTGCTAGTTCAGGATGGGAATTAGCCACAAAAAGAGTGACCATTTCCTTTTCATTGGGAGGGGACTTCATATGGTTAGTGATAGCTCACCACCTTTGTAGGTATTTAGCAAAAGTTTCTCTGTCACATTGTTTCTCCTTCAAGAGGTCTAGACTATCAATGTCTTTCTCCAAGTTAAAGGAGAACTGTTTGACAAACTATTCGAAAAGATCAGTGAATGAAGAAAATATCCCCTTCTTGAGACCCATGAACCAATCTAAGGTTGGCCCTCCTAAGATCCTAGTGAACAAATGTAAGAGATAATTGTCATTATGTTGAACATCCTGACATTTTTCATAGAACTCTTTCATTTGTGCCTTTGGATCTTTGGTTCTGTATACTTGTCAAAATTGGGTATCTTGAAGTGTTTTCAGAAGGGGATAAGAAAAAATGAGAAGTCAAATGGATATGGGAAAATTTCCTCAAATTTGAAGGGTTTCTTTGATGTTCCTACTTGTAGATCTTTTAATGAAGCTTTGAGCTCTTCCAGGTCTTTATTGAATGGTGGAATTGGATTGGATAGATTAAGTGGATATTGCTAATGTGACACATATGGACCATATGAGGATGTAGGTTGATATTGATTAGTGTAAGTAGGTTGGGGATTATTGTAATGTTGATGGGATGATGATGGGTAAGAGGCAAATGGTTCTTTTTGTTGAGATGGGTACTGCTAGTAGTATGAAGTGGATGGAGCATTACATGGAGCTTGGTAGTATGTGGAGGCCCCTTATTGATAAGGTAGTTCTTCCTGATAATATGAGGTAACCTGAGCACCCTATTGATGAGGTGGAAGTTGTTGCATGTAGGATGTGGATGAGACACCTTGCTGATGTATAAGATGTTGCTGAACATAATAAGGATTGGCTTGGTAATTATATGTGGCATTTGGTTGTTGTGTGAAATGTGGAGGTGGTTGTGGATTAGAATTTTGTTGATATGGAATGGTATGTGATTGTAGGGGATTTATGTAAGGAGGTGGTTGTGTTCGTGGTGGGTTCTAATCAGTCACATGGATGTTTGGATTAGCATAAGCAGTGTATGTGTTGGATTGATGGTAGATATACTACACAAGAGGATTATGCTACATTTGTGGGGGGATGTGTGTATGTGATTGTTGATGAGGAGGGTGAGATGGAATGTGTTGTTGTTGTCAGACTATCGTAGAAGCACCATGGGGTGGTTGTTAAGGGTGTGATACAATTTATGTTGTATGATGAGGATGTTGTATATGGGTGACAATATGTTGTTGTGTTATGTTTTGTTGCAAGGGTTGTTGATGATGTTGTTGTATGGGAGCTGAAATGGTAGTGGTATGTTGTGGTGGTGCTTGTGAGGAGATGGTTGCATGTTGTGATGGTGCTTCCAAAGCAATGGATTGATGAGGAGTATTACCCTGAGGGGTCAGTAGGGGTTTTCCTATGGGAACATGTCTTGGTGGTGGCATTAATGTGAGAAAGGGGTTGCCCCCAGTGTTGATGGATGGTTGACCAAGATATTGAGGTGGGAATAGTGGAGTGGATGGGATGCTTTGTGGCATGCCATAGGCATTGGGATCATAAGGATTGGATGGTATGGTAGAGGTAATAGATGGAATGGTAGGATAATTGGTAACTTGATACATCACAATATTCCCTAACTTAGGATGATACTAGTTATCTACGAGTGTACCCTCAGGAACATAGGAATTTACTGGAACATTTTGTCAGTCTTGATGTACTAGTGGAGGTTAGGTGTGGGAATACTATGACATGTCAGAGCTAAATGGTGGTTTCACTCCTTTCACGAGTAAAGTAGTGATGATTTTATCCCCACATTCATTAAGGAGGAAATATTCCATCTAAATGTTAGTAGGATTACTTAGGTATTCATCAACAGTAACTTCAGGCTAATTGATCATGTTTTTGTCACCAGGTAGTGAAGTGTTTTGACCATTGGTGTTAGATTGTGATGAAGTACCATTATGAGGGTCTTGGGGGATGTTCACACTATTGTTAGGATCCTGAGATGTGTTCACACCATTATTGGTATTTTGGGAAGTGTTTTCCCTATTGTTAGGGTCTTGAGGAATGTTTAACTAGGAATTTTGACCTTGTTTCTATGCCATTTGCTTCTTGATTTGTGATCTAGTTTCAACGGGCATGCAAAAACTATGGGTAGTCTAGGATGAGACTAGTTTTAATGCAAGGATGAGCTAAATGGCAGTTGGAAGATTGATTTGGATTCAATAAGGATTGGTTCGTTGGATGATGGGATCAAATGATTGAATTCATTACATAGTTGATTGATTGGGTGATTGGGTAGAATTGAAATTAAAGGATTAGATAGGATTAATATTGAATATTCAGATTGAGATTGGATGATTGGATATGATTGATTGATAAATGATTGACAAGATTAGGTGATGGATGATCTAAAGATTCTAAACCTAGTTCAAAAATCACCCTAGGTGATTTAAGGCATTGGTTGATCGGATTGAAGGATAGATAAAGGATTATGACACCAAATCCATGTCAAGATAGAAATGGATTGATTGGGCCAAAGATGATGACTAATAGCACCGAATCCACCTCAAGATGGAAACAGACTGGTTGGCCCAAAGATAATGATTAATATGAAGGATAATGATTGGATTCAAATGCCTTGGTCAATTGGGATAATAACCTCAAAAACAAGGTTTAGGAGATTTGGATTGAAAGAATGATGATGAACAATGCAGCCAAAAGATGCTTTAAAGGTGCCTATATGATGCAGGTGACAATTATGAGATCGTTTGGAAAGTGAAAATGGACTAGAGGGTGAATTGTGAGTGGATGAAAGAGAATGAAAGTGCTTAGATCATAGCAATCAACAAGGTTTTAGGTTGCCAACTAGTTTTTGTTTAAATCGGGAAAATGAGCCTAACAAATGGTGAAACAGGTTCACTAGAAAATGGAATAAGTCTTTTGAATAGTGAAATGAGATCCCTAAGCAATGAAACAGGTTCCTTGAATGGTGAAACGATATCTGTAAACAATAAAAAGAGTTCCCTAAATAGTGAAACATGCAATTGGAATGAGAAATAGATGTTTGGAATGAGCGAATTTTTTTTTGGAAGGGATGAACAAATGTTTGGAATGGGTGGACGGATTATCAGAATGGGTAAACAGAGGGTCACAATTACTGAAAGAGGTGAAATTGATTGTTTGGGGGGTAGGTTTTCCCTTTTGTGGGGGAAAGTATGCCCCTCCTAAGTAGGTATGCCCCTCTAAAGAAAACTAGAACTTGACTTGGATGGAAATGACTATGGCAAGGACTTAAAATATAACAAGCAGTAAGCAATAAGGCTGACTAGTCAAAAAGTTTACTGGTTTTCAACAAGAGGACACTTCAAAAAACATAATCCTATGATTAATGTTAAGGGTATGGCCAACAAAGTCCTTAATCTAGGATGAACAAGGCTTCTATGGAGTCCTTGATATACTCTCGATATGTGAGGCACAACCATGAACACAAGCCCATCACAAGTGTGAGTCAAGAACCCAAGCAAGATACTGAAAGGCTCAGACCAATTGTTCACATCTATCTAGATATCACCCTAGCTTCAACACTCCACCAGACACAACGTGAATAGATTGGGGTACAACTTTGACTCTCCTCCCTTTCTATACCCCACTGGTATGCGTGGTTGGGATTGTCCCTTAGGGTGATGAAATCCCTAAGAAAGTCCCGCTAGAATGAAGACACTAATCATTTTTGGCTACTCCCTAGGTTCACATGAAGTGCAAGGGGAAAGTGTGAACAAAATAATGCCCCCTTAGGTGACACAAAAAGAGTTGTAAACACAAAAACAATAAATTTTACTCCCCCTAGTTAAACTGCGTACCTAGATTAATCAACAAAACCAAAAAGGAAAATGTTAAATAATGAAATAAACAGATTGCACTACAAGAAAATGTTAGCTATTTTGTCCTTCGTTCTTCATTAATCATGAAATAAGTTGCATAAAAATTTAAAAAAACACAAATACACTCACAAACAAATGATAATAGGGGGTTAGAGTTGAAAATGATAAAAACTGAAGTAAAAATGAAGCTAAAATGATTCTTTTATCTCCTAAAGTGTTGCATTTAGGGTAGGTTCACCCCTCTGCAGTAGATAGTTAGCAAACAGACTTACATAAAGCTCAATTTTTGTGTACGTCTGCCCCACCTAGGCAATTTTTCCCCTCTGCAATATGAACTTGAAAACAACTTAAACAACAAGAAACATAAAAGGATGGAGCCCATTTGTGGGTCCCATTGGGCATGCCAGAAATGTGATACTGGTGTTTTTATCCTAATCTAAGTATACAAACTAACTAAACTAGAATGCAAAGCAAAAAACAAGATCATCTCAAATGATTAGCCTAAGGAAGAAAACACAAAAGAAAGATAACAAAGCTAGTGATTATACCTTTTGTGTGTTGATCCCATTGGTTGGCCCTTGATGTGGTTGATTTATGTGCTCCTTGGATGGCTATGAAATGAAGGGTGCATGCAAGATAATGAAGAATTGATGAAGCTATAATGGAAAATGCACTTGAACTTGGATGCTAATGCAAGGAATAATGCTATAAAATGGCTTGATAATTTGATAGCATAAGGGTGAAAAATGACTAAGTTATGCAAATGCATTAAAAGAGGGGGTATTTATAGAAGAATTTGAATTCTCTAAAGAATTCAATGGTCAAGATTGTGCCACCATGGGCAAGATGAAGGGCTATGATGAGTTGAGGACTCACAAGCCCTCACATCTTGACATGTAGAGGGTGAAGTGGCCAAGGATGTGATGAGGTGTAAGTGAGGTAGAATAAAGAAAAATGATGTGGAGGAAGGACAAGTACTTTGAAAGTACCTTGGGAGATGAGAAGATTTCCTCAAAAAATAACTTCTTGTCCCAAAGTGAGAATGAAAGTGACACTTGAGAAATTTTAGAATTCCTCAAAAATCTCCATGGAGAATAGGAAAGTAGTTGGTAAAATAAATGTGAATTAAAAATTCACATGGGAAAGAGGGTCAATGCTAAATATGGATCATGAAAAGGTTTACCAAAAAGGTATGCTAAATGTGGTAAGCCGATTAGATTAAGGTTGTGCAAATACATGGTTAAGTAAATTAATAAGGGATTTGAAGCAATTGGGAAAAGTTGGAGGATGTGACATTAATCTCTGATTAAGGGTGTGCACATCTTAATTATGAATTAATTAAATTAATCCAAATTAGAAGAGGGTTAAGGAGGATGTGACAAGGAGAGAGAAAAAGGAAGAATTTAAAAATTGATTTTAAAAGTTCAAATGATTAAATTAAATAAATTGTCATGTTTATTTAATTTAGAGAAGAAAAGGTGTAAGGTAAAGTATTTAATTGTAAAATTAAATAATTTAGGTAAAAAGATGAAATATTAATCAAATAAATCGTTTAATTAATATTGACAAAATAGATGAATAGAGTAGATGATTTTGACCATATGTAAGTGGTCAAATTTGGATGTCTAGACATATAGTGTAATTTATTTGGTAGATAATTTTATTTATCATGGTTAAACAAAACATGTTGATGTATAATATAATTTTATTAAGGAGATTTGTGTATTAAGGAAACTAAAAAATAGATGATACTAACACTTAAGTAAATGCTACTAAATATTTAACAAAATCTATGAAATAGTTAATAATTTTATGGTACAAACATGACATGGGTTTATCCCTATCTTACACGTTAGGTAAACTTCTTTGGATTTTATAATTTCTCCTACAATGGATAACAAGATAGATAATCTTTGAAATTTAGTGTTCTTTTCAATAATTTATAGTTTTTTATGTGTTTTATAATATTGGAAGGTGATGAACTTACCTAAATGTCCACGTTGACATTTATCTTGTTTTTGATTGGTAAATAGTTGTAATAAGTTGTAGAAGTTTGCAATAAATTTTAATTTTAATATTTTATCATGGAGAATTACTTTCTCTAATATTGATATATCACCAATTAAAATTCATCTAGAGGAAAAATCACAACCACATAATTATATACATGTTTCTTGTAGTGTCTATGATAGTGTAAGAGCATTTTTAGTTTTTGAAACATAGAAATTTTTTTATCTATGTTTTCCAAGGTAGAACTAAAGGGGTATTAGGGTTCCTCCACCAATTTCCTTCAAGTTTCATTCAAGGAAACCTTAGAGATCTTAATCTATGGATATGATGGAATGATATCTGCAATAAGGTGTCCTAGGGGTGTGATTAAAGACTAAAAGGAGGTTCACCACCAAGCAAGGGATTGGAAAGAAAGAAATGCAACGATATGCAAACCTAACTATGCAACTAAAGATAAGAAACTAAAAATTAGAATAATGTACTAAGAAAGGGTAGAGGGGCACTTACAAAATTGAACAAGGTTAGAAATCTTGAACATATGAATTTTAATGCAACTAGGACTCATATTCTAGTAGGGGCGATTGAGTCCTAGTTTAGGGTTTCAGGCCAGAATCTGGGATTTGGAACTACTAAACCAAAATCTATAGAAAATGCTTGAAATATGGTATACAAGGAATCATATGCCACAAGTGGCAATTTAGTCCTAGTATAAGGGATGATTAGAAATTCTAATATCCTCTAGTGGTGTTTTGTAGCTTCTCTCCTATCAAATCTGAGTGTGAAACACTGAATTGCAGCCTCTAGGTGACTTTCCATGATCTTGCAATGTAGATGACAACTTTGACAACTTGACAAATTTTCTCCAAACTTGCTCTTTAATGAATCTTCAACCTAGATTTGAAAATCACACATCAAAGAGAGGGAAAAATTTTATTTTTTTGTGGATAGTAGTTTTTCTTGGTCAAAAATAAAACCTTCAAATGAATAGAAATAAAATGAAGGAAAGATAAATGAAAAAATAAGCTATGTTGCAACTAACCAAACCCTCAGAATAAAGGTTACAATCTTGTAGGTAATGGATATCATGAATGTATATCTTGACTCTTGATTGAATGCTATGGATCTTGATTTTAATGCTTGCTTGAATCATAATAACCTACATCACAAATGTTAAGCTCAAAAGAAAACATGATGCATGATGACTTTGACATTATGCTTGAATCTTGAAGGATGATCCAAAATACTTGATAATCACTCTTGAATGCTCTTGAATTATCTTGACCTCATAAACCTACTATAATATTTCTTGCATAAAACTTCTAGTAGAAAATATGTGAAATAAGACTGTATTTGTACTTGTTTATACCAAATTTCTTGAAATTACAACACTACAAGATGACATCAAATTTATGAGAGTAAAATTCTGCCAAGTATTTGAATTTCAAATACATCCAAGATAAGAAAGACTCATACACAAGTTAGGGCATATGAGTCCTAGTAGGCTAAACTTGGGAGACAATTTTCAATATATGTTAAGCTATATGCCAAGTATAGGTTTAGGCCCCAAAAACATATGTCAGACCCATAAGCCCAAGGTGGCATATGAGTCCCAAACCACGAAGATTTTCTTTTTCATTTCTCATGTTTCATTGTGTAGTCTTCTTACTTCATGAGATGTGTCTTTCACCTTGTGGTGACATTGGGTGTGATTTCCTATAAGAGTGTGATCTCTCTTAGCATATTGTATTCCTCTTAGTGGCTTGATGTGACACACTACATCCCCTAAGTTGAAAATCTTCTATTATTTGATTGGTCATCTATTGGAGACATTAGGCACAATGTTCTCTAAGTTAAGACCTTACATGAACTATGAAAAACTCCTTTGAATGTACCTTACACTATTTTGTATTTATATGGCCACCTTGCATAGCACACTATTTGTTCATGAGTTTCAAGCATACAAAGCTTTGCTTTCCTCATGGAGCTCAAATTTTACTATTGTGTAGTGCCTTATCAATGTTATCAAGAGGTATAACTTGTTGGATATTGTTGATATGTGGTTGTCATTAATTTCAACACTATTGGTACTAATGTCTTTAAGGCTATATATGTTGAGGATATTAAGAAAATTGTAATAAAATAAGTTGTAGGTTGTCGGTGATGCAGTGAGGTTCAGTATGGTGGCTAGCTTAGTATATTTATGATAAGAGGTTGTGGATTAAAGGGTTTGTTGATGAGTACATCTAGTTTATCCACATGAAGTTTTAGAGTTTCACATGAAGATTTGATTGAGTTATGAGTATTTGTGTTCTGAAAGTTATTTTGTTGTTTTAGTTGGTGTTCTTGAAAGAAGATGATGTGATTATAGTAGTTTAAGTTGTTGCAAATGATTTTGTGTTGATTCATGATGCTTATGGATGCTTCTAGATTGTGCTCTATCTGTTTTGTTGGCCCACATTGATTTTTGTGCTTGCGATTGGTTATGTTCTTCTATGATTTCATGTTTTTCATGATCATGGCTGACAGAGTGATTGTAGTATACTACAGATCTTTGAGGCATAATTTTTGAAGGTTTTTTTCATATTTGAGCCATGCTGCTTTGGGTCCTTACTATGTTTTTTCTGACATTGTTTGGTTTGAATTGATAATCATTTATTGATTTGGGTCAACAGTTTGTACACATTTCATATTTACTTTAAGTCGACATGTAGTTGATGTTATCCTTAGTTGTAGATATATATGATCAATTGTTTATACAATTTGAAGGTGTGGTGTGCAATGTATGCTATGTTCTATGTAAAAATAATGTTCTAATCTTTCATAGGAAGAAGTAAAGTGTGAAGAAGAGTTTATGTGCTTAACCATAACTATAATTAGGCATTAGAAGATGTTATTTTCTTAGTTCAAAATCTTTTGGACGTAACTCGAATGTTATTGCAAGATAGTGCATTTTCTTTTTGGTAGTAATCCTTTTGTAAATTTGAGCAATGAGCTCTAGGTAGTGTGTCTAAATGCATGTGCATTCACCATTTATAATACTTTTATACTTTTAATAGGGTATAATATTGTGGATTAACCTCCACTGTGGTTTTTCCCCTAATAGGGTTTCAACGTAAAAAATATTGGTGTTATGTGTGTTTTGATGTGGTGATAGTTTATTCTTTCATGTTTATTTATCATATCTAAGAATAATTTTAATATTGATAATTTATGTGACAACTAATTCACCCCCCCTGTCAGTTATCTACCCTTATGTTGCCAAAAATTGGTATCAGAGTAGGTTCCTCCAAAGAAGTTTAATAGCTTGAGGTGATCTGGGATGGTGAAATATAAGAAGAATAGTCTGAGATTTGATGGAACTAATTATTCTCTGTGGAAGACTCAAATGGATTGTCATCTAAGATGCATTGGTGAATGTTATTGGACAATCACAAAGAATAGTTATATCATCCCACATAATGGTCCTTCTATTGCAGGTGAGATTAAGGAATCCAAGTACAATATCAAGGCTAAGGAAGCATTTTTGAGTGCTCTAACTGATTTCGAGATGACAAATGTAATGGAGTTGAAGACTGCTTATGAGATTTGGAAAAAGTTGGAAAATTTGTATGAAGGTGATACCCATGTGAAGATTGCTAAGATGCAAAGCTTGAAAGGGAAATATAAAATGTTGAGAATGGGTGAAGATGATAACATAACTTATTTTATTAAAAAATTAAATGAACTTGTGTGTAGTATCAAATGTGCTAGTGGAAAATTGGAAGAATCAGAGATTGTTGCTAAAGTGCTCAGATCCTTGCCTGTTGCATACAAATACAAAGCTACTTCTATTGAGGAGATCTAAACTGCGACAAATGTAACCAGAGACATGTTGATTGGTAATCTTGCTACTTTTGAGTTAAGTGAGTTTTGTGAATCTCTTCCTAAGACAAAATTTGCATTCAAAGCTACTATCTCTAGAAAAGATAAGCAAAGATAAGATCTGGGAGAAAGTTCTTCTAGAAAAATGTCCAATTATGAGCAGGAAATAAGAGAGATTGAAGAAAAAGAGAGAGAACTAGATGAGCTTGAAGCACTTATTGTCAAGAGGGTAGCCAAAGGAGAAGGTGAGTATAAAGGGAAATTTCCTCTTAACTATTTTTCTTGCAATAAGATAGGTCATTTCTCCTTAAGGTGTTCAAAAAGAGTTCCTAAGCCAAGATCCAACAAGCCTAGACTCCAAAGAAAGTGTTATTATGCTACTGATGAAGTCACGATAGATGATGAATTTGATAAAGGGAATTTAAGTGAGGATGAATGGTTATTTATTGCTATCAAGGAAAATGATCTATTACCTACTGAATTTACTAGTTGCATAAATGTGGAGAAAGCTTTAGCTACTAGAGTTGAAGAAAAAGATGAATGGGTGGTTGAAAGTGGATGCTCTCATCACATGACAGGTGATAAGAGTAAATTTGTAAACTTGGAAAAGTATGATGGTGGTGTAATATGGGGCAAAGGATCCATTTCTCTTGATGGTAAGCATAATACTGGTGATGTTCTATATGTGGAAGGTTTCAAGCATAATATTTTAAGTGTTGGATAGATGGTTGACAAGGGATACAATCTTCAATTCAAGAATGGAAAGTGTAGAATATTGGGGTGTTTTGGAAATGTGATTGCATCTGGTAGAAAAACAAAAGGTAATATCTTTCACCTAAATGTTATGGGTAAAAGTTGTCTGATTGCTCAAGTTGATGAAAGTTGGTTGTGGCATAGGAGATTGTGTCATGTCAACTTTGAAAATATTATCAAGATAAGTTCTACTCGGGTAGTGAGAGATCTTCCTAAGTTGATAAAACCTACTAATACTGTATGCAAGGAATGTCAATTAGGGAAGCAAACTAGAATTTCATTCTAGAGAAAACAACATTGTTCAAATGAAGTGTTGGATATTATGTATACTAACTTGTGTGGCCCTTCTAAAGTTAGAAGTTTAAAAGGAGACATGTATTTCATGTGTCTTATTGATGATTATTATAGATTGATGTGGCTACTTTCTCGAGGGAAAAATATGAAGCTCTAGAGAAATTCAAGATTTTTAAGGCTATGGTTGAGATAGAGACATGTCTGAAGATTAAATATCTGAGATTAGATATAGGTGTTGAATTCACTTCTAGTGAGTTTAATTCTTTTCATAAAGAGCATGGGATAAAGAGACAATTATCTACCCCACAGACCCTTAGCAAAATGGAGTTTTGCAAATGAGGAGCATGACAATTCAAGAAGCTACTAGGACCATGATGTTGGAAGGAAATATTTTTCATATCTACATGAGAGAAGCTATGAGTAATGTTTACACTCTCAACTGGGCACATGTCAAAGGTGATACTGGTAATACTCCTTATGAGCTATGGTTTGGTCATAAGCCTATTGTTAGATACTTCAAAATCTTTGGGAGTAAATGCTATATCAAAAGAGATGAAAATATAGGAATGTTTGATGCTAGAAGTGAAGAAGGAATCTTTCTTAGATATTCTACTAAAAGAAAAGCCTATCAGTGCTACAATAAGAGATTGAAGAAAATAATTGAAAGTGCTAATGTCAAGGTTGATGAAGACATAGTTAGACCATCTAGAGTCTATGGATATGATTCAGATGATCAGAATGAAAATTCATATAAAGGAAAGAAAGTTTAGAATCCAAATCAAGTTCAGATCATTCTGATGTATCAGGAAAATCAAGAGGAAGGAACTAGTGAAAGTGCAGAAGTGAGATCACAAGAGCCTGAAGTTCAAGAATACCCTAAGAATCCAAGGTATATAAGACTAAATCATTCAAAAGATTAGATCTTAGGTGATAAGAACAAAGGTCTTCAAACTAGGAGAATAATTGTAGAAGAATACTGTTTGATCTAAAAGTTTGAGCTTAATAGTGTCAATGAAGCACACAAAGATGAAAATTGGGTGGAAGAAATGAAAGAAAAACTACTGCAAATTGAGAAGAAAGATGCATGGATTCTTGTTCTTAGACCTAAGAACAAAAATGTAATTAGAACTAAATGGGTCTTTCAGAACAAATTGAATGAGCAAGGTGAAGTTGTTAGAAACAAAGCAAGATTTTTGTGTAAAGGATATTCTCAGATTGAAGGAATTGACTTTAAAGAAAAAATTTCTCCTGCTGCTAGGATTGAAGCTATGAGACTATCTCTTGCTTATGGGTATGTGCAGGATCATGATGGGCCAAAAAGTGGCAATATGATGGGTATGTGGCTGACGATTTTTTTTAACCCAAAATTGATGAAATGAAAAGGGTCTTAAAAGGAGATTCTCAACTTTCCACCAATATAAATTACACTTTACTTTGAATTTAATAGTATTTATTATTCATTTTGTATTCAAATTACGTCTAAAGTCCTCATTGATAGACTAATTGAAAAACATCTATAGCTCTCAAACGGTATGGTATTTTTTGAATCCAAAACATGTGTCACATTCTATGCTACACATAGTATAGGATTAAAAAAAGAAAACATGAAGTTTTGAGCAAGTTGAGTTGGTCAAAAATACAAGTTTTTTATTTTTTAAAAAAGTTGTAATAAAAAATTCATAATTAATTATTTACTTGGAAAAAAATTATAAAAAAATATGCATCACATCGAGACGTGAGCCCTCTACTTATATCTTAAATCTTATAAAAAAATATTATCATTTTATTTTGGTTAGGGTGGTTAGACAGACACCTACTTCTTATATTTTCCCTGAAATTTAAGTACTATTGCATTGAAATTTCAAAATTTCACCAAATAGATTTCTTTTATTCATTAAAAAAAACCTAGTAGTTTAGAAACTACATTCAATTTTCTACAGATTATCTTCTTACATATTTTTGAAATAATATAGATAGCTTATTCAAATTTTTACGTCAAGTTGCCTAACTCTGATTTTTCTATTTTTTTTGCCACTTAAGGGCCTATTTTTTCCATGATGATCTTGTACATACCCTTATACTATTACAAAAACTTCAAGTTTTATCAAATGGATGTCAAGTCAACATTTCTAAATGGTGAATTGGAAGAAGAAGTGTATATTGAGAAACTTGATGGATTTCAATTGACTGATCAAGGAGATATGGTTTTTCAGTTGAAGAAATCATTGTATGGACTTAAGCAAGCCCCAAGAGCATGGTATGCTAGATTGGAAAAGTATTTTTTGAAGCTTGGATTTAATAAAGGTACTACTGATAGTAATCTATATTTCAAAATTGATCATGATAAAGATTTGATTATTGAAGTCTTTGTTGATGATATCATTTTTGGAGGAGATTATAGTTTGCGCATGAAGTTTTTTGATGAGATGCAAAGTGAGTTTGAGATGTCTATGATTGCAGAAATGAAATTCTTTTTTGGATTGAAAATTACTTAGCTAGATAGAGGGATCTTTATATCTTAGTCCAAGTATGTGAAAGAACTGCTAAAGAAGTTTGGTATGGAAGATTCAAAGCCATTTGGTACACATATGGTGACCGGATGGAAGTTAACACAAGATGATGATTCTCCTAAAACAAATCAAACTAGAAACAGATCCATGATTGGTTGATTACTCTATGTGACTCAAACCAGATTTGCTATCATGAATGTCATATGCACTATTGAAATATTTCAAGATGATCCTAAGGAATCTCATGTGATAGCTATGAAGAGGAATTTTTAGGTACTTGAAGGGAATAGTTGATTTTGGCCTATGGTATCCTAAAGAAGATGACCTTACTTTGAGTGCCTTTACTAATGCTGATTGTGAAGTATATGTGAATGAGAGAAACAATACTAGTGGTGGTCCATTTTTCTTGAGAAAGAAGTTGATTTCATGGTTAAGTAAGAAGTAGAATGAAATTTCTTTATCTATTGTAGAGAAAAAATACATTGTTGTTGATAACAATTGTACTCAAGTATTGTGGATCAAGTAGATGTTGAAAGATATCAAAGTTGTGTATGATGAACCTATTCCTATATATTTGTGATAATTCAAGTGCAATTAATATTTCTCAGAATTCGGTGCTTCATTCAAAAACCAAGCATATATCTATCAAGTTTCACTTTTTTGAGAGAGAAGGTGAGTGAAAATGAAGTTAGATTGGAGTATGTGCCCAATACGGAATAGATTACAAATATCTTTACCAAACCCTTTCCAAAGGATACTTTTGAGTATCTCATAGGGAAGCTAGGGGTGATTAACCATACTAATCAGAATTAAGATGCATTGACTTGCATCATTTTGTGCATTTCATAATCATATCTTGTGATTCAAATTGTTGTTGTGGTGGCTACTACTTAGGGGGAGTAGTCAGATGTTCAAAAATGTGGTTCAGAGCTTGTATCAAGAAAGGTAATGTGTATCTTTGTCATTGATGTAAAAGGGGGAGAAGATTCATGTGAGAAACTATGAAAGAGTTAAGGAGAATAGAGTCAAAATCTAAGGGGGAGCAAGTGTTAAGAGAAAGTTGTGTTGATGGTGATTTTCACATAATGTGTTGTCATCAATGCCAAAGGGGAGATTGTTGGATATTGTTGATATGTGGTTTTCATTGATGTCAACAATATTAGAATTAATTTCTTTAAGGTTGTATATGTCGAAGATATTGAGAAAATTGTAATAAAATAAGTTGTAGATTTTTTGTAATGCAACGAAGTTAGGTATGGTGGATAGCTTAGTATATTAATGATAAGAGGTTGTGGATTAAAGGGTTTGTTGACGAATATATCTAGTTTATCCACATAAATTTTTAGAGGTTCACATGAAGATTTGATTGAGTTATGAGTATTTGTGTTCTGATAGTTGCTCTATTGCTTTACTTGGTGTTCCTGAAACAAGATGATGTGATTCTACTAATTTGAATTTTTGTGGATGCTTCTATGGTGATTCATGATGCTTGCGGATGTTTTTGGATTGTGATCTATCTGTTTTGTTGGTCCCCATTGATCGTTGTGCTCACAATTGGTGATTTTCTTCTGTGAGTTCATGTTTTTCATAATCATAGGTGATAAGGTGATTGTAGCATGTTGCAGATCTTCAAGGCACAATTTTTGAAGGTGTTCCTTATTCAAGGAATGTTTTTTTGGTTCCTTACTATGTTTTGGCTGATATTGTTTGGTTCACATTGATAATTGTTTATTGAGTTGGGATAATAGTTTGTACACATTGAACATATTGTGTTTAAGCTGGCATGTAGTTGATGTTATCCCTAGTTGTAGATATATACGATCAATTGTTAATACCATTTGAAGATGTGGTGTGCGATGTATGCTATTTGCTAAGTATGAATAATTTTATAATATTTCAAAGGAAGAAGTAAAGTGTGAAGAAGAGTTTATGTGCTTAACTGGAACTATAATTAGGAATTAGAAGATGCTATTTTCTCATTTCAAAATATTTTGGATGTAATCCAATTGTTACTGTAAGACAATGAGTCTTCTTTTGGGTAGCAAGCCTTTTGTATTTGAGTATTGAGCTATAGGTAGTGTGCTTGAATGCATGTGCATTCTACATTTATAATACTTTTATACTTTTAACAAAGTATAATCTTTTGGATTAACCTCCACTGTGGTTTTTCCCCTAATAGGGTTTCCACATAAAAATATATTGGTGTTATATGTGTTTTGATTTGGCAATGGTTTATGCTTTCATTCTTATTTATCAGATCTAAGAATAGGTTTAATATTTATAATTTATGTGAAAACTGATTCATCCTTGCTCTCAGTTGTCTACCCTTATGTTGCCAACATAACTTTGGTATGGTTGTACATATGGGAGCTAAACTTAGGCATGACTTTCTCATAGCCACTTGCTTGTTTGTGTGAGTGCATATTGACAGTGTGCATATGTGTCTCACTAGGGGCTTACCTAGTGGATGACCTAAGGTTCCACTAGCCCTTGTGAGTGTGTGTTTGTTTGCATAGTGGACATCATATTCCACTTGCAATTTATTTTGGAAAAATAGCTTAGATCTAATCCATAGCATGTGATACAAATGGTCAAAGCTTGATCCACACCTTTTTGTTTTTTATTTTTCTCTCTCTATTTTTTTGGTAGTGTATTCTTGTTCCTTGTTGTTACTCCTTACGTCATTTACATGTGTTTTATTTTTTACCTATGATGGTTTTCAATAGGATCTAGATCTTGGGGGCTTGTGCAACCCTCTTGATCATTGTCATCCTATCTTACTAGTATTGGTACACTTGGACCCCTCTCGATGTGAGTTCATCTACTTTAGTGTAAGTTTGAAGCAAGTTCCTCCTCTCACTAAAGTAAGGGCTAGTTCTAGTGTAGAAAAATGTATCCCTTTACAATTTCACTTGTTTGGGCCCTCCTTACTAAAATTGGGCTTCTTTATGCCTTGTTTGTTCCTATTTTGCATCCACAAGCCTTAATTAATGCATCTTTCTAAGGATAATCCTGACATATATCAAGTGACCAATATTAAATTAATTATTTTGAATTATATGGCTCAGATTTAGTGATCTAGGACTCATACACCACCTTAAGTGTGGGTGATCCCACAATATTGGTTGATACTTTTTGGACAAACATGACATTGAAATGAACATTTTTAACATTTTGAATATGCTACAAACCAATGATTTATGAAATTTTATCTATAGATTCTAAATATATATTTAGAAATAAAATTGAATAAAATTGCATTTCTTTTTCCATCCCCTTTGATAACTAGTTTTTAATAGTAAACACCATTTTTAGAAAGTGGCATGTACTTGCTAACACATAACTTCTTTTCTATGAAGGATAAATTTTTATTTTTTTTTTAATTTAGATTTGTAACTATGATATCTAGTGCATGCAATTAGTTTCATAGTGTTTTATTGAAGTTTTTTTCTTCATTAAGTTTTGAATTTAGACCATTTACAATTTAGACATAGGTTTACTTGCTAACACAATTTTTTTTGTATGTATTGAAATTTAATTTAATTTTTTTATTGGATCAAAGACACCAATATCAAGTGCATAGATATTTTTTAGATTTTTTTTTTAATCTACTATATTTCCACATGTGTAGAATAGAGAACTTGATTATTGGTGAAAATCCTACATTTACAAGAAATAAAAAGTAAATATATTAATAAAATTTAATATATTTAAAATTATACTTTCTGAAAATGGTGCTTATTGTTAATAGCATACAACATACAATCAAGATTCAAGATCAACATTAATGCTAGCCACCATTTTCATAATTTTGATAGGTGTAAAGGAGACTCTACTATAGGTATGGTTTAAACCTAGTGGGGTTTTATCAAAGGGGTTTTATCTAAGCTGGTTTGATCAACCCCTCTTTAGTCGAAATGCTTTACATCAAACTTTTCAATGATTAAATCATTATATTTTCTAAAAATATTTGATTTTAGCAAAAATAAGGTTTTCCCAAAAAGTGTAAACCACTATTTTGGGATCACCAACATATGGGTCCCACCTAGGTTTCATGGCCTAGACCTGAATTTAGCATAAAATTAAACATTTCTTGAAAAATGTGTTATGAGCTTAGCCTAATGGGACTCATATGCCACAACTGGAATATGAGTCTCCCTTAGCATAGACCTAATTTAAATTTAAAGTCTTGGGAATATTTTATTCTTCTAGATTTGATGTCAGCTTGTAGTGTTGTAATTTTGGGAAATTTGGCATAAGAAAGTATAAATACTTCAGGTTATTTCAAATATTTTCTCCTAGAAATTCAAGTATTCAAGCATTATAGAAAATTGGATCTTACAAGAGTTTACAAGATAATTCAAGAGTTATTATCAAGTATTTTGAAGCATTATTCAATATTCAAGAATCATTTCAAAGTCATCATGCATCATGTTTTTTTAGCTAACATTTGCGATGTAGGTATCTTATGATTCAACCAAGAATTCAAGTCAAGATCTACAACATACAATCAAGATTCAAGATCAACATTCATGCTAGTCACTACATACATGATTCAACCTTCTCTCCAAGGGTTTGGTGAATTGAAACATAGCATATATGTTCATTCATCATTCCTTCCTTTTATTTCTATTCATTTAAAGGTTTGATTACCAAAACAATGTTTGACCAAGCCAAACCACTATCCACTAACAAATTTTTTTTTCCTTCTCTTTGATGTATGATTGCAGGTCTAGGTGGTTTAGGTTGAAGATCCATTAAAGAGAAAGATTGTAGAAAAAGTTGTCATCTACATCATTGGAAGATCACATAAAGTTACCTACAAAGTAGAATTTAGTGCTTCAGACTCAGAGATTTAGTACGAAAGAAGCTACAATAGAACACTAAAGGATATCAAAGTTTCATAGAAACCCTAATACTAGGACTAAATAACCACTCGTGGTGTATGAGTCCTAGTATACCTATTTCTAGACCTTTTTTGTAGATCCTGATTTAGAAAATTTTCCAAATTCCATTTTTGGCTTGAAACCCCAAATTGGGACTAATTGCCCTTGTTGGTGTATAAGTCCTAGTGTCAATTAAAATTAACATTTTTTTGGATTTTAGACCTTCATTCAAGTTTCTTCAATTTTTTAGGTGCAACACTATACTCTCTTAGAACTTATTATTCTAATTTGAATTCATGAAAAGATCATTTACTTAAGTCTTTCATATCATTTATATTTCTTGTCTTTCCAAGCCCTAGCTTGGTGTTGAACCCCCTTCATACCTTTAATCACACCCTAGGATACCTTATTGCAGATCTCTTTCCCTCATTTTATATGTTGATTTATATCTCTAAGGAATCCTTGAATGAACTAGAGAAAAATATGTCTTAAACCTTAGTTCCATCTCCTAAAAGGTGGAGCACCCTATTTTCGAGGTTTCAGGATGAATGGGCCCTCACGTAGATCTGGGACCCTATTTTAATATAATGTCTAACAATGATCGTTGTGTGTCCTACGTAAGTGGCCTAAGACCCATTCACCCTATGGAAAATGGGTCCTCACTTAGACCTAGGACCCCCCTTTAAAATATGTTTTTGGCAGTATTTTAATGATTTAAATCTATAATTAATGTTGGCTTGTGATATTTGAATTTTAGGAATTAATGTTAAGATATGTATAAATACAATGTTATTTCATTATGTTTCATTCTAAGATCCTAGAAACCTTATGGGAAAATCCTAATATCAGTTTTATGAGATCAAAAGCAATTCAAAAGCAATTTCAAGATATTCAATAGCAGATTTATTGAAGATTATTGCAACAATCAAGGTTCCATTATCGTGTCAAAGATGTATTGTTGCATGCATGTTGTTTGAGATAATACGATGATGTAGTGTTCAAGATCTAATCAATCATATCAAAGACATCATTTCATGACAAGTTTCATGGTTAAGATCTACATTCATTGAGGCTACTTCATTTTAGTTTGCATATTTATTATCCAAGGTTTCAAATAAGGTTTGGTGAGTTGTGATATTATTATTCATTCATCATTCCTTCTTTTATATTTAATTTATTTTCTATGTTTCATTACCAAAATGGGGTTTGACTAAGGAAATCCTCATTCCCTAAGAAAACACATTTTTCTCCCTTTGATGTGTGATTGCAAATTTTAGGTTGAAGATCCTTTGCAGAGAAAAATTGAAGAAAGTTGCAAAGTTGTCAAAGTTGCAAGAAAATTTGTCAAATCATGGAAACTTTTCTACTGAATTTATTTTTGGTTGTTTGCCAATGAGCACCTAGAGTTTGAGAGTGCATACCTAGCAGAAGAAAACCCAAAAATAATTTTCCAAAGACCCTTGCCAAGACCCATTCACCATAGCATGAATGAGTCTTTATTGAACTTGAAAAGGTGACTTTTGGTGAAAGTTACACAACATTTTATCCTTTGTAGATCTTCCTTTGTTATCAATTCATTTTGGTGAACCTATTTTTCTATGTTTCATTATGGTGAACCTGACTTTGATCCTTGCATTTTCTAATTTTGGAGTCTCTTTTCATCCTAGATTTAGATCTTGAATTCATTTGCACCTCTTTGCATTGAATTAGGTATCATTTAGGGTGTCTAGTTTGCATTCAACTTTACATTTTATTTAAGGGTTTTAGGATTGCATATTTTGCATTCTTTAAAATTGAAAAATACAAAAAAAATTAGTCGTCCTACATATCATTCTACATAGCATTCATTTGCATTCAAAAATTGAAAAAATAAATGCATATTAAACTAGGTTTTCTAGGTTTTCATTCTATCACATTTTTCACTTGTATTTCACATTGAATTTATAGAAAAATCAAACTGAAACTTGTAACAAACTAGAATCTAGAAACCATTGAAAATCACTCAAAAATTTGTAAAAGTTTGTTTCAAAACCCTAACCTAGCACCCATTTTCCCTAGGGTGAATGAGTCTGTGATTAGGGTCGCATTCTGATTTTTTGGGCATAAAAACATTCATTTTTCTATTTCTATTTGTTTCTTTTAGATTTATGTTTTTGTTTGCAGAATTTATGTTTCACTAATTTGATAATATCTAATTTAATTTGATAAATTTAGTGCATTGTGTGATTTAAAAATTGCATTTACAATACATTACTTTCAAGATTTTACATAGTGAATTAGAAAATTACATTGTTTAAGTCTAAAAATTTGAAAAATGGATAAGTGTTTTAACAATGTGTGGAAGTCCAAGTGTTCACCTTGGTTGATGTTTCAAGTTATGTTTTTGGAAATGATCTTAATGCAATTCAACCTAACCATTCTCAACCAAATCATAATGAGCTTCCTAATGAAGTTGACATCATTGGAGAAGATAATGATCGCATGAACAATTTCATAAATGGTTTCCTTAACAATATTGAGAATAATGCATTGTTTTACCCTCCATGAAACAACTGACACAACTTGGGATGTTTTTTTTTTACATCCTAAAATTGAGTCACAAACTAAGACTAAATTTCCAATAATGAGTGAACCTAGCTCCTCTAATCAGGTGCATACCTATTTGTCTTATGTTAAAAATGTGACCAACACTCCCATTAAGCTAGAAGAGACTTATGGCCAAGGCTTTAAGATTTTTAGGAAACAAGGATGCGACATAACTAATGAGCATGAAATTCACAAACTTTTAGAGCAACTTCCTATTGAAGAAACCAAAGGATTAGGATATCAAGATCCTCCTCCTAACATAAGTTTCCTCTTTCCTAAGGAAAAACCAATGGGTAAAATTACAAAGCTATGTCACACTTTTACAAAGGAAATGACAAACATTGATCCAACTTTTAAACTTGAATCACTAAAAAGTGATATATATGTTTTGAATTTTGAAATGGTGTAAACTAATTATAAAATACTTATTTTTTTAGTATATTTTATGTTCGTATTTTTTTGAAAAAATTAAAAAGATATTTGAATATAGTTTTTTTATAAATTAACACTACATTTTATTGTGATCACTGAAATTGTACTCCATGCTTGGAGATAGTACATTCATTGGTCTAATTTGGACCTATCTTGGGAACCTTGTATTAATTACCCTTTAAAATCACCATTTATACACCCCTAAGACCCATTATTTCTGATCACAAGTATCACCTCACAAATAAATCACAAAAAATCACTTAAATCCCGAAAAAAACCATTTAAGACATGCAAATCATGAAAACCTGGCAAGGTATGTGCAAGATCATCATGGAAAAAATAGGCCCTTAAGTGGCAAAAAATTCAAAAAAATTAGAGTTAGGCAACTTGACGTAAAAATTTGAATAAGTTATCTCTATTATTTCAAAAATATATAAGAATAAAATTTGTAGCAAATTGAATGTAGTTTCTAAACTACTAGGTTTTTTTTTTTTTTAAATCTATTTGGTGAAATTTGAACTTTCAATGCAATAAAACTTAAATTTCAGGGAAAAAATAAGAAGTAGGTGTATGTCTGACCATCCTAACTATAATAAAATAATAATATTTTAGATATAAGTAGAGGACTCATGTCCCGATGTCATGCATATTTTTTTGTAATTTTTTCCCAAGTAAATAATTAATTATGAATTTTTAATTACAAATTTAAGAAAATATAAAAACTCTTATGTATGACCACCTTAACGTGGTCAAAACTTCATCAAATTGATTTTTTTTAATCCTATAGTATACAAAGCATAGAATGTGACACATGTTTTAGATTCAAAAAATATGATACCATTTGAAAGCTATATATATTTTTCAATCGGCCTATCAATCAGGACTTTAGTCAAAATTCAAATAGAAAATGTATAATAATTATTTATTAAATTCAAAGTAAAGCATAATCTATATTGGTGGAAAGCTGAGAATCTTCTTTAAAAACCCTTTTCATTTCATCAATTTTGGGTAAAAAAAGTCATCAGCCACATGGGCCATCATATTACTTACATATCGCCACTTTTTGGCCCATCATGATCCTTCACATACCCCCCACCTCAAAAACCTTAGGTGGGACTCATTCACAACCTTAGGAAAACGAGTCCCCTTAGGTGGGACCCATTTGCCAAGGTTGGTGAATGAGTCCCATTTGGGGCAATTTTCAATTTTGAATAAGAAATTGAAGTTTTTAATTTTAATTTTTGGTGGATGTCGGCATTTGAGGTCTAGATAATGGTCAATTAGGTATTAATTCCTATAAATACATGTTTCTAAGTCATTTTTCACATCCAAGAATAATTCTAAGCCATTTGAGCAAGCACATTCAAGAGTTAAGTATTGAGAATCTTTCACAAGAGCATTCAAAAGTTTATTTGTAGCAAAGTTGAAGCTTTGGAGCAACATTCAAGTGTTTTTGTAGGTCTTCAATCTCACTTTCATTCAAGATCTATCTTTTTCAATGGTTGATTATGGATGTCTATCATGAATCACAATGAATTATTAGTTGGGGAGATGTAACTAGCCATCAAGCGAAGCCTAAGGACTTCCATTCATTCAATTTTCATTCAAGCATCTTATTCTTGTACATTAGGATAGGATTACATTACATTTCAGATTTCTTAGTCTTAGACACACTTAAAGCTTGGGATTTTATGCATATTTCATTATTATTTTCAAGGTTTAATTACCAAACTATGGGTTTGACTGAGAAAAATCCCCCATTAGAAAATCAAGTTATAGTTTGTTTTATAGGTATTTTCACAGGTTCGGATCCGAAAATCAGTTTGGGAGGAAAGTGCAGGTGTTGGAGTGCAAATCAGAATCTTCAATTTCTAGAAAAGTAGAATGAGACTGATTTTCCATTAGTGGTGAATGAGTCCCACTAAAGGTGTCTATTAGATCTATTTGCATATTCTAGTACCCTTTTTCCCAAAATAGCTTTCTGGGAAAAAATCTTGATTCGGGACTGATTCTTCCAAGTTGGTAAATGAGTCCCAATTAGTCAAAAAGTCAAAATTTGTAGAATTTCAGAGCTATTTCTAGTAATTTCAATGTTTCCTAGGTGCACATTTCCAATTTCATAGTTTTCTATTGCATTTTGTTTATCTTTTTAGGTCATTTAGCATTTTTTTGCATATCACATTGTGTTTCCCAACATTTTGTTTTTCAAGTCCACACTTGGTGGTGAACCCTCTTTCCTAATTTCAAATCATATCCTAGGATATATTATTGTTAGATCATTTCCATCCTTTATTGAGTAAATATCTCTAAGGTTTCCTTGATTGTGGAGAGTGAGAAATTGGATCTCTCTCTTTGTACCTCTTTTAGTCAAAGTGTAGACGCATCCATGTTTCCATCATACAAATTTTGGTGAACCTAACTTTAGAACATCATAATTCTGATTTGGAGTGCATTTACCTCCTATATTTAGCTTGCATTAAAAATTCCATTGCATTTTTAATTGGTTAAATTTCATTCTAGGGTTTAAAACTTTGCATTAGTGAAAAGTTCATATAACTTGCATTGTTGCATTCAAATTCATTGAAAATCAGTGAAAAAATACATTTTAATATTAGGATCAAATCATATAGTATAAAAAACATAAAAATCAATCCAAAAAATAAGAAAAATCTGAAGAAAAAAAATCTCTACTAGGACTCATTCGCCACCATAGGTGAATCAGTCCAAGTACAAATTTTGCATTGCTATTTTTAGAATTAAATTGCCAGTTTTTAAGCTTTTGTTTTCTCTCAATAATTTTTTGTTTCCATTCATTTGCTTTCTGTTACATTGAAATCATTAGAAATATCATTATTTAGATTCATGGTAATTATGGATAGCATTATATTTTTGTAATTTTCATTTTCAGCATCAGTTCCTAGTTCACTTAGGTTAGATTCATTAGCAAACCAAAAAAAAATTGAAAACATCAAAATAAACAATTCAAAAAATTCTTAAATTTAGAGAAAGTATAGCATCCAAACCTTTTATTAGTGATGACTTAGACATGTTAGATGAAGCCCTTAAGGACTTCCTCTCACTATGATTATCCACTAAGGTTTGTACTGATGACTTTGACATGTTAGATGAAGCTCTTGAGGGCTTCATCTCACAAAGCCCATCCACTACTTGGCTTGTTGTAAACATCAAAAACAAGAGAATTCAACATGATTCAACCCCAACTTATCCTTTACCCACCTTCACAGAAGCCTCAACCTAAAAATATGCTTGAGTTTATCCTTTATCCACCTACGAATGATGTATTGCAGCAATCGAATCATAATACTATTTCCCACACATATAACACTAGAAATAATCCACAACCACAACAACCAACCCCAATAAATTTACCTTTACCTAATCCCATATTGCCTAGTGCTCCTGATTTTCCTTTGAATACTAGGAAGAAGTATGATCTTGTTGAACAACTTAAGAATACTCTTACGAAGATATCCCAATGGGACTTAATCTAGAATTCTCCAAAATATCACACTATACTTCAAACAACCTTACAACAAGTAGTAGTCCCTCTTGGTACCAATTCAAATAATGTGGTAGCTCTAATACAAGGAATGAATACAATTAATGTATACATTACCATTCACCAACATGAGCTCCCTCCCTTGGAATTGAGAAAGAAAAATGTAGCCTTTATGATAATAGCCCAATTCAATCGAATAGGCATCAAGAGGACCCTTGTTGATAATGTCTCATCCATTAATGTGTGTAGTGTGAAAATCTTAGATATATTACATGTGGAAAAAATAAAAATTGAACCCAAATCCTTATCAATTAAAGGATTTGACAATGTTAGCAAGCAAGCACTCAGTATCATTACTTTACCTATTACAGTTGGAAAGGCTACCTTACAAAATCCCATTCATGTCATGCCTCATGAACTTTCATATAATATTATTTTGGGAAGACCATGGATTCATGAGATTCATGTGGTACCTTCGACCCTTCATCGTATCATGAAATATGTCTATAAAAACAAGGTATACCAAGTTGAAATAGACCCCAAGCCTAAAAGTTGGTTACAACTTGAAAGAGGAACAACAATCCCTTTGAGTACATTGATTCCAACATCCAACATAGAACTTATAGAGGTTGAAAAGGAATAACAGGAAATAGTGTTCAAATTATTGGATGATGATCGGCCTTGGAGTTTACACATTCATTTATGGGAGAGTATATCATCACACAAAAAGAGGATGAGAAACAAGAACAACCAATGGTCATGTCAACTTAGAATTTGGAAGAACCCTCACCAACATCTACCTCATCTAATTTGGAAGAAACTACAAGTTACACAACTAACTTTGATTAGATAGATTATCAACAGTCACTAAACCCAAAAGAAATGGAAAAAATTTATGGGAGAGGTTATGAGCTAGTGAAACAATTGGGTTGTAGTGGTAAAGGTTGTGGAAAGAAAGAGCAAGGAATTCGAGTTCCTATAGAACCTAAAAATCAAGAGACAAAAAATGGTTTTGGATATTATTTTTCTAAGAAAACAAAAGCAACCAAAAGACCATTGCTAAACATCAACACTATCACATGGAAGCTGAGAATCAACCTCACCATGAAGCATCCTGAATTGTTTGACATGAATTTACTACCATCATGGGAGCACTCTGAAAATGATGAAGCCTTGAAGAAAATATTGGTAGTTTATGACAAGTCCCATTATCCTCCTCAAAAGCAAAAGGTCACATGTGCTATGAGTAGTACCACACAAAAAGATGTAGACAGGGAAAGTGATGAGCAAGACATAAGTGAAAAATAATATGAGCCTGAATTACCTAAGTCAAATGCACTTCCTTTAGGAGATACAATTGATATACCAATGGATATAAATGATAAAGAGAAAATAATTAAGTTAGGGATGTGCCTCAATGCCAAAGGACAAGAAGACACTGTAACCTTGCTCCATGACTTTCCCAAAATTTTTGCTTGGAAATATTTAGATATGTTTAAAGGAATTGATCCAAAGATAGTAACACACAAAATTATCCTTTCTGAAAATGCGAAGACCATTAGACAAAAGATACAAAATATGAATCTTAAGATAAAAAATTTTGTTAAAGGTGAACTTGAAAAAAATCCTTGACACTGGTTTCATATGACCTATAGATTATTCTCCTTGGATGTCAAATATTGTCATAGTTACAAAACCTAACAATCGTATTAGGATGTTCATGTATTTTTGGGATTTAAATAGAGCATCTTTAAAAGATGTTTTTCTCCTTCCTAATCTAGTTATAATAATGGAATCAACTACGGGATAGGATGTGTTGTCATTCATGGATGGATTTTATGGATATAGTCAAATCTTCATCAACCCTCAAGATCAATATAAGACAACATTCATGATAGTTTGGGGAATATTTTGTTGGGTTATGGTGCCTTTTGGATTAAAGAATGCAGGTGCAACCTATCAAAGAGCTATGATGTTGATATTTCACAACTACATGCATAAGATTTTGGATGATTATGTGGATGATATCCTCACCCAATCTTTAACAAGACAAGATAGTGTGAATGTCCTTTGAAAGATCTTTCAATGAATGCAAAAATACATGAGACTGAATCCAACAAAATGTGTCTTTGGTGTAGATAGTGGAAATTTTTTAGGGTTTATCATATCTTACAGAGACATCAAGGTAGACACAAAGAAAATTGATGTTATAATCAACATGTCACCTCTTAAAAAGATTTCTCAATTGCACACATTACAAGGAATAATTTGAGCCATCCATGATTTTGTAGCATCCTTAGTTGACTGAACATTACCATTCACATATCTTCTCAAAAAGGATGTGTACTTTGATTGGAATGTAGATTGTAAACAAGCTTTTGAGAGTTTGAAGGTATACCTTGAAACTCCGCCCATTTTACAACCTACTATGAAAATCAAAACATTCATACTTTATATAGCCACATCAACCCATGCTCTCATAGTATTGTTGGCTCAATAAGACAAAAACGGTAAAGAACATCCTATTTATTACCTTATTAGAACCTTGATAGATTATGAGAAACCATACACAACTATCAAAAAATAATGTTTGGCACTTGTATTCCCTACAAGTAAATTCTAACATTATTTATTGAATTCAAAAATACAAATCATAAAAAAAATTCACCCTCTTAAACATCTTTTAAAACACATTTATCAGGACATCTAGCTAAGTAGGTAATGTTGTTGAATAAGTTTGACCTAAAGTTTGTTTCACAAAATTAAATCAAAGTTCAAGCTTCTACTAACCAATTGGCTGACACTCCTTCCCCTTTAGCATTATCTAGTAATGTCTCTTTCCCCGATGATAATGTGGTGACAATTGAAACTAATACATGGGAATTATATTTTGACAGATCTAAGTGCATAAAAGGCTTCGACACTGGGGTTATACTAATCCTACGCATAGGAAAGCCTATTCCCTTGTCATATCAGTTAAACTTCTTATGTACAAACAATACAATCGAGTATGAAGCTTTAATATTAGGTGCCAGAGAAATCAAAATCTTTGGTGATTCACAATTAGTAATCAAACAAATAAATGGAACATATCAAGCAAAGAATGAAAATTTATAACATACAAGGATCTCACAATGAATTTGTTAGAGAGGTTTGAATCATTTACCATTGATAACATCCCACAAAAAGATAATCAGGATGCTAATACAATGGTGAGTGCAGCCTCTCTTATATCACCTTAAGATCCTTCAAAAGATTTCACATTTACTGTTCATCCAATCATGAAACCTTTGATCTATGATAAGATGGAAGAAGTGTTCACAAAAACCAAGGAAGGTTCAAATGAATGGTACGATAGAATATTTAACTATTTTAAAAATGATACCTTTCCCGAGCCCACAACCAAAATCATTTGAGCCTGCTTGTGAAAGCTTGCATCCAAGTATATAATTCTTATTGATGTATTGTATCACAAATCATTCCATGGTCTATTACTAATATGTCTAAAAAAATCCAAGATCCCACAACACTTGAACAAGCTCATTGATGAGCCTAAAATATGCTCATAATTTGATGTTATGATAAACTTTTAAATGACTTCATTTTTGCTATTTCATGGCTGTTTAAAATTTGTTGAAACATTTTATGGGGATATCCTGTAGCAAGACACTTTTATAATCCTGCAGCCTATTGTGTTGACTTGATTGCATTTATTGCCCTGTTGACTTCCAAAAATGGCTGGTATATCGTATACAGTTTTTGAATGGTGAAGTAGATTTGAAATGTGTGATTAATGAATAGATATCGTGTATGTACCATATGCCTTTTCTTGCGCGTCTGTTACCTTTTGTTTCGTAGGTTGTTGAAGAATGATCGAGTCAAGCGTAGCCGATCTCGGCCTTGCAGTAAAGCCCATTTCCTGCACAACTTTGAGGAAGCTCCACCAAAGACTCTTTGACCGAAACCGATTTGGAAAGATTTTTTAATGGAAAGTCAATCTGGAGAGAGTGGAGCGCTAGATTCTCTCTGAATTGGGTTGAACACATAAATTCATTTATGAATTTGTTCCTTGATTCAGGGATATACTTTACTTCCACGTCTTTCTTTGATGAAGTTAGTTAGTTAGTTGTTCTTTTAATTTAAAAATAAGATACTCCTCCTGCGCGAGGTAGTGGTAGAAGATGAATAGAATGAGTAATAGATGATTTTTTAGGTAAGATAGAAACAGAGTAGCAGAGATCATGTAAGAATCAGTATGATAATGAAAGACATAATCTGTTTGACCAGAAGCGGAGTTTGTTGTTAGTTTTCACACTAACAAGACAATGTATTTCATTCTATTTTCATGAATAAAGATCGATGAAGTTCTGAGTTTAGCATCTGTGTAATCAGTAGATGCTTGCTAAGGGGGCCCACTTAGTAAGTATTTGTAGTTAATTAGTTAGATGTTCTTTTCTGCTGATATCCAGTTAGCTTTCATCTTTTGAAGTTTTTACGCAGTCCACACTGCTCCTGCAGCATAGAGAGTCCATGTTCCTATAGCATAAGGCCAATTCATGGTTTGTGCTTCAGTCGTAGCTATTACAGTTTTGTTTTAATCAAGCATAGTTGAGTTAAAGAATTCTGCATTACCATTCTGTAGCTTAGATATAATTTCTTTCCAGTATGTATTTTTGCTAAGATTTGACCAAAACAAATTCCTAGTGCATATATTTTGTTGTGCCATTTAAAGTCTACGTCCCCTGGTTTGACAAGTAAATGAACGTCCACAGAAAGATATTAGTCACCTGTCGGAATGTCCAATTCCCAGGAAAGTTTCACTATGATATTCATATCCTTTTGTGAGTGCGAGCCATTTTTGGCACCATTGCCGGGGATGGTGTCTAACTAGGAGTCTGACAAAGTCATTTTCAGCATTAGTTTAGTCTGTTAGTCAAAAATTTTCAAAATCTTTCAAGCCGTTACTCACCATATTGCATGCATAGAAGAAGAAGAGACACACTGGGAAGGTTCCTCCCTGAAAATATGTTTATTGAACTACCATTTGACCTAGCTGATAACGAACCTGAGAAAAATCCATTTGCTCTGCTATTCCAGCACCCAGACATGGAAAATAATCCACCTAATAATCCACCTCCTGCATTTGAGTTTCCCATTGTTCCCCAACAAGATACTGATAATCTTAAAAACATCCCCTCTTCCTTGCTTCCAAAGTTTTATGGCCTGGTCACAGAAGACCCAGAAACCTTTCTGTTTGAATTTGATGTCCTCTATCGCAGTTATGACTACAACACTAACGCTCATAAACTCAAGATATTTCCTTCCACTTTGAAGGAGGGAGCTCTCAAATGGTTCATGAGTCTGGGAAGAGCCGTTGTAAATAGTTGGGCAGCCATGCAGACGAAATTCCTTGAAAAATATAAGGAATATTGTAAGAGTGCCAGCAAAGGTGATGACATATTTCGAATTCAGCAGAAGGAGGATGAAAGTCTGGAAGATTATATTTCAAGGTTTTTGTTTTCATTAAAAAGGAACTCAAACCATACTCTTAACGAGGACTCTCAGAAACTACTCTTTCTAAGGGGAATCAGTGATGCCTGTATTGACGCCCTGGACCTAATGGGAGGAGGTGATATAACTCAACTGTCTTGGGATGATATACAGAAGATATGCCTTAACTACTCTTGAGCAATAGTTAAGAAAGGTCGAGGTCATCATGCTTCAGTGGGGAAGTCTTATTCTGGTGGAGTTTCCCGAATGGAGATCATAAATCTGCTATCTGATTTCAAGTAGGACATCATTAATAATATGGCTACACAATTGGACACTATGCAAGCTCAAAAAAAATATGCAGAAGCTGAGGTAGCTTTGGCTGAGTTCTGTCCCTACAGTAGACAAAAGAAGCGTGATTGCAGATGCAAGATGGTGGCTAATCTGGAAGCCAGACAACTGCCTACCGATTTCAAACCAGTGGAAGGTGATGATGATCAAGTGTTCTTTGTTGCACAAAGGAGACCATGGGCCCAAAGGCAAGGTATGCCTCAAGACCCTTTAACTTTTGGTAATCCCTATTCTAGCTATAATAACCAATGGCAACAAGCATATGGACCACCACCACCATGGAATCCGCCTCAACCAAGTTGGTCTAATTATCAAACCCCACAGTGGCAATCTCCTCAAGGAGGTTGGCAGTAACCACAAGGTTAATGGACCCCACCTTCAGGAAATTGGCAACAAAATCCTCAATGGAGAGGTCCTCAACAATGGCAAAACCAGTCTCCTGGCTTCCTGCAGCCTCCACAGCCACAACAACAGGCGCTTATGCCGCCTCCTGCAGCAACTACCACAAATCCTGGACCTCCAAAGCAAATGCCTATGCCTGCCCAGCCATTGCCTAATCCCAATAATAAGCAACAGCCTCAACAGCCTGTATATATTTCTGAAGCCAACCAATATCAAGCTTATGCCTTAAATGTTAATGACATCCATCTGAGGTCTGGAACTACTTTACTTGCTCCCAAACCACCTCTGATTATAGAAATATTTGATTCACCCCTTGAAGAATCTAATGCACCTGCTGTTTCCACTGAGCACATACCTATACCCAATACAGTTTCTATGGAACCTGTTCTGCAGAGACAAGATAAACCACCTTTTCCTCAGAGGTTACAAAGTACTGAATCTAAACTCATGGAAGAACCCACTTTTGATATTCTAGATCAGCTCAAAAATGTGCAAATTCAAATCCCTTTGTTTCAGGCTATTAAAGATGTTCCTATTTTTGGAAAAGTTATTAAAGAAGCCTGTTTGAAGAAGCCTGGACGAAAGAAAAAGGATCCCCAAACAATTCATGTCTTAGGGAAATTGGCTGATATAATGTTGGGAAATGTAGTCATTCCAAAGTATATTGACCCTGGAAGCCCTGTAGTACAGATACATATAAATGGCCAAGTTGTAAAAAATATTTTGATTGATTTAGGAGCTGCCATTAATGTAATAACAAAGCATACTATGGACTCCTTGAATATTTCAAACATTAGGTCTACACCCACAGTTCTGCAGCTTGCAGACAGCTCCACAGTCAAACCTGATGGGATGATAGAAGATGTAATTGTCACTCTTGAATCTTGGGAGTATCCTGTTGATTTTACAATATTATCAGTTAAGGCAACTTTAGGAGGGTATCCAATTATCCTTGGTAGGCCATGGTTAGCAACTGCTGATGCTTTTATAGGATGTCATTCTGGAGATATGACCATTTCTGATGGGCAGTCCACAAAGAAATTGGATTTATATCCGCCTGCTAAACCTCAACCAGATTTGTCCCAACCTATTTGGCCAAATGTGGGAGAAGAAACTAAAGAAGCCAATTCTTTGGCTCAATTGATGATGCTTCAAAATGATCCATTCTCTCAACTTCAAAGTGAAGATGCTTTACTTTTTCAAATTCTGCAATTCAATCTTGATGCAGATAGTTTATCTGATCCAAGTGATAGTCAGCATCAATGTTTCTTGCAGCAGCTAGATTCCGAGAGTTCATTGCCTAAACTTTCGACAATTTTTCATAACTTTCTTCCACAAGAGGTACAAACATTACCTGTTGATTCTATGAGTAATCTCATTAAGCAGATAGAATTGTCTCCAGATCATTGTTTGAATGTTAATAGTAAGTTGTCTCAGTCTTAAGAGGATGACTTATTAAAAATGCTACAAGAACATCATAAAGCTTTTGCATGGGAATATGGGGACATGCAGGGAATAGATCCTTGAGTCTGTACTCATAGGATATATATCAAAGAAGATTGTTCACCAGTTAGACAACCTCAGAGAAGAGTAAATCCAGCACTTAGAGAAATAGTGAAAAATGAACTTCAAAGTTGCTTGATGCTGGTTTTATTTACCTAATTTCTGACAGCCAATGGGTTTCTCCATTAGTCATTGTCCCCAAGAAAGGAGGAAAATGGAGAGTATGTGTAGATTACAGAGAGTTGAACAATGCCACTAAGAAAGATAATTTTCCATTACCTTTTGTAGACCAAGTACTAGATTCTCTGTCTGGTAAAAAATATTTTTCCTTCTTAGATGGTTACAGTGGGTATAATCAGATAAAAATTGCCCCTGAAGATCAAGACAAGACCACTTTTACCTGTCCATGGGGAACATTTGCTTATTCGGTCTTGCCTTTTGGCTTATGCAATGCACCAGCAACATTTTAGAGAGCAGTAATTAGTATATTTGCTGATATATCTCATTAATGTATGGAGATTTATATGGATGATTTCACTACATATGGAGTCACATTTGAAGAAGCACTGGTGAATTTAGAAAAAGTATTAAAAAGGTGTAGAGAGCAAAATTTGTCTATAAACAGTGAAAAGTGCTTTCTAATGATGGAAGAAGGTATTGGTCTAGGTCATCATATTTCAAAGAATGGAATTCAGGTTGACCCTGCTAAAATTGAAGTTATTCAGAATTTACAAACTCCTGCAAAACAAAAAGATGTTAGAAATTTTCTTGGTCATGCAGGGTATTATAGAAGGTTTATAAAAGACTTTAGTAAAATTGCCAGTCCACTTTATGCTTTGTTAACAAAGGATTCCCAATTTGAGTGGACCGAGGCCTGTGAAAAATCCTTCCTGCAGCTAAAGGACTTGCTTACCAAAGCCCCTATTCTTCAAGGTCCAAAATGGAACCTGCCTTTTCACATACATGCTGATGCGTCTGATTTTGGTATAGGAGCAGTTTTAAGTCAAAAAGAAAATTCAATTGAGCATGCTATCTACTTTATCAGCAAAAACCTTCAAGGTCTTGAGCTCAACTATACTGTTACAGAAAAGGAATTGCTTGCAGTAGTATATGCTTTGAATAAATTCAGGTATTATGTCACAGGTTATCAGATATTTGTCCACACTGACCATGCATCAATCAAGTACCTGATGAACAAACCTGCCATTTCTGGTAGATTGGCACGATGACTCCTGTTGTTACAAGAATTTGATATCACAATCATTGACAAACTAGGAAGAGCTAATGTTGTAGCTGACTTTTTATCAAGACTTCAATCAGCTGCATCTGAGGAACAAGAGTTCATTGATGATAGATTTCCAGATGAACACTTGTCTTCCATTGCTGCACATACACCCTGGTATGCAGATATTGCTAATTATCTGACAACAAACAGAATACCAGCTCATTTTTTTTCCAAAAGAAAAGAAGTTGTTGACAGAGAAAAGTTTCAACTTTACCTGGATTGCCAATTGTCTGTTCTATACTGGCCCTGATCAAGTAATGC
The DNA here is from genome assembly GCA_007258455.2 of Sequoia sempervirens. Lineage (NCBI taxonomy): Eukaryota > Viridiplantae > Streptophyta > Pinopsida > Cupressales > Cupressaceae > Sequoia > Sequoia sempervirens. Next base: position 813,313,817 of record VDFB02281492.1, read on the forward strand.
GAAGATGTGTAAGAAAAGATGAGACTTATGATATATTGCATGCCTGCCATGATGAACCATGTGGAGGCATTTTGCAGCAAAAAGAATAGCAATGAAAGTCCTTACAACAGGGTATTACTGGCCAAGATTACACAAGGATGCTATGGCCTATACAAGGAAGTGTGACAGATGCCAGCGTATGGGAAGACCAACTAAGTCAGATGAAATGCCACTATATCTGCAAGTGATAGTCACCCCTTTTGATAAATGGGGGATGGATTTTGTGGGGCCAATTGATCCACCATCAAATGGAAAGTCATATATTCTAGTTTGCATGGATTATGTCACAAAATGGTTCGAGGTAAAAGCTATGACTAATGCCTAAGATAACAAAGTTGTTGAATTTTTGTATGAATAAATTTTCACCAGATTTGGAGTCCCCAGAGAGCTTGTAACTGATCAAGGAGCTCAGTTTACATAAAATCTGATCACTGCACTTATGAATGACTATAAGATCAAACACAGGAAGTCCAGCCCCTATCATCCTCAAGCCAATGGTCAGGCGGAGGTAACAAACAGAGAAATTGAAGTGATCCTCACAAAGACAGTGCAGATTCATAAGAAAGACTGGAGTAATAGACTTCCTGAAGCAGTTTGGGCTTACAGAACTACATGGAAAACAACAACTGGGTTTACACCTTTTGAGTTGCTCTATGGGAAAACAGCTATGTTACCCATTGAATTTGAACATAAAACTTTGAGGACAGCTCTTGAACTGAACATGGACTTATTCGAAGCACAGAAGGACCGTCTCCTGTAGCTAAATGCTTTGGACGAAATGAGAAAAGCCGCCCTATAGCATACAAAAGTAATCCAACAGCAGAGAAAGAGATGGCATGATCAGCACATCAAAACCAGAAAATTTTATGCTGGAGATTGGGCTTTGTTATATGATTCCAAGTACCAAGAAAACCAGGGTAAACTCACAACACGCTGGCTTGGGCCCTATGAGGTTGAAAATGTGTTTGACAACGGAGCTGTGCAGCTGGTCACAATTGATCCAGTCCATTTCAAATTGCTCGTCATTGGCCACCGACTCCGACTGTACCATAAGCCAGTTTCCAAGGAAGACTTCATGAAGCAGTTCATTCAGGTTCCTCCCGCTACTCTTCCTGCAGCCGAAGGCTCTAGCCTTTCTCCTGCAGCGTTCCCGTAATTTTCAAAAAGCATGCCCATAATAAAGGTTTTCTTTTTAAGAAAACCCTTTTCTCCATTTTCATTTATCGCCCCCACCTCACTTCTTTATCTTCCATCCATCCATCCCATCCATCCATTTCATTCGTACATTTCATCCGCCCACGTCACCCATCCACTTCAACCGTCTGCATCAACCTTAATTAAGATATCTTTCCAACTTGTCAATTCACGCAGCGCCGTCATCTTTCTTCACACGTACGTGCAATTACTAAAGGTATGCCATATCTTTTCTTATCGCATATTTGATTTATTTCATTCTATTCAATTACTGCTATGCATGTACCGGTCATTATCACCCGAATCTCTACCTATTTTTTAGTACATGTGAGGACACATGTCATCTTTTAAGTAGGGGGCAGTGATGAGCCTAAAATATGCTCATAATTTGATGTTATGATAAACTTTTAAATGACTTCGTTTTTGCTATTTCATGGCTATTTAAACTTTGTTGAAACCTTTTATGGGGATATCCTGTAGCAAGACACTTTTATATTCCTGCAGCCTATTGTGTTGACTTGATTGCATTTATTGCCCTATTGACTTCCAAAAATGGCTGGTATATCGTATACAGTTTTTGAATGGTGAAGTAGATTTGAAATGTGTGATTAATGAATAGATATCGTGTATGTACCATATTCCTTTTCTTGCGCATCTGTTACCTTTTGTTTTGCAAGTTGTTGAAGAATGATCGAGTCAAGCGCAGCCGATCTCGGCCTTGCAGTAAAGCCCATTTCCTACACGACTTTGAGGAAGCTCCACCAAAGACTCTTTGACCGAAACCGATTTGGAAAGATTTTTTAATATAAAGTCAATCTGGAGAGAGTGGAGCGCTAGATTCTCTCTGAATCGGGTTGAACACATAAATTCATTTATGAAGTTTGTTCCTTGATTCAGGGATATACTTTACTTCCACGTCTTTCTTTGATGAAGTTAGTTAGTTAGTTGTTCTTTTAATTTAAAAATAAGATACTCCTCCTGCGCGAGGTAGTGGTAGAAGATGAATAGAATGAGTAATAGATGATTTTTAGGTAAGATAGAAACAGAGTAGCAGAGATCATGTAAGAATCAGTATGATAATGAAAGACAGAATCTGTTTGACCAGAAGCGGAGTTTGTTGTTAGTTTTCACACCAACAAGACAATGTATTTCATTCTGTTTTCATGAATAAAGATCGATGAAGTTCTGAGTTCAGCATCTGTGTAATCAGTAGATGCTTGCTAAGGGGCCCCACTTAGTAAGTATCTGTAGTTAATTAGTTAGATGTTCTTTTCTATTATCGGTTAGCTTTCATCTTTTGAAGTTTTTAGCAAACTTCGGTCTTACACTCACGCAACATAGAGAGTCCATCCCTATGACTTTCTGCAGCATAAGGCCAGTTCATGGTTTGTGCTTCAGTATACATTACGTTTCTGTTTTAATCAAGCATAGTTGAGTTAAAGAATTCGCATTACCATTCGTAGCTTAGATAGAATTTCTTTCCAGTATGTATTTTTGCTAAGATTTGACCAAAACAAATTCCTAGTGCATATATTTTGTTGCGCCATTTAAAGTCTACGTCCCCTGGTTTGACAAGTAAATGAACGTCCACAGAAAGATATTAGTCACCTGTCGAAATGTCCAATTCCCAGGAAAGTTTCACTGTGATATTCATATCCTTTTGTGAGTGCGAGCCACTCATGTAGGTGCTTGTGGTGGCCATTTTGAAGGAAAAATACTGGTTCAAAAACTCATCTGCATTGGGTACTATTGGAGACACATGGAACAAACTTGCTTAGAATATGTCAAAAAATGTCAGAAATGTCAAGAGCATAACACTTTAATTCATGCTCTTGCTTATGAATTCTGAGCTCAGGTCCCAATATGGCCCTTTGTAGTTTGCAGGTTAGACATTATAGGCAAGATATCATCCCTTCCTCCACTGGACATACATTTATAATTACCACAAAATATTATTTCACAAAATGGGTATAAGCCATTCCCCTCCGATCAACAACAATTGATGTGATATGTGACTTCATACTAGAGCACATTATTGCTTGGTTTGGACTCCCTTCCATGTTAGTCTTTGATAATGGTACACTATTTAAGAATAATGACATGAAGAGATTGTTAGAAACATTTAACATACAACAGTAATTTTCAACACCCTATTACCCACAATCTAATGGTCAAGCTAAATCAACTAATAAGGTTATAGAACAAATCCTAAAGAAAATTGTTAACAATCATTATAAGGATTAGCACACACAACTGCACTATGCACTATGGGCTTATTGCACAAGTGTTAAATCCTCTATGGGAACTACACCTTATAATCTTGTCTATGGGAGTGAATCAATCATGCCCTTGGAGCTAGAGATTCCTATATTAAGAATCACTCTTCAATGACTTATCGATGATCAAAACTATAAAAAGAAAATATTACATCAACTTGAAATGCTCGATGAATAGCATATCAACGCTCTTGAGCACCTTCAAGCTTATTGTAAAAGAAAATAGTGAATTTACAATCACAATGTCATCCCTCATGCATTCAATAAAGGTGATTTAGTCTTATCTGAAAATCAATGCAACATCAAAACTGACCCAAATGAAAAAGGAAAGTTTAGTCCTAATTTGTTAGGACCTACAAAATTGGCAAAAGTGTTGGATCTAGTCCATACACGGTAATTGAACTAGATGACACTCCTCTCAAAGACCCTATCAATGTTGTACATTTGTGTTGGTATTATGTCTAATCCCCTTGAATAGTATGAATGCTAAGAATTACTTGTAGAGTTATTGGATTAGATGCCATATTTCACAATGCTTCGTTCTTGATAGATAGTTATTTGTGTCTTGAACACTAAAGTGATTATTTAATTCATTTTCATTTAATTACTTTAGGTCACATGCTATTCAAGTTCATCTCATGTATTATGTTAGATTGAATCCTTATAGTCATTTAATGTCATTTAATTAAAATATAAGTACATTTAATTTAGCATAACATACTTTATCACAATGTTGCATCAATGAGAAACTGTAATATGGGTTTATGCAGGGTCATCATGGAAAAAATAGGCCCTTAAGTGGTGAAAAATTTAGAAAAATTAGAGTTAGGAAACTTGACATAAAATTTGAATAAGTTATCTATATTATTTCGAAAATATGTAAGAATAGAATCTGTAGCAAATTGAATGTAGTTTCTAAACTACTAGGTTTTTTTATTTTTTAAATCTATTTGGTGAAAATTTGAAATTTCAATGCATTAGTACTTAAATTTCAAGGAAAAAAAGTAGGTGTCTATCTGATCACCCTAACCACAATGAAATGATAATAATTTTTTATAAGATTTTAGATATAAGTAGATGACTCATGTCAGATGTGATGCATATTTTTTTGTAATTTTTTCCAAGTAAATAATTAATTATGAATTTTTTATTACAACTTTTAAAAATATAAAACTCATATGTCTGACCACCTTAACTTGGTCAAAACTTCATCAAATTCATTTTTTAATCCTATAGTATGCAAAGCATAGAATGTGACACATGTTTCAGATTCAAAAAAAAGTGATACCATTTGAAATCTATAGATGTTTTTCAATTAGCCTATCAATTAGGACTTTAGTCATCATTCAAATAAAAAATGAATAATAATAATTTATTATATTCAAAGTAAAGCATAATTTATATTGGTGGAAATATGAGAATCTCCTTTAAAAACCCTTTTCATTTCATCAATTTTGGGTAAAAGAAATTCATCAGCCACATACCCTACACATACCCATATATTTTTGTTAGATCACATTTAAATAATGTTAAATAGTGGAATTATTCTTTAAAGAATCTTACAAAGGTTATTTAATAAATCACATTTAAATTTAACATAAAAAAAAATAAAAATTTCTCATATATATATATATATATATATATATATATATATATATATATATATATATATATATATATATATATATATATATATATATATATATATATTAAAGCTTTGTGTACATGACATCAACTATACAATACTACAAAGGCCTATGACAGCTAGATCCCTTAGGATCTAGTGCTCACATGTGTCTAGTATTAGTATGCTGGGAGATAGTGGTGTGCGATCGTGATCATGATCCACTGAGTGTACCAAGAGAAAACTCCAAGCTTTGTATCTATCCAAGGGCCTCCCAATGTGCTCCTACTATCTGATCTCTCTTCACCTATAGCTTGACTACCTCTGCATCTAGTCTCTCAAACTCTATAGGAGTTTGGGATGACTGTGCCTCTAGGTTAGTACTGGCTCAGTGGATGCGCCTCCTCAAACTCTCATACACTACTCACAGTTTGATGAATGGCCTAAAAAACTCTAGGTCCTAATCTATAATGGATGGGGGCACATTTTCTAAATTTTTGGCCCCCTCATCGATTGATGGGGGCACTATCTCTCTGTCGATAGAGATCCCAAAAGTCTCTCATAGCTCCTACAAGATAGAAGCAATAAAATATTGGTACACATCATGATATATATAAAATGTAAGAACAAGAATGGAGTATAACAATAAATAAAATATCATCACCTATATCATTAGAAGGTTGTGTAAAATTAGCTTCAACATGTGCAAGGGGCATGGAGGATGTGCTAGCATCTCCATGATCGTGGGTACTGGTGCCTACCACAATTCTTGCTCGTGATCTAGTCATACAAATCAAAAAGGGTGCAACCCACTTGTGCCTTACTGGATCCTAATCTGGTACCTCATCACCTTTTCTCATGGAATGCTCCTCCTCCTCATCATCCTCCTCATCCTCCTCCTTGTCCTCCTCATCTCCTCTATCTTGGTCATCATAGTCAAAATTTGCATCCTCATTATACTCCTCATCTATGACATTTGTAACTATGTCTACTATGCTATAGCTTGTCACTTCGGCCATGTCCTCTACATCATCTCCCTTATCTAGTAGTGGTACTACATCACCTATTGAATCCTCCATAGGAAAAATGAGAGTTGGAAGTGATATTGTCTACCACTCATAGTCATTTGTGGCACTAACATTATCTGTGTCAAAGACCAGAGGCATATTGTGATATGAGTACTCGAAGTTGCTATGTACAACATAATCTGTAGTGAACCATATTGCATCACAAGGTCTCTGAGTACTCCACATTAATCTCTTGAAGAAGGGTCATGCCCTGGGTGCTATCTACATATGTCTAAACTACTGCATGACTTGGTCATAGTAGAAGGGATGTACTACGTAATCATGTATGCCAATAAAAAATATTTCAAGTTGTAATCTCCTCATTTTTCCAAGTCTGATCTAGCCATTGAAGCAAAAGCTAATAAGGTCTCCAAAGGAACTCATCATCCTTCAGGCGGCCAAATTTCACTCTCTAGAAATGTAAATCACCATACTACCAAAACCATCATAGAGAATAGATGAAGGCCTAAGGATACCCTTAGGTTGTCAAACATGAGAAGTTGGTAGGTCTAGTACAAGTGATATACTCAAGGCAACACATCTGTAGAAGCATAAAATTTACCATATTGTCCACCTCCCGATAGAAAAATTGACCAAGATCATAAAATAGGTGCTCTAGGATACAACACCCCTAGGCATATACTATTTAGTGCTCTGCCATCCCTTATATCATGTGTATCAATCCTCCCTCCAAGTGTGCTCCCTAACCATCTGGGATGAGTACTAATGCAATTTTCAACATCATAATCCATCTAACTAGTGGAGCTCATGAATATGATAACATAGCTAGATCAATTTATGTTCTCACCCTCTCATCATGTAATGGTCTATAAAGGTAGTACCGCATGTCATATTTCATCTCCTAGAATGTTTACTCTACTCAGAAAGATACACACTCACTCCAAATAAGAACTCAAAGTATAAGGTGAACAATACTCTAGTGTGATCATCATCTCACTAGTTGGTACATGAAATATGCATGTGTCAACATCCCAGCACTCAACTAGCACCATCGTCATTGCATCATGGCACCTCATTGGGCACATGAGGCACACCCAATATACTCCAATAGTCTATTAAAGCTCTGTGTCTTCCACTAAAAGAGTGGGGGCTAAATATCTTAGCAGACTAATCTGTCTGCCACCTAGACACTGACACGAATGAGTGGGAACCAAGTAGAAAAAGCAAAAAAAGTCCTATAAGTATTCTAATCTCCTCAATTTTTTACATCAATAATCATAAAAGTGTACAAAAGTTTCTCTAGTGTGATTCCTAAAGGCCTTAGACACTTTAGAACCCTTTTGGGACACCTCACGAAGAAACAAGACACTGCGAAAAAAGTGGGACACTTTTTGAACAAAAGGGACACTTTGTGAAAACATGGAATACTTTGCAAAAAATGGGGAAACTTTGCAAAAAAAATTCCACAACCCTAAATTAACCTAGAAATGCATAAAAATCATAAAATAACTACGTAAAGATGAAGAAAAGGAAAAAAAATCAAGTCACCTCATGATGACACTTGCCGTGTGCTACCTAGTCCAACAACATGTCTAATCTCATAGGCCTATAATATTGTCTACTAGGAATCTATCACTATTCATCAATCAATCGCAAGCTACAAAAGGTAAATTACAAAGTAAATATTCACTTTGGATTTTTGCTCTTATATAATTTAAAACTAGGGTTTTTACTATATTGGGGTTGAAAAAGTGCTTTTCATTCAAATTAACATAACAAGTGCTAGAGAGCTGTGTTTTCAATGCCATTTGTTGTGTTGGAATCATGATTCCACTCCTGACATCATCAAACATCTATAATCATTTGGCATTGTACTTGGAAATGCCCTCTAATATGACCTACCCTATTCGACATGGCTATATTGCTACCTTGATTCCACCTTCGTAAAGCAAGCAAAATTAAGGGTGGCATGCATCTACTCAAAAATTTGATTTTTTTAGTTAGATGAGAGAATTTTTGGATAAATAATGAATTCATGTGGTAGGATGCGGTTCCTAATGTTGTAGTTTCTTAGATAACTACACTAGGGGCTTCATTCTCTCACCTTTTGAATGAGTATCCTTTTATGAGATAAAGTGTACTGTTTAGAGTCATTTAGCTTACATATGCACATAGTGTCATATGGGTGCTAAAGTGGGGGCTAAATGTGACCACCAAAACTATACTCCCTTATTGGAGAAAGTAAAATCATTGGTCTAATTTGGACTTATCTTGGGAACCTTGTATTAATTACCCCTTAAAATAACCATTTATAGGCTTGTAATACCCATTATTTCGGATATCGAGGCTCACCCCACTCATAAATCTCGACAAAAAGCATTTAAAACATTCAAATCCTAAAAATGCACCTTAAAAACCTTAGTTGGGACCCATTCACCAAGGGTGGAAAATGAGTGCCATTTGGGGAAATTTTGAACTTTGAGCTGGAAATTTAAGTTTTTAATTTCAACTTTAAGTCGATGTTAGCCTTTGAGGTCTAAATAATAGTCAATTAGTTTTTCATGCCTATAAATACAAGTTTCTAAGTCATTTTTCACATCCAAGCATAATTCTAAGCCTTTTGAGCAAGCACATTTAAGAGTTAAGTATTGGGAATCTTTAATAAGAGCATTCAAAAGTTTAATTGTAGCAAAGTTGAAGCTTTGGAGCAGCATTCAAGTGTTTTTGTAGGTATTTAGGCTCACTTTCATTCAAGATCTATTTTTTTCAAGGGTTTATTATGGATTTCAATGGTGAATCATGATGAATTCTAGGTTGGGGAGATGCAACTAGCCATCAAGCCAAGCATAAGGAATTGCTTTCTAAGTGATTGCATCTTCCATTGTCACTCTACTTTCAACCTAAGGAAGGTTTATAGATCATTGAGAATCACTTGAGATGATTAAAGATCTCCTACAGTGAATCCTACTTCATTCAAGTTTCATTCAAGCATTTTATTCTTGCACATTAGGATAGGATTGAATTACACTTTAGATTTCCTAGTCTTAGACACACTTAAGGCTAGGGTTTTTATGCACATTCCATTATTCTTTCGAACATTTAATTACCAAACTAGGGGTTTTACCAATGCAAACCTCCCATTATAAAATCAAGTTATATTCTATTTTATAGGTATTTTCAGAAGTTAAGATTTGAAACTCAGTTTTGGAGGAAAATGAAGGTTTTGGAGTGTAGAATAAAATCTTCAATTACTGGAAAAGTGGAATGAGACTGATTCTCCATTAGTGGTGAATGAGTCCCACTGAAGGTGTCTATCAAATCTATTTGTAGATTCTATTACCTTTTTTCTTGAAACAACTTTCTGGGCAGAAATCTTGATTATGGACTGATTCACCTAGGTTGATAAATGAGTCCCAGTTAGTCAAAATTTCCAAAATTTCAGAGCTATTTCTAGTGATTTCAAGGTTTCCCAAGAACACATTTCTAGTTTCATAGTTTTTTATTGCATTTTTATTATCTTTCTAGGTCATTTAGCATCTATTAGCATATCACATTGTGTTTTCCAACATTTTCTTTTCCAAGTTCATACTTGGTGATGAACCCTCTTTTCTAATTTCAAATCATACCCTAGGATATCTTATTGTCAAATTTTTTCCATCCTTATTGGGTGAAGATCTCTAAGGTGTCCTTGATTTTTGAGAATGTGAAATTGGATCTCTCTCTTTGTACCTCTTTTGGTCATGAACCATATATTTTTGGGCACCCATAGGACTCTCTAGCTCTTCTATGGTTTTGCACCTAAAAGGAGAGAGGTAGGCCAAAAATTCTAGCTAGGTTCATTCAAATTATGAAATGTAGAATGTTATTATGCCTAAATGAAATGATCTAAATGCAATTAAGTGATCTAAATGACTGATTATATATGCAAAACTTAAGATTTATGCTATGTTGGAAAACATAGTGTTGTTTTCAAAAAACTGAAAAGAATGAACAAGAATACAAATTAAACCAAATAGAGGACCATTTTTTAGAATGTGTGTACCTAGGAAATTGTAGAAGATTGGAGAACAATCTTGAACATTGGTGAAGTTTGATTTTGAGGTGACTAGGACTCATTCACCACCGTAGGAAAATCAGTCCTAGTTTTGGCTTTTTTTGAACAAAAGTTATTTTCTATCAAGCAAGAACTACGATTTGTATCTGACTCAAAACTGCATCTTAGGAGGGACTCATTTTCCATTCATGGCGAATTAGTCCACTTTCAAATTTCTGCAACTTCAAATCTTTGTTCTGCACCTTGACACCTACACATCAATTTCTGGTGGAAACCGAACTAGGGATCTTAGAAAATTCCTACAAAATAGCTTAAAATTATTTGTCTAATGGGGGGTTTTCCTTGGTCAAATCCTTAGCTGGGTAATTAAACCTTGAATGGAGAAAAATATGCATAAAACCCTAACCTTAGATGTGTTAAAGACTATGAAAGTCTGAAGAATGACCAAAGCCCTATTCTATTGTGCTAGAATAGGAAATACAAATATGATTTATGTAATGCAAGATCTCAACCCTAGAAACCTTACAACACATTAAAAATGGAGATAATATGACATACAAATGGAAAGTAAACAAAATAAACACCTTAATATGCAGATAGAGTGAAAATGGAAGATGGAATCACTTTGAAACCAAGTCTTTAGGTGTGATTTTATGGCTAGTTGCATCACCTCAACCTAGACTTATTCATGATTTGCCATAAGAATCCATCATCAACCCTTTTCAATGTTGAATCTTGACCTAAATAGTGAGTTTCAAGACTTGCAAAAACCCTAGTTTGCTGCCCTAAAACTTCAACTTTTTCTAAGAAGACTTGTTGTAGAAGACTTGACTTAGAAAATTCTTTTGTGAAATGACTAAAAGTTGTGTAAAATGACTTAAACTAAGTATTTATAAGCAAAAACACCTAATTTTCCTATTATTTAGACCTAAGAGGCTGACATTCATTGGAAATTTAAGTTAAATTAATCAAATTTTCATGCAAAATTGAATTTTCCCTCAAAAGGGACTCATTCGCCACTGTTGGAAAATGGGTCCCACTACTGACATTTGAAGGTGGTTTTTTGGAGTATGAAAGAATTAAGTGTTGTTTTTTGGGTTTTATGTGATTTCTCAGGTAAAACGGGCCTCTAGATTAAAAAAATGGGTCTTAGGGGCCTATAAATGTTGTTTTGAAGGATAAATTATGTAAAGCGACTCAAAAGTGGGTCTAATTATGCATGAAATTGTCTCTTTTCTCAAGAGGGTCCAATTTTCTATGACACAAGTCAAAGTGTAGATGCATCCACATTTCCATCGTACACATTTAGTTGTTGATTAAATGTTGAAAAATGAAGTTACATTAGATGTCAAACTTTATATAGGAAATTTTATTTTTTTTCCTTCAATTTTTTTGTGTCTATTTATAACTTGAGACTTTAGGGAATAGATATATTTTTTTCAAATTTTGATAAATATATATATTGAAATAAACATTAAAATGTGCACATATTAAAAATTAGTCATTTCCAGTCGATGCCAACTTTCATATAAATTATTTATCTAAAATAGAAAAAAAATATGATCTTGATATAGATTCTTATATCTAGGGAATCATATTTTTTCAAAAAAATTTAATAAGTTTTACTATTTTTCCTTGATATGGTAATCAGCCTAATGCTTTATGCTAATAACCCACATTTAGTAAAAATGAAAGGGAAAATATAAACAATAATTAAAATATTAAAATATATTCTTTTTTGAAAACCAAACTTATGGATCTACAAAAGGGTATTTTTATATTTAAGAAAAAAATGTTTTTTACATTAGTAGAAGTTGTTGAAACATCACGTTTGTTGAATATCTTTATTTTTTTGGTAAATTTGACTCAAAATGGTGCTAAATATGCATTTATCCAACATTTTTTGTTGGGAAATTTGTGGACATATATAACTTAGCTAGAATGAATCTTCCAAGATCATATGTTTGGCCAAAATTATTTTTTAGTTAAAATTACTTAAATTCACCTATGCTAATAAGTTGGCTGAAAGTGTGACATAGCATTGTATTGATACCCTAATGCCTCATAAGGATGATAGGATTATCTTAGTTCCTCCTCCTCAACATTTATCTCAACACATTGGTGAACCAAGCAACAAAGAAAAAGCCTTAGAAACTCAAGAAACTCAAATTTCCATGTCACATGTCTAAAAATGAAAGAATCTTACACACAAACTTCTAAAATAAGGACTCATAAAATTATTAGCCATTAGAGAAAATCCAAATCCAAATTCTAAGAACACAAATAGGTCTCTCTATCAATATCATATAACCCTTGAGCATAGTATTGATGAGTATCATGCTTTAAAAATAATACCTAAGAAGTTTGGTATTAAAAAATAATCCCTTAAAGCATGCCCCTTCGCTCCTTGCCGTGTAATATTTGTAGGATCCTAGTATGCTCACTATTACATGTTTTACATTCATTGTAAATCATTCTCTTTATTGCAAGGAGAACATTCTCATCACTTAAATCAACTCATCCTTGTCCTACACTTAGTGGGGGAAAGGAGTTAGAGAATCTTGTCCTAGATTTGGCACTTTATGTTATCCCTTTGGTTATTTGTACACCTTCCATATATACCAATAGATATTGGGATATAGACAACCTACTATAGGTTGACTTGCATGTGCCTTACTAGTCCCTTTTCTTTTCCTTTTTCATGTTTCTTTATGTGATTTCATGTGCGTAATGTGATCCCCTATAATGTTTTGTTTGATGTATCTATCTCTCTCTTTTTGTGCATTCTTCTATTTGCACCTACATTCTTCTACATGTCATAAAAATTTCACCCTTTTCATTTCTCTTATATTTTCCTTTTGGGGATGATTCAAGGTGCCGGTACATTTAGGCTTCTTACATGTTGAACTATTTTTTTTTTCTTTCCTTTTAGCTCTCTTTGTGTCATTCTGCTAGTTCTATGAGTATTTGGGAAATGTTGACATTTATAAGCTCTATAACAACATTGTAGTAAATATATACTAACCCTAAATCTATAGATCCCTTATATATTTTTGGGGTCAACCCCTCCATTCTTTTTCATGTAATAGCTTCATTTTAGAAAAATATGACTTCGCACAGGGCTTTTTGAATAAGCTTTCATGTATTAGGATTGAGCATTGGCTATTTTAAAGAAATTTCTCATAACAATGCTGTTAGAAATTGCTTTAAAGTGGGAGTATACATTGATAATATATCTATAGAAATTTTTCATGTTTCATGGTGTGAATTTTTTCTTGTGATGCATGCCTTTCTTGGTGGTTTCATTGGGTTTGATGTCCTCCAATAGTGCAATATTTCTTAGCATATGACTTTCCTCTTAGTGGTGATGTGACACACTAAATTCCCTAAGTTGTGAATATTTTAATCTTGACTTGTCCTCTCTTGGAGACATTACACATGATGTTCCCTAAGAAGAATACCTTACACAAACTAAGATATACATTTGAACAAAAACCTATCTATTGTTAATAAGTGTTTGGCATAAAGTAGCTTAGTATCCTTACGATGCTCAAATATTAAATTCAAGGCCACATAGTATAACACACCTTGCTCTCCTATGGAACCTTTCCTTTTAGCGGCTTATTGACGTTAATAAAGGGATAACTTTGGTATGATTAGTATGTTGAGAAGCTGACACAGAGGCATGAACTTCTCATTGTACAGTGAGAGATTGTAGACCTAGTATGAATTTCTCACTAAGCCAATTTATTGGAAGACTCACCTAGTTGACATCCTGAAGTTTTTCTACCTTAGAGTGAGCACAAATTGAAAGCTTAGATGTGTTCAACATTGTGTTGGAAATTCCAGGATTGATCTTCCCGATCTTTGATATTGTATGATTGTGTATCTTTCCCATTTTTTCGTAAATAAGTGTCTTGAATGTCTACTTTAGTGTGAGTTTGACATAGGATCATACTCTCACTGAAGTGGGAGAAAAATGTAGTGTAGGAAAAGGTATTTGTTTTTAACAATTAATTTGGAAATAATTAATAATAAAATGAGATTAATTATGCCTTGATTTTGTAATATTTTTTTCATATTCACATTAAGTTTAGGGCCCTCTTAAATTAAATGGACTTAATTGTGCCTTGTTTTTTGTGTTGTAAGGTGAACCTTTGCACTTTCACACTAATCTAGGGCTTTATTAATTGATTGAGGTTAATTTTACTTAATTGGATCCTTTAATTCAAATCCAAGGTTTATAGGTGGCATTGTTGTTCTTGCCACCAAGGTTCAAACCCCATTGGGGTGTTGAATGGTTGTATCCGGTTCATAGCTCCGGTCAAAAGCGTTTACCCCTTGAATAAAAATAAATAAATGCCATAACACAATAGTTAACTTTGAAAGATATGTGTCCTAGGTAAGTGACCTAGGACCCATTAGTCATAGAGTGAATGGATCCTCACTTAGATCTAGGATCCTATTTTAACATAATCTTTAACAATGACTGATGTGGTTCCTTGGTAATTGACCTAGAACCCATTCACCCTATGGTGAATGAGTCCTCACTTAGATCTAGGAACCCCCTTTAAAATATGTTTTTGGTAGTATTTTAATGTTTTCAATTCTACAAGTCAATGTCAGCTTGTAATATTTGAATTTCTAGAATTAATGTTAAGATATGTATAAATATAGGGTTATTTCACTATGTTTCATTCTAAGATCCTAGAAACCTTACGAGAAAGTCCTAATAGCAATTTTATGAGATCAAGAGCAATTCAAGAGAAATTCTAAGACATTCAAGGGAAAATTTGTTGAATATTATTGTAGCAATCAAGGTTCCATTATCATGTGAAAGATATATTGCTTCATGCATGTTGTTTGAGATAATATGGCTATATAGTGTTCAAGATCTAATCAAGCATATAAAATACATCATTTCAAGAAAAGATTCATGATTGATGTGGGCCACACTGCCCAAAGCCCACAAAAATAACAATAACAAATACCAACACAGAAGATGTGAGACAAAAAAATGACATACTTTCAACTATTTTTGAAAAATGAATTATAGATTCAAAGCTTACGTGCTACAGCCTCATGGGCTTGATTCATTACAACAAAATAAACTCTCAAAAGAAAATCTAGTATTCGAAGCCACAATATGCACTATCAGGGCCCCTTCTACAACCCCCACTTAACCCTTTCTTATTTTCCCCAATATTTTCCTTAGAAAGTTCTAGAAATTTCAAATTTCCCCTTTTGTTTTGGTGCCAAAAGTCTAGCTATTTGATTTCTAGCCTAGGAAGAAAAATTTAATGAAATTCACTTTTTAGAGGAACAACTTTACAAGGCCATAACTTTTGATCTACCTATCTAATTTACTATTTCTAGATATCATTAGAAATCTCTCGACAAGATTTACAACATGTGAACCCACCATAGGTTAGTTCAACCACTTTTTGAGCTATTTCAAAACCTTTAAAGTTTTATATCTGAATTTGAAGCTGCATTGGAAAAATTTCTTAGGGAAAAATTTTTAATATCTCCCAAATCATGCAAGGTATTGAGGTGATTCTTTCACGACTAATTTTTTTTCAACTCTGCTGCTTGGGGTAAATTTTCATGTCCATATGATCCCATTTAGGTTGACTTACTAAAACTAGTAAGTGCCTATTTTTTGCTATTTTTTATGCTTGACAGTCTTATATCCCTTAAGTGTGATCATGGGACTCAAAACCACTAAAGAAAACAAACAAAACAATTTTTTATTGGTGCTGCAAGATTTCCCTACACTGTTGGATGCTTCTGCATCAATGATTAAGATGTACATTCATTGAGGCCACTTCAAGTTATTTGTATACTTTTTATCCAAGGTTTTAGATAAGGTTTGGTGAGTTCTGACATTGTTGTTCATTCAACTTTACTTCTATCATGTTTCATTTCAATCAAAGGTTTGATTACAAAAATAGGGTTTGACCAAGGAAAACCCCCATTCCTGAATAGGGTATGTGCAGGATCATGGTGGGCCAAAAAGTGGCAATATGATGGCTATCTGTAGGGTATGTGGCTGACAACTTTTTTTTTACCCAAAATTGATGAAACAAAAGGGTTTTTAAAGAATATTCTTACCTTTCCACCAATATAAATTATGCTTTACTTTGAATTAAGTAAATATTTTTAATTCACTTTCTATTTGAATTATGACTAAAGTCTTGATTGATAGGCTGATTCAAAAAAATTTATGGATTTTAAACGGTATCACATTTTTTGAATCCGAAACATGTGTCACATTCTATGCTTTGCATACTATAGGATTAAAAAAATAAAAATTGAATTTCATGAAGTTTTGACCAAGTTAAGGTGGTCAAACATACAAGTTTTTATATTTTTAAACTTTGTAATAAAAAAATCATAATTAATTATTTACTTGGAAAAAAAATACAAAAAACTATATATCACATCGAGACATGAGTCCTCTACTTATACCTGAAATCTTATAAAAAAATATTATCATTTTATTGTGGTTAGGATGGTCAAACAAACACCTACTTCTTGTTTTTTCCCTAAAATTTAAGTACTACTACATTGAAATTTCAATTTTTTACCAAATAGATTTCTTTTTAAATAAACCTAGTAGTTTAGAAACTACATTCAATTTTCTATAGATTATATTCTTACATATTTTTGAAATAATATACATAACATATATTCAAATTTTTACATCAAGTTGCCTAACTCTATTTTTTTTTAACTTTTCACCACTTAAGGGCCTATTTTTTCTATGATGATCCTAGAGATACCCAACAAACAACATTTTTCTCTCTTTGATGTGTGATTTTAAATTTTAGGTTGAAGATACTTTAGAGAGAAAAATTGAAGAAAGTTCAAAAGTTGTCAAAGTTGTAAGGAAACTTGTCAAATCACAAAAAAAAATCTACATAATTTATTTCAGGGTTTCCAGTAGTGAACACTTGGAATCTATGAGTGCAGACCTAGCAGAAGAAAACCCTTAAAGTATTTTCTAGAAACCCCATCTAGGACCCATTTTCCATAGGGTGAATGAGTCCTTAGTGAACTTGAAAAGGTGACTTTTGGTGATAGGTACACAACATTTTCCCATTTGTAGATCTACCTTTGATTATTTTTTTAGTCAAATTTGATTAATGTTTATCATTTGTAGTGAACCTATTTTTCTTGGTTTTAGTTTATAATAATTAAATATAATATGCACAATTGTTTACACATAATTATTTTAATACGAAAACTAATTTACACATCAAATATTATATTGCTTTCATTCCATAATCTTGATAGATCCATCTATTAAAAATGGACAATAACTCATAGAAACAAATTTTTATAACGATATGAGGAGGTACTAAATATCATGGAGAGACATAGAGTGTGTGAATAAGGTGCATTCCTATGAAATAAATGAGAGAAAATGTTATGCACATAATTCTATCAATACCTATTACTATAATTTAAATTTATGTGAAAAATTATATTATTGTAATAAAATACTAAATTTATCATAATTATTTTACTCAAATGACTATAAGGTATAATCATCCATGGGAATTAAATTTGGATGGATCAAAAGTATATGAAAACATACTAAATAGAAAAAAATGTTGCACAATTAAGAAATGATGACAAAATTAACTCACCCAATTAGTACATACTTCAATTGTGGAGAGAAAATATTGATTGACAACCTATTTTATAAAATACGTTATAAATAAATATATTCTAAATTATGTAGGAAAAGAATAAAAGAGATATGAAACATATCACCATATGTTAATGTGTCTTGAAAATACTGAAAACCCAAATAACTTGGCTACAAAATCTTATAACAAGCTCCTCATAGAAAGAATAAACAAAAAAGGATATTGAAGCCCAAGAAACAAGTCACATGCTTTTAAAACTTCCATTAGTAGAGATAAGTAGAATATTTTCCAACTTAAATGTGCCAAATGATATCTTCAAATGTGTAATTGTAAATGAGTAAGTTGACAATGAAGAATAAATAATATATTTCAATGATGCATACATAAAAAAGTATTTAAATATAGAATCTATTTCAATAATTGATGCAATAAAATCATGGATATAGAACTATAAAAGAATATGAGAAAACAAATGGAAAGCAAGAAAAAATGTAGCTAATGTAATATTGTTTCCCAAATTATATTTCATTCTTGTATGTCGCTTGGATAAATAGATATATTTTTACACTTTTGAATTACTACTTTACAAAACATTTCAAGACATACAAAGAGATATAGGGAAACACAAGGAATCTATAGTGGAATATTGGGATGGCTTTGATTATAACTAATGACATTTGAAATGAAAAGTAATATTTAGGAAAATCGAAAATATTAGTGAACCTAAATCTAGAGGAAATGGCAATGATCAAGAAACCACTATAAAAAAAATAAATGGGAAATTATATTTATAATTCATCACAGACAAAGTTTGTGAATTAATGACATAGATATGTTCGAAAGAAGAGATCAATAATTAGAAAAATTCATGCAATAGGTTTGAAGGTTAATAATACACAAACAAAGAAATACATTTAATTACAAACATGAAGATTAATGGTTGCCTTATTCATGATAATACATTGAAATATGTGAGCTAGGGAAATCTCATTAACAAACAACATGAAGCAATGAAAATTATCATGCCACATGATACATGCTAAAATATGTTTGTACCATAGAAAAATGGATCATTGAGATTTTCATGGTTATTTAGGTCTTTCTCTCATGATGTTTGACTTATCTTTCTTTGATTTAATGTTGTAATGTAACTTAAACATTCACATTATGTCCTAAACATTCAAATTATGACATCTTGTGAAGGTTTTTTGAAGTGTTGTAAAACATTTCTACACTTTTCTAGACTCTTCTTATTATAGTTTAGCTAAAAATCACCTTTTCATCACTTTTCAAGTCCTATTTTAAAGTGTTGTAAAGTCTTGTAAAAATATTTCATTCTTTTCTAGTTTTTTTATCACTATTTACACCTTTCTTATGCTTTATTTGACCCCTTTATCCACTCATGAGACTTAATTAAGTGTATTTTTTAATGTAAACCCAACAAACAACACTAAATGCAACTTAATTCCTAGCACCCACATACAAGCCCAAGGTGGGACCCATTTTCCATGGGTGGCAAATGAGTCCTTCTTGGCTCCAAATTCAAAATAATTTAAAATTCCTTTCAGGTTTTTATTAAAAAATACCTTATGTCGGCCTGTGATGACGTATTATTGGGTTATTAGTGAAAAAGTGTGTATAAATAAGTGTTTTTCCATCCATTTTAGACATAATTCATTCACTAATTCATTCAAGCATTCATCAAGTTCACTCATCCACTAATTTCATTTAATCATTATTCAATCAAGCAAACAACAAGCATCTTGGAGTAGCCATTGATATATATTTAGATTTGGGTATGTGCAGGATCATGATGGACCAAAAAGTGGCGATATGATGGGTATGTGCCTAAAAAGTTTTTTTTACCCAAAATTGATGAAACAAAATGGGTTTTTAAAGAATATTCTTAGCTTTCCACCAATATAAATTATTCTTTACTTTGAATTTAATAAATAATTATTATTCATTTTCTATTTGAATTACAACTAAAGTCCTGATTGAAAGGCTGATTGAAAAACATCTATAGCTTTCAAATAGTATCACATTTTTTTAATCCATAACATGCATCACATTCTATACTTTACATACTATAAGATTAAAAAAAATGGAATTTCATGAATTTTTGACCAAGGTGGTTAGACATACAAGTTTTTATATTTTTTAAAATTTGTAATAAAAAATTCATAATTAATTATTTACATAGAAGAAAACTAAAAAAAATATGTACACATCAGGACATGATTCTTCTACTTATATCTAAAATCTTATAAAAAATATTATCATTTTATTGTGGTTAGAGTGGTCAGACAAACACCTACTTCTTACTTTTTCCCTAAAATTTAGTTATTATTGAATTGAAATGTCAAATTTTTACCAAATAGATTTTAAAAAAAAAAACCTAGTAGTTTAGAAACTACATTCAATTTTCTATAGATTCTACTCTTACATATTTTTGAAATAATATAGATAACTTGTTCAAATTTTTACATCAAGTTTTCCAACTCTGATTTTTCTAAAATTTTTGCCACTTAAGGACCTATTTTTTCCATGATTATCCTACACATAACCATTTCGTGAACAAGGTTGGTGAGTTTAGGACATTTGTATTTTGTTTATTCAGCATTCCTTGCTCATTTCATTTCTTTTTTTTATTAATGGTTTGATTACCAAAGTGGAATTTGACCAAGGAAAATCTCTATACTCTAACCCTTAACCTGTTTTCCCCTTTTTCCATGTGTGTTTGCAGACTTGTGTAAGTAGATTTGTAAATAAATTAGGTGTTAAGAAGTGGAAAAGTAGTCAAAAAAGTTTTTCAAGTCAACTAAACCCTATTTGAAGCTTGGAGACAACCTACAATCCATTTTCTATAGATTTAACTCTATCAACCCGACAAGAAGATAAGTGTAGATCTGGAGCTATAAAATTGACCTTTGATTTTGTATATTTTTGGAGGAGGACTAGTTCACCATCAGTGGCAAATGAGTCCCACCTTAGGGCTAAATATTTTGATTTTTTAAAAATCTAGTTCTTGGTCATTGGAAAGCAATTTTAGGTGTTTTTGTTAGTAGCAGGACTAATTCACCATCAGTTGTGAATGAGTCCTTCTAGTGATTTACACTAATTTATACCAATTTTCAAAGCCTTCCAGATTCAACATTTAATTCCCAGGTGCACTCTATTCAATCTTTTTCAGTTTTGTTTATGTTTGTTCATGTTTGAATTCATTCTTGCATATCTCATTGTGTTTTCAAACATCACACATTTCATTAGTTTTGCATTCATAATAAATCAATTTCATAGCTTAGTTTCATTTAGATCATTAAATTTAGGAATAATTCCATTTTGCATTATGTTATTTGAGTGAACTACCTCAATTTTAGGGTTCTATCTCTCTCCTTTTAGGTGAAAGATCCTAAGAGTGCAAGAGAAGTCCATAGAAGCCTCCAAATTGATGGTTCATTTTGGAGAACCTGCATATTGAACACATTATCTTTCTAATTTTAACTACATCTTGCATCCTAGGTTTCCTTTGCATCAACATTCAATTAGGTTTTGCTTCATTTTTTGCATCCTAGGGTTTCTCAAATTGCATTAGTATAGGAATCATTTAGACTTCATTTTTTCATATCAAATCATTAAAAACCTAAAAAAAATCATTTTCATCCTCATTTGCATCTAAAAAGAATTGAAATCATTTTAAATTTTTTGAAAAAGCATAAAAAAATCCATACTTGGACTCATTCGCAACCCTAGGCGTATCAATCTAGTTGCATTTTCTGCATTGAATTTTTTGGCATTTTCACAAATTTTCCTACATTTATGTTTTTTTTACTATCTTCTTGTTTCAGTTTACAAAACATTTGTCATTAGCATTTTATTAAATTCCTATTTTTCATTTGCATTCACCCCATATTTTTTGGTACTTGTATGAGTGTTTGGTGCCCTATCGCTAATACTTTAGTGAGACAAAGTTCTAGACTCATGGATTCCCATGATAGCACTTTCGTTGTGGACCTTGGGATCTCAAGAGCTCCTACTCCTAGTATGGAAAATGGTGCATTAAGCATGGATACTACCACTATTATGCCTTTACCTTAACATCCAATGAATGTTGACACACAAACTAGTTCCATTATGTAAGATAAAGTCATTAGTATTCATGAGGATTTTACACATTTGCAACAAAATTTAAGTCTCGAAAAAATTTCCACCACTACTATACCTCCCATAGAAAAACTTCATCGGTTGATTAAAAGTGACAATGGCTTACAAGGGTATGTGTAAGATCATCATAGAAAAAATAGACCCTTAAGTAGGAAAAAATTCAAAAAAAATAGAGTTAGGAAACTTGACGTAAAAATTTGAATAAGTTATCTATATTATTTCAAAAATATGTAAGAATAGAATTATTAGCAAATTGAATGTAGTTTCTAAACTACTAAGTTATTTTTTTTTTCAAATCTATTTGGTGGAAATTTGAAATTTAAATGCAGTAGTGCTTAAATTTCTAAGTAAAATTAAGAACTAGGTGTGTATCTGACCACCCTAACCACAATAAAATGATAATATATTTTTATAATATTTTAGATATAAGGAGAGACCCGTGTCCTAATGTGATACTTATTTTTTTGTAATTTTTTTCAAAGTAGACAATTAATTATGATTTTTTATTACAACTTCTTAAAATTATAAAAAACTTGTATGTCTGACCACCTTAACTTGGTCAAAACTTCATGAAATTCATTTTTTTTATTCTTATAGTATGCAAAGCATAAAATTTGGCATATGTTTCAGATTCAAAAAATGTGATATTGTTTGAAAGCTATATATGTTTTTCAATCAGCCTATCAATCAAGACTTTAATTGTAATTCAAATAGAAAATGAATAATAATTATTTATTAAATTCAAAGTAAAGAATAATTTATATTGGTGTAAAGCTTATAATCTCCTTTAAAAACCCTTTTAATTTCATCAATTTTTGGTAAAAAAAAGTCGTCAGCCACATACCCTACACACACCCATCATATTACCACTTTTTGGCCCATCATGATCTTGCACATACCCAAAAGTTATGAAAATAATAGATGAGATATACAACAGACATGTTCCTTCCACATCCTAGTCAACAAACATTGTTGTGAGTCAAGGAGGATCTCACATTCCTCCTCCTTCAACCATAGAATCCATACCAACCTATACCACTCCTCAAGTTACCACAAGAATGCAATAGGTTAGTCATGTGACTCCTTTCATTATTCTAACTAGCATTCGTAGTTCTTTTGTGGCATCGAATGTTCCATCTTCTGCCTTCACCCCTCTTACTGTCCCATTCACTTCTCCTAACATTACATACACTCCATCACCATTTTCCCTTTCCCCTCATACCACTTACACCGACCCCATCATTGCACAACTCTTTAATGCCATTTCATCCATTCTCATACAACACTATGCAACATTTTTGTCCTTGGCAATAAACTATTAGCCAAACTTTTTCCTAGGACCTTAAAGGACACTACATTGGAGTGGTTTTCAAACTTACCTAATCATTCAATCTGATCATTTAATGAACTTGTGGATGCCTTTATAATTCATTTCCAAGTACATATGACTCCCAAAAAGATAATGGTTGTTTCAATGAGATATAAACAAAAAAAAAATGAAAAAGTAACTGATTTCATTTCCTGTTAACAATCATTGTATGCTCAATTTGATGTCAAGATTCTTGATTCACATCTTCAAAAGATGTTTATATCAAAAATTTGCACACACCTTTAGAATAAGTTGACTATGATGAAATTTCCTTCGTTCATGCATTTATGCACAACCCTTTGTGACTATCACAACTCAGTTACTAGTCGTGATTTGAAGTCCACTTCTAACCCCACCAAGAATTCTAAGCAAAGTAACCAAAAAAAATGAAAAAATTTAGAAAACCAAACAAAGGCTTCTTATAGTTCAATTCGCCTCCTCCACAACCAACTCAACTTGTTCAGAGTCAAGTGCTAGCTATTAAATAAACAATGCCCTTTACCTATGGGGACCCAAAGAGACAATTTACCCCCTTACCCAATACCATCAATAACACAATGAATCAACTACTCCAACAAAAAATGATCACTTTTCCAATCATTAAACCACTTAATGCCACCAAGCCTTTACCACCCACCTTTAAACCAAATGTTTATTGTCATTTTCATTGCCAAAATGGACATGACACTGAACAATGTAAGAATTTCAAAAACTTAGTTCAATACCTCATATATTCTATTTGTTTGTCCATTATGGGTGTCAATGATCAAGGAAATAGGTCTGTTGCACCCCCTAATCAAAATTTACAAATATTTACCAACCCTATGCCTAAACACATTGTTTCATTTGTCAAGGCTAGTGAAAATTCAAACACTCATGTGATGAACATTGATACAAATAATGAACAAAATGATATTAATCCAAATGTTACCCAAGTGAATCCTATGGATGAACTTGTGGGTATGATAGACATTTTTTTCCTCATAAGGGCCCAACCAAGAAATCTCTTGATATGACTTTTTTCTCATGATATACTTAAAATGCTTCCTAGTAGTCTTCTTTACATAGTCAGCCACATCTATGATAAGCCCACCAATGGGATATTAATAGATCCCACCTATGGCAAGAATGTGATCACAAAATATTTTATAGTATTACACAATCTCTATCAAGATGATTATGATAAACCAACCGCATGGATGAAAACACACATTGGTTTTGCATGCCCTATGATTGGATCAAATGTACTCCCCTTATAGATAGGACCCAAAACTTTGGATGTAACATTTTATATTATTCCACAATCGGATCAGTTTCATTTATGGCTAGGTCATCCTTGGCTTTCCTTGATGAAAGTTGTTCCATCAATTCACAATTTTTTTAAGTTTCCACATGGCAATGAGATATTTACCATACACCATAATGGTTTTAATCCATTGTCCTCTAAAGGTTACTTTTCCCTAGAAGCCTTTTGGATTGAACCTATGGAATCCATCACCCCTTGAAAAGACTTCTTTTTCATTACATATCAAAAGTTCAAAGCCAAACAGATAGTTGAATTGTCTCTTCATGACATGTCCCTGTCCACTTCCACTACTCCTATCCTTGATGAGACCATGCTTCAGCCTGAGTCCGAAATTGAAAAAACAATACAACCTCATGAGCAACCAACCGTAGAAACTTTTCCTTCATCATTTAAATTCCCAAGAGAAAATGAAACCAATCATGTCATGCCTCCTTACATTAAACAAGTTTATAAATCCAAAGAGAAAGTGATTGACCCATATTCTTCATTTTCTTCCATTCTTCCTCCTAGAAGAAAAGGAACCTATGGTGGATAAACCCACTCTTACACCTCAACAACTTCAAAATAAAATTAAAAGAAACTATAATGCTAGGGAGGGTAGGTGTCATCGTCGTCTCCTTTCTCATCAAATGCAAATCAAAAACACCAAAGAAAATCAACCTCCAACTTTGACAAAATCAATATCTAATCACCTTCCTACTCTTGACCCAGCACAAGATAGTATGATACAACCATCACAACAAAACAATGTGATACAATAACCACAACTCCTAACACGCCCTTCCTTGGAAATTACTCTCCATCCTCGCATTGTGATTAACCTAGATGATGACAATGATGAGATCACTAAAATAGATGAAGAAGTGCATAACCATTTAAATTCTTTATTTTCATTGTCGATGAGCTTAAATGATAAATCTGCTACACCAAGTTAAGATCTAGGCACTTCCCCTAGTTTGACATTTTCAATTCTTCCTTTGGATAGCCAACTGCCCCCGCAATATACTAAATATGATTGGGAGGCAGATGACTTGTTTGATGGTTGACTTGCATTCGCCTTGCTAGCCTTTTTACATTTTCATTTTTCTTTTTCTTTTCTTTAGTGTACTTGTATGTGTGTATCATGTTCCCTGATAATGTGTGATTTATGTTCTATTTCTTTGTGAACTTCTATTTGTACCTCTATTATTCTATTTGTCATACATTTTGCATTTTTTTTTCACTATTTTTTTTGTTTCTCCTTTAGGGATGATGCAAAGCATTGAGATTCCCAATGTCTCTTCCATGTTGACCCAAATGGTCCCTTTTCCTTTCTCCTTTGTATTTTTCTTATGTTTTTCCTTTTGGGGGTGATGCAAGGCATTGAGACTGAAATGTCTCCTTCATGTTAACCCAAAATTTTCTCCTTTTCTTTTTCCTTTTTATTTTCTTTTTTCTTGCGTTTTCCTTTTGGGGACGATGCAAAGCATTGAGACTGCAATTCTCTTCCATGTTGACCCAAAGTGGATTTATTTTATTTTTTTGCTCTCTTTATGTCATTCTTCTAGTACAATGTGCTTTGGGGAATGATGAAAGTTCTGAGCTCTTTAATAAAAACATTGCAGCAACAAACATATTGACTCCAAATCCATAGATCCCTCATGTGTTCAGTGTGTTCCTTTTTGGGGGGAACCCTCCTTTATTTTGTTCTCCTTTTTTCTTACATGAAGCATCCTAACTTGGAAACATATGACTTGGCATAGGGGTTTTCCAAGTTTGATCTCATTTCTTTCATTTCTTTTTACATTTATTTCCTTTGCTACTTTAAAGTAATTACTCACATAATGGTGTGCAACAATTCCTTTAAAGTTGGGGGCATACATTGACATCATTTTATTTTCATTCTTGCTTCTTAGTGCAACCTTGTCACTTCATAAGATGTGCTTGTCACTTTGTGGATGACATCAGGTGTGATGTCCTTCATAAGTCTGATCTATCTTAGCATATTGCATTCTTCTTAGTGGCCTATTGTGACGCATTGCATCCCCTAAGTTGTGAATATTCTAAACTTTGATTGGTCCTCCTTGGAGACATTAGACACAATGTTCCCTAAGTGATAACCTTGCATGGACTTAACAAGACTCCTTTGAACATCATTTTCACTTTACATTTTACATATTTTCCTCCTCAGATAACACAACTTGCATGCCTATGGTACCTTTTGCATTTGTTCATGAGTTCTAAGTATACAAATATTTGCTTGTCTCATGAAGCATGACCTGACATTTTCCTTTGTGGAACCTTATTAAAGTTATCAAGAGATATAACTTTGGTATGGTTGAGCAGGAAGCCCATTCCGAGGCATGACTTTCCCCATAGCCACCTATGTGTTTATGAGTGCATACCAACTAGCATATGTTTCTCACCTTTTGGGTTTTCTCACCCAATAGACCATCATGAGTTGTGTCACCCCAGAGTGATTATGAATTCTCTTTTTCTCACAAATATCCTAAATCTAATCCACAACTAGTTGGAAAAATAATCGAAACTTGATCTAATTTTCTCTTTTCTTCTTCTATTTAGCATGTGTGTTCCTTTGTTCTTATGTTTAGTTTGCTATGGGATCTTCATCCAGGGGGCTTGATCATCCCTCTTGATCATCATCATTCCATCTTGCTAACATAAGTGCATTTGGATCCTTCTCGCTTTGCATGGCTACTTTAGTGTGAGTTTGAAGCAAGTTCATCCTCTCACTAAAGCGGGGTCTAAATGTACCATAGAAAAATAGATCATTGACATTTTCATGGTTATTTAGGTCTTTCTGTCATGATGTTTGACTTATCTTGCTTTCATTTAATGTTGCAATGTAACTTAAACATTCACATTAGGTCCTAAACATTCAAATTATGACATCTTGTGAAGGTGTTGAGAAGTGTTGTAACACATTTCTACACTTTTCTAGACTCTTATTATAATTCACCTAAAAATCACCTTTTCATTGCTTGTAAAGTCCTATTTTAAAGTGTTCTAAAGTCTTGTAACAAGATTTTATGCTTTTCTAGGCTTTTTATCACTATTTACACCTTTCTTATGCTTTATATTGACCCCTTTATGCACTCATACGACTTAATTAAGTGTATTTTTGAATGTAAACCTAACAAACAACATTAAATGCAACTTAATTCTTGACACCCACTTATAATCCCAAGGTGGTACCCATTTTCCATGGGTGGTGAATGAGTCCCTCTTGGCTCCAAATTCAAAATAATTTAAAATTCCTTTTAGTTTTTTATTAAAAAAAACCTTATGTTAGCCTGTGATGAGGTATTATTGGGTTATTAGGGCATAAGCATGTATAAATAAGTGTTTTTCCATCCATTTCACACCTAATTAATTCACTAATTCATTCAAGCATTCATCAATTTCACTCATCCACTAATTACATTCATGCATGATTCACTCAAGGAAACATCAAGCATGTTGGAGTAGCCATTGATATATCTTCATATTTCTTCAACAAGCTTGGTGAGTTTAGGAAATTTGCATGTTGTGTATTCATAATTCCTCACATATTTCATTTTATTTATTTATTAAGAGTTTGATTACCAAAGTGTGGTTTGACCAAGGCAAACCCCTATACTCTAACCCTTAACCATTTCCCCCCTTTTGCATGTGTGTTTGCAAACTTGTGTATGTAGATTTGTTAGGAAATTAGGTGTTAACAAGTGTAAAAGAAGTTAACAAAGTGTTTCAAGTCAACTAAAGCCTATTTCAAGCTTGGAGACAACCTATAGTCTATTTTTTTGTAGATTTGACTCCATCAACCCGACAAGAAGACAAGTGTAGATTTGGAGCTACAAAATTGACCTTTGATTTTGTAGATTTTTGGAGGACTAATTTTCCATCGATGGTAAATGAGTCCCACCTTAGGGCTAAACAAGTTGATTTTTTCAAAATCCAGTTGTCAGTTGTCAAAAAGTTGTTTCAAGTGTTTTTGTTAGTAGCAAGACTAATTCACCATTAGTGGCGAATTAGTCCCATTGGTGATTTATACTATTTTTTCCTAGTTTTCAAAGCCTTCCAGATTTAGCATTCAATTCCCAGGTGCACTCTGTTCAATCTCTTTCAGTTCTATTTATGTTTTTTCATATTTTAATTCATTCTTGCATATCTCATTGTGTTTTCAAGCATCACACATTTCATTAGTGTTGCATTCTTAATCAATGAATTGCATAGCTTAGTTTTATTTAGATCATTACATTAAGGAATAACTCCATCTTACATTCCCTTATTTGAGTGAACCACCTCAATTTTAGGGTTCTATCTCTTTCCTTTTAGGTGAAAGATCCTAAGAGTGCAAGAGACATCCATAGAAACCTCAAAATTGATGGTTCAATGTTACCCATATATATTTCAAGGCATCACTAGAATAGCTAAGTCATTTAATTTTCCATTACTCAAGCACTAGAAATCTTGGATTTCCCCACTCATTCTCATTTAGTTCTACTTGGACCAATAAGAGTTTCAACATTCAACATTAGAGTCAACAATTTATTCAAACTTTAGAATACCAATAAGAGATTCCAATTAACTAGAAGGAACATGACTTGGAAATTTCAAAGATAAAATATCACATGTCAAATACAAATTGATACATGAAATCTATTTCCTTAGATAGAGGTTTGTTAGAAACATAGATTCTTGACTTCGACAAGCATTTCTCAAAAATGGTAATCAAAGTTTTGGACTCACATTATGTAGCATATATTATAATAAATTTTATTTATTTTTATTACAATTATGTTTATCACTAAACATAATTTTTAATATATTTATATAATCTTTTATGTCAATGAGTATCCATAATTTTAGTTGGATATTTGGCATAATTACCTCTATTCAAAGACAAAGCACCATATGAAATAAAAAGGTGAGCAAACTTACTCTAGGAGGAGTTCAAATTAACATCCATACTTTAGATCACATTTTCAGTAGATGCAAACCTTACAATTGATGATTGACTGTTACTAATGAAAAGATAAAATGCAAAACTTGATGAAACATAGAATAAAGAATTTGAAAATAATGTTCATAGCTATAACATGAAAAATTTATATTTATTATCAAAAGTAGCTGCACAAAGCATTGCAAATAAAGTTGGAAGCTTTAGTGTCACAAATGGAAGTGGAAATGATGAACCCGATATGGATTTATTACTAAGCAATAATTCAAGATGAATGTTAACAACAAGCTTATGGATAGCATCAAGAATTGTAAATAGAGTTCTTAAATATATTAAGAATATTATTTACAAACCTAGATGTTGACCTCCATAACCATTGACAGATGTATTTGTATAATTTGACAATTACTATGGAATATCATTTGAAGATCACCATCCACATATGTTTTCAATTACAACAATTCAAATGGCTAGCACAAAAACAAATTTCATTACAATTAGCTTGGGCTTTAACAATACATGTAAGACACAAGGATTGACTCTTCAAAAACTACTATTGATATAGGACTAACTGAAAGAACCAAATTGAAATTTGTGATAATTTCTCACATAATATCTTTAAAAGAACTAAGAATTATGCCACCATTCATATATGATAGATATGAAAAAATGGAAAATGGAAAACAAGTTGCAAGAAAGAAGATAGAAGAAAATAGGTTGAAAGCCTTACAAATCACTTAATTTAACATTATCATGTAACAATTGTCATGTAATTATCATTTATATAAAAATAATATAACATATTCATTATATTTTTATATTATTGTTAATCCATTCAATATAAAAAAAATGTAACACAACAATTAATTTATAAATAATAAAATATAATATAGTCATATGATTTTAATATTATAATGTGAACATTTATATAATAATATAATACAATTGCATAATAATATACTAATTAAATAATAATATAATCTATTATAATAATATATTACAATGAAAATATAATAACAACTAAATAATTTAATAGTTATAATACTCTAAAACTAATATATCATTTATAATTTATTCGACATAAATTGTTTTTTTTCAAGAGAGAATGAATAAAAGTGTTGAAAGGTGCGAATTCCGTCCATAGAGTTGAGTGTATGTACAGTTTCCCTTCAATATTTCTGATAATGTAATATACGAGAAAATTAGTTGAAAAGATTTCCTTTACGCATTTCGTAACGAAAATTGGGCTACTTTTTTCGTTACGGGCACAAATGATATCTGATGGGAAACATGAGAGAAGTGGATCCTTTGGGGTCAACATTTTTTTTAAAATATAATAATTACACCACGATTTTTCTTTATGTTTTGGTGGATCAAATCATAGCCCAGGGAAAGATGTGGACATTAAATAAAACCATAATTGAGAAAAATAAATGATTTCACATGGCTTATTTGGATTCATCATTGCCTACCATATATCATGTTTCTTTGTTTTCTCCCAAATACTTTTCATCTTTAACACTTGAACAATGTTGTGTCATTGCAGATCTTGAACAAATCAAATTCAAATTATTATCTATTTTTCTCAATAGAACAAGTTTACATAAATAAAGATTATAAATTATATTGTTAGACTTGTGTGTCATGTTTCTATTTATCTTAATGTAACAAATATTATAATCATGCCATACATTACATCTCAAGTTTTATCCCAATGCCATAGAAGTCAAATTAGATTAATGATGACCTTAAATATGTCGATATTTAACAAAGTTAGAAGATATTATATAAATGTGAATATTACAATGTAATTGGTTTTTGTAACTTCATATTTGTAAGATAATAGATCTTTAGTCATGTCATTAATAAATAAAACCATTGGATAAAATATAGACCATTAGAAATAATTGATGTGATTTGCTAATTTTGATTGGTTGTAGTCAACCATGTGTCATGGTTGTATTTTCGTTTTCATGATAAATAGAAGAATCATCCCCTACTTTATGTCTCAATTATTATCCTAACAATATACTTTTAATATAAGATTAAAATATTCAAAGGAGCACTGTAACTTTTCGTAGGATGGAAAAAAGGCTAGGATCGTGGGAAGATGACATGGACACCAATTTTCCTCCAGGGCTAGAACAAACAACACATAAAATCAATGGATCAGAGGAAACAATTGAGGTAGGAAATGGAGAAGTGCATTGCCAAGGGCTTCAATGGTCAACGAGGAGATGTTGTTGTTAGGTGGAGAAATACAAAAGTATGGAAAATAATTGGAGAGAAACAAAGACAAAAATCGATTGGCTCCTAGGAATACCCATGAGTTTGGGTGATCTTCAAGTTGGAAGGATCAACGATCTAATCAATGAGATAAAGTAGGGATTTGTGAAGGGAATAGACAAAAAACAATGTGTGGATTTGAGGTATAGGGAACTAGGGAAAATTGATGGTGCTTTCTCAAGTAAACATCTAGATCTGTGGTGGGTTGAGAGCAATGAATATGGGATGGTAGAATGTAAATCAATTGAAATCCCTAGTGAAAAAATGTTGTAATTGTTGGGAAAATGTGTCTCAACCTTGCAATTACATAAGATATTGTTGATACGTTAGTGATGAGGTATCATGGGGGGTTTCCCCCCCGCAAGGGGTCCAGGGGGTGCTCCCCCTAGTGGGGGTTCTAGGCGTTACAAACCATGGCGAGGGTTTGGGGGTAGTGCCCTTAAAATCTAGATTTTGTGCATATTTATTATTGTAAATCTAGACTATTCATCATTAGGTTTCAGATCTGACGGTTAATATTTTGTTGGCTTGAATTTCCCTAGAAGGAAACCCTATTTTAGAAGGTGTGTTGTATAATGGTTGTGCATTGTAATGTATTCTAAGAGTTTGATAGTGGTCATGTTGCCTTTGGATCTCTAGTTGGTGATAGTCATATGAGAAGCTTTCTTTGTAAGTGTATTGTAATCTTTCTGATTTCTAAATAATTTATATTGGTTGAACTTTAGAGTGTGTGATTTTTTCTCTCAAAATGGTTTTCCCCATGCAAGTCACTGTGTTGTGGTATACATGATATTTATGTTTATTTTTGTTCAATTTTTGGTAACTGTTAAAGATTTGTAAAAAAAAAAAATCATTATTCTCCTCTAAAGATTAGTGTTGGAAGTTATTCTACTACCTTGGCTTCCTTACAACCATTTTCCACAAGAGTGAATGTGGTTCACATAAATGAATGGGTAAATAGGCCACCAAAGGAGGATAACCATTGGAAAAGTTGGAGGCATCATTATTGTTGGTGAGATAAGGGAAGGATGAATCAAACAAGTTTACAAAACCAAGGAGGTGGGCAACCAAGTCTAAGGAACCTAAGGAAAGTGATGGCAGTTCCATGAAAGCTTATCAAATTTATCTGTTTGTATCCAATTTCTCTCAAATCATAATAGATCATTGCATTTTCATATTTTACCTAATTATTTCATTTACATTATATAAAAATTAGTCAATTAACAATCATATATCCATCACATCATCATCTACAAAAAGGCAAAGGATTAGAACCCTAATCCACCATTTTGAATCTTCCTATTAAGATTTGTTGTCAAGTAGAATTGAGATCATTTCTAATCCTCCAATTAGGAAAGGTGTGATTTAGGTTCTAGATCCCTTTTCTCAATCAAACAATTATGATTGATTAAATTAAAAGTATGCACAAGCAACTTGTACTTAAAATCATTGAGTTTATCCAAATATATATTGATTAGACTAATAGGAGGAAACTTACCAACAAAAATACATAAATTAATTGTGTGGTTTACCAACACCTTGTTTTTCTTTCTAACTAAAAACACTATATGAAATTCTAGCATAAGGTGTTCTTGGAATGTGAGAGGAGAGTTCAATATATTTGTTGCAACATAGTGACCATTGGAATTACCATCCTTTGAAAGTAAAGAAGATACATAAGATCACATGCTCTCTGATCCATTTTCATGTGATATTAGAAGATGTATAGAAAAATGCATCCATTGACATTTTTACACTTGATATGGGAATAATTGATGATAAACTGGACTTAATGTCACCAGTGTTGTGAGGTATTCTATACATCCACATCGGGTTTTGGGCCCTTTTTAAGCTAAATTAACTTAACTTTTCCTTAATTTAATGTTGTAAAATGTATTTATTTACATCTTCGCATTAAATTTGGGAGGCTTGTAAACTAAAGTGGACATAATCTAGTGTTGTAATGTGTTTTATACATTCACATTAGATTTAGGACCCTTCTAAGCTAAATAGACTCAATTTTGTCTTAATTTAATGTCATAGAGTGTATTTATTTACACTTTCACATTGGATTTTGGGACCTATTGCATTTATGACCTTTATATCATCATTAATAGGCCCCTATGACCCTATATTATGCATTCCAAAGCATATTTTGATCAAGAACCGGACAAAATCAACATATAAACCTAATTTCTTCACTCCCCAACATTCTAGCATGCAAAATAGCTCAAATGGGACTCATACGCCATCCTGGGTGAATGAGTCCCACCTAGGTGGGACTCATTCACCTAGGATGGCATATGAGTCCCATTTGAGCTATTTTTAAAGTTTGAGTGGGAAAAACTAGGTTTTAAGTTCAAATTTCTCCTATGTCAGCCTTGGGGATCACATTAATGGTCATTTGAGTGGAGTTCATGTATAAGAAAGCTTTAAAATCCTCATTTCATAACAAGAAACATTATAGATTCATTTTATCTAGTCAAGCACTCCAAGTCTTCACAAGGTCATCAAGATAACTTTCAAGATCATTTCTAAGGCATTCAAGGGTAGATTCCTCATCAATTGTTGTAGCAATTCAATATTCATCATCATGGAAAGGTTCTATTTGCATTACTTCATGTTCATGATTCATTATCTTATTTCATCATTTGGTTTAATTACCTAAGAGGAGTTTGACCAAGGAAAACCCCTATTCCCTAACAATCAAGTCTCTCTCTCTCTCTCTTTGTATAATTGTAGATCTAGGTGCTTTGAATACTTGGAGATCATTAAATATTAGGTTACAAGCTTGTTGGAGTTATCTCCCCCTTTACAAGGAAAAAATCTTAACTAAAAGGTCATCTACAAGTTCCCCAAAATCAAGGTTTTAGATCTAGGAACTTAGAGAAGCAGAAAGAGCAGGCTGAGAGGTGCAGATTAGTTTTTTGAATTTCCAAAAAAGCCAAATTAGACTCATTTTCCACAAGTCATGAATGAGTCCTATAGTGGGTTTTTTTAGAGATCTTTGCAGATTTGGATACCCATTTTCTTGAAACCTATTCCCATGCAAACATCCAGAATTGGGACTGATTCACCTAGAATGGTGAATGAGTAGGACTGGTAGGTTAAAAATTTAGATTTTTTAGAATTTTAGAGCTATTTTCAATCATCTTCAAGCTTCAAGGTGAACACATTTTGTTCTATATATTTTTTGTTTTGTTCTTGTTGCATTTCTTGGTCATTTAAACTAGGTTTGCATCATAGTAGGGTTTTACATTTCATCTTACATTTCATTAGTTTTCCAAGTTCTTAATTGGTGGTGAATCCTTCATTCAACCTTAATTAATCTTTAAAAAAAACCTAAGATACACTATTGTTATATCTCCTCCATTATTCATTGGGTTGAGATCTCTAGGGAATTCTTGAATGTTAGTTGGAGAAAAGTTATGTTTTATGTCTTAAACCATAAAGCATCCATTTGTACACTAATCAGAAGATAATTGTGAAAATCATATAATACCACAACTCTAATATTGGAGAGCTTGTGAAATCACAAGATAAACTAAAAGGCTAATGCAAGAAGTTGGGTCCACAAAATTTCAAAAAGTGGAAGTGTGTTTTGATGTTTTTCATAATTTTTCACATTTGGATTGAAAATTTGGGGCACTTACACAATGAATCTTAAAAAAATCAATGTATAAAATTTAGCATTTTGAATCTAATTTCCAAATATGTAATTTATTTAAATACTTAGATGATAGAAATTAAATTTTATAGGGATGTATAAAAACCACTTTTTAAAAGTCATTTTCTTTTACCATACCATGCACATATATGAACACCACTTTTTATCCAAATAAAATATTTTTCTAATTCCTTTTGAGGAGAGATAACTAACAACATGAGTATTGATGAGGATATTTTTTTGTATTTTTTTTTAAATTATTATTTTTAATTAAATTTTCATTAGCCTTAACTGTTGTTTCTAAAAATCAACGTGTACGGACAACATAATTGGACCTAAACTAAACATTTTTTGAATATATATATTTTTCATTGTGTAGATACTTTTTTGAAGATTGATGCTATATAATATTTTTTACAAGTAACCCAAAAAAATATATTAAAATACAAAAAAAGTTTAATATTTCAAGTTTATGGACTAGTTTGATTAGAAATTAACGAAAAGATAACAAATATAATCTAATCTTAACAATATATATATATATATATATATATATATATTTGGAAACTAGAAAGCATGTTCTCTAATGGGTTTTAATTTAATAGATTGATTCAGAAAAGAATTCCATTAGCCATTTTTCCAAAGTTGGACATTTCTCTTGAACCTACCTTCATTTTTTTGTTGTAGGTCCAAGGCTAAGGGTCGGCTTTCCAAGCCTTTCCTAAGCCTAAAAAATGAGGTTACATGTGGGTTGGGAATTCAAATTTTTAAAAATGTGTGCATGTTATTTAAATAGAACGTGTATGCATTATATAATGTGTATGTGTTACCTATTTACTTGTTGGTAAAAGGTAACATGTACGTGTTATATAATGCATATGCATTTCTTATTTAACTATTTTTTCCCAATTTGGAAAAAAATAATAGAGTGCATTTTTTTTTACAACATTCTTTTTCTGAAGTATGATCTGAAAGTGCCATTTTCTGCATTTTTTATTGCAAGTCTTGTGTAATCTCTTAATAGGGCATATTTTATTCAAATTTTTGGAAGAGACAAGTGCAGGTTGTTTTTGTTCAAGTGGAATCAAGTACAAGAACATTTTACAAGAATATTTGGAAAAGGAGAACTTTTGGATGTATTCATGATGTCTTTTTACTTCAAAGTTTATAGAAGAAAGGATCTTCATACTATATAGTTTTATTTGAATATTTGAAGGAGGTAGCAATTGGAAAATATGTTAAGAATTGTTTGGTTTTTTATCAAAGAGGGTTTAGTAATCATGGGATAAAAGCAAAGACAAAGAAAAAAATGTAGAAAGTCAATGACACCGAAGAAATTCAAGAAATGGAGAAATGAAGGTAAAAAGACAAAGGGATATAAGCGAAAGGATTCACGAAATGAAAAATTTGGAAGCATCTAGTTTCATGAATGTTGAAGAGGAAACCATGAAGGGTGAGATGAATGTAGATGATGTAAATTTGGAGATGGTGAATATGGAAGAAAATACAATTATCGAGACAAACCCAACTATGCGTTGAACTTCAACTTTGAATGATATGGAAATAACACTGTTAAAAGGTGTAGGAAAACTAAGAGGGGGGTGAATTAGTTGTCACTAATTTTAAACACAAAACTTCAAGCACTAATTAACTACACAACCACATTGTTCTATTATTAAGTATGAACATGAAACATAGATAATAGAAAGAAATATGAACACAAAGAACACCAAACTTTTGGTGGAAAACCCAATGAGGGAAAAAAAATAGTGGGGATTAACTCACTATATAAAGTGATAGAAATTGAATAGAAAAGGCTCACTTCCAAGGGCTCATTGCCTAAAGACAAAGGCTCACTGCCTACAAAAAGGACTCATTGTCCAACAAGGATGATCACTACCTATAGATACAAAAGAAAACAAAAGATCCGCCACAAAAATTTACACACATCCACAACCTCTATAAGAAGATTACAAAAAAATTCAGCTCACCGCATTTAGGAATTTAACACAATGAAGTATGGCTGCCCAAACTCACTTTCACACACTTCTACTCTTCACTTGTGGCTTACTTAGTTACTTTTTTATATCTTAATCCTTTTCATGATGACTTGCATTTACACCATCTTCAACCATAGAAAATTTCTCCAAGGTCGGCCACACATGCTTTATTTCATAAATTCAAATTAGGTTGGCAACTCAACATTCCTGTGGTGGAAAGGAATGAGACTGGACCAATTAAACACTTAACCAAGACCAAGAATAATGTCTCAGATCAACCACATGCTTCCTTAGTTAAATTTAAATTCTTCATATGAAGTGTAAACACTAGGTCATCCAAACCTAATGAAAACACAAATGAACATTGAAGTACATGCTTCCTAGCTAGAAGATAACATGCAAAAGATGCAACATAGTTCATTATGTATGAGAACACTTCTTAGGTTCCTTCAGATACATCTACAACAAGTGTAACAAACATCAAACACATAAATATTTCCAACATTCCATCAGGACTATACAAACCCACACAACAATTCTAAAGCTCAACATCTAGAGCACCAAACCTTGAATATTTTTGCTAGAATGTAGAGAACACCATTAGAGAATATATTCCAGATCTGCAAGAATTGAAACAAAACAATGAAGGACTATGAAGTAGATACATTTCTCCCATTCCATAGATAAAAAAATCTACCAAAACAGCTCACACACCAGTGAACACAAATTTCACACTCCATCAAACTAGAAGTTTCAATTCAATTTATATCAACATCAAATCATCAACAACAACCCTTTAGATCCAAACAAGCATAGGATCAACATAGAAGAAATGTGGATCACATACCTGAGCACATTTTGAACTCATACATAACTTTGACTTCACTCTTTATTATTTTTTTCAAAAGCACTTAGAGACCCATCATTTCAACAAATCTACAACATCATAAGGATAGCTCCATGTACTCGCAACATCTCAACAACATCTTAGCTATACATGCAAAATTTTCAACATACTGAACTATGTTAACATCAATGAAAAAATGAATGGCAACACCATTGAACTTGCTTATACTTGCGACAATTTCATGTACTCACAACATCTCAACAACATCTTAGCTATACACGCACAAACTACAACATATTGAATTGTGTTGACATCAATGACGACATTAATGAAAACAACACCAAAATTACTCATACTTGCAACAATCTCCTGCTTTGTCATTGATGGCAACACATGATATGAAAAACCATCAAAGAAAACTATCTTCTTCTTCATGACTCTCTCATTCTTTCTTCTACTATTTTCTAAATAACTTTATCTCCCCCTTTGACATCAATGATAATGATCAAAATCTTTGATTACTCCTCATTAGGAATACACCCATTGAACTCATACTGCAACAATGAAAAAATTATCTACTCCTCCTGTGGAGTAGACTCATTCATTAGTCTAGATAAATGAAGAATATGTGAACTCACTAGACTGATGCACCTCCATGTGTACCTTCTTCAAAGGGACAATGACCTCCAACCTCTCCCTAAGATACTCAAAGGTATCCTTCGAAAGGGCCTTAGTAAATGTACCTACAATTTGTTCCTTCGTTAACACATACTCCAACATGACTTTATTCTCCAACACCTTTTCTCTCAAGAAATGATATC
This sequence comes from Sequoia sempervirens, assembly GCA_007258455.2. Lineage (NCBI taxonomy): Eukaryota > Viridiplantae > Streptophyta > Pinopsida > Cupressales > Cupressaceae > Sequoia > Sequoia sempervirens. The sequence continues at coordinate 813,353,092 of VDFB02281492.1, forward strand.
TGATTGATATGTATTTTATTCTTGAATGCATGATTCTTTGAAATGTTTATAGCACTTGTTTTGTCACAAAAATAGGAAAAGATCATCACATATCACTCCAATTTATTTTAGAGTTTGCTTCATCCATATAACCTATGTGAAGTAGGATGTTGTAGCAATGTATTCTACCTCTGTAGTGGATAAAGAAACTGAGTTTTGTTTCTTACTCAACTAAGAAACTAATCTTCCACCAAGAAATAAAGCACCTCCACTGGTACTCTTTTGGTCACCCACACAACTAGCCCAATCTACATCGGTATAAGCACTTAGGGTGAAATCAACATCGTTAGGATACCATAATCCATAATCCAATCTACCTTTAAGATATCTCAATATCCTCTACACAGCTATAACATGTGCCTCTTTAGGATTGTCTTGAAATCTGTCAACTAAACATACTACATGCATGATGTCTGGTCTGGTAGCAGTAAGATACAACAACCCACCAATCATGGATCTATATTTTCTCTGATCAGCTTTAGTAGATTCATCATCTTTACTCAGCTTACATTTGATCACCATAGGAGTACCGACCAGTTTGGAGTCATCCATTCCAAAATTATTTAATAACTCTTTCACATACTTAGATTATGAGATGAATATCCCTTTATTAGTTTGATTTACTTCAAAACCAAGAAATAAATTCAGCTCACCAATCATGGACATTTTAAATTATTTTTACATTTCTTTTGCATATCTTTTACACATGCCTTCATTTCCACCAAAGATGATATCATCAACATATACTACCACTATTAACATTTTTTTACCTTGCATTTTTAGGTAAAGATTGTTGTCAATAGAGCCTTTGTAGAATCCTTGATGTGTCAGGTATCTATCCAATCTTGTATACCAAGCTCTAGGAGCTTGCCTTATTCCATATAATTCCTTCTTCATCTTACAAACCATATCTGGTTTGTCAGATAACTAAAATCCTTTAGGATGTTCTATGTATCCTTCTTCTAATTCACCATTCAGAAATGCTAGATTTACATCCATCTAATATACTTTGATATCCTTGTGGGTAGAAAATTCCAAAAATATCCTAATAACTTCCATTCTAGCCACAGGGGAAAATGTTTCTTCAAAGTCTATGCCTTCAACTTGTGAGTATCCCTTGCATACAAGCCTTGATTTATTTCTTATAACTTCACCATTTTCATTCAACTTATTTTGGAACACCCATTTTGAACCAATTACATTCTTATTCACAAGTCTAGGAACTAATTTCCATGTCTAATTATTTTCTATCTGCTGCAACTCTTCTTTCATAGCTCTAACCCAACTCTCATCTTCACATGCTACTTTACTTCTTGTCTTCACACCTTCACTCTTATCTCTAATTATTTTTTCCTATGGATGATTCTTCTATACATAGTTCAGAGTCTTAGAGACATGTTTGAGTTCATTTTTTTCTTTTTCTTCCTCTTCAGTCTACTTTTCTTCCTTTTCCTTATTCTCTTCAGGTATTGGTATGCCAATAGGATCATCTGCTTCAACTTCACTTATCTCAATAGGTTTGTGCATGTCTTCATCAACCTTTACATTAGCACTCTCAATAATCTTTCTTAATCTTTTATTGAAGAATTTGTATGCTTTGCTAGTAGTTGAGTACCCAAGAAAAATTCCTTCATCGCATCTAGCATAAAACTTTCCAAGATTTTCATCATTTCTTTTAATGTAACACCTACTTCCAAATACCTTAAAGTACTTCACAGTAAGATTCTTATTGGTCAATAACTCTGAAGGAGTCTTTGTGTTGTTTCCTCTAATAAGAACATGAATAGAAGTGTGTATTGCATCTCTCTAGTACACATTAGGTACATTTAATTCTTTCATCAGGGTTCTTGTAGCTTCTTGTACCATCCAAATTTTCCTCTCAACCATTCCATTTTGTTGAGGGGTTCTTGGAGAAGAAAATTATCTTTTTATGTCATGCTCTTCACAAAATGTATTAAATTCACTAAAATTTAATTCTCCACCTCTATTGGATCTCAAACATTTGATTCTTAGGTTCACTTCATTTTCCACTCTTTCTTTGAACACTTTAAACCTATCCAGAGCCTGATTCTTCTTTCTAAGACAAGCAACCCATGTCATTCAAGAATAATCATCAATAAGGAGCATGAAATACCTTTCATCATTTAGGCTTCCTATTCTAGTCAAACCACAAAGGTCTATATGAATTAAATCCAACATTTTGGTGGTAGATTGTTCTTTTCCCTTAAAAGTGCATCTTGTTTGTTTCCCTAACTGACAACTTCTACAAATAGTATTAGTAGGATTTGTGATTTTAGGAAGACCTTAGAAAGCATCTCTTGAATTGATTCTAACCACCATATCAAAGTTTACATGTCCCATTCTCCTGTTCCACAACCAACTTTCATTGACTTGAGATACAAGGAACTGACCATCCACACCCTTAATTTAATAGATGTTTCCATGAGTTCTCCTTCATACAACAACCATATTTCTAGATCCTTTTCTAATCTCATAGGTATTATTCTGAAACACAAGTTTAAAACCATTGCTACAAATCTACCCAACACTCAAAAGGTTATGCCTTAAACCCTTTACATAATATACATTATCAATGTTGTGTATTCCATCGAAACTAATTATACCTTTCCCATCTATCTTTCCTCTTGAATCATTACCAAACATGAATAAACCACCATCATACTTTTTGAGTTTAGTAAACTTACTTTTATCTCTGATAATCATCCATTATCAATCACCTAGTAGTCTTCATCCTATCGAGCATGAAAGGTGGTGAACAAAGTTCCTTCCATCTCATTATTTTTGTTCTCTGAAACATTCTTTCTTGCACATTTTCTAGGGTTAGTAGACACAAATTTATTCTCCAAGGCTAAAAACAAGAATTCACTATCATCACCCTCATAATTAGATTCACCATCAGAGATTCTAGCTTCTTCTTTAACATAGTTCAACTTCTTGTATTTCTTATCCTTTCTTTCTTTATCTTTATGATCCTTTTTCTTCGTATGTACAACTCTATTCAGACATCTTGAAGCATAATGACCAATATTACCATAATTGAAACTTTTAAAGGGAAACATACCTTTATAGTTACTCATACATTTCTTCAACTTTATGGTAAAATTCACTTCCAACTCATCAAAACTATCACTATCCCAATCATCCTTAGTCTTTGTTTCCTTAAATGTAGTTTGTGTCTTTTCCTCCTTTCAAAACTTTCTCATCTCAAATGTTGTCATGGTGCCAAATAATTGTTCTTTAGTATACTTCCTAGTATCATACATCTCTTTAATAACTGTGATCTTATCACTGTAACACTTAGGTAGGTTTATTAAAATCTTCTCAATTATATCTTCATTAGTCAACTTTCCCCTTTGATTCCTAACTACATTTTCTACAAGTTCAACCCTCTAGAAATAGCTTACAAAATATTCACCTTCTATTTTCAAATTCTCATATCTCCACTTTTCTGTTAGCTTCTTTGTCAATTTCACTCTATCATTTCCTTCATAGAGATCTTCCAATTTCTTCCAAACTTCATAAGTAGTACCCAAAGAAAGAACCTTAGTTCGCTTGGTTTTATATAGAGCACTAAAAATAGCATACCTCACCTTTTCATTCTCATCATAAGTAGAAACCTCATCTATAGTAGTAACACCACCCATTAGAGCAACATACTTCATCTCAATAGCCTTCTAGGTCTTGTAACCAAGAGAGATAATATATCCTCTCATTTTCACTTTCTAGTCACTGTAATTAGATCCATTGAACATAGGGGTTGCCAACTTATGCTCCATCGAATCTTACTTAAGTATTTAAGCTCTACAGCAAGGAACCAAAGCTTGGATACCAATTGTTAAAAGGAAAAGGACAATTGAGAGGGGGTTGAATCAGTTGTCACCAATTATAAACAAAAACTTCAAACACTTATTATCTTCACAACCACATTGTTCTATTATTAAGTATGAACATGAAATTCAGACAATAGGAAGAAAAATCAACACAAAGAGCAGCAAATTTTACATGGAAAACCCAATGAGGGAAAAACCACAATGAGGACTAACTCATAATATAAACTGATAGCAAAACTGAATACAAAGGCTCACTATCAAGGGCTCACTGTCTACAAACACGACTCACTATCCAACAAGGAGGCTCACTACCTATAGATACAAAATAACACAAAAGACCCACCATAGAAATTTACACACATCCGTAGCCTTGATTAGAAGATTTCAGAAGCATTCAGCTCACTTCCTTTAGTAATCTAACACAGGTAAGTGCAGGATCATGATCCACCAAAAAGTGGCAATATGATGGGTATGTGGCTAACGACTATTTTTTTACCCAAAATTGATGAAACGAAAAGTTTTTAGGAGATTCTCAATTAAATTATGCTTTTTTTTTAAAATAATATTATTTTCATTTATTTGACTATGACTAAAGTCCTTTGATAGGAAAAAAACATCTATAACTTTCAATGGTATCACATTTTTTAATCCAAAACATGCATCACATTCTATGCTTCACATATTATAAGATTAAAAAAATAAAAAATGAATTTCATGAAGTTTTGACCAAGTTAAGGTGGTCAGACATATGAGTTTTTATATTTTTTAAAAAGTTATAATAAAAAATTCATAATTAATTATTTACTTGGAAACAAATTATAAAAAAATATGCATCACATCGAGGCATGAGTCCTCTACTTATATAAAAAATATTATAAAAAATATTATCATTTTATTGTGGTTAGGGTGGTCAAACAAACTCCTACTTCTTATTTTTTCCCTAAAATTTAAGTACCATTGCATTGAAATTTCAAATTTTCACCAAAAATATTTTTTTCTTTAAACAAACCTAGTAGTTTAGAAACTACATTCAATTTCCTATAGATTCTATTCTTACATATTTTTGAAATAATAATGATAACTTATTCAAATTTTTATGTCAAGTTACCTAACTCTAATTTTTTTGAATTTTTTGCAACTTAAGGGCTTGTTTTATCCATGATGATCCTGCACATACCCACACAATGAAGTACTATTTCCTCAAACTAGTTTTGTACACTTCTGATGTTCACTTGTGGCTTACTTCATTACTTGTGTATATCTTAATCCTTCACATCTCGACTTGCATTTATACCATCATCAACCTTAGAAAATTTCTCCAAGGTTAGCCACATACAGTTCATTTCATAGATTCAAATTAGGTTGGCAGCCCAGCATCCCCATGCTAGAAAGGAATAAGAGTGGACCAATTAAACACTTAACCAAGACCAAGAATAATGTCTTGGATCAACCACATGCTTCCTTAGTTAAATTTTAAGTCTTCATATGAAGTGTAAAGACTAGGTCAACCAAACCTAACAAAAACAAAAATAAGCATTGAAGTACATGCTTCCCAGCTAGAAGATAACACACAGACAATGCAACATGATTAATTATGCATGAGAACACTTCTCAAGTTCCTTCAGATACATCCAAAGTAAGTGTAAAAACCTTCAAACACATAACTCTTTCCAACTGTCCATCAGGACTATACAAACCAACACAACAATTTTAAAGCTCAACTTCTTGAATGCGAAACCTTGAATATTTCTAACAAAACATAGATAACACCATTACAAGACATATTCCAGATCCACAAGACCTGAAACAAAATATTGGAGTACTATGGAGTCAAAACTTTTCTCCTACTCCATGGATAACCAACTACACCAAAATAGTTCACACACTGGTGAAAACAACTTTCACACTCAATCAAACTAGAAGCTACAAATCAATATATATCACCATTAGATAATCAGTAACATCCCTTTAGATCTGTACAAGCATAGGATCAACACAAAAGAAATGTGGAGCACATACTAGAGTACATTCTTTAAAACTCATATGTAACTTTGACTTCACTCTTTATTAATTTTCTCAAAAACACTTGGAAACCCATGATTTCAATACATCTACAACATCATCAGGATATCTCCATGTACTCACAACATATCAACAACATCTCAGCTATACATGCACAATTTGCTACATACTGAACTGTGTTGACATCAATGAAAACATTAATGACAACACCTACGCAAAAATCTTTAGGTATGTCTTCAAATACGCCTCCCAATGATATGGAAAATGCACCTATTCAAACAAATTATCCATGTATGTCTTCAAACCCAAGTCTTGATAATATTGATGTTATTTATTTAGATGAAGTTGGATACACCACTGATGATATCAATAATTCTAGTTTTGAAACAATGCAAAAAGAAAATAATGATGATATATCTTATATGAACGCAAATGATAATGAAATCCATTTTATGTTTGAAAATGAAAATGAAACCCCTTGTATGAATTAAAATGATTCTTTTTTTTCTCATAATTGAAAGAGATGTGCTAGATAACCTTCTTTGTAAAGTTTCTTGGATGCAAATGACAACTCATGGAAATAGAATATATAACATGCTTTTTATAGAAATAAATTAGGATTTCAATGTCAACACATGATGCAAATGATAGAAATGTGGAAAATGAGAAAAGTGATGAAAAAAATTAGGTGTTTTTGTGAAACCAAAAAATAAAGATGATTCAATAGAATAAGTCATATCTAGTGTTTCTAATGTTATTGATTTTGTAGGTAAAAAAAGTCGATCTAAAGATAAGAATGTATCTCATCATGCAATAACAACTTCTTTAGTTAATAAATCCACATCAAATAAAAGAATCTTAAGTAATAATAGTATATAAATAAATTAAATCATAAAAAAAATGATAAGAGATGCTAATCAATGTTGGAGTTTTGGTGGTAGACTCCCAAGGTTAAACATGAAATTAACTAATGAAAACAAATCTTTAATAAAAAAATATTGAAATGATAATACAAGAGTATTATCCAATATTAGAGATGATTTAAAATTAAGGGTGGGATTAGAAATTTGTGACCCTTATCCAAAGCATCTAGGTATGTGTATGATCATCATGGAAAAAATAGGCCCTTAAGTGGTGAAAAATTCAGAAAAATCAAAGTTAGGCAACTTGATGTAAAAATTTGAATAAGTTATCTATATTATTTCAAAAATATGTAAGAATAGAATCTATAGAAAATTGAATTTAGTTTCTAAACTACTAGATTTATTTACAAATAAAAAGATCTATTTGGTGAAAATTTGAAATTTCAATGCAGTAGTACTTAAATTTTAGGGAAAAAATAAGAAGTAGGTGTCTATCTGACCACCCTAACCACAATAAAATGATAATTTTTTTTATAAGATTTTTGATATAAGTAGATGACTCATATCCCGATGTGATACATATTTTTTTGTAAATTTTTTCCATGTAAATAATTAATTATGAATTTTTTATTACAACTTTAAAAAATATAAAAAACTCATATGTCTGACCACCTTAACTTGGTCAAAACCTCATGAATTTTTATTTTTTTAATCATATAGTGTGTGAAGCATAGAATGTGACGCATGTTTTAGATTCAAAAAAATGTGATACCGTTTGAAAGCTATGGATGTTTTTCAATCAGCCTATCAATTAGGACTTTAGTTGTAATTCAAATAGAAAATGAATAATAATTATTTATGAAATTTGAAAAGTAAAGAATAATTTATATTGGTGGAAAGCTAAGAATCTTCTTTAAAAACCCTTTTCATTTCATCAATTTTGTGTTAAAAAAGAGTTGTCATCCACATACCCTACACATACCCATCATATCACCACTTTTTGACCCATCATGATCCTCCACATACCCATATCTTAGATATGACTCAAACTGAATTATATAATTTTTTTTAGATGATTCAATCTTACCATTTATATTAGCATAAGTCAAAGATCATTTGAAAAATATAAACCTTGTATGTTAGAATCAATAAACAATGAATCTCCTTTTTTTATAAGACTCGTGTAGAATTTGTTATTATTATGATATTTTTGATATATACATTGTAGTTTTCATGCTAAGAAAATTATGTAGGACATTTGTGGTATTAATATTCCACCTGAAACAATCAAAGATTTTATAGCAGGCTTGTTTTGTGAACCCTCTAATGGAAACTTATTTTATTTAAAATCATGTATTTTTTGACATTGTGATGGATGTGGTAACTTTTCATTGTTAGGAGAATGTATGCATGAAATTAGTTTACATGAATTTGGACAAAAATTAGTGGTTGTTAAAAATCTAAAAAATATTGAGTATTGTTTAAAAGATGGAAAAACTGGAAAATGTTATGAGCTAATTATAGAAAAATTTAGTGTGCATGCATCTATTGAAGAATTAAAAGATAATATTGTACCTAAATATGTTAAATACTCTCAATATGCTCATTGGCTTGATAATCAATTTTGTTTATGTAAAAACACATTCCCAATTTGAACTATATTGTCAGTTTTTTATTTTGCTAAAAAATTTACACTTTCTCCACAAGAATAAATTCAATCACAATATTATAATTTAGTTCAAGTAGTTATATTTGTTCAAATTATATATAGACATGTAGATGATAATGGAGCAGATAGTAGAATTTTTTTGAGAGTACCATTTTTATGTAAGTGATAATCAATTACATTCATTTGATATTTTTCAATATTGTTTTGATATATTTTATAAAAGATTAAAAGATGTAGGAATTCAAAATGAGAGAACATCTCATATGGTTAGATAATTGCATGGGTAAATTCAAGAATTCTAGAAAGTTTTATTGGTTATGTATAGTTCATAAGAAAAATTATATCCAACACATGTGATTTTTTTTTTTATGTTGGACATGGTAAAGGAGAATATGATGGATTAGGTGCATGTGTGAAAAAAAATCTTGCTAGAGAGAAACTAAAATTGGAGGATATAACAAAATTCAAGGATGCATGTGCAATTGTAGATTGGTGCAATTCCAAATTATCTACAAGAACAAGTGATAGCTCAATAATTCAATGCTTCCTTTGGTTAGTTGAAGAAAATGATATTCTTACTCAACAAGATTATGAAACAATTAATGGATTTACAAAATGACCTTCATTTAAGAGTGTACCATAGAAAAAGTACCCTTTTCTTGATATGGGAATAATTCATGATTAAATGGACTTAATGAAGTCTTGATCTAGGTGTTATGAGGTATTTTATGCATCCAGACTAGGTTTTGGACCTCTACAAACTAAATTAAGTACATTTAATGATGTCTTGTGAAGATGTTGTGAAGTGGTGTAAGACATTTCTACATTCTTCTAGACTTTATTTAATGCAATTTACCTAAATATCATCTTTTTAATCATCAAGTCATATTTTGAAGTGTTGTAAAGTATTGTAACAAGCTTTCCCACTCTTCTAGGCATATTTTCACTATTTACACCCTTCTCATGCTTTATTTGGTCTTTTTATGCCCTCATAAGTTGTAATTAAGTGTATTTTTTAATTTTATCCCAACAAATAACATTAAATACAACATTTTTCTTGACACATTTTTTTAGGTCCTAGGTGGGACCCATTCACCATGGGTGGTGAATGAGTCCCCCTTGGCCTCAAATTCAAAATATTTTAAATTTCCTTTCAGGATTTTATTCAAAATCACTTGATGTCAACCTATGATTTTCTCATCTCCTCCATCTCTAATCAACTCATTCATCCATTCTTCATCATTCATCATCTATCTTCTCAAACAAGCTAGGGTTTTCACATTGCAAGTCATTCATTAAGCTTCCTAAGAAATTCAAGGGTAGATTCTACATGTTATGTCACATAATTTCTAGATCAATTATCATGACAAGGTAATCCATTCCATTCTTGCATGTTTCATTTGTTTCTTTTATCATTTTCATTTAATTACCTAAATGGGGTTTGACCAAGGCAAACCCCCATGCCCTAACATTCAACATCTCTCTCTTTTGTCATGTTTGTTTGTAGATTTAGGACTTTTACAAGTTTGGGAATCATTAAAGATAAACTTGAAAGGTTGTTAAAGCTCTCTCTTCATTCAATAAGTCAAAGAATCAACAAAAAGTCATTTTTAGACCTGAATCCAACAGTTTCAAAAGCAAACATCTGTAGGAAGCAAAATTGCATATCTAGCTCCATAGAATCTACTCTTGAATTTGTAGATTCTTGTAGGTGGAATAATTCATCACCCATGGCGAATGAGTCCCACTGATAGGCTTGAAAAGTTGATTTTGTTAGATTTCATCTTTCGATAGTCAAAAACATATTCTCAAAACTTTTCATTAGAAGGAGGACTAAATCTCTATGCATTGAGAATCAGTACCAATGGACATCAACAATGATTGTTGAGACATGCCTGAATCTTCTAGTAACATCAATCTATCTCTAGGTGCACTCTGTTCAGTTTCATCAAATTTTGTTTTCATTTATTTAGGTTTCTAGTTCATATTTGCAATCAACACTACCTTTTCCAACATCTTGCATTAGATTAGTTTAAATTCACTTATTTACATTTGTAATCATTCAAACACACCCACAAACACTTCACATCCATTTCCTATCTATCCTCATACATTAATCTCGAATGAAACATATGTCCATTTTGTCCTCATCTTTCCCCTTTTAGATGAAAAACCCTGAGACAACAAGGAACGATTTAGGTTCCAAAATCATTCATTTAAAAGAGTTCAAATGAAAACACATGGATAATATGGACAAGGGAGCTTGCATGTTTTTGTCAATTTTGTATTGTAGGTAATTGGGAGGCATGTGAAAATACAAAATAGGTCGAAGAATGGCAACAAACAGACTTAATACCTACATCAATACATGTTCAACATGGAACAACAATTGAAGATAATCAAGTTTTTGCATCAAATGATTATGATCATGTTTCAAGCCTTGTACAAAAAGGTACATTAAATTGAAATGAATTTTATATGTAGGGATGTTTATATGTGAATTAAATATATGTCACTCTTTATTGATTTTTTTTTGCATGATATGTGTATGTTGTTTTTGCACTTGAGGGGAATGAAGAGAAGATAGAGTTGGTTGGATAGATGTATTGAGAGAAAACATAAGTTGGTACATCCTAGAGTGTATGATTACAAATTTGAGTATCCAACTAGTTTTGTGGTTGTTTTTGGAACCTAGCTTCAAAAATATTTAATAAGAAAGAATGACTTGCATGCATTTGAAGATTATGAAAGACATGAGAATATTATACATTATTCACATTTGATTTTTGCAACCAATATAAAACTAGTTCAATATCAAGGGAGGCTTGATAATAAATTTTTATGAACACTATAAATGGATGATCATGATACAATCATACATGCATTACAAAATAGAGAGGGTGCAAATGGTATAATAGAGTAAATAAATATAGGTAAGTATATATTTTATTGATAGTTGATATATAGTTAAAAATTTATCACATATATATATATATATATATATATATATCTTTTGTAAATTCCTAATTAAATTTTTATATTTTTTTTCTTTCATCTCTCCAAAAACTAGATGCACTAAGAAAAAGAGAGGACATGCATATATATTACAATGGAATTCAAATATAGAGACATGTAACTATATATAGTTCTATTAATTTCACTTAAGCCATCGTCTTAGGACCCCTTAATCCATATCCTCTTATCTACCCTTAATCCATCATCTTACATCCCCTTAAGTCACTTTGTTAACTTTCCTTAAGTCATCTACTTAGTACCCCTTAATCTGTCCTCTTGCATCCCTTAAGTCTCTCTCTAAACTCCCCTTAAGGCATCCTATTACGACCACTTTATCCATATCCTCATATCTACCCTTAATCTATCCTCTTGCATCCCCTTAATTCACTCTCTTAACTCCTCTTAAGACATCCTCTTAGGACCCCTTATGCCATATCCTTGCATATACCCTTAATCCATCCTCTTACATCCCATTAAGTCACTATCTCAACTCCCCTTAAGCCATCCTCTAATCTACCCTTAATCCATCCTCTTATATCCCCTAGGCTTTAGGTCCTAGGGTTAAGGGTTTAGGATTTATAGGGTTCATGAGTTTCTTAGAATAATAAATCTATAAAGGTTAAGGGTTTATGATATTATTAGAATAACAAATCTATATGGGTGAAGGGCTTAGGGTTCATTTGCTATGATTTAGGTCCTATGGTTTAGGGTTTATGGTTTTTAGGGTTCATTAGATGCTTATAATAAAAAATCTATATGGGTTAAGGGTTTAGGGTTCATATACTAGGCTTTAGTTCCTATGGTTTAGGGTTTAGGGTTTCTAGGGTTCATGATATGCTTAGAATAAAAAATATATATGTGTTAAGGGCTTAGGGTTCATCTCCTAGGATTTAGATCCTATTATTTAGGGTTTAGGGTTTAATTCTATACCACATACAACACAACAAGCCTTTAAAATTGAGTAGCACTACCTTGACCACTTAAATTCATGATACATAAGATCACATCCTCTCCACTCAATAGCATATGATATCATAATTTCAATATGAAAATCATATAATACCATGGTTCTAACATTGTAGAGCTTGTATAATCATAAGATCAACTAAATTCAATATAATTGTAATTACAGAGCTCAAAATAATACAAGAAATGTGGCTACACGTAGGGACTATAAAATAGATTGTAATATTTTATTTAAGCTCAAAATAATTAATATGATCAATTGAATGTAGATTTTTCATATCAATATTATTGAATGAAAAAAAAAATTAAATGGGACAAGTAATGGAACACGAGTTTTACAATTTTGGGAACAAGAAACTAACACCCACATCACACTACATGACCTAACAACCTTATTTTTATACTTCTTTTTATGTTTATAGCATATCATAATTGTATTTGTACTCAAAATATAAGAAATTATGATTGACACATGGTAAGGATTTGATTCCTTAAAATAGTGGTTGAAATCCTATTTTATTCTTGATAGTTCATAGGAATTTGACTAATTTCTTAAGAATAATGTATCCTATGCTTGGAATGAATGAAGGGTCAGGTTTTCTTTTGATACAAGTCATTCACATAAATTAGATACTTATATTATGTGGAATTGGAAAGAGAGACCACAATAGTGTAAAGTAAGGATATGTGATGAGTACAACCAAAAAAAGGTCATAGGATCACTTAACGTGTTGTGCATAGAAAATATTTGGTTTCCATGATGAGTCATGATAGTTAAGGTCTTTGTTAAATTTGGATCACTTAACGTGTTGTGCACATAATAGTGGCAAGGGAATACCCTTCAATTTATTCCTTGAATAATGTTCCATCACAATAGATGTCATGAACAACAAATGATGATAGTTGAATATGTTCTATGATTACAATTTTAAATGAGAAAGCATATTAAATATACCACATGGTGACTTTCTATATGTCACATTTTCTTTCCTTAGCCTATAAATTTTGATAATAAATTTATAGTTCACACATTAACCATTATTTTTAGGCCTTGCTTTGAAGCCATTAGGAACTCAATTGGTTGCTTCTTGAGAATTGCTTATGCCATTTCGTTTATGGGCCATTCTACATATGCTCAATTTTTGGTGGTGTGAATCCATAATCTATGTACCTACAAAACAAAGACAATAAACACATTAAGTTATATTTTACAAGCATAAAAAAGGATTCCCCATGAGATTCATTAACATAGCTCAAATTAGGAAGAAAATAATGAAGAGCACAAAATAAAGATTGAATCCTAATTAAGCATGCAAACTCTCAATCCCATGGGGGAATTGGTGCCAATTTGATGTGGAAATTTGGCCCTTTCCCAATCCCTAATATGTAAGATTTGATATGTAGACTTGATGATGAAATTTGATCCACTTTTGATGATGAATGATGAAGACTCCAAGCCAAATCTAGAAAAAAGCCTAACTAAGAACTCAAATGATGGATGAGAATTGCTAAGTATTTTAGCATGGTAACTTTGATTGGAATGTGGATGATGAAATAAGGATATAAGATCTATATTTATAGATTGATAAGTTGAAGAGATGTCCAAATTTTATCAATGTGGGACAAAGATTCAACCAATGATATGATGCCACTTGTCAACATGTGAGAGGATGAATTTTGGGCAAGTTTTGATCCATGTGCAAGTTTGAAATTTGAATTTGATGAGATGAAATGTTTAGGGGGGATGAAAGATGAGTTAAATTCCAAGTGGGAGACATGTAAGAGACAATGTAAGAGGGGTATGTGCAGGATCATCATGGAAAAAATAGGCCCTTAAGTGGCAAAAAAATTAGAAAAATCAGAGTTAGGCAACTTGGTGTAAAATTTTGAATAAGTTATCTATATTATTTAAAACATATGTAAGAATAAAATCTATAGAAAATTGAATGTATTTTCTAAACTACTATGTTTGTTTAAAAAAAAAAATCTATTTAGTGAAAATTTTAAATTTCAATGCAGTAGTACTTAAATTTCAGGGAAAAAATAAGTAGGTGTCTGTTTGACCACCCTAACCACAATGAAATTATAATAATTTTTTATAATATTTTAGATATAATTAGAGAACTCATGTCCCAATGTGATGCATATTTTTTTTTAATTTTCCAAATAAATAATTAATTATGAATTTTTTACAACTTTAAAAAATATAAAAAATTGTATGTCTAACCACCTTAACTTGGTCAAGACTTCATGAAATTCAATTTTTCTTTTTTTAATCCTATAGTATGCAAAGCATAGAATGTGATGCATGTTTTGGATTCAAAAAATGTGATACCATTTGAATGCTATAGATGTTTTTCAATCAACCTATCAATCAGGACTTGAGTCATAATTCAAATAGAAAATAAATAATAATTACTTATTGAATTCAAAGAAAAGCATAATTTATATTGGTGGAAAGCTGAGAATCCCCTTTAAAAACCTTTTTCGTTTCATCAATTTTGGGTAAAAGAAAAGTCGTTAGCCACATACCCATCATATTGCCACTTTTTGGCCCATCATGATCCTGCACATACCCAGGCTTTAAATGCTTTGTTGGATGGACAAGTCCTTTTGGGGAGATTTCAAATTTGAGGAATATTCCATCTTTGATTCCTTTTTGAATGAAAATAGATGATTTATAAATCAATTAAATTGATTTTCATGTGCAAGTTGCAAAATCTGAGGATTTGATGGATTGAGATTAAGATTGATCATGATTTGATTAATTTAAATGATGTTAGTTGATTTGACCATTTTGACTTAGATTTTAGGATTTAAATAACTCAAAATGAGAAAATAATCATTTAGACTTAGTTAAATAAATATTTTTGATTTATTTAACCAAAAGGAGTGATGTTAGATTAAATTAGATAAATGTTTGATTTATTTAATTTAATTAGATGAACTTTAGAAATTTAATCAAATAATATGGATTATTTAATTAAATAAAGATAGGAAGATGAAATGACCTAGCTAATTACACATAGCTGATGATTTAATTAAATCAAAGGATTTATTTAATTAAAGGGAGAATTATGAAGACTTTAATCAAATAAGGCTATTTGATTAAATGGTTAGACAGAGGGATAATTTAGGATGAAGCGATGTTAGTAGATCAGGATTGAGTGTGCTATATCAATTTGTATATTTTCAATGTCTATAGGTGGATATTGGCATCTCTTTGAATCTTCATGAAGAGGTGGTATTATTAGTCATGGATAATCCCTAATATGTGTCTCTTTCACTTCTAGGGTTTTGTACCTAAAAGGAGAAGCTAATTTCAATCTTTCACTCAAGAAAAAACCCTTGAGATTTGAATGCAAAGGAGATTTAAATATAATGGAGGGGTAGTTCTAGGTAAAAAGTAATATAAAATGAGGGCTCGCCACCAATTGTAAACTTGGAAAATGCAAGATTTTTCAAAACACAGTGTGATATATAAAATGGCCTAGAAAATGACTTAGAGATGAAATAAAGAAAAACATAAAGCTATAAAATAGAAAGTGTGCACCTAGAAATGTATTGAAACTAGAATTAACTATGAAATTCTAGAAATGCTAATTTTTAAGCTTGTTGGAACTCATTCGCCATTCTAGGTGAATCAATCTCGATTCTAGAAAATTGCACTAGAGCATGTTTTAGCGAAATGGGTATCCAAATCCACAAAAAAATCAAAAAAATAGGTATAGTGGGACTCATTCACCACTAATGGAAAATGATTCCACTTTGAATTTTCTGAAAAAAAATTCAAAAGTGGAATCTATAGCTTTTTGTCTACTCTTTTTGTTCCTCCAGGTGTCCGGATTTGGAACCCTAATTTTTTGGGACTGTGAGTGACTTTTTGTGAATATTTTAACCTTTCTAATAGGGAGATGACTCCAACAAGTTTGAAACTAAATATTTAATGATATCTAAGCCTTTAGATCACCTAGATCTACAATCACATAAAGAAACAGAGAAAATGATGACTGTTAGGGAATACGGGTTAGCCTTCGTCAAACCCCTTTTACGTAATTAAACCAAAATGATGAAATAAGATAGTGAATCATGAACATGAGCTAATTCAATTAGAAACTTTCCATGATGATGGATCTTGAATTGTTACAACAATGGATGATGAATTTTCCCTTGAATGCCTTAGAATTGATCTTGAATGCTTCCTTGATGACCTTCTAAAGATTTGAAATGCTTAACATGTGAGTGCTTGACTTCAAAACATGAGTTTATTATGTAACAATGATTTAGAGGCCTTTTTATATAGGAAATTCACCTAAATGATTGTTATTTTGATCCCCAACACTGAAATTGAAGAAAAATAAACTTAAAACCCATTTTCTCCTAGTCAAACCTCAAAAATGGCCCATATGGGACTCATTTTCTACCTTGTTCAAATGAGTCCCACCAAGATGGGACTCATACATCTAATGTGGCGAATGGGCCCCACAGGAGCTCTTTTGCTACCTGCGATCAAGGAATAAAGAAATTAAGCTTTTATGTTGATTTTGTTTGGTTTTTTATCAAAATAAGCCTCATGATGCACAACATGGGGTCATAGAGGGCTATTAATGATGATATAAAGGGAGATTAGGGTTAGGGACACAAACTTCAGTGTGAAAGTGTGGTTATATACACCCTAAAACATTAAAATGAGGTCCACATAGCCTAGAAAGACACAAGATCCAATGTGAATATGTAAAACACACTACAACACTAGATTTGGGCCAGGTTTAATTAACAAGCCTTCTAGATTAATATGAGAATGTAACTAAATATATTTTACAACATTGGATTAATGGAAAAATAGGTCCATTAGGCTTAAATGCTTAATAAAAGTGTTAAACTCATTTACAATAGTTTACAACACCTTCACAAGACATTGTTAAATGCCTTTTATTTACCTTGTAAGGGCCCAAGACCTACCGTGGATGTGTAAAACACCTCACAACACTAGATCAAGGAAAAACTAAGCCAACATCCACAAGAATGACCCTAATGAGTGTGAAAATGTCCAATGATCCATTTTTATATAGGTATGTCCAGGATCATCATGGAAACAATAGGTCCTTAAGTGGCAAAAAAATTAGAAAAATTAGAGTTATCAAACTTGACTTAAAAATGTGAATAAGTTATGTATATTATTTCAAAAATACATAACAATAGAATTTGTAGAAAATTGAATGTAGTATCTACACAACTAGGTTTATCTTTTGAAAAAAATCTATTTGGTGAAAATTTAAAATTTCAATGCAATAGCACTTAAATTTAAGGGAAAAAATAAGAAGTAGCTGTCTGTCTGACCACCCTAACCACAATAAAATGATAATAGTTTTTATAATATTTTAGATATATGTAGAGGACTCATGTCCTAATGTGATGCATATTTTTTTGTAATTTTTTTCCAAGTAAATAATTAATTATGAATTTTGTATTACAACCTTTAAAAAATATAAAAAATTGTATGTCTGACCACCTTAACTTGGTCAAAACTTCATGAAATTCAATTATTTTTTTAATTGTATAGTATGCAAAGCATAGAATTTGGTACATGTTTTAGTTTCAAAAAATGTGATACCGTTTGAAAGCTATAGATGTTTTTAATTAGCCTATCAATTAGGACTTTAGTCGTAATTCAAATAGAAAATGAATAATAATTATTTATTAAATTCAAAGTAAAGAATAATTTATATTGGCGGAAAGTTGAGAATCTCCTTTAAAAACCCTTTTTGTTTTATCAATTTTGGGTAAAAAAAAAGAAGTCATTAGCCACATACCCTACACATACCCATTGTATCACCACTTTTTAGCTCATCATGATCCTGCACATAACAATACACTACATTAAGCCTCCACTTTAGTGAGACGTGGAACGTGCTTCAAACTCATACTAAAGTAAACATTCAAGAGGGGTCTAATCATACCAGTTTGAATGGTCTAGGATTAAAAAATTAAGGAGGTGGTCAAGCCCCTAGGATCCAGGATCCTAAGTCAAATTGACATAAGTTTAAAAGGACACACACAAGGTGAATGATTTGTAGCAAAACAAGATACACAATCATGTAGTGGCAATAACTAGAAGGAAGAAAAGTACAAATGAGAAAAAATAAAAATGTGGATCAATCTTTGACCATTTTTCCAACATGATGTGGATCAAATCTAGGTTGTTTGTATGAAAAACACATAATCACTTTGAGGAAACGAAACTCATGGTTGTCCACTAGGTGAGAAGTCCTAAAAGGTGAGAAACATTCACTCATGGCCTGTATACACTCACACACACAGAAGTGGCTATGGGGAAATTCATGCCTTGGATTGGGATTCCCACTCAACCATACCAAAGTTATACTTCCTAGTAACTTTGATAAGGCACCACACAAAAATGAGCTGTGAGCTCCATGAGGCAAGCAAGACTTCATATTCTTGAAACTCATAGACATTGTAAATGAAAAATAGTGTAAGGAATGTTCAAAGGGATTTCGCTTTGTTCGTGCAAGGTATTTTGTTAAGGAAAATTGTGCCTATTATTTCCAAGAGATGGGTATGTGTAGGATCATCATGGAAAAAATAGGCCCTTAAGTGGCAAAAACATCAGAAAAATAAGAGTTAGGAAACTTCACGTAAAAAAATGAATAAGTTATATATATTATTTAAAAAATATGTAAGAATAGAATTTGTAGAAAATTGAATGTAGTTTCTAAACTACTTGGTTTGTTTAAAAATTAAAAATCTATTTCATGAAAATTTGAAATTTCAATGCTATAGTACTTAAATTTCAAGGAAAAAATAAGAAGTAGGTGTTTGTCTGACCACCCTAACCACAGTAAAATGATAATATTTTTTTATAAGATTTTAGATATAAGTAGAGGACTCACATCCTGATGTGATGCATATTTTTTTATAATTTTTTTCCAAGTAAACAATTAATTATGAATTTTTTATCACAAATTTTTAAAAATATAAGAAACTCGTATGTCTGACCACCTTAAAACTTGGTCAAAACTTTATGAAATTCATTTTTTTAATCCTATAGTATGTGAAGCAAAGAATGTGATGCAGTTTTTGGATTCAAAAAATGTGATACTGTTTGAAAAGTATAGATGTTTTTCAATCAGTCTATCAATCAGGACTTTAGTCATAATTTGAATAGAAAATGAATAATAATTACTTATTAAATTAAAAGTAAAGAATAATCTATATTGGTGGAAAACTGGGAATCTCCTTTAATAACCCTTTTCGTTTCATCAATTTTGGGTTAAAAAAAAGTTGTCAGCCACATACCCATCAAATTGCCAGTTTTTGGCCCATCATGATCTTGCACATACCCAGATGATGAGTCAAAGAAATATCACACTCTTGGATGAAATCAAGCTCAATGATAACACCAAGAAAAGGACACTTTGCAAGAAGAAATAAGTAGAATCGCACAATGAAACATGTTTGTTGATGTATGCCCCCACTTTAAAGTGATTGATAAAACCATTACTGTGAGAAATTTCTTTAAAGTAGAAGAATACATGAGAACTTATTCGGAAATCCTTATTCCATATAATATGTTTCTAATAAGCTACATCATGAAAAACGTAGTATGTCACATGAGATCCAATTTAAGGCATGCCATCCATATCCCAAGCTTGCTCCTTGATGTACATGAATGGTGATCAACTAGCCAAAATAGACAAAGACAAGTGACATAAAAGGACAAGGCTAACTAACCCCTTGCCCCCACTTAGTGCAAGACAAGGGTGAGCTTAATTGGATGAAATTAAGTATTAGTTAGAGGAATTAGGTGCTTCAACACAAGGAATAGCACCACACTCCTTAAGAAGTTTAATTTTGTTGTTTAAAGTCTTACATTTATTAGTGGGATGACCATAAACTCTATGATATGAACAAAATGAAGTCTTGTAATAAAATTTCTTTCAAGTTCTTGGAGGAAGGGATATCAAGTGATCCTTAAGGAGTCTCGACTAGATACCCTCTTGATCAATAGAAAATGTTCCTTTATTTTGTAACTAAGATATATCTTGCTTAGTATTAGTTGTCATATCTATGCAAGACTCTTTATATTGCAATATTTTGTTCTCTCCTTTATAGGAGGGTGTAAAATATAATGAATTCAAATTATTTGTGTTTTGTGAGATGGCATTAACATTAAGCAAATATTTCTTTGTTTGTTTCATTTGTTGCAAAGAATAAATTTCAAGACCACTAGTGTATATCAATTCAAGATGCACTACTGTTAAAGTCAACTTAGATGGATGTTTTGTGAGAGTGTTGATGTTAAGTGAAGTCTTGTTTATTTCTATCAAAGGACAATAACAAAGACCATGAGTCATTTCCTACATGTTAGGCTCTATAGGGACACAAATACTTTGATCTTTAGCACCACATCCTTTTCCACTATAACCAAGTTGTTTCATAAGTTCATAAACTTTTCCATAAAGCTTTGTCATTGCTTTTGGATCTGGTGGTTGTTTGTAATTAGCTTCATCAAAGTTTGTTGTATATTTTTTTTCTTGTGTTCTAAAGTAGTTGAGGTGGATGCTTTCAAAAGGTTTTCTGAGTTTTGTGTTGAAATTACTATTTTTTCTTATTCACACTTCTTTATTATGATCTTTGGTTTCCCATCAAAGCTAGGTGTGAAATCCAACGAACCCCAATCATTGTCCAATAGCTTCATTATTTGTTCAATATGTTTTTCTTTGTATTTTTTTTGCATGGGGTCTACTTGTGTGGTTGGTGTTAAAGTTGCTAAAGGATTTTATGTGTTTTTATCAATGTTTAAACAACTATTTGGGTTGCAGTCTTCTTCAAGTGTGTACACTTTGTTGTTGTATCTATGTATTTCATTTTACAATGAAGAGTAGAAGGCACCCAATTCATTGCATGAATCCATGATTTTCCTAAGAGAAGATTATATTAGAGATCATGTGGCATAACATGGATTGGTGTTTCCAATGTGGCCTTCCCAACTATAATAGGAAAAGTTATCACACCAAGCAGTTGATTTCCTACATTGTCAAATCACTTGATAGATAAAGAATCTAGTTGAATTTTTGATTTATCCACACAAAGCCTATCCAAGAGGTTTACTCTATAGAAATTAAGGGTTAAGCCATTGTTAACAAGGGTTCACTTTATCCCTTTCCTATTGTATTGAGCTATGATCATCAAAGTATCATTTTGTTTTTGCACTTCCAAAGGAGTTCACCTTTTTAGAATACAATGTTAGCATTTATTCCTTGGATCATTGTTGCTATGTCATTTAGTTGCACATTAGAAGGGATAGGAAATTGTTGCAAGGCTATTTGAAGCATGGTGTGATAATTAGGTGAATTCTGAATTAGGTCTCATAGAGATATCTTTGTAGGAGTATTCTTAAGTTGTTCAACAAGATCATACTCTTTCCCACTATGTGAAGGAAAATGAGGAGCACTAGCAAATATGGGATTAGGAAAAGGTAAGGGTTTCAGGGTTCATTGTTGTGGTTGTAAATTCTTTTTAGTCTTATATGTATGTGAAATGGTATCATGACTTGACTGTTGTGATACATTATGCTTAGGTGGGTAAAGGATGAGTAGAGGTTGAATAATATTAACATCACTTAGTGAGGGAGAGTCTAATGTTACTTCATCACCTTCATCTAAGGGTATAGTATCATTATTGTCAATTATTTCCTTTTGTTGCACCATGATATCCTCCCTAGAAGGAGAATTTTTAGGAGAATGACAAACTAGACGTTCATGATATTGAGAGGTGGGTTCTTCTAAAATGACTTCATCGCAAGTAAGGGAGTTATCAATGGTTGGGTTTTCTTGTTTATCTAAAGTGGGGAGATTAGGGGAAGAATCTATTTGATCTTCATTTTTCTCTAAGTTCTCATTCTCTTGTGACATGTTATCTACCCTAGTAGGAGAGCTTGTAATATGTTCATCCATGGTTAGATTTTGTAAAGTAGCTTCATCAAAAGTAGGGGAGATATTAAGAGAAGGAAAACTGTGATTTTTAAATAGATTGTCCCAAATGGTAGGATCATGAAGGAAGGCAGGAACAAGATTCCCATGACTCTGAATAGGTGCATTTTCTAGCACTAACCTATCTACTTTGCATCAAGGAGGGATATTACATAAGGACAATTTTGATTGCCATGGCTATGGAGACTATGTAAGGTGATGCTTAGAAACATTTATATAGTCTCATCTTCTTGTTTTCCAATATCTCCCAAAGGGGAATGAGGAGAGGGACAATTGAGACTATTAATGCTTGTATATTATTTCACCAAGATACCTTTGTCACTAATAGTAGAGATATTAAGAGAAGAACAAGTATGATTGTTATGATTGTCAACATTACCATCCTCACCAATAGGAAATGTAACATTAAGTATTATGCCAATGGTTTGATGATTAGAATGTTTATTAATGACCTCAATGATGTAATTTAAATTTAACTCATAAGAGAGGATGTTGTACTTATGAATTCATTTTTAACTGTGTCAAAGCCACATGTCTTGAAAGAAAACATGCTATCATGAAAAAGTAAAGAAAGTGCAATGCAATGGCATAAAGTAAGATGTTTAAATGCAATTTTTTGAGGTGAAACAAGTAATGTTCTGATTACATTATGTAACAACCCATTGATGGTGTTTTCTTCACAACAACTCAGATAGAATATGGAAATCCTATCTCTCTTGAAAGGTAAATCTCTATCAGCAAGCCTCAAGAGATAACCCCAAGGTCTCTAATGTTAGGCCTTGACAATGAATAATCAACTCAGTGATAAATGTGAAAATGTTGGTAATCACAAAGGGACATTGCTACAAGCAAATACCGAATCCTTAAATTTATCAAATCTAGCAATATGGTGATACTTTCAATCCTAAATCTAAGTTGAATGATAAAGAAAAGAGAAAAAGAGATAAGGTTTTGAGATACTTCTAAATTTAAAGCTACTTCTAAGATTAACAATGCAAATGATTAAACACTTGAAATGGACCAATCCCTCATAAACTAATTTCTACTTGACCAAAATGGATCTGTAATCTTACAAAAATAGTGCAATCTTCTAAGGCATTAAAGATTTTCAAATCATGAACATTCATCCAAAACAGCCCTATTGCAATCAAAATGCATAAAACTTCACAATTGAACTAAGCACAATGAATATTAAAGTCCAAGCTAACTTTTCAAAGCAACTAACTATTAGCTAGTTGTAAAAATTATGGACCAGGGATTGCTACAAATACTTCAAGCATTAAAACATAAACATTATCAAATCATCTAACATTAAACCTAGCACATTTACCAAATAAACTTAAGAAATTCCAAAGATAGAATCACAAGAACCATGCCAGATAAAATTCAACACAAAGAAGGTACCAAATCATAATGTCTTCACTTGCATTAAATTACCCAAAGTAGCAACAATTCTGGAGTATTCTATTACATCACTTGCTTGAAAATAAGACTAACTCCTAATTCTAACTCTTGCTATACTACTTAATTCGCTCCAAAGTAAAACTATATAGCCCTTACAAATGAGGCATAATGCAATATTTATAGAAACCCCCAAGATATGTCAGCATAAATAGGGTTTTCAATAATAAAAGGCCACCAAACAAGTTGACCAAGAGGAATTCAAAACAAAATAACATATGCATTAAATGCATGTACACCATCTAGGTTGGCCTGGGATTTCCAACATAATCTAGACCAATGCATGTGAAGGAGAAAGGAAGTAATGTGGAAGCACAAATTCTGATCTAGCATTGCATTAACCACTTCCCCCTTTATCCTTAGCGTGCTCTGCCTTATCTTGCACCATCAAAAATACCTTGTCCAAGTCAACCATAGGTGGCATAGGTAAAACCTTAACTCTCCTCTCAATGGACTTGATATCATCTCTTGACTGCTTTACCATTTTATCCCAATCTACCTTACTTGTTTGATATTTATCAATCACTGTAATGTAGGTAGTTATATCATCCAACTAATGTTCAGTGATAGAGCCCTCATTTACTAGAGAATACACATCTCACCACCATTTTCTCAACTGCTCCAAGCTAAGATGTTTTGGCACAAATTTACTTCTCCCTGTCATCACTTCAAAGAAGGAAATGCACTTATTGTAAATTTTAGTCAAGGTGTCTTCAATCTACTTCTCTTATTTATATACTTTCTTTAAAACCTTCAGCCTTAGTTGCAAAGATTCATACCATTCCCAAGGTTCTGTAGCTTTGGAGGAAGGAAGAATTCCATCACTTATCAATTTATCCTTAGTATACTCCATGATGGTTTTGGTCTTTTGCAGCAGGAGATCCACATCCTCCTTATCCTGAGCTAGCACATTCCTTGACCAATCTATTGAACTCATTGCATCTCCTCCAGTTGAAAGAATGTCCTTGATGGCATCATCTCCCTTGGTTTGTACCCCCTACAACTAGCTGACTGTAGCATTAATGGTGCTTTTCATTCTTTCCAACTCTGATATTATTTCTTGTGACAAGAAAATTGTAACAGATGATGAGGAACTAATGGACTATAAGGGCTTCATCAAGTCTTGCAAATACCTTTTAAGTTTATCATTTGGGTATGTGCAGGATCATGATGGGCCAAAAAGTGGCAATATTATGGGTATTTGTAAGGTATGTGGCTGATGACTTTTTTTTACCTAAAATTGATGAAATGAAAAGGGTTTTTAGAGGAGATTCTCAACTTTATAACAATATAAATTATGCTTTAATTTGAATTTAATAAATAATTATTATTTATTTTCTATTAGAATTATGACTAAAGTCCTAATCGATAGGCTGATTGAAAAATATTTATAACTTTCAAACGGTATCACATTTTTTGAATCCAAAACATGAATCACATTCTATGCTTCACATACTATAGGATTAAAAAAAAAAAATTAAATTTCATCAATTTTGACCAAGTTAAGGTGGTCAGACATACGAGTTTTTATAATTTTTAAAAGTTATAATAAAAAATTCATAATTAATTATTTACTTGGAAAAAAATTACAAAAAAATATGCATCACATCCAGACATGAATCCTCTACTTATATATAAAATCTTATAAAAAAATATTATCATTTTATTATGGTTAGGGTGGTCAGATAGACACCTACTTCTTATTTTTTCCCTGAAATTTAAGTACTACTGCATTGAAATTTCAAATTTTCACCAAATAGATTTTATTTATTTATAAATAAACCTAGTAATTTAGAAACTAAATTCAGTTTTCTATAGATTCTTTTCCTACATATTTTTGATATAATATAGATAACTTATTCAAATTTTTATGTCAAGTTGCCTAACACTGATTTTTCTGAATTTTTTGCCACTTAAGGGCCTATTTTTTCCATGATGATCTAGCAAATACCCATTTTCCTTCAACTCTAGTTTTTTTTGTACTTCCTTCCTCAACCTACCCATGATCACAACACTAGAGCCCTCATATTCTTCAATCTCTTGCTCCATGGAAATAGGCCCTAGGTTGATGGTCTGCACATTGTAGTCACTTCCAATTGCATCATCTTTGTTCTTATTAGGAGAGGAGTAGCAATGTGGACCACCCTGTTATTCGCTTCATCTCTCTCAATCTTGGAGATGACCTTGGCTTTCTTCTTTACTTTATCTTTTCCTATATTCTCCAATAATTCATCCCAATTAGGAGGAGTATCATCTACAACAATCTATTTACTCTTCTGAAATTCTCTATCTAACCAAGAAGGCATTATGGGATCTGACTACACACCACCCCATCCAACTATATATTAATGGTCCTTGGATGCTTCTTCATGCAATTCTTTCCTCCTAGGAGTCTTTTTAACTTTACTCTCCTCTCTCTTATCATATTCTTCTTCCTCATGCACCAATGAAGGATTTTTTCTTGTTACTTCCCTTTGAGGAGGTCTATCCTCTTCACTTCTCACAAGTGAGTGTTCATAAGTTACCAAAGGAGACTGCAATACCATCTCTTTCTTCCTCAACACTATAGAGCTCACCTTCCTAAAATTATTCTTCCTCTGGATCTTGATGGCTTTCTACCTCCTTGGACTCACTTGGTTCATTATGAGATTCATGGGAAGGGGGAATATTATCATGTTGTTCTATAGCAAGAATGACTGGAGGAGCATCCCTCCTCAACACAATGTCCTTAGGAGGATTTCTTGATCTCCTTGTATATACCTGTGTTCTTTCTGATGAGCTCTCCACATTTATCACTAGTGGGTAAACTTCATTCCTTTCCTCAGAGGTTTCCTTATCCTTCTCTTTGGAATAGAAGCACCAGCTAATTTATCTTCCCTTTTAGCCTCATCCTTTTCTGATTTCTTTTTTCTTGAAATATGTTTCCTCTTCTTTGCAATAGGCTTTCTTTGCTTTTCTGCCTCTTACACTTCCTTCGCCTGAACATCTTTAATCTTTATCTTAAAAGGAGAGCTCGCCTTTTCCTTACCCTTGGGGTACTGTTCAGGTGACTCATCAGAAGTGGAATGAGACTCCAATTCTCCCATTAAATCATAGGTGCATTGCACACCTTCACTTTCTAGTTCCCACATCTTATGCTTGAGCCACAACTTTGTATATTTAATCATTAGAGTCATAACCTGCTCTAACTTTATTTTCTCTTCCTCCAACCAGTCTATTTCTCCCACTAGTTCATCCTTCACTACCTCATAATCATGGCCTTGAATCAAATCTCCATCATCTTCAACTTGATCTGGAATGGCCTTCACATTGTAAATCTGAACCAAGTTTACAAGTAGCCTTCAAAACTTCTTCCTTCTAATCTCAAATTTATCACTACAATTGGTTTAGTAGTCTTTTATATCATCCTTGTGGGTGTATTCCCTATTGGCCTTCTTTTGTGCTTCACCAGTCCTATCAAGCCTAGATCTTTTGGAATGAAAGGATAACTCAAGAGTGCTCATTTCTTCTTTAGAAGCATAGGCAAAATTAATAGAAGGGCATGCCTCACTAGTGCCTATCCTCAGAGGAAAATCTCCACTAAATCCACTCTTATGCTTATCCTTCTTAACAATTGCATCAAAATCACATATTTTCCTTATGACCTCTAGAAGTATGATGTGATATGTTGGATACCTAGGAAGTCTATATGGAGCCCTCTGATAGCCATCTATCCTTATATATGAAAAGGTGGGGAACTGTATGAACCAAGCCCCATACCTTTTGATTAATTCCTTGGCACTATCAGATATCCTTACATGCTCTGCACCTTGGAGCAACCTAGTGATGTACATTGTGAATGCATCATTCACACTTCTATAGCTGTAGTTACCTAGGTGTAGCTATGGATAAACCTCATAAATTACATCCTATCCAAACACACCCCTTGTACTTAGTCCTTTGTGTGGATGATACCTTGCAAGGGCATAGAATAGGTAAGAAGTCATTGTGAAACTCTTAGTCTGTAGGACATTACACATTTGTTCATGAATCATAGCACTTATTATGCCTACCCAATGATAGTTATTATTTTGTTCCATCCTCCCTGTGACATAGAACATCCAATTTTCAAACATTCCTGCACTCTTCAACCTTGCCACCCTACTTAGAAGGGTGATAACATCATAGTATTCCTTCTTGAATTTAGCTCTAAATAGCTTCTTAGGGGTATGTGCAGGATCATGATGGGACAAAAAGTGGCAATATTATGGGTATTTGTAGGGTATGTGGCTGATGACTTTTTTTTACCCAAAATTGATCAAACGAAAAGGATTTTTAAAGGATATTCTCATCTTTCCACCAATATAAATTATGCTTTATTTTGAATTTAATATATAATTACTATTCATTTTTTATTATAATTATGACTAAAGTCCTGATCGATAGGTTGATTGAAAAACATCTATAACTTTCAAATGGTATCACATTTTTTGAATCTGAAACATGTGTCACATTCTATGCTTCACATACTGTAGGATTAAGAAAATAAAAATTAAATTTCGTGAAGTTTTCACCAAGTTAAGGTGGTTAGACATACGAGAGTTTTATATTTTTTAAAGTTTTAATAAAAAATCATGATTTTAAATTATTTACTTGGAAAAAAATTACAAAAAAATATGCATCACATCCAGAAATGAGTCCTCTACTTATATATAAAATCTTACAAAAAATATTATAATTTTATTATGGTTAGGGTGGTCAGACAGACACCTACTTCTTATTTTTTCCCTAAAATTTAAGTACTACTGCATTGAAATTTCAAATTTTCACCAAATATATTTTATTTATTTTTAAATAAACCTAGTAGTTTAGAAACTATGTTCAATTTTCTACAAATTCTATTCTTACATATTTTTGAAATAATGTAGCTAACTTATTCAAATTTTTACTTTAAGTTGCCTAACATTGATTTTTTTGAATTTTTTGCCCCTTAAGGGCCTTTTTTTCCCATGATGATCCTGCACATACCCTTAGGTAGCTTGGAAAAGTGGGACTTGGGCTTCTTCAACCAAGAATTGATAACTTGTTGGGACTTGATGGTATTTTCCTTCTAAAACTTATTTTCCATATCCATATCAAAAGCCACCACATGAGACCTGTTAGGCATGTCAAAGGTCTGGGCTATAGATACAAGATTTAGATTTGCTACAATCCTCCCTTCGAGACCAACTATACTTTGTGTACCCCTATCATAGTGTCTAGCACATTCGAGGACTAATTCATAACACTACATTGTAGGAAGAAATCTAGCTACATGTGCCAACCTTGATTCCAATGTCCTTTTGGCTAGTAAAGGAAGGTCCTGTGTTGCCATCCTTGTCTTGAATTCTTCATAGTCCCACAACCCAACATTTGTATCAGTTATCTATGACTAGACAAAAGTAAGCTTGCTCTCAGGAATTCTGCTCTTGGTATCCATCTTGATTCTTTCTACCTATGAAATAGAAGACCCTTCTGCACTTGGATCCATCACTCTACCCTTAGTTTTGTTAGAATAATGGATGTTGAATCATCCAATGAAGCCGCACACACTTCAAAGGATCTTTCCAAGAGAAATTACACCGCACAGAAAGTGTTGCAACTCAAGGTTGCAAGGAGAGATTGCTATTGATCTACAACATTAGATCATAGATTGATATATGATATTGATTGAATACAAATTTACAGGATTCCTTGAATATATAGGTAAGAATGAAAACCTAAGATGCAAGAGATTTTTCCATGTGTCATGATTGTTAGAAACAAGGAATTAGTTGCTAGACCAAAATACTTCCACAAGAGAGAGATAATGGCGAGAATGCTTGCTATATCAATATGCAAGATTTATTCATGATTGAATTGATACAAATGTACAAGATGAGGCTTTCTTATAAAAGAAAGCATGCACAACCCTAAACCTAACTTGAGCTACAAGATAACTCAATTAGATAAGGATAATAAAATGCAACCTCAGACTTAGATTAATGCCTAAGTAAACTTATGAAAGTGTAAGTAAATAGTTAATTACACCAACACGCCCCCATAAGTGCAACTTAGGGAGAAGATTATAATGCAAACTACTATGGGTCCTGGAAACTAGGCCATGTTAGGTACCCATTTACAGATGCAAATGAAATGCAATTTCTCATAAAGCAGAGAAAAGGGGAAAACCCAGTGGGAAGAAAACCTCTCTCCAAAAGAGAGAAAAAAAAACAAACATGATGAATGTAAACATGATGTATGGAGGACTCAATGATACCCCCCAAGGACTACATCCATCATGAATATACAATAAATGACCCCCCCATAAGAGGGAAGAGATGAGATAAGATATCCTCTACATGCTGAAGAAGCTCCAAAGCCAATGAAAAATGCCTGAAAACAAAAGATGACCCAATGTCCGCAAGCAACACATCTCCCCTTAGGAAGAAACAAATCCAGAAGCTAATGAAGAAGCCACTTCATATCCAATTGAAAACTCAAAATGTATGCCTCTGAAAACTAAGGAGGAGCCTCCAAGCTTGAATGAGCCACAACATAATCATGGTCGAACTCAACCAAGAAACATGATAAATCAAGTGATGGAGGAGACTCATGAATATCAATCTCCAAAGACAAAGAAGATGGTGTAATAGTTATGTTGAAACTGTCATCAAAGAGGAGAGAAATCCCCTCAAGTGTTTCCTCCAAATCTGTAGTATGAGACTTTAGGAACAAGTTAGAAATCCCTGTCAAATAATCATCCCACAAAGCAAGATCTGAAAAACTATGATTATCCCATTGAACAGAAGAAACAATGGCTCAAGAAGTAGGAGGTGGAGGTGTAGGAAGTTCAACACAGGTCTCTAAAATACCAAGGTGTAGATGACCAAACTTCTCCTCACTAATATGGGTCACAATTAATGGAGTGTGTGATGCAATCAAAGGAACATTATCAGCTTCTGAAGTAAAATGTGAAAAAGAATATACTCGAGATGAATGATCAACCATCCCGATTGGAACAATATCCCTAGTCTCCAAGTCCCTTATATACACCCTATCAGGAGTGAACTCAACTATTTTACCTTGATCCCCATGAGTAATTTGATAAATAGAAAGGATATTAGTAGTCAAAGAAGGAACACAAAGAACATCATTGAAAGTGCCTTCCCCAATACCAATAGAACCCTTCCCACCTACCTTCATGAATGTATTGTTACCCATCAGAATGTTAGGTGAATTACAAGGCTCAAAAGAAGAGAACATTTCCTTTGAAGATGCCATATGATGAGATGCCCCTAAATCAAGAAGCCATCCTTGAGAATTAGGACCTGTAGAGGCCAAGAGTGCATGCCCTTTCATATTATATAGCCCAAAAGTGGATGTTGTGTTCTCTGATTGTGATGATGATGGAGTTGTCGATTGTGATGGTGAAGAAGTAGAAGACACTGATCAGGGCAGTTGAATGTTATTCTTTTGAAGAAGGCATGTTAGTTCATCAATTTTCTTATTATAACATCTATGCTCATCATGTCCCAACCTTTTGCAATATGCACATTTGGACTTCTTCTTTTTTGATGATTCCTCTTTTGAAGAGGATGAGGACTTAGGAGTTCCATGTGAAGGAGAATGTTTACCTTGCTCATTTGACTTGGTTCCCTTTTCGTGCTTCTTTCCATTGCCACTTTAAGCCTTTGTATCATTCGCAATAAGAGCTTGAGATGTTGAAGGCTTCAATTTACCCATGTGCATCAACTTTGCTTGTTCCCTTGTGAGCTGTGCAACAAATTCATCAAGAGAAGGCATTTTATATGTATTGCCAAGAGCATCCATTGTAGCATAGAAAGTAGAAACAAACACAAAATATGAAGAACCAAGCTTAGCAAGAATAGAAAGTATCATCTGTTCATCCTCTTTAACAACCCCACATTTTGATAACTACAATCTAAGAGAGTTGAGCTTTGAGAAAAAGTCTTGAATATTGTCAAAATCTGAAGGATTAAGACCCATCAGTTCATTTTCCAACTTAAATTTTCTTAGCTTGTCTGGCTTACCAAAGAGGCTCTCTAAAGTAGTCCAAACTTCATGAGGATGTGTGCAAGACTCAACATGATATCTAAGATCTGGAGAAATGGACAAAAGAAGATTACCAAGGGCTTCATCTCTTCTATCAAACCATTTTATTTTCTCTTTTGCTCCCTATGGTTCTGGATCTTGACCAAAAGTGATTTTTTGCAACTTCAACTTTAATAGTAGCAACTCCATCTGATATTTCCACTCATGATAATTAAATGGAGTTAGAAGTACAACTTTTGGAAAATCCATGATGAGAGAAGAACAACAAATTCCTACACAAAATTAGAAAGCAACTCCTTTGTCTCAGCTTTGGAGATGAAAAATAATTGCAAAATATTTGGGGCTGAATGATTGGTGGCTTTTCCCTCTTTATTTGGAAATAAATAAGTTTTATAAAAAACTTTTAAAAAATCTCCAAAAAACCCATCAATTTTTTTAAAAAAATAGAAATCTTTTTTTTTTTTAAAAAAACTTGCTCTCTTTTGAAAATACTAACCAAAATAAGGGAAAAAAGATGCCATTGAAAAATACCAAAAAAGAATATGTCGATGGATCTGTATCGTCGATGATTTCAAAAGTCCTTAGAGAATAAATGCGCCGATAGTACTGTGCGATGGAGATCTCCGACGAAACTGTAGCTATGAAGATCTGTTAGCACTGAACCATGGCTATGAGTCTTCATACCTACCAATGGAGCCTTTGACCAATGTCTACTGACCGGATTTGATGTCCTTCGTACCCTAAGAATATTTATGCCGACAGAAGCAACCAAGTATGACAGTGGCTTAAATGCTAACTTTCCAATGGTATCGAAGAACCATAGATGCAAATTAAAGAGCTTGTACCTCTACCGATGAATGCCAGTGTACATAAAACTTGCCGATGACAAACTCGTACCATGTGATGTAGAATAGGTACCCGGATCTAACAAATTGCTAATGTACCCTTAATCTGACCAAAGGAAACCCCGTGTACACCAGATTGCTTGTTGATGTAAGCAAATACCCACAGTATAATGCCAACAAGACTGCCAATGAAGGATGGGAAACGTGACTGCTGATTAAGGATCTAGCCAATGATGTCAGATATGGAGTATGCTGACAAACTCTGCGAAGATCTAACAGAGGATAGGTCGGGGTTCGGGATTGCCCAAATTTTTGAAAACCCACAATAGTATTTGAAAAAATATTTTCCCAAATGAAATTTTTGAAGCCCGATTTAAATAAAATTTTGCCCAAAATTAAGAGAAATATCACAGAAATATTTTACAAAATATTTTTTGTGAAAATGAGAAGATTGTATTGCATAGGGGCTATTCCAGCAAAAAAAAATTGCCTCAAAAACAACTTTACCCAAAATGCATGAATTTACAGTCAAATTTTGTCTGTGAAACCTTCTAATCTCAACCATGAGCTTATTGAAACCCCAATTTGCACCCAGCAAAAATATTCAAGCCAAAAATAAAACCATCAGATCTGGGAAGGAGTCTACAACCCTGGAAGCTCTGATACCATGTTAGAAACAAGGAATCAGTTGCTAGACAAAAATACTTCCACAAGAGAGAAATAATGGTGAGAATGCTTGCTATAACAATATGCAAGATTGATTCATGATTGAATTGATACAAATGTACAAGATGAGGCTTGCTTATAAAAGCAAGCATGCACAACCCTAAACCTAACTTATACCAATGATGATCTAACAACATGTGACAACATGTGAACCCTATCTAGATGATTATTAAATGTTGAGATAAGTTCTAGAAGGACAATTCATCTTCTAGAAAGAATCTTATCCCTACAAATAAGGAAGGGAATATTTCCCTATTTATTAAATGATTTATTAAAAATGCAACCTAGGACTAAATGAAATATGACCTAAGTTAATTTATGCTAGTGTAATAATTAATTAATTACACTAACACCCCCCCATAAGTTCAACTTAGGGAGGAAAAATGCAATGATTATGCAAGATGATGAGATGATGGGTCCCCACTACGAGGCCATGTTAGGTACCCATGTACATGAAGATGCAAAAAATATCCCACAACGAGAGAAATGGGGAAAACCCAATGGGAAGAAAACCCCTCTCCAAAAAGGAGATGATGCAGAAAAATTGAGATAGGATGGGAAGGATAGAGGACTCCCAAATACTCCCCAAGTACACCATCTGTCACATGAATACAATAGAGAGAGACTATATAGGCCCCCCTAGAAGATGATATCACCTACAAAGATGTTAAGTGTCTGAAGACAGAACAAGATCCAATGTCAACAAACAACTTGTCTCCATTTCGGAAGAAACAAAACCAAGTGCAAGTGCAGAGATGCTTCCCATTCTAGATAGAAATTAAAGGAAGGATGAATGTGGATGTTGATGATGTCTCTGAACTCTACTCAAATGTATCCTTGCTTGAAGATGAAGATGCCACAATAAATGAAGAGGGTAGCAAACCAGGACGATGTGGAAATTGATGGAGAACAATATCCAAAGATTGTGTGATGGGTGATCCCACAATAATGGGCTACAGTTTTTGGCCAAACTTGACATTAAAATCAGGATTTTTCAATAGACATTCATGTTCTTATGCCTATAGCAGACAAACCATTAAGGTTTTGAAGGTGAATCAAACTAGTTATTTGTTAGATATTTTGTGTAGATTCTAATTATATTTTTTAAAAAAACTAAAAAATAAATTGTGAATCATTTTATGTAATTTTTAATAACTTATTTTTTCTACTAATCAACATTTTTAAAAAGTGATGTTTACTTCGGCACATGTAACTTTTTTTATAGATAGGATACAATTCTAATTTTTTAAATATAATTTTTTCACACCAATATCTAGGGGATGGATATTTTTTCATAATTTTTTGTTACATTTTTTTTTTAATTAATTTTCTAAGTCAACGTAATTATAATTTGGACAGAGGTGTACTTCAGCACGTATAACTTTTTTTGTATTCATTTGAATTAACTTATTCTTTTTTTGTTGGAATAAGGACATCAATACCTAGGGGACATGTATTTTTTTTAAAAAAAATCTCTATTTTTCTATTTTTTCGTATGTGTGAAATAAATAACTTGATGTTCATTGAAAATCCTACATTCATGAGAAATAAAAAATAAATATAATAATCAAATTAAACATATTTAAAATTATACTTTTTGGGAAGCTTATAATAAGGGTTGTAGGCTTACAAAATATAAATTTTAAATGAATTCATTTGATCACCCAAAAGGTAAATCAAAAGTGGTTTTTTATCAGCATTTTGATAGGTGTAGAGGAGACTCGATTATAGGTATGGTTTAAATCTAACAAGGTTCTACCCAAGGGGGTTTGATCTAACGGGGTTTGATCAATCCCTCTTTAATTAAAATAATTTAAATGGAAAAGTCATAAATCATTGTATTTTCTAAAAATATGTGATTTCAGGCAAAAATCAGGATGTCCCAAAAAGTGTAACCCATTATTGTGGCAGCACCCTGATGGATATGATGGATGTGATGGAGACTTGATAGCCCCCCCTAAATGAAGTGTCCTCAAAACCACTAAAAGAATTTTGAAGCAAATCCAATGGTAGATGTTGAAGAAACCTCAAGTCCTAAATGGAATGACAAGGAAGAAGTCTCAGATATGAAATATGTAAATAAAGGAGTGATACCCCCTCAAGAATGTCCTCCAAACCTGTAGAAGTAGCCAAGTCAGTGATACCTGAAATGAAGCCATCCTATGATGTCAAGTATGGAAAACTGAAGGTGTCCTAATGAATGATGATGGTGGAAGCCTCAATTAATGGATCTAGACAAGGAATCATTGAATGTGAAGGCATACCAACTATCTCTGATGGAGAAGAAGAACTTGAAGCAACCTTGTCAACGTCTTCAAAAAGATCAAGGAAACCAACCTCCTATAAAACAATATCATCATAGGGTACTTGATTTGAAGAATGCCATTCTGAATCTTGACCATTAGGGAATGGTGGAGTGTCTGATCCTCCATATATCTCCCAAAGCTTAGTCAAAAAGATGTGAGGACAATCACAATGATCAATAGATTTCAAAATATTACAATCAACTTGCATCTCAATGATCTCCAAAATAGTGTATATGCTACAACTCCAATCAAGTTCATGAATACCTTCACTCAGATGAGGAACTATACCATACAGATGAGGTAATAGATCAAGTGATTGGAGATGGTGGTAGATCCCATCCCACCATTGCATATAGTTACCTTTATGCAATATTACTAGAGAAGGAGAATAATATGCAAGCCCCATAATGAAATTTCTCCAAAAAAACACAAAGACACTAACCTTCAATAGCAAGGAGAAGCTTCCAAAGATGATGTGCAATTGAAGTGATGCTAACTGGATAAAAAAATCTTGTCCCAAGCTTTAGAATAACCAGGTTATTGATCAAATGCACCAAATTTAAAAAATCACATGCAAGAGTACTTGGAGCTGAAACTGATCAAGGAGTCTAAAATGATGAAAAAGGCTCTGAAACACCTTCTTGATGCCACTAAAATCATCAAAATTTGATAAACAATTGTGAAGATATGAGCCTCTGAGTCCAAATTAGGGTTTTGTCTTTAGTTCGCTGTAGAATTTTTTGCAAGAAAAATTTCATAGAACAAATGTCACCACTAGAAAATACTCGGAATTACCTTTCTGACGATATCTTGTTTTTTGATTTTTGATATCGTGGGTGAAAATTGTGATAAAATGAAAAAAAGACCTTCATTTTGGCACTTTATAGGCTATTGAGGGGCAAAAATTTGGTCCTTGGGCATTAGCTCATAGTCTCTAATATGACTGTGGTGCAGGCTATGGAAAAAAAGTTGGGGCCATCAGGTGAAGCGGTGGTGGGCCGGTTGTTGGGCAGTGGTTGGCACGACGTCGTTGGATGGAGTGGAGCCTTCGGATGAGCCAAGAATTGAATGCTAGTGTCAGTGAATCGATAGTCGTCAGAGCGATGGTGGAAGCCAGGAATAGAATACGGTGTCGGTGGTGTAAGATTGATAGTCTGGTAGTAAGGATGCTGACAAAGGAGGGGCCGGTGATGTGACCGGTAGGTCCTACACAATGTACCCCCCTCTGCAATAAAGGTGCCAACAAAAAAAAACAATTATGCAGAATTTGAAATAAAGTGCCGACAAAAAATAATAATATTGTCAATCGACAATTAAAAATCAAAAAGAAACTTGCTAAGTATTTATGCTAACAGACCAATAATTTATATGCAGAATAAAAGTTGATGGGATAAAATCAAACCACAAATATTTATATGTTGACCATACGAAAAGAATAATGCCAACAGAATAAACCCCGACGAGATTTAACAAATAAAACCCCAAATGTCAATTGAAGTATTTGATGCCAATGGATTTAAATAAATCAAACCCCCAAAATGTCGACGAGGTATTTTATTATGCAGTCGAAAAAATATATTTTCTACAACTATAGGGATTGCCCCAAAATAATATTTTTTGCCAAAATTGATAGAAAATGCCCTGATTTTTTTTGAAAAAACAAAATGGCGTACATATAAAAGAATTTTTCCTCAGAGGACAACTATCCAGGATGATTTTTTACTACAAATTGTATGCATCATACGATTGATTTTGCAAACCCAAAAATACCTCTTATGGCTCCTGAGTTGATGAATCTGATTTTGATGAGTGGGAAGGCGATCCTAGGGTTTTGAGGCCTTCTAAAGACAATGGAGAGCTCAGATATGACTCAATCTACTTCAGAAATCAGCTTCATCCTTGAGTGGGAACAAGTAGCCTTCAATGGAAACCTCCAGTCTGCAAGAATCTCTCTAGACCAACTTTCTTGATCTTGTGATGAACTCTCAATGGAATGGATCTAATATCATGTTAGAATAATGGATGTTGAATCATCCAATGAAGTTGTGGACATTTCAAAGGATCTTGGCAAGAGAAATTACACCACACAAAAAGTGTTGCAACTCAGGGCTGCAAACAGAGATTGCTATTGATTGACAACATTAGATCATAGATTGATATATGATATTGATTGAATACAAATGTACAAGGTGCCTTGAATATATAGGCAAGAATGAAATCCTAAGATGCAAGAGATGTTTCCATGTGTCATGATCTAACAACATGTGACAACATGTGAACCCCATCTAGATGATTATTAAATGTTGAGATAGGTTCTAGAAGGACAACTCATCTTCTAGAAAGAATCTTATCCCTACAAACAAGGAAGGGAATATTTCCCTATTTATTAAATGATTTATTAAAAATGAAACCTAGGACTAAATGAAATATTACCTAAGTTAATCTATGCTAGTGTAATAATTAATTAATTACACTAACAAGTTACACTTGTCACTCCCTTAGTTGACTCAGCCTGCATTCAACAAAGAAACCATAATAAAGATCACATGGAACATGAGTTAATTAACCAAAAATGGCACATTCATCCTCAATATAAGTCCCAAGATAAGAAAAATGCTCTAAAACCTTATAAAAATTAATAATCTCAAAGTCTGGGTTTTTAGTCCTCCCGCAGAATCTAGCCCAGAGAGGAATTTCAAAAAATTCCCAGACAGGCGAATTTTAGTGAAGTAAACATAAAAGCATCCAATAATCCTTTAATCAACTATCATTAACTAAGAAACAACATGATACATCCTTAAATAATTCAGGTTGATCATAAAATGCATAATCACAATTAATAAATCATGCTACCTCTCAATTCTTCATTTTCAACAAAGTTTCAGAGAATTCTGCCTAGGATGGAAATCCATGAAAACAACAATAGTCTATGAATTTTTGGAAAATGAAGAAACAAAGGAAATTTTGGGAGAATCCAAAGGGAACAAAAAATCCACATAGCAGGCATAACTCTGAATTACTGCACATTTCAGGAAAACAAAGAGAAAACGAAAATTCAGAGAACTCCGGCAGTGAAGAAATTCTATGAAGACTTTGAAATACTGAATGCCAATGTATTCTCATGACTTCACTCAAATTGATTGAATGATCACAAATTTGAGGATCCTGGGCTTGCAACTATCTCGATTTAAACCTCCTATAGATCATCTTTGAATTCAAAACTCATCCCAAAGTAAATCAAGAGGGATTGGTGATGCCCTAGGCATGAAACCCTAAAATTCCACCATGAGTGCATAGGACAAGCTTGGGCTCAACTTATTCATTTTTTAGATTTACAAAAGGTTCATTATGGCCTATAAAAGCAAGCTACATCATGATGAAATTGAAAGAAAAGCTCAAAAACTCACTTGGGATCATCACTCTGACAAAATCAAATAACCCTAGCTTCCAAATGTTCAATGCCCAAACATATAGAAATTCTGACTCCAAGCACATTCAAGATGCCAAAGAATCATTCACATTCAAAAATCAAAAGCAAGGAAATGCGTACATACCATTGATGAAGTGAAAATTGATTACAACAATGAAAAAACAATCTCTAGTGCCCTAGCAAACAAAATCAATTATGATTATGCCCAGTAAAATCACCACCAGATCGAAGAATTCACAAATCCAACATGCCAAATCCAACCCAAAACTTAGGATCAAGCACTCTAGATCAATAGAAAGCAAGTGATAAAAATTTAATGGCATAAAACTCCCAAAAAATGATTTAATACCTACTACATAAATCGTACAATCAAGCATTAATGCAGTCAACAAGACATGCCAATCCAAAACCCAAGAATCCAACAAGACAATGAAATTTCAAAGAAATCTGATCACCACGAAATTTCGTGAAGGACCAAAATCTCTGGATCATACTATAAAGCAACCGCCACCGAGTTTTCAAGGAAACTGGGAAATTTTGCCAAGAGTGGATTTCTCTGAGAGCCATGAAAAACCCAAAATGAGACTAAAACATGAGGTTTTCAATCAATATCACAAAAGGATCACCAATGTAAGTAAGATAAACATTCAAGCTCATACCAAAGTAATGCAAATCCCCAAGATCAAATATGACATATATACAAAATGCAAATATAGTTTTCATATGATTTTTGATGATTTGAGATGCAAAAACACAACCTATATACACTTTCACTAATGCAAAATTTTGAAACCCTAGAATGCAAATTAATCAATGCAAATCCTAATGCAAAGTTAGTGTAAGCTAAATATAGGATGATAATGGACTCCATATCATAAATATGATGCTCTATATGCAAGTTCACCAAAATGAAACATAGAAAATATGTGTCTCTCTTTCACTTCTAAGGTTTTGTACTTAAAAGGAGAGAAGATATTTTCAATCTTTCACTCAAGAACAAACCCTTGAGATTTCAATGAAAAGGAGATTGAAATCTAATGAAGGGAGAGTTCTAGGGAAAAAGTAATAACAAATTAGGGTTAACCACCAAGTCTAAACATGGAAAATGCAAGATGTTTGAAAACACAGTGTGATATGCAAAATGGCCTAGAAAATGACTTAGAAATGCAAATAGAGAAAAATAGAAAGCTATGAAATAGAAAGTGTGCATCTAGAAATTTATTCAAGATTGGAAGCAACTCTAAAATTCTAGAAATGTTGATTTTTAAGCTTGGTGGGACTCATTCGCCATTTTAGGTGAATCATTTCTGATTTTATAAAACTTTATCGGAGCCTGTTTTAGCTAAATGGGTATTCAAATCCATAAAAATATCTAAAAGGAAGGTATAGTGGGACTCATTCACCACTAATTGTGAATTAGTCCACTTTGAATTTTCTAAAAAAACTCAAAAGTAGATATGTAGCTTTTGGTCTGCTCTTTCTGTTCCTCTGGGTATTAGGATCCAAAACCTTGATTTTCGGGAATGTGAGTGACTTTTTATGAATATTTGAACTTTACAATAGGGAGATGACTCTAACAAGTTTGAAACTAAATCTTCAATTATCTTTAAGCCTTCAAATCACTTAGATCTACAATCACACAAAGAAAGAAATAAAATGTTGATTGTTAGGGAATAAGGGTTTGCATTGGTCAAACCCCTTTTAGGTAATTAAACCAAAATGATGAAATAAGATAATGAAGCATGAATATGAGATAATGAAATTAGAAACTTTCCATGATGATGGGTTTCGGATTGCTACAACAATGGTGGATGAATTTTCCCTTGAATGCCTTAGAATCAATCTTGAATGCTTCCTTGATGACCTTGTAAAGACTTGAAATGATTAACCCTAGAGCGCTTGACTTCACAACATGAGAATATGATGTAAAAATAATTTATAAGCTTGTTTATATAGGAAATCCTCCTAAGTGACTGATAATTTGATCCCCAAGGCCAACATTAAAGAAGATTAAACTTAAAACCCAATTTTTCCCACTCAAACCTCAAAAATGACCCAAATGGGACTCATTCACCACCGTGGGAAAATGAGTCTCACCTAGATGGGACTCATTCATCCAAAGTGGTGAATGGGTCCCATAAGGGCTCTTTTGCTAGCTAAGATGTTGAGGAATGAATAAATTAACCTTTTATGTTGAGCTTTTCAGGTTTTTAATCAAAATAAGCCTTGAGATGCACAATATGGGGTCATAGAGGCCTAATAATGATGATATAAAGGGTGATTAGGGTTAGGGACACAAATTTCAATGTGAAAGTGTGGCTAAATACACCCTACAACATTAAAATGAGGTCCACATAGCCTAGAAAGACACAAGATCCAATGTGAATATGTAAAATATAGTGCAACACTAGATTGGGGCCAGGTTTAATTTACAACCTTATAGATTAATATGAGAATGTAATTAAATACATTTTACAAAATTGAATTAATCAAAAAATATGTTCATTAAGCTTAAATGCTTAATAAAAGTGTGAAAGTCATTTACAACACTTTACAACACCTTCACAAGACATCGTTAAATGCATTTTATTTAGCTTGCAAGAGCCCAAGACCTAATTTTGATGTGTAAAAACACCTCAAAACACTAGGTCAAGGTGAAACTAAGCCAAAATCCGCCAAGACCCAAATGAGCGTGAAAATGTCCATAGATCCATTTTCTATGCTACACCTAGTTTCAGCTAATCAACTATGACAGTCACACCTTTAGGTTCTATTGTTTTTTTTCTACTAGTCATCTTGCTTCGACTTGCTCTCTTCAGTCCTGGAGGGTTGTGACAGCTTGGTTGAAGGATGTGAATGATGATCTCTATGGTGGTTCCCCCCAGGAGTTTAGGGAGCCTTTTTCTCTTGACTTGAATTTGATTTTCCCTACTATCCTCAGATGCTCTTGGTCTCCCTTTTGGGGAGCCCCATGTCACTCCGTGTGGGTGTCTTTATGATATCATCACTTGGACTATTGTTTGTAGAAGGCATAAAGTACCCTCGTCTACCCCTTCCAATTCTCTTTTTTGTGACTTAGTGGATAAGATTGTTTGTACTAGGTTGCATCCCTAGTCTCTTGTTTCTTTTCAATTCCAAGCTTTGGTCAAAATCTTTCTTGGTCTTTGTTAAATATTTCCCTTTTGTCTCACCTCTAGTGATATTTGTTCCAATTTACTTGATGGCTATCTAGTAATGGGTATGAGCCCTTCCCATTTTTATCTTAACCAAAACCATTACTTTCATGTCATGTATTTAAAATAAGATGAACCATGACAATTGGATATGTTAATGTTTGTCGAAGTTAAGTGATGTGATATAAACATGATTAATAATTCTTATTGAACCATTTTAATTTCATAATAATTAGCTAATACATTT
The DNA here is from genome assembly GCA_007258455.2 of Sequoia sempervirens. NCBI lineage: Eukaryota > Viridiplantae > Streptophyta > Pinopsida > Cupressales > Cupressaceae > Sequoia > Sequoia sempervirens. Next base: position 813,395,791 of record VDFB02281492.1, read on the forward strand.
TCAACAAAGTCATTAATGAGGCATAACACTAAATATAACAATGGTTGAGGAAAATTAATCATGTGACATTGCTTAGTTTTATTCATCATGACCTACTACATGTCATGTATTTTTGTTTCACAAATACTCTTCACCTTATTCCTTAACCAATTTTGTGTCATATATAGATGCTAGATAAATAAAATCCAAATAATCAAGTATTAACTCAATTTAACAAGTTTACGTAAACTCAGAAAGTTCCATCCTTAAAGCCAGAAGTGTTGATAAGAATCCTCCTGCTAAAAACCTTGTTTTCTACTTTGAGGACTCTCCTGACTCTAAGGAGTCTGGCGCTAACAATACTACATCCTTTATTGACCCGTAGTTGGATAGAAATGCTAGAACTGGCTTCCCTGTTACCCTTGACCCTACTAATATTTGTTTCAACACTGATAGGGATCCCATTGAGGATGTATTGGATTTAGCTAGAAATAATGTTGATAACCATTTCAAACTTTTGAAAAGGACCTTTCATGAAATCAATGAGCTAAAGATAAAAAAATTGGGCCCTTCAAAGTAAATTGGAAGATTTGGGAACCAAGGTTGTGGTGCTTGACAAGAAAGAGGTGGAATGAAGAGATCACGGTGTCAGCAAAGAAACCCAATACCATGCTGGAAATGATAGAAGGGTTGAAATTGAGTTGGAGAAAATGAAAAATACTGTTAAAATTATTGCCAAGTAGAATAATCGAATGGCTAGACACAATGCCATCATCATCAATGCCATGATTGAGAAATTGGACAAAGCTCAGCAAGGGTCTTTGGTGGTTGATTTGGATGAAATCAATGAAAGAAACTAGGAGGAGGATGTCGGCATTTCTAAGTGAACCAGGGCCAATTTGAAGAGGAAGGCTCCTCCCACTCCACAAATGATCCAAACCTTTAAGAAGGGTGTAAAAGATATGCAAAACTTGGAGGCTGAGACCAATTCTGTCTTGAAGACTCTGGGTTAATCCCGGCTGTTGTGGGCTCTTTTGCTGGCTTTTTTTGTACTTACCTTCCTAGTCTTTTATGGGTGGCTGTTGTTTGTTCTAGTTTATTCCTTTTGTGTAGCTAGTTATGTCTATTGGACTTTTTTGTCCTTTCTTTTCTGTTGTAAACTTTGTGGTTTCAGGTCCCTGTAAAACCCATTTTACCCTTTATCAAAAACAAGTTTATGTAAACAAAACATAGAAATTATATTGTTAGGCCTATTGTGTTTCATGTTTATATTTGTCTTAAAGTAATGAATATGATAATCGATGCATACATTACATCTCAAAATTTATCCCAATGTCACCCATTCCAAATAAGATTAATGATTACTCGAAATATATTGATGTTTCACAAAGTTAAGTGACATTATATATTTATGTGAATATTATAATGTAAATAGTTGTTGTAATTTCAAAATTGTAAAATAATACATCCTTACTCATGCCATTAATAAATTAAACAATTGAATAAAAATTCAACTAAAAATCATAAATAATGTGATGTGTTGTGTTAATTTTGAGAAATTGCAGTTAACCATGTGTCATGATTTTCTTTTCCTCCATGCAATCCCGTACGTTATGCCTCAACTATTATTCCAACAATATATTTTGAACATAATATTAAAATGTGAATACAAATTTGATAGAACATAACTCGCTGTATATGTCAATATTTAACGAAATGCTGTGATAAAAATGTGAGTACAGCTTTATAATGAACTATTTTAACTACATGGGATAATACACAAAACGTAAAATAATCATTTCGCAAAATAACAAAAACACGAAACGATATGGCATCCATGTAAAAGGCAAAAAAACTTGTCCGGAATGCTCAGCTATTTAAATGCAGCTTGACCGAAGGGAGGAGAAATGAAAAAATAAATATGATCTACGAAATTCATTTGGAGAAAGTTTGTGATGGTTGACTAAATTAAAAGCATGCACAACTGACTTGTATTTAAAATCATTGAGAATAATCTTATACGAATAAATATCGACCGGACTGATAGTGCGAAGCTCCCCAACACTCTGATATTTTTGCTCACCAACACTCTTTATATTTTTTCTTATTAAAAACTCTACACGAAATTCTATCATAAGGCGTGATTGAGATGGGAGAGCAAAGTTCAGATCTTTGTTCCAAAGCAGTGGCCATTCTTAGAAAGTGAAGAAGATACACTCCTCTTATCCCCCAACTTCTTCTCCTTAGAGAGTCTTTCCGCCATTGGAGTGGCCATTCTTAGAAAGTGAAGAAGATACACTGCCCTTATCTCTCAACCTCTTCTCCTGAGAGAGTCGTTCCGCCAATCTACCGTGTTGAAATAATACAGTAAGAAGACTTATGGTGAGAATTTATGCTACAAAACTACAATATGGAAATAAAAGGAAATGGTAGAGAAGTAGGGGATACTTAGTCAATGCCATCCTGTTTGTGTATTCCTTCCTCACTATCTTAGGACGCCCAGTCTCTAAATACAATCTTTTAACAGGTTCATCCAACAAATCCTGGCCTGTCTTCACAAGATTGTGCAGGTTTTCATCCGTACTGAGGTCCATCTTTGCTTCGTCTGGTGTTATTTGCCATTCCTACAGTTTGAATGTTCATTTCTTAAACATTAAGAAAAAAAGGAGAACTAGCGTCTGTATAATTATGAATATAGATCCTTTTCTCATCTCAAGATAGATTATTGGAAACCATAAAAAAAACCTGAATTCTAAGATAATTCTCTTTTTTATGATAGAGCATCAAAGTTGAATGAATGTCGACCATGTCTGAACTTGCATTCATGATAGACTCTATCAAAGGTTCTCTTCCACCGTGAGTCATCCACTCCCAGCACCCCCATTTGGAAGCCGTTTTTGCGTCCCATTCAACACCCTCTTCTAATCCCGTTCCAAGAGAAAGCACAATAAAGTGGTCAAGGTGTTTCTGTAAATAGAAAATCTCTGGTTACATAGTTTGCGCTTAATACTTCCCACTAGTAAAGTTTCATTTTATATGAGTTGTACAGATGTTTGGCTCCGCACAGATGAGATGATTATTCTAAATAGAGACAAATAGAATCAAAATTACATAAAATACCTTTTTATCTACGATTTTTGTATTCAGATAAACTGCTTGAGTGACTAAGTTCATTGCTATCAAGGTCTGCATTATTAGTAAGTTGTTATCAGGCCCTTATACTATATTCATGCCAAGTAAATATTTAAACATAATCGCTAGTTATAATACAAGCATTACAGGATTGTTAGCGGCTATTCCTCCATCTACCAAGTTATAAACTCTGCTGTTTCCGTCAGAGGAATTTATAGTAAACTGGTGAGATGGAAAATAGGTAGGAGCTGCAGTTGTGGAGAGGCATACGTCTATTAGATGTGGATTCTTCAGTGGATCTACTTTTTCCTGCATATGTTGTAAGATATTAAGAATCCTTGTCTATAGTTCATCTGCATAATTAAAGTATTTAAGATCATCCAATATAATAAATACCTCATGACTGGCAAAAATTGTCGGAAACTGCGTCTTGATATCGAAGGTGGGTATAACCAGGTTCGTTACCGTGTCACACAGACGTGTTTCGTTAAATTTCTCTTGTTCTAAGATATCGACCAGTTTTTTGCCATTGTATTTGGGACAAAAAATGCTATGAAGAAAATTGCATAGATCAACAATGCGTTGAAGAAAATGGCATTGGCTACATGTCCAACAACAAGAGAATTTTTGCATAAATATAACAAAAATTGCGATAACTTCCTATGAAATATAGACCGAATACAGTACATAAGACAACATAATGCCATTAGAAGTACTAACCGTGGTTGAGGAAAAATCGAACTCGCATTCTTCAAGTAAAATTCCTCAATGTTATTGGTACTATAAGGACGATTGTGACAGTCACCATTTGGATCTGGAGTGGCTAACATTGTGGTGATGAGACCTCCGGTGCTCGTACCTGCCATTATATTGAAATAATCTGCTAGTCTTGCTTCTTCCCCATCTAATTTCTGAAAAGAACGAAGCAGCAAAAAACATTTCAATAATATATTAGTGCAAAGAAAACTATCCTTCTTTCAACTAATTTGTCAAAGAGATTATACTGATCTGTCAAGGAAGAAATACCTGCAATTGTTGCTCTAAGAATTTGAGCAATTGCAGAGGAATAAGGCCCCGAATTCCTCCTCCATCGACACTCAGGATTGTAGGATTTGAGACATCGATTGAAGGAAGATCCTGATTAGCCATTGGAAGAATTGGAAAAAATTAGGAAGAAGAAGCCTTGAATAGGTGTTCCAACTTATCAAGAAGCTATAACGAAGCAGCCCATAGAATAACTATATATATAGACGGAGCATATAAGCATACGGTATGTATAAAAGCTAATACACATGTTAAATGATGCTTATCCATGTCATCATATCATGGTTGGTGGCGAACGAGAAAAACGCCATAAACAGTGCTGCCTAGCCACGTGTCCTTATCACCTGCGTTCCCTACAAGAATGGCTCTAAGACTAAAATTAAATATCCTTTAACAACTATTTTATTCATCTAATAATTTGGCAAATCCAAATATTCTACAATTATTACTATAATGCCTACATTAACTTTCAATTACTTTCGAAACTGATTAACTCTGAATTACTTTCGAAACTTGTTATCAGATTCATAAAATTAATTAAGACATATTCGAGGAACCGAAAATAACCAATCAATATCATAATCTTTTAAAGCATGTTAAAATAGCTTTTTATACAACTTATCCTAATAAAGAATGTCTAAACATGTTCCGACATAAGATTTAAGACATGTATTAGCATAACCTTTTCAACCATGAATTAAAACTATGGTGCCATGAATCCCAAAAGTAATGGATAGTGTCACATTTTCAAAAGATAGTTTTTGTATGCTTGGCATCTTTAAATTCATTACTATTATTTGGCTATTTCATTACTATCATTTAGCTTTTCTTTATTGACTTAAGGTCATTATCAATCCAAGTTGGGAGACTTCTTTCAATTCCAAAACTTTTTTATATGTTAGCTCTCAAATTTATGGTTCAATTCTTGTAGAGAATATGCTCTATATAAATATAGAGGCATAAATATGAACCTAAATAGAAAGGCAAGAAATATTTTCAAAGAGAGGATAATTATATATCACTTAATATAAGTGGTGTTATGTCTTGCATATATGCCCTAACTTTTTTCTTAGCAAAGTTGGGGATCCCCTCTATTTTTCCTCATTTTGTTGTTTGGTCTATCGTGTTTTGTGGTTTGTTTTTCTCATTTTGTCTTTTCCCTCTTTGCTTGTTTCTATTTTTGTTTCTTGTTTTGTGCGTGTTGACATTTTGTTCTTGTCTCGGAGTTGTTCACAACCTTTGGACCCTACTTGTTTTTCCTTTGTCGAGCTCAGGATTCGGAACAAAACCTGAACTTATCATCGAGAGAGGGTTTAGGTTCTAGGTGTTGTTCCAAATCCGATCTTTGTTTGTTTTCCTTTTCCTTCTTTTTTCTTTTTGGAGTCAGGCTTCAGGACGAAACCTGAACTTGAACCCCTTCGGAAGTTTTTGGTTCTTGGTTCCAACCCTATTTTGATCTTCGCTTCCATTGTGTGTCTGTCTTTTGAGTTTGGGTTTCGGACTGGAACCGACACCTTGCACTTTTTAAGTTTTATGTTTCATGTTCGTTTCGGATCTCGATCCCTACTTTACCTTCGAGTGTTGTTTGGGTTCACGGTCCTTGTCTAGTCTCGATCCTGATCCCCGACTTTTCATCGTGTCATTGTTTAATTCATTTATTTTGATCATTTTCGTTTTCTCTTTTTCTTTTTCTATCTTCATCCTCATCTCCTCGTGTCATTTTTGTGTCTTCCATCTTTGTTTTGCTTAAAGTCTCAAAAATCCAAAAAAAATTATAAAATAATAAAAATCTTTAAAAATAAAATAATACAAAAAAATGAAAAAAACACAAAAATATATAAAAGTCAAAACATCCAAAAATCAAAAAATATAAAAAGTAAAAATATTTTCAAAATAAAAAAAAGGTGTAAATAAATAAATTTTAAAAGATTTAAATTTTTTAGAAGTTTAAATTACAAAATTTAATCTTTTAAATTTTAAAATAATAGTAATAAAAATAAATAGATTTTTATTTTTAAAAGATTAGAAATAAAGAAAAATTTAAAATTATAATAAATAAATCTTCTTAAAAGTACCAAAAAAAAATTAAGAACATTTTAAAAAGTAAAAATAAATAAATAAATAAATAAAAATGTAAAACTTCATAAAAATAAAAAATTTTAATGTTTAGGTTTTCACCTGAACCTGATCTTGAAAGGGTTTAAAAAGAAAAAGGTTAACATCAGTTTGGGAATTGGATGAAACACTAGAACCCACCAAAATTAAAAGGTTCACTTAAATGGTGTCAGTTTGACTCCACACTCTGTCCAGCCCCGCACTCTGTACAACATCAGGTTCAGAATGAGGAAGGAACTTGGAACCTAGTGAATAAAATGCAATGTGCACGGATAGTTCTGAACCCGACTCTGAACAATTCTAAGCCCCAATCTCGCTCTTGAATAGGTCCCAATCTTGATGCCAATTACAGGCCAATGTCAAGAGGCGAATGAAAAAACTCTTCGTGCTATTTGCTTCTCCATTCTTGCATGAACCTACACACGAATTGTTTGAAATGCCTCAAAATAAATGAAGTCTTATGGATTGCAATGTTTTTAGGACTCACATAAAATAAATCGACTGATATGTAGCAGAGATATGGAAGCAAAGGCACATGAGTTGAGGCATAAAGAGGGTCAAGTGATTGCCAAAATGCCTAAAAGAAATGTAGTCTTTGAAGTTGATCGATGGTGGCTAGATATGAAAAAATGGATTTATTGCAAAAGAAAACATTCTAGCTAAATGCAATTGGTAGATGTAAAATCCAAATTCCACAACCTTGCCAGGATTTTTTTTTTGTCCATGCAAAATGGAAATGGTGAAATATGCAATGAACTATTTGATAAAATCCTTTGAAGAAATGTGATCTCATGGAATGCCAATCATGTAGGAGATGCATAAAAAATGTGGAGGCATAGACAAACACTATGAATCATTTGACAAAATGCCTTAAAGAGTCACCACATAATATGTGAAATGTGGAAGCATCGACAATGGCGTGCTTGCGAATTGTTTAACTCAATTCCTTGTTGGTGTTTTCCAATGCACATAAAGAATCTCTAAGGGATAGCCAATTCCTATACTCAAGACCCTTACAATGAATGGCCAACTACCAAGATTTAGTCAAAGACTGAGATCTTCTCCACTTTAGGCTTTTTGGGAATAAGGAGGGTGTTCCTATTGTGCTCATTTTTTTATTCATACCTTGTAGAACACATCATTTTCATAGATCAGTTTTAATGAAGGATAACTATGCATGAATTACTATGAGACTTGCTTATCTTTAAGTAAATTGCTATTGCTCAGATTATTGACACATGCATGCCTTAGGATTAATGAATTTAAAATGATTTTGCATTTTGATTTCAAGTCCATCACTGGATAGACAATTGATATACCCTTTATGTGAATATTTGAAAATAGACCAATGTCTTATTACATTAGGCATCAAAGTCACATACAGAAAGACTAGTAATGCATAAATCATTTTTCAATCTGATGTAATGGACTACTCTGACAACAACTTAGCATTATTGAGTTCACAACCTCTAATACATGACTTCTTACCAAATCCTTTGTAAATAAATACAAATTCATGACCCCATTTAAGCATTCTAATTGATTACTTGAATCAAAATAGAAATAGAGATAGAAATTCAAAAAAATGTTTGAAGATGAAAAAGACATCATTGATATTCCATTCAAAATTCATATAGATTTACATTAGGAGAGCATATGTATCAGAATTACATGTTTATTCTATGTATTAGTCATTTCTATAAAACTATTTAAGATAATTACATATGTTCTTCAGAGCTCAAAACAAGTTAACTGCTCTATTCATTGTCCCTTTACATCTAGTATTCTACCCAGATATGCACCTGACTCCAAATTTGATCATAATTCAATCCCTTGTAAATGAGCCTTGAATTCCCTTTTATGGAACAAGGGAGAAAACAAGCTACTGAATCAAATGCAATTTCAATACAAAAATTTCATTTCATCTTACATTTCAGCTGCATTTCCAAAATTCCCGCACATGATAATTCAGTTGAGATGGGGAAATCAAAAGTTTCAATATCCATCATGAGGAAGCAAAGTACCTCCAAAATCTTCACCACCAAGCAAGCAACGACACCAATGCCCATACCGCCAAGAGGGCACACAATAAACCCTTCATGCTCAAAAATTGTACCACACACATAGAATGAGAAAGTGACAACCACAAAAATCATTTATCAACACAAAAAATTATTTAACCACCACCCTTTTCTCACAAACTAGAAGCCCTCTTACCAACAACACCCATCCCATGTTACAAATGGTTGCTCCAAGTCATTACAAGAGAGAGAGAGAGAGAGGAAACCTCAACATAATCCTCATCCTTGTCCTTTTGCAGCACAATTCCATCCCACCCACTCCAAGTCTTAACACTCATAGGAGGGATGAATAATATCTCTTCACTAGTGGCCAAGATTCGACCCAAGGTTGCCAGATATTGGCAGTACTTAGAGTCGATCTCTGTCTCACTATTTGACGGGCTGTTAGTTATGTCAATAGGAGAATTTTGTCAACCAAATGAACTGTGACCATAGCAAAGCTTCCATCAAGTTCTCCTAGAGGGCTTGATAGCTTCTTCTCTTTTTGTTCCCACCTCCTCCAACCTCTTAGCCTAGTCTTTCAATTAGTGGTTGCATCTGGCAATCACCGGTAAAGATTCCCTCTCCTAGGTATCCTTGTGAGTGCATTGTTTCTTTCTTGGGTCTCCATTATGGGGCTTTTGTGACTGGAGCTAAGAAGACCTTCATACTAGAATTGATGAGAAACCAGGATTTCTCATTTTGCAGCCATAAAACCTACACTCTCAACCTCTTCTCTCTGCAATGACTTGAGGACTTGACAACTCAATTGTGATGGAAAAGATAGCAACTCGTCACTTCTATTTATTGAGAAAGTTGATGTTATCGATTACTGTATACACCTAAAAATGGTCACATCACAATAGTCTGGTAATTAATTAAATATTTTTAATATTTAATTAAATCTCTGAATTCAATCTGTATATAAATAAATCTAAATAATTTATTTATATTCTTCATTCTTTCATTTCGATTAAATAAATAAGTTTATTTAATCACTTTTCTTATCCATTTATTAATTAATTAAATAAACATTATGATTTATTCATACTAATTATCATATAAATATTTAATTAATTCTTCTAATGTCCATTCACATCAAATATTTCAAAAATCTTTTAAATCCTCAAACTCACACAAAATTAAATAAATTTATTTAATTAATTAATTTGGAATTATCTACAACAACCGTGAAACAATTTCAAAATAGAAAATTAATTTCTTTGTTTATGAGCAAATTTGTTCCCGTGGGTTGAAGACAAACCTCAATTCTTCTCTCCAACCTCCCAACATCTTCCATCTTCCTCTCAACCTCTCCATCTCTCACCATTCAAATTTACCAGACAATCTCACAGCCATTGATCTTTACTAGCCAGGCTCTTGCCTGTCAAAATCTATAAAAAGGATTGTCGGGTCTTTGAAAACAAATAAGCTTTTGTACAGGAAAACTATAGCCAATCTGCAATAGCACAACCTTTCAGCATCCATAGTCTCTAGAAACATAGCATAGCATAGCTTAGCATATTAGCAATCCATATCATGGCCTATCATCCTCATATAATAGTTTCAATAGCATTCATAATCCACAACCCCTGTGCATAATCTACAGCCCCTGTGCATATCTTGTTTTGCAGGTTGCCATTCTAAGAAGCTTTGCTCACACAATCTGAGAGCAATTACTTCAAGAAAATCACTAGAGATAGAGGACAATGGAACGATTATGAAGAAGCTTTGTTTGATCTCTTTGATTTCAATTCATTTTATTTAGCTTTCTTTAGTTTAATGTTGCATTGGTGTGTTTTTATTATCTTATTTTGATAGTAACATTTCCCACACACATTTTTGGCACCCACCGTGAGGCTCTTGCCCCAATTTTAACATCCTTTTGCAGATTTTTCTGACAGGTTATAGCTGGCAGAGTGTAATAGCACATCAAACATGCTTCAGCATAGTTCACACCCAGTTTAGTGCTCTTTAACTCTATTTCAGCGCCTGTTACTCATCCTACAGCACCTGTTACTTATCCTGCAGTGCTAGTTACTCATCCTGTAACACCCATTACTCATCCTTCAATGCCCTTTATTCATCCTACAGTTCCCATTACTCATCCTATAGTGCTCGTTATTCATCCTACAACACCCATTACTCATCATGTAGTGCCTATTACTCATCCTGTAGTGCCCATTACCCATCCTGTAGCAGCCATTAATGATTCAATAGTGCTCTTGATGTTTGTTTTAGTGCATTTCTTTATTTTCAGCATAGAATTTGTAAGTCTACAATTGTAATATGTAACTTAAGTAGGATTTGACTGGATGTGATGTGACTGTGGCCAGTAAGAGCTTTAAAAGAATGAACCAATCCTAGGATAGTCACTTAATTCAAAAATGAATCAATCCTAGGATAGACATGGATTTTAAAAGGAATCAATCTAGGATAGTCACCACACAATGATCTTGCAATTAAAATTGAACAACTTGCTTTTGGTGAAGCAATATCTTCACTTAGATTAGGTCATTGTGATTTGGGTTTTAAAAATAACATTTGTTTCCTTCGTTTGTGGCAATAGGTTTATGCTCTCCCCTTAACTGGGTGATCAAAATACCAGACTTTCTTTTTCAAGTTCATGCAAATTTACTATTTTAATTACATCCTTTAGAGAGCCCGCTCTTGTGGGAAAAAGTACTCACCCAAGAGGAATGACTCAAGTGGGTTCGAGCCAAAGCCAGGCTCTTCCACCCCATTATAAAATTTAAAGCAAATCTGGGGAAACCCTCTTTTGTCGATAGTGTGCAAGATAACCATCCCCAAAGCCTTTGTTCTAAAGGTTGGGAGGTCTCCTTAGGGAGTATATCATTTGTCGCACTGAACAAAAACCCTTATTATGAACTTAGTGTAGTATCCAACTGAAGTCAGTTTATGAACATCATAATAATCACAGTGCAAGGGAGGGAAGAATCTACCCCCAAGATACTCACCATATAACTGCCAAGGACCATTTGCTCAGGGGATCCAGTGTCCACTTTTGTCACTCTAAGTACGCGCCTAGAAAAGACAAAAACATGAGTGCCCCTTTGGGAGTGACACAGCTATGTGAGTCGACGTAGTTCTAAGATGTGGGCTATTGATTATTATGGTGACCTACTTGAGTACTAAGAGTGAGTCTGCTTGAACTATTTGTCATGTGTAAAACCTGTAAAAAAAAAATTTAAAAACATTTTGATCATACACTTAATGTTTAGTATAGAACTTAAAAACAACTATTCTACAACTTGCTTGATGTGTCTTCAAAACACTAATTCAGTAAAGATCATCCAAAAATCACAATTACATTGATTACCCTCATGTTAAGAGATTGGAAATCCACAACCTTTGTCAAGAAGTCCATTCTCAAACAAATCAACAAGTCAAAGAAACCACTTAGCTACATGAAACTATTGAAGAAAAGACAATTCTTGTACTAAATTCGAAAGGTTTTACTTAAACATAGAACCTTTATCCATTGATATCATGATTGTGTTAGAGGTTTCACTGATGATTATGTTGTAGAACCATTATACTCACAAGCTTTCTTTCAAAGAAGAGCCCTTTCTCAAAGGCACAACCATAGTCAACGTATCTGTTCTTGTTATATTCCCCAACCTACAATTGAATATTCTACTCATCCAAATCAATTTCTGCAATAGAGAACTCAATCACATTTGGCATTCTTTTCAAATCCATCTTTTTACGAAGCTACGATCAAACTTCATAAAGTGAAAAATCATTTTTTCTTGATCTTTTACTTAAATTCCCACCAATAGGATTTTCATCCTTTCAATTAGGGAAAAACATGAGCTAAAGACTAGAAATCTTTTAAGTCATAGAATCTTCATTCTATCTTGACTTTCATAACCATCAAAAATTGCACTATTTCATTCTTTTGATCAAAAGTTAGTAGAATTTGGAGCAAAGCTTATGCCTCTTGTCACGAGGTCTCAAAAGCACATAGAAAAAGATGAAAGAGAAAGTACCACAAGAAAAATGGGTGATAATAGTGAGAAAGAAGAGAATCCATTTCATATCGAAGAGATAACAGAAGAAAAACTTCAAGAAGCAGATCGGGATCCACAATTCCATACTTTTATGGAAATAATTTTAGAACTAAACAAAGAAAGATGTTTTCATTCATTAGCTAATCAAGGAGCTAAATTACCTTCCGATTTTGATATAGAAAGGATTAAGGAGAATCATAAAACTCCTCCTAATGATTTTAGTGCCTTCACTCAATAGATAAAAGAATTACAAGGGAAAATAAAGGAAATGCAAGGGGGTGCAATGAAGAAGTATCTTTTGGATGACATATCTCCTTATCCATTTGATAGGAGTCTTCAAATGATCCCTTTTCCAAAACATTGTGAAATCCCTAAATTTGATAGGTACAATGGGAAAACTGACCCCATTGAACATGTGAGGGATTTTCGAAATATGAGTCTAGAATTCGCTTATGAAGATACCTAGTTAATGCGATTGTTTCCATGAAGTTTGGGTGGACAATCCATGGAGTGGCTTTCCAAGATCACTCCCCCCATCAAAAACTTTGAGGAGTTAATAAATCAGTTTATATCACAATACGCCTACAACATCCAACACCAGATAACCATGATTGATCTTTGTAAAGTGAAACAAAAGGTAGGGTAATCTTTCACTACATTTTTGCAAAGATGGAGAAGATTGTTTGCATGATATTCCCGCCCTATTCTTGAAAAGGAAAAAATGGATATCTTCATCAATAGCCTCGATCAAGAATTAAGCTACAGGCTTAATCTTCATTGTCCTCATAACTTTGAAAAATTGATTGAAAATGCAATTACCATTGAAGGGGCCTTAGTCAAAAGAGGAGTGATAAAAATTGATAATCCAAGTTCATCCAACCATAACAACAATGATAAAACAAGGTTTTGGAACATAAATAAAAATGTGGTCAATGGTGGTATAGTGGATGCAAACAATATATGAACAAGATCATATATCTTCAATCTATCAAGTGCTCCATGAAACAAACAACAAGGAAATACCAACCAACAAGGAAACACCAACCAACAAGGAAATACAAACCAACAAGGAAACAACAATGAAGAAGGAAAAAACTCCAATCAAGAAAGCATGACCAATCAAAACAACAAGGATAATCGTGGTAATTTCAATAACAATCTTGGAAATACTCAAACATCAAATCTACCATGATCTCCATTCTTTTCAAATTGACATAATTTTACCAATTTGGGTCAATCTCTTGAGTCTGCTCTTAAGGAGCTTCTCGATAATAAGGTTATCACCTTACCACCACAAAGAGATTATGAGCCATGAGTCAAACCACCATCGTGGAATTATCATCAATGTAAAGGTCATAGAAAAAAAAATTGTCTGCTCTCAAACCACCATCATGGAATTATTGCAATTATCATCAATGTAAAGGTCATAGAGAAAATAATTGTCAAGCCTTGCGAAATCTAGTACAAGATTTAATTGACAATGGCACCATCAAAAATAAAGGACATCATACCAATGATGATCATCAAGCATTCAAAGATCCTTTACCAAATTATCAAAAGGGGGAAAAATCAGATACCAAAGCGAAAAGAATAAATAATGTTGAAGACAACATAATCAGCCACATTTATGTAGATGATCAACAGGTTAATGTTATTAAAATCAAGGAAAAACAAGAATACCAATAGGTTAATGTGACTATGGGAGGATAGGAAAAATTTTTCCTAAAAGGGAGTTCATCTAAGGTGGCTATTCCTCCTCGAAGTCATTATAATCTAGTGGATCAATTGAAAAAAACATCAGCTCAAATCTCCATCCTTGAACTTCTCAAAATATCTCCCATACACAAGAATACTTTAGAGGAATCTCTTGTAAACACAACTATCAACACTGATATGGATGTAGACAAATTTCAAGCCATGGTGGGACATTTGTCTTCCCCCACTTGTCTTTCATTTTCTGAAAAATATGATGCGTCCATGACACATTCGCATAATTCATCACTTTATCTTGAATTCATGATCCATAAACACTGAATCAGATGTGTCTTGATAGATGGAGGAGCTGATTTAAACATTTGTACCTTAAAGCTAATACATGCCTTAGGAATATTGGAAAATTCCATTGATCCACGAAGAAAAATAACTATCAAGGCATATGATGATGAAGAAAGAGCTTCTAAAGGACTAATAATGCTACCTATTAAAGTGGGACCTATTGTGAAAAATACCTTTTGTCAGGTTCTAGATCATGATCTTTCCTATAACATACTTTTGGATTTCCCATGGATTCATGATATGTAGGCAGTACCATCAACATATCATCAATGCCTCAAGTTTCCATATGATGGACAAGAAATAACTATACAGGCTGATTACAATAGCACCCAAACTTGTTCAAATCTGCGAGCAACTCAAGACGTCTTTGTGCCACACAATAGGGAAGCTTTTACTACTTCTTCCAATCTACAATGCCAACTGCAAGAATTGACAAAGAATATTGACACCAAGCTACATTTTAAAGACAAAAGATTAGGTGAATATTCACTATCCCTTTCTAGCTTACCTCCTTCGAGGTCACATGGCCAGCCAACCCTATCAAATCAAAAGATCGCAATAGATTCTACATCCCAAGCTTCTGTGCCAATCACAAATTTTGATGGACAATTCATTAAAGCTAACACTACTAATGAAGAAGCCAAAGATAAGGACATCATAAGCTAGCTATACAAAGATAAATATGAATCTATCTTACACATCAAGTTACCTACTGAACAATATGGAAAAGGATATACCATCATGCAAAGAATGGGATATGAAGGAAATGGTCCTATAGGAAAAATAAAAGAAGGAATCATTGAGCCAATTAAACCTATTTCAATACATCAAAAAATAAAATATGTCTTGGATATGGTAAGGATAGAAAAGAGTCAACTTCATAGCAAGCAAAACAAACTCATGAAGGTGAATCAATTTCAGACAAACCCCATGAAGATGTCACTCTACAAAAATTTTATGGATCAGTTTTCCAATTGTAGAATAGTTCAGACACTGATTCCAATTAATACGAATGGGATGATGTCTCTGATGATACATTCTTAATAAAGAAAAGGGTGGATGTCATACACAAATTTGCACCCACATTCTTACAAGGGGAGGGCTCAAGGCCTCCACTTGATTATGTTTTACAAAGTGATCATGACTCAAGTGAGGACAATTCATATTTTAACAAGATTGATAATCGACAGGAGAAAACCATCATAGACCTTGTCCATCATGGAAATGACAACCATATCATGACTTTGACAGCTCAAGACCTTACCCAACCTAATGATTATATGCATTTAGTTTATCTGAAACTTATTGATTGGGACAATGATGCACTTATCCATATCTCTACATTCCACGATGATGAGGATATTGTAAATTTCCTTTGTTCATCTAATGAAGAAAACAATTGTTTCATCCAATAATCTCATACTCAAGATTTTGATAGGGAGGGTGTCAAGTCTCTTAGCTGCAAAATAAATGAAATGAAAGATGGATCTATCAGTGAAAACCAAAAAATAGTAGTGGTAGATCACAACAAGAGAAAAATAAAGAGCGAATTTGATGGTGAAAACCTTTTTGAGGCACTGAAGGATGAGAAACTTGACACTCTTCTCAAACATTATCAAGAAAGATCTATTTTAATTGAGCCCATAGAATCAATCAACATAAGTACATCAGAGTAGCCAAAAATCTTGCAACTTGCAGCATCATTAATAGTGGAAGAAAAACTGAAATTTATAAAGTTCTTGAAGGAGAATCAAATTAACTTCGCTTGGTCATATGATGATATGCCAGGGTTAGATCCTAATCTAATAATGCATCATCTATCTATAATTGTAGGGGCAAAACCTATGAAGCAAAAACTCAGAAAAATGCATCCACATGTTGCCTTATTGGTTAAAGAAGAGCTAAAGAAGCTTTTAGATGTTGGATTCATTCGGTCTATTGACTATGCAGAATGGATCTCCAATATTGTACCTGTTTCAAAGCTGGATAGAAGGATTAGAATTTGTACATATTTAAGAGATTTGAACAAAGCATGTCCCAAAGATGACTTCCCTTTGTTGAACATAGATATGATTGTTGATTTAATTGCTAGCCATGCAATGTATTCATTAATGGATGGATTTTCAGGATACAACTAGATAAATATTGCACTAGAGGATCAAGATAAAACAATGTTCACATGCCCTTGGGGTACCTATTGCTGGAACGTAATGCCATTTGGGCTTAAAAATGTAGGAGCAACTTATCAAAGAGCAATGACCACCATTTTCCATTATATGATGCACACCTTCATGGAAGACTATGTGGATGAATTATTAGCCAAATCTAACACAAGAGAAGGACATCCTGAGATCTTGTCAAAGATTTTTATTAGAATAGAGAAATTCAATGTTCGACTCAATCCAAAGAAATGTGTCTTCGGCGTTAAATGTGGAAAACTCCTAAGATACATTGTTTCAGAAAAGGGCATAGAGGTTGATCTAGAAAAAGTACAAGCTATAATGGACATGCTGCCACCATGAAATATCAGTCAGCTCCGATCAGTGCAAGGAATAATACAATCCATCAAGAGGTTTATAGCTCAATTGGCAGATAAAATCTTACCATTTACACGTCTATTGCATAGAAATGTCCCATTCAAATGGGAGGAAAAGTGTGAAGTAGCATTTAATCAGATCAAGCAATATCTTATGAATCCACAAGTCCTAATTCCACCAGTTCGAGGAGAGCCCCTCATACTCTATATTTCAACAACAAAAGTATCTTTGGGAGTGTTACTAGCACAGGAGGATTTTATAGGAAAAGAAAGAGCCATATACTATATCAATAGAACATTAACAAGTCATGAACTAAACTACACTTTCATTGAAAAAGCTTGCCTAGTAGTAGTGTTTGCTTCTTAAAATTTGCACCACTATATGTTGGCTCATACAGTTAAGCTGATAACCAAAATCGATCCACTAAAATACCTCTTAAGCAAAGCTACCTTAACAGGAAGACTTGCAAAATGGGTAATGATCTTAAGTGAGTTTGACATTCACTATGTAGATCAAAGAGTTATAAAAGGAAAGGTCATTGCAGATCAGTTGGTCAAAGCACCTTTACAAGAAGAAAACCTAATGCACATTGAATTTCCTGATGCAGACATCTTCACATCAACAATTAAGAAATCATGGACATTGTACTTTGATGGATCTTGCACGCAACATGGCTCGGGGGCAAGGATTATTTTTGTCACACCTGAAGGACATACCATTCCAAAATCATATCAGTTGATGTTTCCCTGCATAAATAACATAGTTGAATATGAAGCATTGCTCACAGGAATGAAGATAGCATTCAACTGGTGGATTACAGAGTTGCAAGTCTACGGTGATTCACAACTTTCCATTAATCAAATTAATGATGAGTATCAGACTAAATATGATAAGTTGCTACCTTACAAGAACATGGTGGATGATTTTAAAAAGTATTTTGTGGCAATCAAGTTTTCACAAATCCCAAGAATTGATAATAAAGTTGTAGATGCAATGGCTACAATTGCTTCATTGTTACAATTATCAGAAAATAAAAAACAGTATGAATTCTTGGTGGAACAATTGTTTTCTCCTGCTTATGATAATCTGGAGACCCAAATCATATGCCATTTAAACAGTTCTGATTCACCTTTATATGGAAAGATTTATACCTACCTGAAAAATAACATCTTACCTCCAGACTTGTCTAGAAACCAGAAAAGGAATTTCATACACCAATCATCCTATTATACCTTGATTGTCGATATCCTTTACTAATGTGGTCTTGATGGTATGCTCCTTTGATGTCTTGAACACGATGAATCTGAAAAATCCTTACAAGAGGTTCATGGTGGTATTTGTGGAACTCATTCAAGTGGTTTAACCTTAGCTAAGAAACTTGTTAGAATGGGATATTATTAGCCTACCATGGAGAGAGAATCTTTTACTTTTGTCAAGAAGTGTTCTAAATGCTAGATCCATGGGAATCTTGTTCATGCACCTGCACAGGAACTATAGCCTTTCACTCCAACATGGCCTTTTTCTTAGTGGGGACTAGATCTTGTTGGAAAAATTCACCCTTCATCATCAAATGGGCATAAATTCATCATCATAGCTAAAGAGTATTTTAAAAAATGGATGAAAGTTGTTCCTTTGACGACTGTGACTAGTAAAAAAATCTCTTCATTTATCCTAAATTATATCATCTGTCGATATGGAATTCCTAATTCTATCATCACTAATAATGGGAGGCCTTTCAAGAATCAAGATGTTGAGAAACTTGTGAAATATTTCACATCCAACATAGGTTCTCTACACCTTACTATCTACAAGGAAATGGTCAAGCAGAAGCTTCCAACAAAAAAATCTTGAAGATCTTGAAGAAGATGGTAAATGATGTCGGTCATGATTGGCATGTCTAGTTAAATCCAGCTTTGTGGGCATATAGAACCAACATTCACACACCAACATGAGCTACCCCATATTCCTTGGTCTATGGAGCAAAAGCGATCTTACCATTAGAGGTTGAAATACCTTCACTTAGGGTCTCACTCAAAGGATTGATAAATGATGAAGACTACCGAGTATCTCATCTACAAGAGCTAGAACTGTTAGATGAAAGACATCAATGTGTAGCTGATCATTTGAAGGGTTATCAATAAGTTATGTCCCGTAGCTACAATCATAGAGTTAAACCAAGGACATTTCAAGTAGGTGACTTAGTCTTGAAAGAAAATCCACACAATCAGCAAAATAGAGAAAAGAAAGGAAAATTTGAACCAAATTGGCTTGGTCCATTTGTCATCATTGCAGCATATGGTTTTGGAGCATATCAATTATCTACATCGAAAGGGGACCTGTTTGAGGAACTTATCAACAACATTCATTTGAAGAAGTTCTATGTCTAATACATAAAAATCAGAAAAAGTCTTGAAAAAATACATAAAAATCAGAAAAAGTCCTAAAAAAATACATAAAAATCAGAAAAAGTCCTTAAAAAAATACATAAAAATTAGAAAAAGTCCTGAAAAAATACATAAAAATCAGAAAAGGTCCTAAAAAAGTGCAATAAAAAACAAGCAATGAAAACCTAGCAAACAGGCACTACTTATGATCAAAATGGGCTCCTCTATCTATTAGCTTATGTCTTCCATTCACTTTTCGACATCATCTATCCATATCTATCATATGTACATATCTATCATATCCATATCATGCAACGGGAATCCTTGTGTTTCATCATGGCTTGATGAAATTTGTACATATCCATCATATTTAGGTTGTGTTTACATTGGGGTCAAAAACACAGACTAAACAAGAGAGGGGCAACAAGCTTTTAGAACATCACAAATGGAAAAATGACAGTTTGACAAAGCACAACATATATTGATGCTTCAAATTAACCACAACACCAAAACAATCACTCAATTCCAATGAAATCAAACAACATGGTCAAAAACAAACGTTAATCAAAACACAAACATCAATGTTGATAACCAAGTTGGATGATCTTAATTTGAATAATGTTTGGAATACTTTAGGAAAAATTTGAATTGTTGGTTGATTTTTTATCATATCTCTAGAGCAATTCGATGATTTACTGAACTAGAAAAGCAAGGAAGGAGTATGATTTTTCTTTGTCTATTGTTTCTGAGTGAATCATTAGTACTATGAAAATTGGTCACGAGACATGCTCTACTAAGTATCATTGATGACATTTCATAATTTGCATGGGAAACAAGTTAACTCTTGTCTGTTTATGCAAGCGATACTCACGTCATCTCAGTTCAATTATACCTAGATGCTTGTATTATCTTGCTATATCAAAAATCATGAAAGCAATACTCAGGTCATCACTGGTGCTAACATACCCTTCGATGCTTGTATTAACTTTCAACATTTCAATGCTCTATGATGACACAAAAAAAAATCACAAATAAGCTCTTAGAATGGCAATATTGTGGGTATGTGCAAGATCATCATAGAAAAAATAGTACCTTAAGTGGCAAAAAAATTTAAAAAATCAGAGTTAGGAAACTCAGTGTAAAAATTTGAATAAGTTATATATATTATTTCAAAAATATGTAAGAATAGAATTTGTAGAAAATTGAATGTATTTTCTTAACTACTAGGTTTATTTTTATTTTTTAAATCTATTTGGTGAAAATTTGAAATTTCAATGTAGTAACTTACTTAAATTTTAGGAAAAATAAGTAGGTGTCTGTTTGACCACCCTAACCACAATAAAATGATAATATTTTTTTATAATATTTGAGATATAAGTAGAGGACTCATGTCCCAATGTGATGCATTTTTTTGTAATTTTTTTCCAAGTAAATAATTAATTATGATTTTTTTATTACAAATTTTAAAAAATATAAAAACTTGTACATCTAACCACCTTATCTTGGTCAAAACTTCATGAAATTCAATATTTTTTTTTTAATCCTATAGTATACAAAACATAGAATGTGATGCATGTTTTGGATTCAAAAAATGTGATATTGTTTGAAAGCTATAGATGTTTTTCAATCAGCCTGTCAATCAGGAGTTTAGTCATAATTCAAATAGAAAATGAATAATAATTATTTATTAAATTCAAAGTAAAGAATAATTTATATTGGTAGAAAAACGAGAATCTCCTTTAAAAAATATTTTTGTTTCATTAATTTTGGGTTAAAAAAAATCGTCAGCCACATACCCTACAAATACCCATCATATTGCCACTTTTTGGCCCATCATGATCCTGCACATACCCTTGTACAGATACCCTACATGGTTAGTATAGATTACATTCATTTTAGAATCTGCATTTTGCATTTATAGATTTTCCCAAAATTTGGCAAAGTATCAAAGTTTCATATCTTTCGAATAAATGATTGAGTATATTTTTACATTCGCAAAAACATCATCACATACATTTTTCATACATATTTGCATCAAAAAATCATAAAAACAAAGCATACATCATTATCAAAACATTCATGGGCATTCATAAATAGTACCATCCATCATTTCACATTCATAATCATTCATCAATAAATTGCAATCATATCATAGCATTGCACTTGCATTTTCATATCTAAAACATCATACATCACATTGTAAAACCATCACATAAAACATCATGCATATAGAAAATAGATGCATTCATCACATAAGGAATCATCACTGCATATCATATATCTCAAAAATGAAGATCAAAATGTACAAAGGTGTTAAATAATATACATCATAAAAAATGGGATCATATTAGTGTGTATAGATGTCTCAACAGAGTATCAATAGGACATATAAGATATCATGTGAAATGCACTATGAAGTGCTATCCTCTGATGGTGCTGGTCTGGGACCTGTCCCACCTACACCTGATGGACCTACTCCACCTGCCCCTAATGAACCTCCTGGAGGTAATGGTTGTGATACACCCCTGCTGATAGCCCAAGAGCGACTATGTGTAGACCGAGACTGTGTATAACTCACTCTCTGCTCGGGTGGCACTGCATCATGATACCTAGTCCTATAGAACTCTACCTCTCAAGTGGCTCTGGTCACCTCTCTCATCATGTCACTGATTGAGGTACCTGTTGTTGTTCTCTATAAACTATCAGCTAGGGCCATGGCCTACTCACCCTGCTATCTAGTTGTATCTCTCTCATATGTCACTATCATCAACTACCCCTGTAGTTATGTAATCAAGGCCTTTTCCTATGCTAACTGACCCTATAAGCTCTACACTCTACTCTTCAAGGTAGATATCTGACTAAGCACTACTGGATCTACTAAAGATGATGGAGCTAAATATCTCATCCGCAGTCCACCTCTGCCACCTCCTCTATCATTATCACCTCCACTCTCCTCATCACTGCTATCTCCATCCTCATCTGACTCATGATCATCATCATCATCCTCGGAGTCATCACCCTCTGAAGCTACCTCTCATTGTTGCCTATGTCCCCCTATATCTGCTCTCTACTCTGCAACTGGCACGGCAGGCTCATTAGGATCAAATAATTGTGGCATACGATGTTCAAACATATACTAACCATACTCTGGAGTCATCCCCCCATCAAGAATATCAACTTAGTAGTCCCACATCTGTACTCGCAAACTGGTTAACTTTGCCACTGTTGCATCATATGCAATCCATGGACCCCACAATGTAATCTCCTACTGCCGATGCACATAAATAGACAAACCCTATGGCATACCCTGAGGCTGACCATACTGTCTCCATACCCAACCAAGAAGAAACCTCTCAATAATCCCAAGAGTATGACCAATCAGATATCTAGCGATAAAGACATAGGTCATCTCCCTAACATCCTCTGGCCATGCCTCACAATCTACATAGGGTCGCCAACATACTGTATCGAGATCATCCAGAAGATGCTGCCAATGATCCAATTTTCCCAACCATAGCTGAGGAATGACATTGGTATATCTGAATCTATACGGTCAACTGATAGGTCATTGTTTTCAAGTCAATGGTTGCATAATTTCAAAGTGCTCCCATGCCCATATCTGTAACAGCAAACAACCAATAGCTAAACTCCAGCCTCAACCGTACATGATATGGTGTAGCTCATCATATAAATGTGCAAGCATGCACGATCCCCAAGCATATCATGTACCCTACATCACCATATTCTCAAGTACATGACCCCACCCAACTACAAAACCCTTTGACCTATGGTCGGGGCACAAAACACCTCCAATAAAGCCTACAAGTATAGAGGTTAAGGGTTCATACGAATCCATCATCTCTACCCATGAGATAAAATACCCTGCAATATGATCATCTCTGAATATCCATCTCAAAGCATCAGTATGTCCTGCCTCTTGACTGTCAAATCTCACTATCTTGCCCATCACTGGAATCCTCAAGATGTGATATACATCCTCCAGAGTCACGGTAATCTCTCCTCTCTGCAAATGAAAGGTGTTCATGTCGTTGTGCCACCTCTCTGCAAATGCTATCAATAAACCTCTATTGAGATGCACCCCAGGCATCTCAAGTAATGAGGTCAAACCACATGCCTCAATAACATCTCTATCCACTTGTACAAGCTATGAAATCAATCTTCATGTGTTTGGGAATTTCTCTCGTAACTGTAAGACGCCCAATCTCTCCTGTTTCATAGGAAGAATCATCAAGTCAAAGAAAAATCAATATTGAATCATCAAGACAGATCAATCAAATTTGAATATCAAACTATTTTTTTTTTTCATCATCATGGAAAATAAATTTATCACAATCTAGTTTGTTTTTAACAACTTTAGAAGCAAACATATCAAACTATTTGTTTTTCATCATCATGGAAAGCAAATTTATCACAATCTAGTTTGTTTTTAACAAATTTAGAAGCAAACTTATCAAACTATTTGTTTTTCATCATCATGGAAAGAAAATTTATCACAATCCAGTTTGTTTTTAACAACTTTAGAAGAAAACTTATCAAACTATTTGTTTTTCATCATCATGGAAAGCAAATTTATCACAATCCATTTTTTTTTTAACAACTTTAGAAGCAAACTTATCAAAATATTTGTTTTTCATCATCATCGAAAGCAAATTTATCACAATCCTGTTTGTTTTTAACAACTTTAGAAGAAAACTCATCAAACAACTATTTGTTTTTCATTAACTTGAAATCAAATTTATCATCTATTATTTGTTTTCCAACAACCTTGGGAAAAAACTGACCACACAAAACAACATCAAATCATGGGCGCTATAGAAATCATCAAGGGCACTACAGAAATCATAATAGGCACTGAGGAATGAAGGGTGCTACAGAAATTATCATGGGCACTGCAGAAATCATAACAGGCGCTACAAAATGAAGGGTGCTATGGAAAACATAATGAGCACTACAAAAATACTAATGGGCACTAAAAGAATGCATGAAGATTCAAAAAGGTTGGAAAACGTGCCCTAAATGGAAAATTTTCAAATAACAAAAGTTTAACGGGGTACATACCGCAGGTCCATAGTGTGCCAGCCATTGATGTCGCCGGATGCGCTCGAAATGGTGCTGGTGGATAGGAAGTGCAATCTTTCTCACTCTAGAGCTCAAAAATTACCAGTTTAAATGACATGGAAAATGACATTTTTAACCTATTTAAAGGAAAAATTGGGGCATTTTATCACATTCTATCATTGCAGGGGCAATCTAGGTCATCAGTTTTTCATTTCACATCTTTCCACATCAATTTCTTCACATCATCATTTTCCAACGATGAATCAACATCTTAAAAATCATAAAAATTCAAAAAATTCAAAAAATCTAACATTTCAAAAAACTTTCACAAAAATCAAAATCTTATCGATTCATCGTCCGAGGGGGCATATACCTATCAACATTTGGCAATTAGCATTTGGGGAAAATTTCAAAATTCTTTGAAGCAATGCGTAAAACACATCACTTCAAAGAGGGGCAAAATGTATACACCTAAAAATGGTCACATCACAATAGTCTAGTAATTAATTAAATATTTTTAATATTTAATTAAATCTCTGAATTCAATCTGTGTATAAATAAATCTAAATAATTTATTTATATTGTTCATTCTTTCATTTTAATTAAATAAATAAGTTTATTTAATCACTTTTCTTATCCATTTCTCAATTAATTAAATAAACATTATGATTTATTTATGTTACTTATCATATAATCTTTGTTTGAATATTTTATTCAAATAAAGATTAAATATTCTTCTCTTCTAAATCTTCTAATATCCATTCACAATTAAATATTGTAAATATTTAATTAATTCTTCCAAATTTCATTCACAATTAAATATTCTAAATATTTAATTAAATCTTCTAAAGTCACATCGCAATTCAATATTCAAAATATTTAATTAATTCTTCTAATGTCCATTCACATCAAATATTTCAAAAATCTTTTAAATCCTCAAACTCACATAAAATTAAATAAATTTATTTATTTAATTAATTTGGAATTATCTGCAACAACCGTGAAACAATTTACACATCACTTCAAAGAGGGGCAAAATGTATAAACCTAAAAATGGTCACATCCCAATAGTCTGGTAATTAATTAAATATTTTTAATATTTAATTAAATCTGTGAATTCAATCTATGTATAAATAAATCTAAATAATTTATTTATATTGTTCATTCTTTCTTTTCGATTAAATAAATAATTTTATTGAATCACTTTTCTTATCCATTTCTTAATTAATTAAATAAACATTATGATTTATTTATATTAATTATCATATAATCTTGGCTTGAATATTTTATTCAAATAAAGATTAAATATTCTTCTCTTCTAAAATCTTCTAATATCCATTCACAATTAAATATTCTAAATATTTAATTAATTCTTCCAAATTTCATTCACAATTAAATATTCTAAAGTCACATCGCAATTAAATATTCCAAATATTTAATTAATTTTTCTAATGTCCATTCACATCAAATATTTCAAAAATATTTTAAATCCTCAAACTCACATAAAATTAAATAAATTTATTTATTTATTTAATTTGGAATTATCTGCAACAATCGTGAAACAATTTCAAAATAGAAAATTAATTTCTCTATTTCTGAGCAAAGTTGTTCTCGTGGGTTGAAGACAAACCTCCATTCTTCTCTCCAGCCTCCCAACATCATCCATCTTCCTCTCAACCTCTCCATCTCTCACCATTCAAATTTACTAGACAATCTCATAGCCATTGATTTTTTATAGCCAGGCTCTTGCTTGTAAAAATCTATAAAAGGGACTATCGAGTCTTTGAAAATAGAGAAGCTTTTATATGGGAAAACTATAGCCAATCTACAATAGCACAGCCTTTCAGCATCCATAGTCTCTAGAATCATAGCATAGCATAGCTTAGCATATTAGCAATCCATATCATGGCCTATCATCCTCATATCATAGTTTCAATAGCATTCATAATCCACATCCCTTGTGCATAATCTATAGCCCCTGTGCATATTCATATATCAACATTTCACTCCACTAGCATATAGGATAGAGAAGTACTATCCCTTTGCATACTCATTCTGCAGGTTGCCATTCTGAGAAGCTTTTCTTACACAATTTGAGAGCAGCAACTTCAAGCAAATCACTAGAGATAGAGGACAATAGAACGATTATGAAGAAGCTTTGTTTGATCTCTTTGATTTCAATTCATTTTATTTAGCTTTCTTTAGTTTATTGTTGCATTGGTGTGTTTTTATTATCTTATTTTGATACTAACATTTCCCACACACAATTACCAATGCTAAATGAAAAACACATGTGCAAACTAGGCCATTCATTTGCATGCGTATTGTCACTATTTAACTCTCAAGTGCATGGAAATTTGTAGATTACACTTCATGATTGCCAGCAATTAAGTCTCTACACACATGGAGATCAACTTGATCACTCTTGCAAATAATTGGCCAGTAATGCAAATTGGTTGCAGAGTGAAAATGGCTATCATGTGCCATTTTATCAACTTTGAAAATAGGCCATTGATTTCTTGCTAAGATGGAAAATCAAATGGTTTTGTTTAGGTTGAATAGGCTTGAAATCCAATGGTGCTTTGTTGATGTGTCCTCAGCCAATGGCGTTAACCCATCTTGGATGGTAAATTCTCTATCAATGAACTCCACCCATCTCATAGACTAAGTAGATTGATCCATATGTCAAGATCTCGCTGATCTCACTACTTTTAATGGGCATTGATCTTTTTCTAGCAAACCAGTGGGGAATGGTGGAGATTGTTCCCAAGATTTGATCTTGGTCGTCTGTTTGGAACCACATGCCATAAGATTTATGGTATAGACTAGGCCCCATGTCTATATGAAGACACATGTCTTTGTTTCACTGACCCCACAGCTTTTAAGAAGTTGACATTCACCACCTGTGAGCTAGTGGGGTACAGCCATAATCTCTTCCCACAACCTCAAATCTCAAAATCTACACACAAGGAAATGCTAGCATTTAATAAAGGGCCTTTATTGGGCCAATGGTGAAATGATCCTTAAAGATGAATGACTTGAGCCCTAAGTCATCGGGAAAAAATTAAGACCTAACCTAGGAAAAGGCTAAGGTAGATGGGACAATTGGTGGCCAATGCTTCTAACCAAAGGGGTCGATAAACAAACATGCACCGTGGCCTAAAAGATGAATTAAGGAGCTAGAGACTCGTATAGCAGGTCAACGTGTGATTAGAACACTTGAGTACTTTCACAAGAAAAATCCTACTCACTCATGGGGACAAATGTTTTAAAATGCAGACTAATCCCATGGGGAATGCAAAAATTCTTCATAATTTTAGGAGCTCCATCAGTGGCTCATGCTTGGGGATGTATACCTCTAGTGGGTATAGCAAAAATCCAAATCTCATGTTGAAGCAGACCAAGGTAGAAGACAAAAACTAAGGAGCCTACCCAGATAGGGAAAGTCGACACAATTGAAAGAAAACAAACTAGACCAACATATGTACACTATTTACAAAATATACATTACGAATCATTTCCACAAAGTGGAGGCCCTAGGCCTCCAAAATTCAAGGAAAATTATTTCCCCTGTCAAATATTTTGGTTTATTTTAGTTGCAATATGTCGACATGAGCATCATGTAGCTCTAGGTTGTCAGCATCATCATAATCAATACTGCCTACGACACTTGAAGTAACATTACCATACTCATCCCTCTCCAACATAGACTCATCAAATTGGACTAGGAAGGTGAATCCCTCATACTCCACACTTTCATGAGGTGTAAATCATATTCCACTTGCTCATCAAACTTGAAGGCCTCATACACACTTTGGCCCACATTTGGCCAGTCTTTAGTGAATTCAAGAAAGAACACATGATCATGCCTATTGTCATCATGCTTACCACCAGTGTTAAATTCATGAGATGGAAGATGTTCCATGATTAGGTTCATAAGATAAGGAGTATCTACAAAGGACTCCACTGCATCCTCATACTGACTTGTAATATTCCCCTAGTTATCTATTTCTTTGGACTGCACCTCACATGGATGAAATAGTGTTGCAATATGTGCATACTCTACAAGGTCATCAAACAATTCTTTCTTTTCAACATCAAACAATGTTGTTCGAGTATCCATACAGTCAGTTTGTCGAACATGAGTGGATGACATATCAATTACATCTTTAAATACACAACATATTACCATAGGAAAATCCATACAATCATCTACCTCCTTTTGGATGTCCACACTACATCCAAAGCTAACATCATGATGTTGAGCTTCTTTATCATGTAAGCTATTATCACATTTAGACTCCAAGAAATATGAGGCATACTTATCAAGATCAGTTTTCTCAATCATATGTTAGTAAATAGGCTCATTAATGTTTATATCCCCACACCCTCCATGTAGTTGAGTAACTAGCAAATTAGGGGTAACATCTTCTAAGGCCAAGTTTCCAACATTAGTATCATCTTGATCTTTGTTTAGACTATCCACAATACATCCATTAGTAATACTTACTAGATACTCATCATAGGTATCCTCAAAAAGAGGTTTGCTTATACACCAATTGGGATTATAATTTGCAACCTCATTGTCCAAGACAAATTCATCAAATTAAAGGTTTTTCCAAACATTCATGATAATTGGATGCATCTCATCATCTTCAGTGTCAATATTCCAACAATTATGAGATCATCAATACAATCAAATTCGGTGTAATCACTTGAACAAATAGAGACACCCTCAACATATTCCTCATCATTTGCATTCTCAATAATTGACCCAAATTCTAAGAATTCCTCACATGAGGAAAACTGCTCACTGCTTAGGAAATGCACACCTTCCGGACTATTAACATATTCCCTACTAGAAGCACTTGGGACTCCATCTCCACTTCATAAGAAGAATCATATTCAATTGAAGATTTCCCAAATTCAGTCTCGTCACTTTGATTCCTCATTCATGTTGTTTCATTAAAGCCAATTGTACTCCATTCATGGACTAGTGCATGATAAGTGCTCAGTAGATCCACTTGTGAGGTTTTACCTTGCACTTCTGGTGTTTTCTCGTAGCTTATGGCATTCCAAGGAAGATAATTATGTACTACCTCCTTGTTTTCCCATTCTATCTCTTCATCCTCTTCACTACTTTATGCTCCTGCGTCTATGTTGCTTGTGAAATGACAACACTCAAGAGTCAATTGTTCTTACTCTAATGCTTCTTTTTTATCTGACAATCTTAGTCGTTGGTCTCCTTTAACATGGCAATGAACATCCACATTCTGAGAGATAGATAAGGGAATATGACCATGCTCCATGTTTTCCACAATGTTTATCCAATCTACTATTTGATCAAGGCTATGAGGTTTCTGAATTTCAAGCCACTAGCTTGATCCTAATATATAGGCTTCACAAAACAAATTAATGCACATTAAATCACTAGGCCTAAAGCTCTTGGGTATCTCCGTCAAAATATCCAAGAATCTTGAAAATAAGTCATATGGTGACTCATTGGCATGTCTCCTTATTTCATATAACTTCATGATGGAGAGATTTAAATCAGACCTTTCCATCCTTGGTTGACATTATGTTGATGCTTGCTCATGTTCTGCATCCCTTGGGAATAAAGCAGATATAACATCTATAAGCTCCCCCTCTTGGAAAACCCTTTTACTTCCTAATCTACTTGGTTCAATAGGTTGAATACTACTAGAACTACTACTAGCAATCATAGGTCCACTCATAATTGACTATTTCAAATTATTCTCAATATTCATGGCCTCTTGGTAGGCTTGTTGTAAGGTTGTAGGCTCTTAGTATCTTAACAAGAAATTCATCTTACTATCAAATGTTGTTAGGAATACAACCAAACACTTTGCATTATTTGGTCTCATGTGCTCAAGAATTTCCCTAATGACCTTGGAAAATCTAAGGTTAAAAGCAGGGACCAATTCTTCCCTATCTTCAGAAATTTTCATGAAATTCTTTCTTGCAACACTTGGGTTTATCCTTTCACCAAATTGGCCCATGAAAGCTTCCTTAAGTTCATTCCAATAGTGTATAGAGGAAATAGGCAAAAAAGAGAACTAGTCTCTTCCATCTCCTTTTAGGGATTGAACAAATAACTTCATAACCACATCTTCAGGGTCTATTTCATAATCACCCATCACATCAGCAAATTCTTGGACGTGCTTACTTATTGATTCTAAATTTTCACCACTAAACTTTGGTAATTTCTCCTTGACCTTGGGCAGTACCATATTTGGGTAACCACAAATATTGTTAAAGCTAATTTCCTTGTACCTATTAGTACTGAAAATGCCTTGGTGAGACAATGACTGTTCACCCTACATACTTTTCTCCAAATTTATACCACATGGCATGAATTGACAACTTTAATTCTTGAAAAGGAATTGAGAATATTCCTGACAATTATAAAATATCACTTCAATCTCTTTTGCAAATTTGATCTGAAGAGTTTTTCATATATATTGCTTATAGATTCTTCCTAAGATCTAACAATTTAACATGCTCTCTTCATCATAACAAATGAATTTAACTTATACATAAAATGTTGCTAATATATTGTTATCATTCCCTCATCTAGTGCTAATTCACTCATTAGGGAATCATTTACATCTCAAGTATGGGAAAATTCATCCTAATTTGTCATTAATACTCTCTTATTCCTTCAAATTTTATGAAAATATCTAGTAATTTGTAGCAAGTAACTATCATGTACCTCTTAATCTTCAAATCTGATAAATTGATGAAATCTTTAATAGGTTCTTTGAGTCAGAGTCACCACCTTGTTCTAGAGGACTAAACATCAAGTGAGATGAAGTTTCTTTACAAGCATTTCATGTTTTGGGCTATCTTCCATAGTAGACTCATACTTGAATCCTCCAATCTTTTTTGTACTCCAATTATTTACTAATTTCATCGAGGTCACTTTACCCTTTGACTTTGTATTTTGTATATGTGTCTGGAAAGGAGAATCTCCTTAGAAGAGTCACCATTTTGTTGGTGTTTTCCAATGCACCTAAGGAATCTCTAAGGGACAACCAATTCCTATACTCAAGACCCTTCCACTGAATGGCCAACTAACAAGAGTCGGTCGAAGACTGAGATCTTCTCCACTTTAGGCTTTGTGGGACCAAGGAAGGTGTTCCTATTGTCCTCATTTTTTATTCATACCTTGTAGAACACATCATTTTCACATATCAATTTTAATGAAGGATAATTATGCATGAATTACTATGAGACTTGCTTATCTCCAAGTAAATTGCTACCCATTCATCAAAACAAAGATGTTCCTCATATTATTGATACATACATGCCTTAGAATTAATGAATTTGCATTTTGATTTCAAATCAATCACTAGATAGACAATTGATATACGCTTTATGTGAATATTTGATAATAGACTAGTGTCTTATTACATTGGGCATCAGAGTCACATACACAAAGACTAGTAATGCATAAATGATTTTAAATCTTATGTAATGGAATACTCTCATAAAAACATAACATTATGGAGTTCACAACCTCTAATACATGACTTCTTACCAAATCCTTTGTAAATAACTACAAATTCATTACCCCATTTAAGCATTCTAATTGATTACTTGAATCAAAGCAGAAATAGAGACACACATTCAAACAAATGTTTGAAGATGAATGAATAAATCATTGATATTCCATTCAAAATTCACACAAATTTACATCAGGAGAGAACATGTATCAAAATTATATGTTTGTTCTATGTATTAGTCATTTCTGTAAAACTATTTAAGATAATTACATATGTTCTTTAGATCTCAAAATAAGTTAACTATTCTATTCATTGTCCCTTGACACCTAGTATTCTACCTAGATATGCACCTGACTCCAAACTTGATCAAAATTCAATCCCCTATAAATGAGCCTTGAATTCCCTTTATATGGAACAAGGGAGCAAACAAGCTACTGACTCCAATGCAATTTCAATACAAAAATTTCATTTCATCTTACATTTCAGCTACATTTCCAAAATTCCCCCACATGATAATTCATTTGAGACAAGGAAAGCAAAAGTTTCAACAATCATCATGAGGAAGTAAAGTACCACCAAAATCTTCCTCCACTGCCAAGCAAGCAATGACACCAATGCCTATACCGCTAGGAGGGCACACAATCAACCCTTCATGCTCAAAAATTGTGCCACACACATAGAAAAAGAAGGCAACAACCATAAAAATCATTTATCAACATAAAAAATTATTTAACCAGCACCCTTTTCTCACAAACTCGAAGCCCTCTTACCAGCAACATGTGTCTAATGGTACACATGACCCCTCTGAGTCATTGCAAGGGAGGGAGAGGAAACCTTGACATCCTCCTCATACATTTCTTTTTGCAACATAGTGACATCCCACCCACTTGGAGTCTTAATAGCTAGAGGATGGATGAACAATATCTCTTCACCAAGGGTTAGGATTCGACCCAAGGTTGCAAGATATTGGTAGTACTCAAAGTCAGTCTTTGTCTCACTATCTAAAGGGCTACCAATAAAATCAATAGGAGATTTTTGTCGACCAAATGAGCCACAACCATACTGAAGCTTTTGTTGATTTTTGCTAGAGGTCCCTACAACTTCCTCTCTTTTTGTTCCGACCTCCTCCAAGCTCTCGGCCTAGTCTTTCAATTGGTGGATGCATCTAGAAATCTCCAGTGAAGATTCCCTCTCCTAGGTATCCTTGTGAGCGCATTGTTTCTCTCCTAGGTATCCATTGTGGGGATTTTGTGACTTGAGCTGAGAAGACCTTTGTACTAGAATTGATGAGGAACTAGGCTTGCTCATTTTTCAACTAGAAAATGTAAACTCTCAACCTCCACTCTCTGCATTGACTTGAGGACTTGAAAAATCAAATGTTATGGAAAAGATAACAACTCATCACTTCTATTTATTTAGCAAGCTGATGTTATCGATTGCCAATGCTAAATGAAAAACAAATGTGCAAATTGGGCCATTCATTGGCATGTGTATTGTCACTATTTAAATCTCAAGTGCATGGAAATCTACAGATTGCACTTCATGATTGCCACAAATTAAGTCTCTACATGCACAGAGATCAATTTGATCACTCTTGTAGAGAAATGGCCATTGATGCACACTGGTTGTAGAGTGAAAATGACTATCACATTCTATTGTATCAACTTTGAAAATAGGTCGTTGATTTCTCATCGAGATGGAAAATTGAACAGTTTCATTTAGGTTGATTAGGCTTGAAATCCAACAGTGCTTCGTTGTTGTGTCCTCAGCCAATGGCGTTAACCCATCTTGGATGGAAACTTCTCTGTTAGTTGACTCCACCCATCTCATAGGTTGAGTAGATCAATCCACATGTCGAGATCTCACTAATGTCATTGCTTTTAATGGGTGTTCATCTTTTTCAAGCAAACCAATGGGGAACAGTGGAGATTGTTCCCAAGATTTGATCTTGGTTGTCAGTTTGGATCCACGAGCCATAAGCTTGATGGTAGAGACTGGGCCCCACATTTGTATGAAGACACGCATCTTTGTTTCGCTGACCCTATGACTTTTAAAAATCCTACATTTATTGTCCACGAGCTGGCAAGGTATGGCAGGGATCTCTTCCCATAGGATCAAATCTCAAAATCTGCATGCAAGGAAATGTTAGCATTCAATAAAGGGCCTTTGTTGGGTCAACGGTTACATGACCCTTAAAGATGAATGATTTGAACCCTATGTGATCGGTAAAAATTAAGACCCGACCTAGGAAAAGGCTAAGGTAGATGGGACAATTGGTGGCTGGTGCTTATAATCAAAGGGGTTGGTAAAAAAAATGCACTATGGCCTAGAAGATGACTTAAGGAACCAAAGACTGGTATAGCAGGTCAATGTGTGATTAGAACACTTGATTACTTTCACAAGAAAAATCCTACTCACCCATGGGGAGAAGGGTTTTTAAACGCTAACTAAGCCCATGGGGAGTGCAAAAATTCTTCAGATTTTTAAGAGCTCCAACATTCCTTAAAGGAGATTCCATTGTGTGGAGTGTAATGGTTGTAGTAATCTCTAAAGATTTTTCTTGTTGAAGAGGATTTAGAAGATTTCAAACCAATGTAATTTTCAGATATAAAGTCGAATTCCAAAATTTGGTGTAAGGCCAAACACTCAACCTTTGTTGGCATCATCTTCGAGCCAAGATGAGAGCCTTGAATCGATGTGGGAACCTATCAAATTATGTTTAGAAATTAAGTCTTTGTCTAGTTTTATAGTTTTAAATGCCTTGATAAACATTGCATGAGCTTTTGATTAGACACGTCAAGGAAATGTGCAAGTATTGAACTACAGAAGACACATGAACTATTTGACAGAATGCCTCGAAGAGATGTGTTATCGTGTAATGCAATGATGACAAGACATTAAACTTGTGACTATCTGGTAAACATTAGCAAAATATGTAGACATAGGCATGGTGGGTATGGAGTTTAAAAGAATGCCCAATGAAGATGCCACTACATGGAATGTGATGAGTGCACAACATCGACAAAGCACATGAACTATTTGATAGAATTCTTAAGGAAATGGTTATGGGCATGAAAAAAATGGATCTATTGAAGATGCTTTAGAGGCTTGTTAGAAAACTGCACTAGTAGACATGCATATAAAATGTGCAAGCATAGGTATGACTGGTGAAATGTATAATAGAATCCATCAAAGAAAGATGCATTAGAGAAACATCATCACATGGATTGCAATGATCTCAGGCTTGGCACAAAATGAATTGATGAATCATCCTAGTTTTAAGGAAAATTCACTAAATCAATTTATTTTGAAAGGAATTAGAAGCCTTCAAGCAAGTGAGTGTAGGATCTAAATAAAATGTATTTGTTCAAAGGGCCTCAAAGAGGCATTAACATGAAATTGCAGCTATATAGAGTGATTTTTTTGATCTGGCAGTAGAAACATTCAAAGGGTGTAGATATCCATCATAATACATGCAAGCACAATTCATATAAATTGTTTGACAGAATTCTTAGGAGTATGGTTTGGCAATGTCATAATTGGAGAATATGTGCAGAATAGTTTGGCAAGAAAATGTTGCCAATAGATGAAAAACCAATTTTGTTTTTTTTTTTTTAATCTTTAAGGGAATTTATTCATCCAAGCATTAAGAATACATTGATTTTATCAATTGTATCGACCGGTTGACATGTTGGCAAGATGTGAAGGTAGTGACAGGTCATTTAGGGATTTGAAGTGAGGAAACAATGCTAAAATCTTAAAACCACAAGAAACATTACCTTAGTATTATGTTATTTTATGTTAAAATGACATTTTAAAAGGGAGGCTTTGATTGCAAAATACTTGAAAAAAACATGATTAATGCATTCATTCACACCAATAAAAATAGTTGCTTTTGAGAATTTAAATGGATAATTGTCTAAATTAATTGTTTTATTTGAATGAATCATGAATCAATTAATTAATTGTGCATTCAATATGTTGTGCTGATGCTTTTGGAATTTGAAGAGTGAAATGGCATCAAACATTAAACTTACACTGAGCATAAACTAATGTTATTTTTTTTTTAAATGACATTAGTTTAAAGGGAGTTTTATTATTACTTTAATTGTGAAATTTAAAGTTTATGCACATTCAATTAAAGTAATTTGAAAGTAATTATTCTATGGAATTAATTATTATTTGATTGATTTTATAAATTAATTAGTGTGCTCTATGTCTCATAGGTAATTGTCAAATTTCTAAAAGATCTTTTATGCTGATTCACACAACTAACATGCAAAAGGGGAGTTTTCTAAAAAGATTATCAAGCTGACAGTGAACTGAGTGTTTCATGGTCCCCACCTAGAGCAATTTCTAGAAGAGGATATTGTTGCACCTATGCAAAGAAAATGTTAAGAAGTAACTCAAACTTCAAACTAAAAGTTGCAACTATTAACTCAAGT
Source organism: Sequoia sempervirens (assembly GCA_007258455.2). Lineage (NCBI taxonomy): Eukaryota > Viridiplantae > Streptophyta > Pinopsida > Cupressales > Cupressaceae > Sequoia > Sequoia sempervirens. The sequence continues at coordinate 813,432,181 of VDFB02281492.1, forward strand.
CTTTAAAGTTAAACTGGAGCTAAAATAGAAAATTGTCTTACATTGATTACATGTGCACAAAATCTATAGATTTTGATGTCTGATTTTGGGGCAGAAATTATGTAATTCATGAGCCATTTTATTATCAAATTTTCTCGCTTTAAAAAGGGTAAGATTTTTAGGAAATCAATTGGACAATTTATTTTAGATGTTTTTTAGAAGTTTAGCAATAGCATAGGATAAGAATTTTTTTGTATTCTCTTAGTTTAGTTGAGGTAATTTGAGGATATTCGTTTCTGTACACTGGTGAATTTTCTAGATTTGTAAATGTTGTTTATCTATCTCATTGTAGTAGAAATAGTTAGATTCAAACCTTTCATGAATTACACCCTAGAATGATATTTATCTGGTTAATTGTTCTATTTGAATTTTTTCAAGAAATGAGTAAATTTTATCTTTTCTTTTGTTTAATTTATGATTTAAAATATGTTGTTAATTTTTGCACTGTGAATGAATGCTCAACTATTTATTGATTACATGTTTACGTATTCTATAGTTTAGTTTAGGAATTCCTTGAAGAGTAACAAGTCTAGTTAACTGAATGAATCAACATTATTTTTCTCCCTTGTCTCCTTGATCTATTTTTTTCATTTTTTTATAACCCCCAGTTGGAGTAGGTTTAGATAGGAAGTCAATCTTGCAACAACCAAGAATCTCAATAACCAACATGCCCCTTGAACATTATAGTTGCATATTGAACTAGATGCCAATATCATAGTTGAGAACTAACTATAGAGACCTTGGAAGATGGGTAGTTTATATATTTGTCTTTTTAAAGAGAAATAGAGTAGCAATATTATGTTTCAACATTGTTGCATTATATTGACCATCAACAAAACTAGCGCTAGAAGGAGGGCCACTTGAGCAATTTTGGATTTTTGTGGGTTGGAGTGGGTTGGATCTTGGAAAACCAAAATATGATGGGTATCCCTATGTGTATTCCCAGGATTCTAAACGAAATTCCTTATCACATGCATAATAAGCTTCAATGTTTTTTCCCTAACAATGTACAATTTGATAAAGATCATGTTAAGATTTGCAAGGATTTGATGGGTCTTCACTAGATTCGTCATGAGATATAGCCTATCAAATTTTCATCAAAATAGTCCAAGGTACAACATGGAAATGGTATGTTAATCTTCCACCAAATTTTATTTGTTCATGGATGGAGTTAGAAATTTTATTCATGGATCAATTCAACCCTTATGCACAAACATAAGACCCATCATTTGAATTTGTAGCTAGAAAAAGGACACCATTGTAATCAATTCACTAGTTCAATCATAGGTTTTTGTTGATGAATCAATTATTTCAAGAGTTAAATTTATTTATTAATTAAACTATATGTTAAAGGAACATTACTATTGGGGTTTGAATCCTTTGTTTGCAATATAAATTAGATGTTGTGGGGAGGTTACCTCCCTACATGATGTATTGAACAAATATCTCTTACTAGCACAGCCTAGACATGACATGAGAACTGTGAGTAGCCATAATCAGGATGGTAATACCTATGTGCTTGCAAGCTTCCATCCTTTGCAGCCTTATGCTAGTTTACCCACCATCCCTACCTAGATGCAACCATTCTCACCAAGCAGCTGCAACCTTCCTAATCTTCTAAACACCACATTTTCCAACACTTCATATCAAGTCAATCCCACACAAGACCAATGGAAGATTCCATCTCTACAAAATCTAACCACGAAGGTAAGTATTCCATCTGCCAATGAAGTTGTGACTATATCATCTCTTTTCAATCATATTCCAAAGCATAGTCCATTACATCATAATGAAGTTGTAAGTGAAAATTTTGATGAGAAAGTATATAGTTTTGATGCTTTATTTGATAAAGATCATGAAACAAATATAAATTCAAAGCATAAAGGAAATATCAAGTTAAAATCTAGTTTCATTGTAAATTATATTAATACTAACGATGGTATTGAAAGAGATGAGGTATTAACACAAGACTGCTATCATAAAAAATCAACAACTAAAGAATCCCCTTCTGACTCTTTGAAAATTTCTTCTGAACAAGATGAACAATAGGATGAGGGATGGACAAAGGACCATGGTTCATGTTGGCTAGATATACCACATATGCAAAATAAAATAAGGGAGAAGTTGGAAGAATTAGGAGATTTGAAGTTATCAAAACTTGTTAGGCCAAATGGACGTAGATACATCGAACAAATCAACATTCTTAGATTGATTTTCATGTTTTCCTTGGTAGGATGGATTTATATTTCAAACATTTGATCATTGTCAAAGGAATACTTATGGAAGATCCCAGGAATACTTATCAACTCAATGAGGAAGATGAAATAGCTAGCACACATGAAAATGATAATTAGTGTATCCAAAACAATGAGAGTAACTGTGAAAAGATGTTTAGTTCTTCCCCATCATTCAATGACCTTGATCCTTGCATTGATATGGACTCAACGACTAACACAGTTTCTTTACCTTGTGCAGATTTATCAGATGTGGAAAATGTGTTTACTGATGCATTCATTGATCCTCACATGATGGTGGATAAGGAAGGAATAACCATTAAAGAGTTGACGCAAGGAAATGACTCTGCTAATTTGAATGATGAAAATATAGAAATAGAAAGAAACATAGTTTTGGGTGAAATTGCAAATGGATCTAATGGTAAAAGGAAAGAAGGTGAGTTCCAACTTGATTTCTCAAAGGAAGGAGATCAAATGGATGTCAAAATCACTCAAGTATTGCCCGATAGTCAATCAAATCAGTCTTACCCCTATCAAGAAAATGGAATGGATTTTAGTGGTAATCAAAATATTGACACAAATGAGTTTAATGTTTTATTGCAGCAAGGAATGTATGATCAGATTCAACTAGATGAAAAAAAAGGAGGTCAAGAGGGTTGTCCAGATGTTGCCTCAGAAATTGAACCGCTCAAACATAATGAAGAGAATGAAATAGGGAAGCATATTCTTGCTTTTGATTCTATTTATTCAAATGATTTGTTTGAGGAAAAATCTTGATTTATCATACATTAATGAATTTGAAATTAATGATGATAAACCTGACACTGACTCATGCATTCTAGTTGATGATATGCAGAAACATGAACTAAAGAAGTGTTTTCTTGGATTTGACTATGTGCATTCAAATGAGTTGTTTGAAGAAAATTCTTGTTCACCGTGTATCAATATCTTTGACATTAATGGCGATGAGCTAGATGCAAATTTTCAAAATTTGGCGGATGACGTATTTGAAGAGAGTGTTGAAAGCAATGCTTCATCTCATGAGGAGGTGGGTTTGTAGACCTTTCAAGTTGACAATGCAGATGATTTGCTACTCATTCCATATAAGGAGATCCAAGGAATCTGGGACTTCGCATCAGAGTGGAATACAAATTTTCTGGTGAATCCATATTCAAGATGCACAACAAATCTCACTTCAGGTGATCCATGTAGGATTCTTCCTTTTGGTTCACAATTTGAGGTAAGCAGTTTTGATCTCCTACTGGCTAGAAAGATTGTCAAGTAAGGTAAGGAAGATGTTAAAAAAATTGCTTTAGAGGTTGAAGAAAGTAAATATTTAACTAATGATGTTTGTATTTCATAAGACATGATTGATGTTAATGGTCCCTGTGAAATCAAGCACACTAGTTTGTTGTTTGAAACTAGCATTGATTGTGATAAGGATATGCATGAAATTTTTGTACTATATTTTGATGTCTTGAATGCTAATGATACATTACTAATGGATGTCCTTTATGTTGAAATGCATGTATTGGAGTGAATGGAATGGTGTTTCATGAGTTGAGATCTTGCAAGAAGGAATTCTTACAACATGAGCATGCAACAACAACTGAAGATCCTCTAAATTAGGTGGTGTCTTTTCATCACCCTCTGTGTTTTAATGATTTTTAGTTTGATTATTATGTTGGGGATAATAAAATGTGTCTGTGGGTAAATCATGACCAAGCTAAGAACCCATAGCTATTAATATTTCAAACTTTATTCCTTCAGAATGAATATATTGCACATAAAATTTACATTTCTGAGTATAAAGATAAATTTTCTAGGTTTAGAATTGTACCTATCAAGTTAACGCTTCTGCACATAATGAAAAATTAGTCACGTCAATGTATAGGTTTTCCTTGTTTTGTGTTTTTGTGCTCAATTTTGGAGTTAGTTTAGGATTAGGATTGGTTAGTGTCAATTTTTAGTTTATTTGGTTTTCTCCTTTGTTTTGGTTTCTTTTTTTTATGTTATTTTTCTTTTTCCATGTCCTCTTGTTTTTGTTTTGTTTTTGGGTTTGTTTGTATTCTTTTCTTTTCATCTTTGGTTGTTTTTTTGCTGGTTTTGGTCCTTTTTTTTTTGTTTTGGTTTTGCTAGTCCGTCATGTTTGTCTACTCTTTATTTTTCTCCTCTCTTTCCTTGTTCATTTGTGTTGTCTTTCTTTTGAGGGTTCCTCTCGTTGATAGTAGAAGTTGAGTTATTGTATGCAAGTTATCTCAAAAAGGTAAATTTGTTGAGAGTCTACTATTTATATTTTCAAACACTTGATCATACAGTTCCTTTGAAAACTTTGATTTACCTTCATCCACTTCAAACTAGGGAATGTTAGCATGGTTTAGGACTTGGTACATTATGAATTTTTGGGGAGTTTTTGAAAGTCCATCATGATCTACACACCTTAAAAGGTACATCAATTCTTTGTTTACATCGGGTGGGGTAGTTCTATTCCAAGTGGAAAATCTAAAGGGTTACATTTTTTTCATGATGTCCACTATGGTTCTCAACCCACTACTTAAGCTTCACTGCTTGAGAACTGAGTGAAACCAGAAATTATACTTCAAAAAAATCAACATCTGAGAAAAAGAGAAAAGCAAAGATATCTAAAAATAAACTCAATCAAAAAGAGTGATTCAAGTATCTCTATCGGGGCTATAGATGCCTAGCTGGTAGTAGAGCAATTCTTAGAGATAAATAGAGGTATCTCAATCAGGGCTATAGACACTTGTCTGGCAACAAAGCTATGCCTAGGATATCATTGCACATTAGAAATGTAACTCAAAACTATGTAGCTTGGGTAGAGTCTATTCCACTTTGATCATGACAATGCTTATGGAGGGGAATGAATCATTTGCACACACAAATATATTTATGTTTTGTCTTGTACCTTTGTCATGTCCCAGTTTTGACTGTGTTTATGTTTCTTAGGTTACCTTGAATAAGTGTAAACTAGATATTTTGGGTATTTGGAGGATTATGCTTTTTAAAATGCTTAGAATATTTTTTCCAGCCGAGTCACAATTTGTTATGCCTTGCATACATGCCCCAACCTTTTGCTTCACAAATTTTGTGACCCCCTCTTTTTTTCTTCATTTTGTTGTTTGGTTTGTCATGTTTTGCACTTTTCTATTCTCATTTCATCTTTTCCCTCTTTGTTTGTTTCAATTTTTGTCTCTTATTTTGTATTTGTTGTCATTCTATTCTTGTCCCAGATTTTTTCATAGCTCGCACACCCTACTTGTTTTCCTTGTCATGCTCAAGATCCAGAATGAAACTTGAACTTATCCTCGAGAGAGTGTTTAGGTTCTAGGTGTTGTTTTGAATCCAATCTCTATTTTTTTTCCTTTTCCTTCTTTTTCTTTTTGGATTTGGGCTTCAGGTCAGAACCTAAACATGAACCCCTTCAAAAAAATTTGGTTCTTGGTTCCAACTCGATTCCGATCTTTGCTTCCATTTTGTGTCTATCTTTTGGGTTTAGGTTTCGGATTTGAACTAACACCTTGCACTTTTGAACTTTCATGTTTCATGTTTGTTCCCTATATGGATCACTACTTTTCCTTCGGGTGTTTTTTGGGTTCACGTTCCCTTGTCTAGTCTCGATCTTGATCCTCGTCTTTTCGTCGCGTCATTGCTTCGTTTATTTGTTTTGGTCAATTTTGTTTCCCCATTTTCATCAATCCTCATCCTCATCTTGTATCAGTTTTGTGTCGTCCATCTTTATTTTTTTCAAAGTCTAAAACATCCAAAATAAATAAATAAATAAATAAATTTTATAAATTAAAAAAATATTTAAAATAAAATAATAATAAAAAATCACAAAACAAAAAAATACAAAAAAATTCTCAAAACACAAAATGTAAAAGTCAAAACATTCAAAATTGGAAAATATAAAAATCAAAACATTTTCAAAATTAAAAAAAAGTGTGTAAATAAATAAATTTAAAAGATTTAAAATTTTATAAGTTTAAAATATAAAATTTAATCTTTTAAATTTTAAAATAATAATAATAAAAAAATGAACTTTTCTAATATAAATAATCTTTTATTTTTAAAATATTATAAATAAAGTTTTAAAATTATTATAAAAATATTTTAAAATAAAAATACAAAAACATTTTAAAAATCATAAAAAGTAAAAATGTAACAAGAAAAATTAAAAAGTAAAAACTTCATAAAAATATAAAAAATAAAAATTTTAATGTTCAAGTTTTTCACCTGAACCCGATCTTGAAAGGGATTAAAAAGAAAAAGGTTAACATCAGGTTCAAAATCAGATGAAACAATAGAATGCACCAAAATTAAAAGGTTCACTTAAACGGTGTCAATCTGACTCTGCACTTCATCCAACCTCACACTCTACACGTCATAATTGGAGAATATGTGTAGAATAGGTTGGCGAGAAAATGTTTCCAATAGATGAAAAACAAATTTTGTTTTTTTTTTTAATCTTTAAGGGCATTCATTCATCAAAGCATTAAGAATACAGTGATTTTATCAATTGTGTTGGTTGACATGTTTGCAAGATGTGAAGGTAGTGATAGGTCATTTAGGGATTTGAAGTGAGAAAATGATGTTAAAATCTTAAAACCATAGGAAACATTACCTTAGTGATATGCTATTTTATGTTAAAATAACATTTTAAAAGGGAGGCTTTGATTGAAAAATACTTGAACAAAACATGATTAATTCATTCATTCATATCAATAAAAATACCTAATTTTGAGAATTTAAATGGATAGTTGCCTCAATTAATTAATTGTGCATTCAATATTTTGTATAGATGTTTTTTTAATTTGAAGAGTGAAATGGCGTCAAACATTAAATTCACACTAAGCATAAACTAATGTGATTTTGTTTTAAAATGACATTAGTTTGCAAGGGAGTTTTATTATTACTTTAATTGTGAAATTTAGTGTTTACACACATTCAATTAAAATAATTTAAAATAATTTAATTTCTGGTATTAATTTTTACTTGATTGATTATATAAATTAGTTAATGTACTCTATGTCTTACAGGTAATTGTGAAATTTGTAAGAGATCTTTTAAGCTAATTCACACAGCTGACATGCAAAAGAGGAGTTTTCTAAAAAGATTATCAAGCTAACAGTGAACTAAGTGTTTCATGGTCCCCACCTAAAGCAATTTTTGGAAGAGGATATTGATCCACTTGTGCAAAGAAAATGTTAAGAAGTAACTCAAACTTGAAACTGAAAGTTGCAGCTGTTAATTGAATTCTTTAAAGTTAAACTAGAGCTGAAACAAAAAAAATTATTTATGGTGATTGCATGCACACAAAAGCTACAACTTTTGATGTCTGATTTTGGGCAGAAATTATGTAATTAGTGAGCCATTTTATTGTCAAATTTTCTCTCTTTCAAAAGGGCGATATTTTTACTAGATCAGTCAGAGAATTTATTTTAGATTTTTTTTAGCAATTTAACAGTAGCATAGAATAATAAAGTTTTATGTATTCTTAGTTTAGTTGAGGTAATTTGAGGGTATTGGTTTCTGTACACTAGTGAATTTTCTAGAATTTTAAATGTTGTTTATCTATCTCATCATAGTAGAAATAGTCTGATTCAAACCTATATATTGAATGTCACTCTAGAATGATATTTGTTTAGTTAATTGTTTGATTTGAAGGTTTCCAAGGAATGAATAAAGTTTATCTTTTCTTTTGTTTAGTTATGAATTAAAATCTGTTTTTAATTTTTGCATTATGAATGAATGTTCACATTTGTATTGATTACATGTTGATGTATTCTATAGTTTAGTATAGGAATTCCTTGGAGTGTAACAAGTATGGTTAACTGAATGAATCAACATTCTTTTCTCCCTTGTCTCCTTGATCTATCTTTTTCCTTTTTTCTATACCCTCTGGTTAGAGTAGGTTTAGATAGGAATTTGATCTTGCAACAACCAAGAATCTCAATAACCAACAAGCCCCTTGAACAATACAATTGTATAGGCCACTGAATGACAATAGTACAGTTGAGAACCAACTATAGAGACCTTGGAAGATGGGCAGTTTATATTATTTGTCTTTTTAGGAGAAATAGAGTAGGAATATTTTATTTTAATGTTGTGTTATATTGACCATCAACAAGTGAGAAACACTAGTTCTTCTTTATTTTCTATTAAACCTAAGAGTGTGCTTTCCTAATACCTCTAAATATAATAATTTAAGAGACATAAATCAAAATCATCTAACTTTTAATGAATTTTTCCCTACTATAAACTATTAATAGGCCTAATTTATTTTTTATTGAGCTGAGGAAATAAGACTACATGTACAGCTAAATATATGACAAAAAATCAATCACCATTCAAAATTCTACTAAACATTACACACAGGTTGAACTTAAAATATAGTAAATAGCTCTATCAAATATCTTTCAAGTAAGAACATATAAATGATATGACATAATTTAAACTATTAATATTTTACACATTAGTATGTTGTACTATAGTACTAATCTAACAAGCAACTTGAGAGATATATCATTCAACTGTCAGATTAAACATTGAGCCTAGATGATTTTTGTGTACCTAAGTATGAACTAGATTCCTAAGTATAAGAACCTTGGGACATATCCGCATGAATTGCAATGAAAAGTAATACTTTTACAAATTTTAAAATAATAAATATTAGATATTAAACTTAGATAAGAATGCTTCAAAAAAATTTATCACAAAAAACTCCCATTTGTATTAGAGACAAGATTAATTAAATAATCCTTTACAATATTTTATATCAATAGGATGCTAAAAAATATTTAAAATAATAAAACTTGAATCAAATGTGCTAAAAGAGATAATCTAGTACACTCACAAGATCCCTTTAGTAGATTCTACCTAGTGATAGAGACAATTGTGTAATACTAAGTTCTAGTAGCTAAACATCTTCTCAGACTCATATTAAAATCAAATATGTCTAAAAATTGTGAAATGTAACCATTGATTCTATAGAAAAAAACTAGGGTTCCTAGTGTCAAATTGGTTGAACAACCAACCTTCGTTAACATCTTAAAACAATGCGCATATTGAATTTAAAATTCTTTTTATTTAGATTTAACATCATAAGAGTGTTGATGCCAAAAATTGGAAAGGTAATAGACTTCATGGGAAACTCAGTTAATGGGGGGACCAATTGCACTAAACTAAGTGACCTCTGAATTTTTAAAGAAGTCAGCTTCTTTAATTGGGGTTTTGGAATGGGAAAAGGAAATAGATATTAAAAATAAAGATCTAACTAAGATGATGCGCCAAGATTTAGATATAAGACATGATAAATCTATCTTTTCGATGTGATTTAAGGGCTCGTTCAACAATATGCTATGTCCTAGAATAACAAAAATCAAAGATGAAAACATGAATAATTTATCTAATGACATAAAATAATTTTCATATATATTTACTGAAAAGAAGAGTTAACAAACATGGTCTAAATCAACAAGCTTTTATTGAAATCATAGAAGTTCTGCAAATAAACAATCTAAGACAACAATAACACAATATAATGTTTTATCAAATAGCTTAAGAAAATAGAAAGTCCAAACAATGACATAGTCTAAGAGTCTTGTACAATAATCTAAAAGAAATACAAAAGGCTTGGTGTCTTTTGAAATCCCTAATTTTCTATATCTTTCAAACTCATTTTCAAAAGGAAGAAGTAGTATATATAGATAAAAATCACATAGCCTGGTAGGCCAAAAACTGAAATGATCTTGTATCACGAGCAATGATTCTTGCAACAATTATTTTCTTTGGACATTGCAATAGAAAAGATCCGGTCCATGGAACGTAGTCACTTCTCAAACAGATGCATCCCCTATGAATGATTCCAGTGGTCCCAAAAAAACCCTATGCAGACATGTATTATTCACCCACAAAGGAAGTTAGAACATGTGGCAATCTGGCAGGGCGCGTTGCTCGCTCTCACCTTTCCTTCAATGAATTCCTCACAAAGGAGACATGTGACACCCAGTCAGGGATTTTTGATTGATTCCTCCTTCTTGTGATGAAAAACTACATGGTGAAGACACATGGAGGAATTCTCTACCACCAAAGTTGACCATGGGGTCCAACCAAAAGTGAACGTTGATAGGCATTATGTGGCACATAGACAAGGCCTAATTGAAAAGTGAAGGGAAGTAGCCTTGAAGTGACCATGGTGATGACATGTGGGAGCATGGTGGAAGATGGTAGGAGAGTGAAGGAAGGATTCCTTGCAAGGAGTTCCTGGCAGACATGTGGTGGCAGTGGATGAAGTTCTACAAAAGGGACTCAATGATTGTTCAAATAGATGAGGCATGGGTTGGTACTTAGAAAAAAATAGAGACCACCCAAAGGGAGCTCAAGGAATTTAATATTCATAGCTTTTGGTGACTGTTAGGGGTGTTTTTCCTATGGAACGAGGAACTCAAATTTTTTTTGTCTTGCAAACTAGAGTCTTATCAATTGGGTGACACAATCAGAGCTTAGATAGAGCAACCTATAGAGGCAACCAATCAGCCTCAGATGGTGTCAATATGTCACATAAATTCTCTTGCACTCCACTCAAATTGATCATTTATTTGTTGGACAGTGTCACGGATATACCGGCCCCAGACTCAAGTTTAAAGAACAGTTTCACAATCTGATGAGTGATACCTTCAATATCCATTGTAGTAGGGGGTTGATTGAAGCTCTAGAAAGTAGATGTTTCCTAATGCTTCTCTTCTAAATTTGCCACAATCTACCCGTAGTGGCCACTGAGTCATCGGATAGAAACAGGGAGGGTAAACCCGTTTGAGTTAGTTGGGAGAACCAAGCCCACATGCTATTCATTGTTCACTAGCATGAAGGATGGCCGCATGGTAGTGGATAAACCTGTTCACTGTTTTGGTAGTGGCCTTCTGATCCCCAATTCTTGCATTTGCTAAGTCCTCATTCGAGACCGTGTATAGCTTATCCAACAATTTTTTCACCTCAAGAACCTTCTCCACAATGATCTGTGGGAACTACTCAATCACTCCATTAAATTCCCTGCCTAAACTTGTCACCTCTGCCATGAATTGTAGCGTTGGCTAAAGGGTAAGGAAGAATGACAGTTTGACTTTTCCTAGTATGAAATGTATAATTGTCGAGCCACTAGATGGATATCTGACTAAGCAGTAGGAGTTTAGGGAAGACTCTTCAAAGATTTGATCTCCACATCCTTTGAACTAACATCCTATGTTAGCTTCTCAACCTTTTTATTTGCAACTGAAAGATGCTCCTACAAGGTCCTCTATTCCATGAGTCATTTTTCTTCAGCCCAATTTTTGTTTGCTAATTCCATTTCAAGGGAAGAATTCATCTCTTGGACCTCATTCTCTAATTGAGTCTCTTGGTTCTCAAACTCCACATCCTTCTACTACAACTTTTTCTCTAATTGAGCACATTTATGCTCAAATTCTTCACTTTTTTGTTGCACCTCTTGCTCCACCTGAGCCAACTAGTCTTACAATTCTTCATTTTTATGTCGCAGCTTGGTGACCAGGTTGGAATCATCGGATTGGAACTTTGCAAGCTCTTCCTAGAGCTTAGCTTGCTTTGTCTATTCTTTTTCTGATAAGCATGAAAAATTTTCATCCCTCACCTTATCATTCACCAATAGGACCTCGACTGTCTATTTAACAATTTTCAACTTTCTTCTATCTTCTTTAGTTGGAAACTAGACTTGAGGAATTTAGTGGTCACCAACCATTGTGTTTTTTCCATGAGATCAACTTTGTCCTATGGTCAGGTTATGCTTAGATCAAGTTAGATGGCATACATGTTATAATCATAGGGTTACATCTATCCCTGTGGTTTGATGATAGTCAGATACATGGTTGTGAAATGTAGTGATTGATTAGCCTCATTGAAAATAGTATATACCTTTGGCTTCACTAGCCTCATAGCATCCTTGGCCATTTACTCTACATCCTAATATCCTATGCTTCCTTTGTTTTATTGCCCTCTACCATAAATTGTGTTGGCGACTAGACTAGCATGCCTGTGAAAGGTGCACCAAGAGGAAGGGTGAAAGGGAGTGAGAGGGTAGTGGTTTTAGAAATTTTCTTCTTCAGAATATTTACTATTTGTAGGGAGAATGGAGGAACATACCAAATCCTAGTTTTTTGATCCAGTAGGAGGACTCATGGGAAGTGGTGGCAGTAGCAGAGTCATGGTGAATTCCATCTGTTGGGTGAACTAAGTCAGGGTTGATATAGTAGTAGCAAGAGGGGTATCAATGGTAGCCACAAATGTAGAAAGTGAGGTGATAGTAGATGCAAATTAGGCAGTGGTGAAAGGTGAAAGGGTTTGTGAAAGAGTCAAGACAAGTGGTCTCACCTAGGAGAACTAGGAGAAACCTCCTGCTACCATTGACGCAGAAGTGAGGGGCACTATACACATAGTAGGAGAAACTAAAAATTGTGAACTAAGAGAAGACGAAGCGAAAGTTACTTGTTATTTAGTTGATTGTGGTTCTTGGCTCACTGTGGCCTCTTGGCTTGTAGTGGGCTCTTGTGAACTCTCTCTAGAAATTTCTTCTATGTGCTATCATTTGACAGGTAGAGAATCATCCACCTCCATAGCCTTTAATTGTTGCTGTGAAGTTATCCTGGTTCTTTTTGTGGTCCAAGTGTGAGTCATTGAGGCCCTCACACACAATATGTTCACTTGTACATTAGAAGAAACCTTGGTAGGCTACTTTGTTTCCTTCCCTTTCAGCTTTGTTGGAGTTGTTTATGCTTCTATTTCCTTCTCCTTCCCCTTCCTAGTATGTGTTTCAATATCCTCTGAATCGATATCTTCATCATCACTTGCATCAAAATCAATGTGTGCTTCATTCCACAATTTATCAAATCTTTGATCCATCTCTACACTATGATAAGGAGCATCAAGGCATTGTATTTGTTGTTGGTAGATCCAAAAATTCTTAATTCTTTCCTCACTCTAGTTTTCTTTTCTTGACAACTCATTACGAAGAGTGGCCCTAATGTGAAGCTTCTCATTATATTTTACTGAAGGGAGGTAGAACTTAAGCCATGGTAGCCTACTATCCTCAGTTGGAATATCAGCTAGGTCAACCATTAGCTCATCTTGGTCCTTTAGTGGGTTGCAGTGCTTCTCGGAATAAGGTCAGGGGCTATGAGTTACCTTGACATGCTCATTTGGTAAGTCATTTTTTGGGGGTTTAATTCCATTTTTTGCAAATCCATACCAGCCCTAGATGAGCCAGCTTTGCCTCTAGCAGCTTATTCATCTTCTTCTTAGCCATAACCACTATTTTGAAACTTAGTGGGTAGGTGAAAAATCCTTTCTTCTTGGTTATTCCTCCATAAAAAGTATAGTCAATAATTGATACTTTCCAAAACATTTTGAGGGCTAGCACCTAATTTGTGAGAAATGTTGGAAGTTGAAATGGTTCCCTAGTGAAGCCATGCATTTGAATGAGTGTGAAATCTTCTCCCACAACCAATCACATTTTAGAGTGAAATTTTTCATATTCTATGTCCGGTCTATCGTGAGCCGATAAAGACCACCATTCTCACTCAAATCTCACAGAATCAGAGTCAAGAAATAATTCAAAAATGCATAATAATCATAAGTTGAGGAGAGGAGAGTAGTTCATGTAGAAACTAGCCTTCTTCTTCCCCTTTCATGAAATATATCCAATCTCACATGTTTTTTGAAGAAATCAAGGTTTTGATGCAAAACCATATGGATGAGGATGGAAGGAAGCCTGAACCTCTGCTACATTTTGTAGTCCCTTATTTGCCTCAACATCTCCTCAATGGTGAATTCTATGAAGTCATACTAGAAAAAGGAATGTTGCCTATGTAACTAAAACCCCAAACCCAATTGAAACTCTTGAACATACCTATCAGTTTCCAGGCCACAAACAAATGCAATCATTGAGAAGGCCTCCTGCATGTTCATAGGGAAGGAATTGTGCACTACCAAAATTTGTGGTGGCTTTTTATGATCTTCCTTACGTCTTTTAGTTTCTTTATTATAGAAATATAGAGCCAAATTTTTGGTTCTCCATATTTCCTTCCCTTTTGCTAGAGTGAATGGCTCTATCTATTCCACTCTGGAGATTTGTTCAGGGACACATAGCATGTTTGAGATAGCTTTTGGGTAGATATTAACTCTCAACTCTTGGCCCTCGATGGTATTGGTGCTTGGGTTGAAATTTTTAATGGAATCATTGACTAGCTCTAGGAAGTAGTTCACAAATGAGACCATATACTATGGGAGTCTGCTAAACCATAACTTCTACACCAAAAAATCTAGGTCACTAATTTTCTTCATCAGCTACAATAGAATGGGAAAATAGCACCTAAAATAGCATTGTATTTTAGTGTATTTTAGTTCATGAATCAGGGAACTTGGCTAGTGCTAAACTTAGTGCAAAAATTCATGATCATATCGACGTTGACATTTGCACTAACATTTGCACCAGACATTGCACTGGAGTCTATGTTGTAGTTAGCGCCAAAAAATCACAGTGCCTCTATTAGCACCTAAAATAACATCAAAACTAGCACCAAAAATAGCATCCCTGTTAGTGCCTAAAATAGCGCTAATAAATAGCATCATAAATAGTGCCTAAATTAGCACCCAATTTGGCTTCTATTTTTGCAACTTGGCTAGTGCTAAACTCAGTGCAAACATTCATGATCATATCGACGTTGACATTTGCACTAACATTTGCACCAGACATTGCACTGGAGTCTATGTTGTAGTTAGCGCCAAAAAATCAGAGTGCCTCTATTAGCACCCAAAATAACATTGAAACTAGCACCAAAAATAGCATCCCTGTTAGTGCCTAAAATAGCGTTGATAAATAGCATCATAAATAGTGCCTAAATTAGCACCCAATTTGGCTTCTATTTTTGCTTCTATGTCTACTCCCTTTGTTGCTTCTAATTTTGCTTATGGTTTTGCTTCTAGTTTTGCTTCTCGTTTTGCTTCCAATTTTTCCTCTAGGTTTGCTTCTAGTTTTGCCTCCAATTTTGCTTCTAGGTTTTCTTCCACTTTTCCTTCCATTTTTGCTTCTAGTTTTTCTTTCGATGTTGCTTCCAATTTTGCTTTTGATTTTGCTTCTAGTTTGGCTTTCAGTTTTTCTTCCATGTTTTCTTTTGGCTTTGATTCCAACTTTGCTTCCAATTTTTCTTCTAATTTTGCTTCCAGATTTGATTTTGGTTTTGCTTCCAATTTTGCTTCCAGTTTTGCTTCTGATTTTGCATGGACAAGTTTGCTTCTTGTTTTGCTTCTGATTTTGCTTCCAATTTTGCTTCCAATTTTGCTTCCAATTTTGCTTCGAAGTTTTCTTCTAAGTTTTCTTCTAGTTTTGCTTCTAGTTTTGCTTCTAGTTTTGCTTCTAGTTTTGCTTCCACATTTTCTTCCAAGATTGCTTCTAGTTTTCTTCTAGTTTGGCTTCCATTGTTGCTTCCTTTTTTTGCTTCTAAAAATGTTTCTTGTTTTTCTTTATTGATTTAATATGTTTTATTTCAATTTGATTAATTAAATATATCTTGCCTCTTAAATAACTCATATGATTATAGACTAATTAATTTAATTATTTAACTCATATGATTAAATAACAAGATAAAAAAAAATTCGATTGGAAACACAAAAATTTTGTATTGCTTGTAAAGATAAAAAAGTACATCTATTGTTCAGTGTTAATACCCACCAAAATTCCACAACAAACGAAAAAAACCAGAGGCTTCTTAATGTGTAGAGTAAAATATTAAATAAACCCTATAACCCCTGTAGTTGTTTACCAGTAAAAT
This sequence comes from Sequoia sempervirens, assembly GCA_007258455.2. Taxonomy (NCBI): domain Eukaryota; kingdom Viridiplantae; phylum Streptophyta; class Pinopsida; order Cupressales; family Cupressaceae; genus Sequoia; species Sequoia sempervirens. The sequence continues at coordinate 813,448,310 of VDFB02281492.1, forward strand.
ACTTACAAAAAATAACCACCATTAATAGTGTTCAGAGTTACATGCTTTAATATAAAAAAAGCAGAGGGAGAATTCAAAATCAAACACAGAAAAATGCTCAGAAGAAAAATGCAAAGTTGCAATCCTAGATGAAGTATCTTTTTGATAAGAAATCCAAGAATATAAAATTTGAAGTGAGTGATTTTGTGTTTATGTGGAATGCTAGATGTAAGGAGAAGGGAAAGCATGGAAAATTTGAAACTGTGTGGCTAGGGCCCTTTGTTATCACTGGAAAGGGAGGAGAGGATTCTTATTATTTTTAGAACATGTCTGGTGAGGACCAAGAGTTTCTTATACATGGAAAATTTCTCAAGCATTTATTTTCTTGAGGAGTACCAGAGGATTAAGGATTGCCACTGCATGGAAAATTCTAAATGAGCCTCTCAAAATAATCTCTTTCCATGCATAGTAGTTTAGGAAATTAGAAAAGGGACTAGGATTTGCTAGTACATGGACAATACTAGATTTTTCCCTCATTAAAAAGAAGTTTTCTTTCCATGTACAGTAGTCTAGGTCCATTTCCATTTCCATCTCATTCCATCCACTCCACCTTCCATTTTTCATATCTTCTAAAATTTTGTTCTACAAACAAAGATTCTTGATTCTTATAGTGGTTAATAAATCACTCATCCTGAACTGGAGCCACTATTGGAACCAAAATTTTCATAAAATTTTTGAAGATTTTTATCAATTGAAATAAAAAATTCATGACATAATTTTCATAAAATTTACTTCATTTCCACCCATAAAGTTGAAATGGCCCTTTAGTGCCATACCACTACCTCACTGAGCACTCTACATAACCCTCATCTCATACCTACTTACCGCAATGCCTTGCATAATGGCTCTCGGTGTCATGCTAATAGAAGCTTACATTATACTCTATCACCTTAACTCTCTACCGCTATACTGTAGAGGGCTAGAACTCAACCCATGGGAGAGAAGTGCAATGAAAAATAGAAATCAAAAGAGACTGAAATTTTGTGGAAGGAGAGAACAAGGCTTATGGTAGAGTGGTATACTAATGAATGATAACTAGAGGAAGTCGCTATACTACGAAGGGTTAGAATATAACCTACGGTAGAGCAGTATATTGGAGAATGGTAATCGGAAGAGATACTACCATAATGCGGAAGGTCAAAACATAGCCCACGGTAAGGAGATATACATAAAAAGTAATGGGAGCACATTGTGGTACTACAAAGAAGAAAAAGAGGGTGCGCAGTAGTACGGTATACTAAAGCAAGGTAACAATGTGTATCATGGTACCACTAGGAGGTGAAAAGTACTATGAGGTAATGTGGTAAGCATCCATTGAAACATTTAAGGTAGGCCAGTCACATCAACCAACTCTAAAATATGAAATTGAGCTCAATGCAAAAGATTTGAATGATGATAATTTATGATTCAAGAATTAATGCGGCTTGTTGTGGAAATAAACAAAGTATATTTACATTTCTTTTTAATAGCAGTAGAGGCTAAGTGCAGGTGATCTCGAGGTGTAGAAGTGAAGGGAATTCTCCAAAAGTGAACTATATTTCAGGTAAGCTTTGTTTATCACTCTTTAATTTTTTAGCAATGCCACCAAAGAAATTAGAGTTAGGAGCTAAAAAGGATGAACCTAAAGCTAGTAAACCATCTTTACAGTCTCCATTGCTTAATTTTCTACCCAAGTTTGTAGATAAGGGGCCAAAGAAGGTCTTTAGAGATTTAGCTCAGGGGTGTAGTGACCCAATTATTCCTCAGTTTGGGTGGAACTTGTATTTGTAATTCTATAGGAACAGAAATGACAAAGTCCCAACATCTAACCCATGGGAACTTGACCTAGCCAAATTGATAGTTCCAAATGTTTTCATTGACATTGAGCTGATAAAAGCCCAGTCCAATAGATACCATTCCCCAAAAAAAATTGTTAGGCTCCTGGATGGTGGGTGTTTAGTAGACGTTTCAAGGGAAGTCATAGTTAAGTGCTTTAACTTAAACAAATAAGTTGTTATAGAAGTGAACTCAGGGAAATTGGATCAAGAATATAAAAGGAAAATGAGAACTTATAGGAGTGATGATCTCCCCTTGCACATGAAAAGGGATGATAACAAGAGGGTACTTCCTATCTCCTAAAAAGTAGAGCCTTTCCTAGTGTATGATTTTTAGGTTTACTTCAAGAATACATACCATGCATTGTGTCAAGTTCTTGGAATAGATGTAGAGGATAACATCTCAGTAGGATTGATGAGGATGGCTATGATCATTCAACATATAGAGTCAAATGTTGAATTTGATTTTTCTTCTGTGATTGAAGAAAAAATTCATTAGGGATTGTTGTAGGTGAGGGAGGCTAATGCTCCCATGTCTTTTAGAAAGTATTCTTTTCTATGTCATTTGATTATGTGTAAAAAATGAAACAAAATGGAATCAAAGGATGAATTTTTGCACATAATAGAATGGAGTTAGACTCCCTATACATAATTGGTGTTGCACATGGGACAATAGGTGCAATGAATGTAACTTTGTTGTGTTTAGGGATGATTTTGTTGTTAGAATAATTAGTTCCCTTGGTTTTTCAACACCAAGGTTACCATAATCTTTGATGGATGTCATGAGGCCAATGCAGTACAAGCCAAACTAAGGATCTACACATAATTATGCTGATTGTTTTCTAATGCCACAACATACTATCATCAATGTATATGGTTGTGATCATGCAACCCACATTTTACCAAAATTTGTACCTACTAGAATATGTTATTTGGAGTTCATGTGGTAGATGCTTTGGATGGAACATGATCTAATGAGGAATCAGAGGAAAGGCACATTCTTTCCTAATTTGATAGTGTTTGAGGAGTTGTCTATTGGATCAAACATGTTGGAAGAGTTACAGAGATTCATGAGGGTCAATTATCCTCTCAATTCTGAAAAAGAAAGAGTATGTGACCAAGAGGGTTACACCAATATGGTCAAAAGGACTTTGCTTACAAAAAGGGCCATATCTCATAATTTTGACCCTAAAGAAGATGTGATAAGAAATTTAATGTCTTTTAGACAAGGAGATGGATAATAATGAAGATATGGGAAGAGGAGAAGAAGGAAAAGAATAAGAATTTTAAGGGGTTCTTTACTAATGAGCTTGATCTTCTAAAAAGGATGCAATTAATCCTTGGTAAATTTGATGAGTTTTATAAAATGGCCCAAGATGAATGGTTGGTTCCACTTCCTACACCCCAACAACCATCACAAGAGGCATCCACATCTCATAGACCACCTCCATCACCATTACATCCATACCCTCCATCTCCCACATATGAACCCCTAGCCAAGAAGCATAAAATTTAGTCATTAGTTGATTATGGCTCAAGTGATGAGCAACAAGCAGTTGCATTAACTTTGATTGAGATGGAAGAGGTATTAGGGCAACATAAAATCCAAGAACCCCATGATCCTAAAATTAGGATATCAGAAGAAGCTGTAGATGAGATTTAGGATGATGAGAGAGTGGTTTCCTCTCGAAGATTTATGGAGGATGACAATTTCATTCATACAAATGAGTTTAAAGATTTTTGGATCAAAATAAAAATGAAGTAGTTTGATGAAAGGTTAAAGATCACTCTCATAGGAGTTGGTGATTCAAAATAGGCTGAGATTCAAGCCCAAACATTGGCCAAATTAAATAATTATAATATTAATGCTACCCTCTAGGAAGCAACAGAAGTGGTTTTGAAAAGTGATATGTTGATCATACGATGGATGGAGCTGTCCAAGGTATTTCTTTTGGACTAAATTAGAGCATAATATGATCCTATGTTGGTTGCAAAATTTGACTTAGGGGAAGGTGTATCAAGAACATGGTATAACCCTACCACTCAAACCCTTGCCATGTGGACAAAGCAAAAAAGTACAAGGAAGCCTAGAATCTCGAATGTGGTACAAGAGATGAGGGGGTTAGCCAAGGTGAGGAAAATGAAAGACACAACCCCAATAGAGGTTGCAACCATAACTATGCATTCAACAATGTTTACCAAGGATGTGGTAGAAAACATGGAGAAGAAAATAACTAAATATGAAAAAAGGTTGAAATTTTGTAGGATGATGAAGTAAACAAATTGTTTATTGAAAATGTCAAGTTGAAATAGTAGTTACAGTAGGCTACAATAGTAAGGGGAGATAAGATAGTTGTTTATTACCCTCCTATTCAAGCTAAAGACCCAAAAATTCAACAGATGAAAAATGAAATTGACCAGCTAAAGAAGCATAATATGGATGATGTCAAACATCACATCTTGGATACCTGAGGAAAATATTTGAGCACAGAAGTGAGATGTTTAAGGAGAAGATAGGTGGGGTACATGAGAGCTTTAGCAATTTGGTTAAAGCTTTGGTGTAAATAAATGTTAATTCCCATGTTCTAGAGGAACTCCAAAAGAGGTGGTAGTCGACTTATCACAAAGAGATCTTGATTCCCCTCCAAGACTAAAGCCTACTAAGGAAATGGTGAAGGGAGTGATTGAGGATCACAAGTATTTGATTGATATGAAGAAGAAAGTGGAAAGTAGAATAAATGAATTTGAATCTATAAAGAACATCTTCATCCCTTCAATCATTAAAGATGATAATCAAATAAAAGGTGCGAATGAGTGGAAAGATGAATTTAATCAAATGGTTTCTCAATGCCTAACACACTTACAAAGTGATGGGGATATCATCGCTGACATATTTCATGCCTTTCTTGATGGGGTTTCGATATTAGACAATGAATACACAAAATTTGTGGTAGATGTCAAGAACTTGCTCGATAATAGATGGAAAAGTCATCTCACCAATCTTACTGCTGCTCATGAATTCAAGTGGCCAAATGATTTGACAATCAATAAATGTCAGAAGAAGTATCTAGGATTAGATAAGGATTGAACATCAACATCACGAAGCAAGATTAATCATAAAGTAAAAGCTTTGCACAAGTCTTAGATGACCACAAGATTTTTACTCGAAGACTAATGGACTGCAGCACATTTTTGTTTAATTATTTCAATTATATTTAATTTCCTAATTAAGTTTTGTTACTAAAAGACATGACCTTTTGTCTAAAGCTTGTTTCCTCTCATATAAATACGAGAGACGAAGACCAAAACGATTATTAGATTAGGTAGAAGAAAATAGGTGAGTAGGAATAGCAACAATTTTTTTATCATAAGAGACTTGGATGCATGTGTAAATTTTGAAGAAGATAATGAAAAACCTCTAATTTGGTGGCGTTATAATGGTATCAATTGTTTGTTGAATTAATTAAATATATTTTCAAGTTGTCTCCAATGTTGATATTTATCTATTATTTAAATGTATATATCAAGTATATACTCAATTTATCAATGCACATTTGTTGTATCTGTGTGGTAAGATTATTTGGTTCTTTCAAGAAAGATTAAATCCTTTTAATCAATCACAATAATTTGGAAGTGACATTTGGATCATTAAGAATAATCTATTAGTTACATTCTTGCATTTTTATACAAGTCATAGACTAATATTGGTGTGCCAAATAGTTTGAGTTTCTCCCAAGTATAAGCCACTCATCTTAGGTTTTCATTTTACTCCATATACCTAACAAGGCATTGGTCTCATACATTTCATCATTTAATTTCATCTAGCTTATTTTGTAATTTTACATCTGTTAACTGAACATATCCATAAACTTCATAACTTGATATTGCTTATAAAATTTACACCAAATAGGTTTGCACCTCTCCACTTCCAATGGCCATTGTGGATAGGTTGCTTAGGTAGGAGATATATAATGTGATTTTTCCTCATTTACAAAGGTACACCCGCCTAGATCTGGCAGAACCTAAAGAGAAGAGGGTTCAAATTCATCATTTGGCCTTGTATGGTAGCCAAAAACATATCAAGGGCTTAGAGACCCCTTGTGGTTTCAAACCAACAATTTTAAAACCTAAGAGTTTAGTGACTTTGCTAGGGACAAGAATTATATAATTTTCTCACTTCTGTATAATTGAGTGGTGAATCTGAATAAAGATATAATAGACATCAGAAGGAGTAAGTTCTAAAGGTCAAATGATGCAAGGGAGAAGGTCCCTATATAAAGGAGACCTGTCCTAGTGATAATAGTAAATGGACACATAAAAATGATAAGGGAAAGAAGACATCTGATGACATGTGCATAATAGATAAAGATAATACATCAAAACCACATTTTGAGAAATACAATTGTTATGATACTTTGACAAGTAGTTTAGTAGGAGAACCTCACACACCTAAAGAAAAAAGGAATCCTTTCTATCAGCTAGATCCTCAGAAAGAAGAAGAATTCAAGGCTAAAATTGAAGTAGAAAGAATGAAGAGACAACATGAATATGATCAAGGAATAGAAGGGAATCAGAATGAGCCTAATGGTAATGGAGCCCTTGAACACAATTATGGATTTATGACTCAAGAATAGTTGAATGCACAATTGTAATATGAAAGAAAAGAAATGGAAAGATCAAAAGAAGAATATGAACAAAGGCTCCAAGCAATAAAAGAACTCCTATATCTAAAATTGCAAAAGGCCAAATTTGATGCTCAGATAGCCAACCTTCCTAACTATGTACAACCCCACAAATAGGGGAATAACAATGCAAAATCTTCAAATTCACAAAAGGCACCTTAACAACCATTTGGAAACCAATACAAATAATCAAATCCTCCACCAAGGAATCCAACACAACACCCAAATGCTCACCCACCTCTTGGCCAACAATATATTCCACCACCTCATGTGCCATATAATAATCCATTATACCAATATCAACATTCTCAAAAACCACCTCCACAACATTACACAACCATGATTAGACAATTTGATGTTGTAGGATTCCAAATATACTCTTATCCCATGGATAGCAGTTGGAGGGGTCTTGTCCCAAAATTTACAGGAATTAGTGTAGTCACAGTTGAACAACATTTAAGAAGTTTTAACGCTTTCATTCCAAATCTAGATATGCAATATGAGAATGTACAAATGAGGCTATTTATGATGTTGTTAACTAAAGAAGCTAGGGATTGGTTTAATAGTTTACAAATAGCTTCTATTGCTTATATTCAAGAGTTTCATGATCAATTTCTTGAGCAGTATGGAAATCAATGTGCACCAAAATTTGCATTGCATGAATTGGTTAGTATCCAAAAATATCAAAATGAATCATTTTATGATTTTAACCAAATATTTTTTAAATTGCATAGTAAAATACCTCCTAGATCTAACTTAGCAAACCCTGGTACATTGAGCATTTACTTAAAACCATTTGATCCGAAAATGGGATATGAGCTTAGGAATAGGTGCCCTAGAAATCTAGTTGAAGCTCATAAAATAGCATTGACTATTGAAAATAATAGAAGGCTGCCTAGATGATTAGTAAAAGAGATAATCCTATGGTTCCCCAAAATATTAGTAACCCTCTAAGTAGACAAGAAAATACATACAAAAATTAGAGGCTGAGGTTACATGACAATACAAATTAGAAGGATGGAAATCCTATGATGGATAGGCCTAAGAATAAAGAAGCTCCTGATCCTTTAAAGAAGAGAGAAGGATAAATGGTGAAAAATGGTCCTTGTTGTCAAGTTTGTGACTTACCACATTCCCCTTATGACTGCATTGTTGCTTAATCAATACAAGAACAAGAGATGCCAAAAAAAATGAAGGGATCATACAATTTATTCAACTTCCCATACCCTTCATCCCATTGAACAAAAATATTCATCTTCAGAGGAAGAATGCTATTAATATGGTGTTGTTAACCAGAAATAAAACATACATATGGTAGAACAACAAGTGTTTTTTGATTCTAAAGAATGAAATGATGAATAATACTCTCCTGGTGTACCACCTCATTGTAATGTAAGAATACCAACTAAAGAAGAGATTGTGAATTTTTCCTGACGATGGAGCAGGGATAGTGTTTATTTTTCCTAACGACACTACATTCAAATATTCATTTTTGCTAACATTTGAATGTACAAACAATGTAGCTGAATATGAAGCCTTGCTAATTGGTTTTGAATATGGATGTTAAACATAAGATAAAATTGCTGAATGTTTTGGAAGATTCTGAATTGATTATTTCACAAGTCAAGTCAAGATATGCTACAAGACACAAAAGGTTGGAACAATATAGGAAAGTTGTATGGGATATGATTGAATTATTTGATCCTTTCTACATTGAATGGATAAACAGATCAAAAAACATAATGGCAAACATTTTTAGCTAATGTAGCCCTAAGAAGAGACAATATCACCTTGGTTTGGGTATCTCAAGTTGAATTTAAAATGACTTTCATCCCTGACAATATATATAGTTGACAAGCTTTGAATGATGATACTGAACTCATAAAGTTTCTTCATTTTATACATCAATATGAACATCAAGAGGTTATCTTCAATGCTTTTATGGAGGAAGTAAATGGAAAATAGACTATATTTCATAAAGAAGCGATGTAGCTAAAAGTAACAAAATTCCAAAAGGGCTGGTAGCATTAGAAAGAGTATTTGATGGGAATGACCAAGCCCTCATGAAGAACACACTAGTTAAAAAAGAAGATATTGAAGAAGTCAATTTGGGAACTAAATTAACACCCAAAAAGCTATATATTGGAAAGAAAATCAGTCCAACTATATAGAAAATGTTGATGCCATTATTGAGGAAGTACAAGCATGTTTCTTCTTGGTCTTATGAGGATCTTAAAGTCTACAGGGAAGACTTATTCCAACATGAGATTCCTTTAAAGCTAGATGCAAAGCCATTTAGGTAGAAATAGAGACACATCAACCCAACTTTGGAGCCTAAAATGCAAGATGAATTGGCAAAACTCAGAGATGGAGGTATCATCAAGCCCATTAGAAATTCAACATGGGTCTCAAAATTGGTACCAATAAGGAAGAAAAATGGTGATATTAGATTGTGTGTAGATTTCATAAACTTGAATGTTGCCTCCCTTAAAGATAATTACCCTCTCCCAAATATGGAAGCCATACTACATAGAGTGACAAGGTGTGAGTTGTTGTTAATGATCGATCGATTTTTTGTATACAATCAGGTTAAATTTAAAGAGTTTGAGCAATATAATACAACTTTTACAATGCCTTGGGGAACATATGTCTATGTGAGAATGCCCTTTGGCCACAAAAATGCAGGGGAAACTTTCCAAAGGGCCATGGATGTGGCATTTGCAGATTTAATCAATGCTATAATGGTAGTATACCAAGATGACCTCACTCCTTATTCCAAAAAGGTAGAAGATCATGTGGAACACTTAGAGAAGATATTCATCAGATCTTTGGAATATCGTATCAATATTAATCCTAAGAAATGCCACTTTGTTTTCACAAAGGGTAAAATTTCAGGGAATATTGTGTTGAAAGAAGGAATTAGAATAGAGCCTAAAAGAGTAGAAGCCATAGATAAAATCCCTATTCCCAAAATTGTCAAAACCATTCAATCATTTTTTTCACAAATTAACTTTATGAGCAGATTTGTATCAAATTTTGCTGAGATTGTTAAGCATATATCCAAAATACTAAAAAAAGGAGAAAAGATAGACTAGACTATAGAAGCCCTAGAAGCCTTTATATCCATCAAAAAAACCATCAAAGTAGCCCCCATTCTAAAATATCTTGATTTTACCAAGCCTTTTCAAATATTTTCTTTCGCCTCATTTCACACCATAGCAGTTGTTATCTTATAGAAGAATGATGAAGGCCATGACCAACCTATATCTTTCTTTACCAAATCACTGCATGGTGGAGAATTAAAGTATGATATTATGAAGAAACAAGCTTATGCATTGGTCAAAGCAACAAAAGATTTTAGACCATATTTAGTTAGAGCCAAAGTAATTGCATATGTGCCACATGCAGCTATGAAGGATATCTTGGTATAGAGAGAGGTAACAGGGAAAAGATGCAGATGGATCAATAGAATATAGGAATTAAATATGGAGATTCAAATAACCAAGTTAGTAAGGGGACAGGGTTTGGCCAAACTAATGGAAGAAACAAACATTAAAGTTAACCAGATCTGTAATGTATAAAATGAAGATGGTATAGTTGGAAGCATTGAACATACTTCTTGGTATACAAACATAATGTACTATCTTAGGTACATGAAATTCCCTAAGGATTGGATGATAATCAGAGGAGAACATTGAAACTACAAGCATCTAAATATGTTTTCAAAGAAGGTGATCTATTTTTGAAAAACAGATATGGAGTTATGTTATTGTGTGTGGATGAATCATAGAAAAAATATGTCTTGAGGGAGATGCATGAAGGAGTGTGTGGAGGCCATTATTTTGCTAAGAAAATAGCACATAAAATTCTCAAGGTAGACTATTACCGGCCTAATTTTTTCAATGATTTATTTTCATATGTGAGGAAGTGTGAAGCTTGCCATAATTTTTTAGGAAAGATGAAATATCAAGGAGCCTTACCACTCAAAAATTTACAAGTAGAAGCCCCTTTCCATCAGTGTGGAATTGATTTTATTGGGGAGATATAAGAAACTTCAAGTGGGGGACAAAAATAGATACTTGTAGCTACTAATTATCTCACTAAATGGGTAGAGGCAATCCCAACAAAGCAAGAAACAAGTAGGGTGGTAATAAATTTCTAGATAGATAATATCATAAGTAGATGTGGTACACCAATTAGATTGACCATAGACAATGGATTTTTCTTTAGGTTTGATGAGTTCAGGATTTTCTACAATACATATGGTATTATTGTTTCTTATGCTACCCCCTACCACCCACAAGTGAATGGTCAAGAAGAATCCAACAATAAAAGTCTCTTGAAAATCATAAGAAGAATGTTAGAAGGAAATAAGAAAGCCTGGGATTCAAAATTAAGAATGGTTGTATCGGTAGGAGGAATAACTGTAAAAAAGGAAATTAGGAAATCCCCATTTGAACCGGTATATGGGACACAATTCAAAATGCCACTACAAAATCTTTTACCAATTTATAATTTTATTCTTTAGGAATATTTAGACATTCCAAAACCAATGGAAGAAAGATTGGAGAAACTTGTAGAGCTTGAAGAAATAAGGGGAATGGCTCAAAAGAAGAATTCAAAGTTGCAATCTTAGATGAAGTATATTTTTAATAATAAAGCCAAGAATATAAAATTTGAAGTGAGTGATTTTTTGTTGATGTGGAATGCTAGATGTTAGGAGAAGGAAAAGCATGGAAAATTTGAAGCCTTGTGGCTAGGGCCCTTTGTTATCACTAGAAAGGGAGGAGAGGATTCTTATTATTTGTAGAACATGTCTCGTGAGGACCAAGAGTTGCCAGTATATGGGAAATTTCTAAATCATTTATTTTGTTGAGGAGTACCAGAGGATTAAGGATTGCTAGTGGATGGACAATTTTTAATAAGCCTCTCAAAATAATCTTTTTCCATGCATACTAGTTTAGGAAATTAGAAAATGGACAAGGATTTGCTAATACATTGAAAATTGTAGATTTTTCCCTCATTAGAAACAAGTTTTCTTTCCATGTACAATAGTCTAGGCTCATTTCCATCTCCATCTCATTCCATCCACTCCACCTTCCATTTTTCATATCTTCTAAAATTTTGGTCTACAAACAAAGATTCTGGATTCTTCCAATGATTAAAAAATCACTCATCCCCAACTAGAGCTGCTATTGGAGCCAAAATTTTCATAAAAATTATGAAGATTTATATCGATTGAAATAAAAAATTAATGACATCATTTTCATAAAATTTTCTTCATTGCAACCCATAAAGCTAAAATGGCCCTTTAACACCATACCGCTACCCCACTAAGCACTCTACATAACCCTCACCTCATACCTCCTTACCACAACCCCTTGTATAATGGCTCATGATGCCATAGTAATAGAATCTTACATTATACTCTATCACCTTAACTCTCTACCGCTATACTATGGAGGGCTATAACTCAGCCCACTGTAGAGAAATGCAATGAACAATAGAATTGAAGGAGACTACTATGTCGTAGAAGGTAGGAACAAGGCCTATGGTAAGCAATATGCTAATGAATGATAACTAGAGGAAGCTCCTATGTTGTGGAGGGTTAGAATATAACCTACGATAGAGTGGTATACTAGAGAATAGTAATAAGAAGGGATCCATCAATATAGTGGGAGGTCAAAACATAGCCCACAGGAAGGTGGTATACATAACAAAGTAATGGGAGGACACCATGATACTACAAAGAAGACAAAGAGGGTGCGCGATAGTGGGGTGTGCTAAAGGAATGTAACAATGTGTAATGTTGTACTGTAGGGAGGTGAAAGGTACTATTAGGTAACATGGTAAGCAACCATTGAAACATTTAAAGTAGGCCAGTCACATCAATCAACTCCAAAATATGAAATTGACCTCGATGCAAAAGATTTGAATGATGAGAATTTATGATTTGAGAATTAATGTGGCTTGGTGTGCAAATAAACAAAGTATATTGATATTTCTCATCATAGAAGTAGAGGATAAGTGCAGGCGAGCTCAAGGTGCAAAAGTGAAGGGAATTCTCCAAAAGTGAACTATACTTTGTGTAAGCTCTATTTATCACTCTTTAATTTTATAGCAATGGTACCAAAGAAATTAGAGTTAGAAGCTAAAAAGGATGAACCTAAATCTAGTAAACCATCTTTACAGTCTCCATTGCTTAATTTGCTACCAAGGTCAATAGGTAAGGGGCCAAAGAAGGTCTTTAGAGATTCAACTCTGGGGTGTAGGGACCCAATTATTCCTGCGTTCGGGTGGAACTTGTATTGGTACTTCTATAGAACATAAATGACAAAGTCCCGACATCAAACCCATGGGTACTTAACCTAGCCATATTCATAGTTCCAAATGTTTTCATTGACATCTAGCTAATAAAAGCCTTGTCCAATAGATACCATGCCACAACAAAAATTGTTAGGCTGCTAGATGGTGAGTGTTTAGTAGAAATTTCAAGGGAAGCCATAATTAAGTTATTTAGCCTTTCCCAGTGTCGAATTTTTAGGTTTGACTCAAGAATACATAGCATGCATTGTGTCAGGTCCTTGGAATAGATGCTGAGGATAACATGTCAGTAGGATTGATGAGGATGGCTATGATCATTCAACATCTGGAGTCAAATGTTGAATTTTATTTTACTTATGTGATTGAACAACAAAATCACGAGGGACTATTGCAAGTGAGGGAGGCTAAGGCTCCCATGTCTTTTAACAATTATTATTTGCTATGCCATTTGATTCTATATCAAAATGAGACAAAATAGACTCAAAGGATAAAATTGTGTAGACAAGAGAATGTAGTTAGACTTCTTGTATAGAATTTGTGCTACACATGGGACAATAGGTGCAATGAATGTAAATTTGTTAAGTTTAGGGGTGATTTTTTTGTTAGAATAATTGATGCCCTTGGTTTTTCAACACCAAGGTTACCACAATCTTTGATGGATGTCATGAGGCCAATGCAATATAAGTCAGACTAGGGATTTACACATAATTATGCTGATTGGTTTCTAATGCGACAACATACTATCATCAGGGTACACTATTGTGATCAGGCACCCCACATTTTACCAAAAAGTTTACCTACCAGAATATGTTTCTAGGAGTTCATGTGGTAGATGCTCTAGATGGAGCATGATCTAATGAGGAATCAAAGGAAAGGAACATTCTTGCCTAATTTGAAAATGTTTGAGGAGTTTTCTATTAGATCAGACATGTTGGAAGAGCTACAAAGATTCATGAGGGTCAATTATCCTCTCAAGTTCAGGAAAGAAAGAGTATGTGACCTAGAGGGTTACATCAATATGATCAGAAAGAATTTTCTTACAAAAAGGGCCATATATCATAATTTTGAACCTAAATATGTTATAAGAAATTTATAATATTTTTCTAATGTGTTTTAGACAAGAAGGAGATGGATAATAATGAAGAGATGGGAAGAGTAGAAGAAGGAAAAGAATAATAATTTCAAGGGGTTCTTTGTTGATGAGCCCAATCTTCTAAAAAGGATGCAATTAATCATTGTTAAATTTGATGAGTTTTATAAAATGGCCCAAGATGAAGGGTTGGTTCCACTTCCTACACCCCAACAACCATCACAATAGGCATCCACATCTCATACACCGCCTCCATCACTAGTCCATCCATCCCCTCCATCTACCGCGCATGAACCCCCAGCTAAGAAGCAAAAAATTGAGTCATTAGTTGATTATGGATCGAGTGATGAGGAAAAATAAGCAGTATTAACTTTGACTGAGATGATAGAGGTAGTAGGGTAGCACATAATCCAAGAACCCCATGATCCTAAAATCAAAATATTAGAAGAAGTTGTAGATGAGATTCAAGATGATGAGAGAGTGGTTTCCTCCCTAAGATTTATGAAGGATGAAAATTTCATTCATACAAATGAGTTTAAATATTTCTTGATTTAAATAAAAATGAAGTTTGATGAAAGGTTAAATATAAATCTCATAGGAGTTGGTGATTCAAAACATGTTGAGATTCAGGCCCAAACATTGGCCAAATTAAACATTGATAATATTATTGCTACCCACTAGGAAGCAAGAGAATTGGTTTTGAAAAGTGATATGTTGATCATACAGTGGATGTATTTGTGCAAGGTATTTATTTTGGAACAAATTAGAGCACAAGATGATCCTATGTTGGTTGGAGAATTTGACTCAGAGGAAGGTGTATCAGGAATAGGGTATAACTCTACCACTCAAACCCTTTCCTTGTGGACAAAGAAAAAAAGTACAAGGAAGCCCAGACTCTTGGATGTGGTATAATAGATGAGGGGGTCAGCCATGGTGAGGAAAATGAAAGACACAACCCCAACAGAGGCTACAACCATAACTATGCATTCAATAATGTTTACCAAAGATGTGGTGGAAAACATGGAGAAGAAAATAATTCAATATGAAAAAGGGTTGAAATTGTCAAATGATGAACTAAACAAATTGTTTATTGAAAATTTCAAGTTGAAACAATAGTTAAAGTAGGCTACAACAAGGAGGTGAGATAATATAGTTGTTTATCACCCACCTATTCAAGTTGAAGACCCACAAATTCAACAAATGAAAAATGAAATTGACCATCTAAAGAAGAATAATATGTATGATGTCAAACACCACATATTGGATGCCCTTAGGAAAATATTGGAGCATAGACTTGAGATGTTGAAGGAGAAGATAGGTGGGGTAGATGAGAGCTTTAGCAATCTAGTTAAAGCTTTGGAGCAGATAAATGTTAATTCCGCTATTCTAGAGGAACTCTAGAAGAGGTGGCAGCCCACTTATCACATTCTAACTACTCTAAGCAAGGAATCACAAAGAGATCTTGATGCCCCTCTAGGACTAAAGCCTACTCAAAAAATGGTGAAGGGAGTGATTGAGGAGCACAAATATTTGATTGATATGAAGAAGAAAGTGGAAAATAGAAGAAATGCATCTGACTTTATAATACATGTGTTCATACCTTCATTCATTAAAGATGATAATCAAATAAAAGGTGTGAATGAGTGGAAATATGAATTTGATCAAATGGTTTCTCAGTGCCTAACATACATACAAAGTGATGGGGATATCAATCTTGATAGATTTCATTCCTTGCTTGATGGGATTGTGATATTAAACAATGGATACATGAAATTTGTTGTAGATGTCAAGAATTTGCTTGATAATAGAGTGAAAAGTCATCTCTCCAATATTACTGTTGCTCAATATTTCAAGTGGCCAAATGATTTGACAATGAGTAAATGGCAGCAGAAGTATCTGGGCTCAGATGATGACTGATCATCAGCATCATGAAGAGAGATTAATCATAAAGTAAAAGCTTTACATAGGTCTTAGATGACCATGAGCTTTTTACTTGAATACTACTGGACTGAAGCACATACTTTGTTTAATTATTTCAGTTATATTTAATTTCCTAATTAAACTTTGTTACCAAAAGACATGACCTTTTTTTTGAAACTTGTTGCCTCTCATATAAATACGAGAGACTAAGACCAAAAGGATTATTAGATTAGGTAGAAGAAAATAGGTGAGTAGGAATAGCAACAATGTTTTTATCATAAGAGACTTGGATGCATGTGTAAATTTTGAAGAAGTTAATGAAAAATCTCTGATTTGGTGGCGTTATAATGGTATTGATTATTTGTTGAATTAATTGAAGATATTATCAAGTTGTCTCCAAGGTTGATATTTCCCTATTGTTTAAATTGATATATCAAGTATATACTCATTTTATCAATGCACATTTGTTGTATTTGTTTGTTATGATTAATTGGTTCTTTCAAGCAAATATTAGGTCATTTTAATCAATCACAATAATTTGGAAGTGTCATTTGGATCATTAAGGAGAATCTAGTAATTACATTCTTGTTGTTTATACAAGTTATAAACTAATATTGGTGTGCCAAACAGTTCAAGTTTCTGCCAACTATAATCCACTCATCTTAGGTTTTCATTTTACTCCATATACCCAACAAGGCACTGGTCTCAAATATTTCATCATTTAATTTCATCCATCTTATTTTATAATTTTACATCTGTTAATTGAACATATCCATAAACTTCATAACTTGATATTACTTATACAATTTACACCAAATAGGTCTGCACCTCTCCACTTCCAATTTCCATTGTGGATAGGTTGCTTAGGTAGGAGATATATAGTGTAATTCTACCTCATTTACACAGGTACGCTCGCCTAGGTCTGGTAGAACCTAAAGAGAAGAAGGCTCAAATTCATCATTTTCCCTTGTACATTAGCCAAAAATGTATCAAAGGCTTGGAAACCCCTTGTGGTTTCAAACCAACAATTTTGAGACCTAACAAAATCATTGAACAATAAAACCCTTGCTTTTAGGTTCACCATGGCTAATTAAATGAGGGTTTTTAGAAAGGAGTATTGCAAACCTTAAATATAATTTCCACCACTTCAAACATGTAATTTATGTCTGCATATGCTCTAGAAATAAACTCCCAACATCATTGAATTATCTTTCCACAAATATCAACTTGTAACCATTTATTTTCATGAGGAAAACTCTATATTTTCCAAGGACAATAGCCTCCAACCTTCAATTTCATCTTCCCTTGCACATTCAAAAATCATAAACAAGTAAAAAAACCTAAAACACTCCATTCCACTAATCAAACAAACCTCCATCGATGGAATGGTGCCTAAAAACCTAAAAGACTCTCAAACTTTGTTTAAGGGTTGCAAACTGTTACAAGATAGAAGTTTACAAACCCAACTCTAAATTAAATTGAAACTTTTCATATCACTTTTTATGAAGTGTCTTCAACCTTAACTAACAAAATACAATATGTATCCCAATCTAAAAGTGTTATAAAAACTCAAAAGGAATGAAAGATCAGAGGGAAGGTGTTGTTTCCAAGAAACATGGTACTCTTTATTTTAAAATTAGTTACAAAATCTCATGACTGCCTCTTCCTCACCTATTTTATGCCTAATATATCTTGTTACATCAGTTAGGATTCTACCTGTTCATTTCCAATGACCAAAAACCTTCAAATTCCATGTGACTCTTCATCTTCCTTTAGCACTTTTTCTAATTTCTTGCTTTTTCTCACTTTTACATCTTGTGCATTTTTGACATATTTTGCAAAGTTTCATTTTTTGACCTCCTAAGACCTATTTATGACTCAAATATATTTGTCATGACTTCTCAAAACTTTGTGTACATGGTTTCACAAGAGAAATTTCAAATTTTTATTTTTTTTCCTATTGGAGGCATTTAAAGAGAAAGGTGCTCTTGCACCATACAACCAACCAATAAAAAATTTCCAATTCCCTTGGAAACACATTATATCAACTTTGCTTGTACCTACAAAACAACTTCAAATCTTCCTTGGACTGCTTCCTCTCTCTTTCTTTTGAATCTTCATCTACGACTCTTCTTGTCTTCACTTATATTTTTCCTTTTCCCTTTTTTGTTCATCAAGTTCACAATCACTTTTTTCCCTCAAAAGGATGTAGGACTGGCTCTTCACCACTCTCAAATTTCAATCAAATTTTCCTCAACCAAGGACACAAGACTATCCTTGCAAACTTTCCTCTTTCTTTTATAATTCATCCTTGACCTTCTTTGACCAATCACCTTTTCATCTTCTTAACTACTTCAATCAATGAAGTACTCTTTAGGCTACAAACTCAAGTGCTTCTTTATATAGGTATCCATCTATTTGTTACTGCCTCACAACACAAATCGACAACTCAACAAACCAAGAAAGTTCCTCCTTGCTTCCAACTTCTCTCAATTTTCTTCTACCTTTTCTTGGCAACACCTAGGTTATCTTCTCAACTTGCACAAACATAAACTCACAACTTCTCAGAATTCTTCCTCTCTCCAACTTAGATGGATCAAGCACCTACAACCAAACTCAACAACTCAACATCAACCATAACTTAGCCAACTTATCACAATCTTGTGAGCTCTGATACCAATTGATGCAATGGCATCTATAAAAACCTTCATTCATCTAGGGTACTTGAGACACAAACACACACTGAGAAGATCAAATACAAAACACCATAGTTTCTCTTAACTTTTCATACAAACTCCTAACAATTTCACTTGAAACTTCAAGGTTGTCAACAAGACAACTCACAAAATCAACATTCCATATCATTATCATCCTCAAGAACATCTTTTTTATGACTGTACTAATACAAAACCTGACTAGAATCTCTAAAAACAATCCATACTTTCATCATGCTTCAATTTGCTCATCTTTACAACTTATTCTACAAGGAAAAATATCAACAACTCAAGTATTCTTGCTTCAAAACCTTTATCAATATTTTAAGTCACAGTAAACATCTTCATTTTAACTAAAAAAATCTAAGAACTTACTCACATAACACTATTCTAGGAGATTCTTTAATTTTAGCAGTCAAAACATCATCTAGCACATAGGGTTAGCCTTGGCCAAAACCATAAAATTAATAAAGCTTCCCTCAAAATTTCTATTCAAACATTAATATACATTCAAATTCATTGTTTAAACACATTTTCAGCTCAAATCCAATCACAAATATCACTGTTAAAACAATTTCCCATTTTCTAGGCATTCAAGACCCCATTTGTCTATTAGGTCTTCACACACTAAATCGGGCATCTCTTCCAAAAAATATTGAAACAACAAAAAATATTTACACCTTCAGGAGCCTATTGTGTCACACCAAAAAATTTCAAGAGCTTCAAGTAGTTTCTTTTGAAAAATTTACTAGAATTGTGGACTATACACTGGAAAAAGCCTTAAAATTAAGCCTAATTTACAAAGAAAGTGCTCTTGTATCACCACCAAAACATCATATGACTTTAAAAAATATTAAATTGAGTCTCAAAACTTAATATTCCACAATATTTATGGATTGATAGGCCCAATAAATTATTGAACAATAAAACCCTTGTTTTTATGTTCACCATGGCTAACTAAATGAGGGTTTATTGGGAAGGACTATTGCATACCTTAAATACAACTTCCACCACTTCAAACATGTGATATTATGTCTACATATGCTCTATAAATCAACTCCCAACATCATTGAATGATCTTTCCACAATTATCAACCTGTAATCATTCATTTTCATGAGGAAAACTCTGTATTTTGTAAGGACAACAACCTCCAACCTAATATTTCATCTTCCCCTACACATTCAACATTCATAAACAAGAAAACCAAACTAAAACACTCCATTCCACTTATCTAACTAACCTCGATCTGTGGAATGGTGCCTAAAATCCTAAAAGACTCTCAAACCTTGTTTACGGGTTGCAAATTGTTACAAGATAGAAGTCTGCAAACCCAACTTTAAATTAAATTGAAACTTCTCAAATCAGTATTTATGAAGTGTTTTCAACTTTAACTAACACAAGAAAATATGTATCCAAATCTAAAAGTGTTGTAAAAAATCAAGAAGAATGAAAGATCAGAGAGAAGGCATTGTTTCCAAGAAATAGGGTACTCTTTATTTTAAAATTAGTTACAAAATCTAAAGGCTGCCTCTTCCTCACCTATTTCATTCCTTATATAGATTCTTACATCAATTAGTATTTTTCCTTTTCATTTCCAATGACTAGAAACCTTCTAATTCCATGTGACTCTTCATCTTCCTTTAGCATTTTTTCCAATTTCTTGCTTTTTCTCACCTTTACATCTTTTGCATTTTTGACATCTTTTGTAAACTTTCATTTTTTGGCCTCCTAAGACCTATTGATGACTCAAATACATTTATCATGAGTTCTCAAAACCTTGTTTACATGCTTTTAAAATGGAAAATTCAAATTTTGAATTTTTTTCCTATTGGAGGCATTTAAAAAGCAAGGTGCTCCTACACCATACAAGCAACCAACAAAAAATTTCCAAGTCCCTTGGAAGCACATTGTAGCAACTTTGCTTGTACCTACAAAACAACTTCAAATCTTCCTTGGACTGATTCCTCTCTCTTTTTCTTGAATCTTCATCTCTGACTCTTCTTTTCTTAACTTGTCTTTTTCCTTCTCTCTTTTATGTTCATCAGGTTCACAATCACTTTTTTCCCTCAAAAGGACATAGGACTGACCTTTCACCACTCTCAAATTTTTGTCAACTTTTCCTCAACCAAGGACATAGGACTATCCTTGAAAACTTTCCTATTTCTTTCACAATTCATCCTTGACCTTCTCTAACCAATCACTTTTTCATCTTCTTAACTACTCCCATCAATGGAGTAATCTTCAGGTTGGAAACTCAAGTGCTTTCTCAGACAACTATCCATCTGTTTCTTATTGTCTCACAATAAAACTCAATAACTCAGAAAACCAAGCAAGTTAATCATTGCTTCCAACTTATTTCAACTTTCTTCTACCTTTTCTTAGCAGCATCTAGGTTATCTTCTCAACTTGCACAAACACAAACTCACAACTTCTTAGAATTCTTCCTATCTCCAACTTAGATGGATCAAGCACCTGCAACCAAACTCAACAACTCAACATCAACAACAACTTAACCAACTTATCAGAATCTTGATAGCTTTGATACCAATTCATGCAAGGGCATCTATCAAAAACCTTCATTCATCTAGGGTACTTCAGACCCAAACACACACTAAGAAGATCAAATACAAAACACCATAGTTTCTCTTAACTTTTCATCCAAATTCCTCACAATTTCACTTGAAACTCTAAGGCTATCAAAAAGCCAACTCATAACATCAACATTCCATCTCATTTTCAAACTCAAGAACATCTTTCCCATGACTATTCCAATATAAAATTTGACTAGAATCTTTGGAAACAATCCATACTTTCATCATGCATCAATTGACTCACCTTTGCAACTTATTCCACAAGGAAAATGTCAAAAACTCAAGTATTCTTGCTTCAAAACCTTTACCAATGTTTCAAGTCACAAGTAAACATTTTCATTTTAATTGAAACAATCTATGAACTTACTCACATAACACTGTTCTAGCAGATTCTTTGATTTTAGCAGTCAAAACATCATCTAGCACATAGGGTTAGCCTTGGCCAAAACCATAAAATTAATAAAAATTCCCTCAAAATTTCTATTCAAACATTAATATACCTTCAACATCATTGTTTAAACAATCTCAACACAAACCCAATCACAAATATCACTGTTAAAAAAATTTCCCATTTTCTAAGCATTCAAGACCCCATTTTTCCATTACGTCTTCACACACTAAATAGAGTATCTCTTCCAAACCATATTGAAACAACCCAAACTATTTACACCTTCAAGAGTGTATTTTTTCACACCAAAACATATCAAGAACTTCAAGTAGTTTGTTTTGAATAAATTACCAGAACTTTGGATTGTATGTTGGAACAAGCCTTAAAATTAGGCCTAATTTACAATGAAAGTGCTCTCATATCACCACAAAAACATCATATGAATTTAAATAGTCTTAAATTTAGTCTCAAAACTTAAGATTCCAAAATATTTATGGATTGATAGGCCCAATAAATCACTGAACAATAAAACCCTTGTTTTTAGGTTCACCATGGCTAATTAAATCAGGGTTTATTGGAAAGGACTATTGTAGACCATAAATACACCTTCCACAACTTCAAACATGTGATATTAAGTCTGAATATGCTCTAGAAATCAACTCCCAACATCATTGAATGATCTTTCCACAAATACAACTTGTAATCATTCAATTTCATTTGGAAAACTCTGTATTTTACAAGGGCAATAGCCTCCAACTTGAGATTTCATCTTCCCCTGCACATTCAACATTCATAAACAAGAAAACCAACCCAAAACACTCCATTCTAGTAATCTAACTAACCTCCATCGATGGAATGGTGCCTAAAATCCTAAAAGACTCTCAAACCCTATTCATGGGTTGCAAATTGTTACAAGATAGAAGTCTGCAAACCTAGCTCTAAATTCAATTGAAACTTCTCAAATAAATCTTCATGAAGTTTTTTCAACTTTAACTAACACAAGATAATATGTATCCCAATCTAAAAGTGTTGTACAGACTCAAAAATAATGAAAGGTCATAGAGAAGGCATTGTTTCCAAGAAACAAGGTACTCTTTATTTTAAAATTAGTTACAAAATCTCAGGACTACCTCTTCCTCGCCTATTAATGCCTTTGATCCGGGGGATATTTTCACTAAAAATCAAAGAATCTCCAATACTCCAAATTTTAGCATCATCAAAAAGAGCTCAATGTCGTGATTCCAGAGCAAATT
Source organism: Sequoia sempervirens (assembly GCA_007258455.2). NCBI lineage: Eukaryota > Viridiplantae > Streptophyta > Pinopsida > Cupressales > Cupressaceae > Sequoia > Sequoia sempervirens. Next base: position 813,471,126 of record VDFB02281492.1, read on the forward strand.
GAATGGAGTCAAATAGAGCTACAGAGCCCAAGTTATTGCCGGTCAAAGTTTAGTCAACAACTAGTCAACTCAGGGCCTAGGGCAAGAAAAAAGGTCAAAATTTGATGTCACCAAAAGTGGTCAAAATTGATATCAACGCGAAGAGCTCGGCAAGAGCTTTCCAACGGTGTTTGTTTTGCGTAAATCAGAGCTCATATGTTTGAGATATGTAAGGTCAAAGCTCATGGTTGACTAGGTTGACTTGAAGGTATAATGATGATGTCAGTATGACGTCATCATACTGACATGGATGAATCATGAGGTGACACATGGTAGCTTCCCAAAGTTACATGTTGCAGCAATTTGTTGGAGATGGCTTTATTTAAAAAAATTAAAATATATATATATAAAAGCCTACCACTCCTCCCATTTAAAAACCTTAATTTAAGGCCTACGTGAGAAAAAGTAGGTGGGGTCTTAATTTAAAAAAAGAAAAATTTACCTCTATTTAAATGGGATAAAACCCCTTTAATATTTAAAAATACATGTGGTTGGGAGATCCCCTTTTTAAGGGGAACTTAAACATTATTTTTAAAGAAAAAAACAAATTTCCAACCAATTCACCCCCTATAATTAAGGATTAAATCCTTAACAAAATCAAGCCCATTTATATTCAAAGGTGAATTATTAAGATCTCCTAATAAATTCTGAAATGAATTATGGAATAAAATTACAAGAGGCCATTTGTGAAGATTTTATGTAAAATTGGATGGGTTGTTTTAACGGGAGGATATCCCTATGTAAATAAGGGGGGATTTTCAAATAATATTTTCTATGTAAAGGGGATATTGGGAGGTTTTGAAAATCAATTGGTTATGAACCAATTTGAGTAATTTTTTTGTATAAAAAGGGTAGAATGGGGGGTGTGAGATTAAGTAATTTTTTTGAAGAATTTTTGGTGAAGTTGTGAATCAGAGAAATAGGGAGATTTTCTAAGGAGATTATTTTGAGCCTTTTGTAAGTCGGAGTATTGTCATGCTGCCGAAGTTCTCTTGGTGCATTTGTAACTAATTTTTTGGAGATTAATTGGATTGGTCTCACTCTATTGGAGCGGACCCAGAGACGTAGTCACGTTTGTGGCGAACTCCGTTATCAGATCGTTTGCCCTCTCTCTCTCTTCTTCCTTCTCAATTCTATTCTTTTCACCTTCAGTTTTTAATGAATAATTTCAATAATGTATGCATGAATTGTATTTCTGCTTAATTCACATGTTAATGTGTTAATTTTGTTTATGCAATTTGGATTTTCAAATTTGTAAACATTAAGCATTCAAATGCAATTAGTCTAGATCCTAATAAGATCAAGTGGTATTAGAGCTTTTGGTGACTATTATTGAAGTTGGTTTGAATGCTAACAAGATCCAGGATTCAGAAGGGTGAAGGAAAGCTTGAGGAATTAAATCCTGAGATCATGAAACGAAGAATTTTTTTGAAGATGTCTATGTCTGGAATGGAAGTACCTGAAGAGCTCAGTGAGCAAGAGTTTTGAAGAGCTTTTTGGCAGATGAAAGTAGCATTGGAGATTCTACTCAAAGAAAGGGAAGAATGCCTGAAAAGTGAAGAAGATCATGGAGATAGTAAAAGCAAGAAGAAGCAATCAGGAGGTGGTGGTGAACCTCCAAAATCTCCTCCATCTACTCCTCCTTCTTCTCCTCATTCTCCTTCTTCTACACATTTTCTTTCTAGTAATCCTTTTAAGGGTGTAAATAAGCCTCAAATTAAATTGAATGTTAAATTTGAACTACCTAAGTATTGTGGTGAATTAGATGCTGAAAAACTAGATGATTGGATTCAGCAAGTAGAAGTTTATTGTAGAGTTCAAAACCTCTTTGATGATGTTTCTAGGATCCAGTTAGCCACTCTTCGGTTGGGAGGTACAACTCTTACCTGGTGGGAGAGTAGGACTAGAGTAGAAATTTCACAGCATGGTAGAGTCAATTTATCTTGGTTAGAATTTATTAATGCTCTTAAAAAAAAATTCTATCCCTTAGGTCACATGCAGCAATTAATGATGAATTGGCAAGTGTTTAAACAAGGGAAAGGTCAAATTGTCCAAGAGTACACACATGAATTCACAAAGAAGGCTATTGCATTAAATGTACCTTTGTACACCCAAGATACTTTGTTATAGTACATAGGAGGTCTTCATTCATATCTTAGACATTCTATTCTCGTATTGAACCCTTGTAATTTGGATGAAGTGTTTGTTCAAGCTACACACTTAGAGTCAAGGGGAAAGGGTTCTTTCATTGATAATGATAACTCTGTAAAGAAATTTTCTAAGAATGCAGAGACAGGGAAAGGAAAGAAGATAGCTATAGTCAAGAAGGATGACAAGCTTTCTTGTTCTCATTGTGACAAGAAGGGTCATGATGAAGATCATTGTTGGAAGTTGCATCCTGAATTGAAGCCTAAGTGGGCTAAGAGACAGAATCAGAAACAAAAGGGTAAGGAGAAATCCGCAAATGTTGTTATGGATCTTGGTTCAAATTATGATGATGAAACTAAGATAACAGCTATGGGTTTGAAAGGTAAAGCTCCTAATTCTAGTGTTTCCTTTGATAGTTGTGCTTCTACTTCTAAAGTGAATAATGACTCTGAAGATAAGAAAAGGAATGAGCTTTTTCATTTAAGGGTTGTTGCTAAGAACATTAAGATTGATGCACTCATAGATAGTAGTTTTCAAGTTAATTTCTGAAGATGTTGTAAGAAACTTGGGATTGAAAACTAAATTGCATAAGAAACCTTATCCACTAGGTTGGATTTGCAAGAATGATAAATTACAAGTAACAAGACAATGCACTTTAAAATTCACAATCACTAGTAAGTTTGTGGATAAAGTATAGTTTGATGTGGTTCCACTAGATATCTGTGGAATAGTTTTGGGTAGCCCTTATCTATATGATCAAAAAGCTATTTTATACAAGGAAAAGAATCATTATCATTTGTTTAAAGATGGCATTCAATATATTGTACATTCTCACAAGACTAAGACTGATCATTCTTTTACAAACACAGGGAAATTAAAGAGGGTGATTAATGCAAGTAAATATTTAACTCTTATGTATGTCAGCATAGGTGGTTCTAGACAAGAACTTGGAGTAGCTAACTAGGGTCAAATGTCATGGGATGCACCCACAGTACAACATGAGGGAATGGTGATTGAAAGCATTGATAGATCCTTGGGTAAAAATGTTTCTGTTGCAAAAGATCGATATGTTGTTGATTTATTTTCTTTCATCTTTGCATTATTGTTTAGCTTGATGCTAGTCAATATTTGTTGGTTAGTGGCTACGACAGTTGATGTAGATGCTTATGGAAGTGATAAAGTGATATTTATGTTCAACAATATTATTGTTGTCTTCATTGTGACTGTGAGCCATGTATACAGATGTACAGAGGATACAGGACAAGTGGGGAGGCCAAGTCCTCACCTAATGTCAGTATAAATGTCACTTTTGGAGGTCCAAAAGTTCTCTAGTGGGGAGGCCTGATCCGGGGGATATTTTCACTAAAAATTGAAGAATCTCCAATACGCCAAATTTTAGAATCATCAGAAAGAGCTCAATGTCTTGATTCCAGAGCAACTTGAATGGAGTTAAACAGAGCTATAGAGCCCAAGTTATTGCTGGTCAAAGTGTAGTCAACAACTAGTCAACTCAAGGCCTAGGGCAAGAAAAAAGGTCAAAATTTGATGTCACCAAAAGTGGTCGAAATTGATATCAACACGAAGAGCTCGGCAAGAGCTTTCCAACGATGTTTGTTTTGCATAAATTAGAGCTCATATGTGCGAGATATGGAAGGTCAAAGCTCGTGGTTGACTAGGTTGACTTAAAGGTATAATGATGGTGTCAGCATGACGTCATCATGCTGACATGGATGAATCATGAGGTGACACATGGTGGCTTCCCAAAGTTACATGTTGCAGCAATTTGTTGGAGATGGCTTTATTTAAAACAAATTAAAAATATATATATAAAAGCCTACCACTCCTCCCATTTAAAAGCCTTAATTTAAGGCCTACATGAGAAAAAGTAGGTGGGGTCACAAAACAAATTTACCCCTATTTAAATGGGATAAAACCCCTTTGTGGTTGGGAGATCCCCTTTTTAAGGGGAACTTAAACATTATTTTTAAATAAAAAAACAAATTTCCAACCAATTCACCCCCTATAATTAAGGTTTTAATCCTTAACAAAATCAAGCCCGTTTATATTCAAAGGTGAATTATTAAGATCTCCTAATAAATTCTGAAATGAATTATGGAATAAAATTACAAGAGGACATTCATGAAGATTTTATGTAAAATTGGACGGGTTGTTTACGGGAGGATATCCCTATGTAAATAAGGGGGGATTTTCAAATAATATTTTCTATGTAAAGGGGATATTGGGAGGTTTTGAAAATCAATCGGTTATGAACCAATTTGAGTAATTTTTTTGTATAAAAAGAGTAGAATGGGGGGTGTGAGATTAAGTAATTTTTTTGAAGAATTTTTGGTGAAGTTGTGAATAAGAGAAACAGGGAGATTTTCTAAGGAGATTATTTTGAGCCTTTTGTAAGTCAGAGTATTGTCATGCTGCCAAAGTGCTCTTGGTGCATTTGTAACTGATTTTTTGGAGATTAATCAGATCGGTCTCACTCTATTAGAGCGGACCCAAAGATGTAGTCACGTTTGTGGCGAACTCCATTATTATATTGTTTGCACTCTCTCTCTCTCTTCTGCCTTCTCAATTTCATTCTTTTCACCTTCAGTTTTTAATGCATAATTTCAATAATGTATGCATGAATTGTATTGCTTCTTAATTCACATGTTAATGTGTTAATTTTGTTTATGTAATTTGGATTTTCAAATTTGTAAACATTAAGCATTCAAATGCAATTAGTCTATATCCTAATCAGATCAGCCTTATATAGCTTGTTACATCAGTTAGGATTTTGTCTTTTCATTTCCAATGACCAACAACCTTTTAATTCCATGTGACTCTTCATCTTCCTTTAGCATTTTTTCCAATTTCTTGCTTTTTCTCACTTTTACATCTTTTGTAAACTTTCCTTTTTTGACCTCCTAAGACTTATTGATGACTCAAATACATTTATCATGACTTATCAAAACCTTGTTTACATTATTTTACAATGGAAAATTCAAATTTTGAATTTTTTTCCTATTAGAGGCAGTTAAGGAGCAAGGTGCTCCTGCACCACCTGCATCTTCACTCTCAAAAATCACCATTGCACTTCGTGGACACACTTCAAAAAGCTAATATTTATTAGAGATGCATAGTAAGAACTAAGAAACTTCTCCCATCTTGAATGTAGTAAGAAAATGAAATACAAATCAAGGATGTGCGATGGGGTGAAGGTGAGATCGCTCATCATTGATTTGAGATGAGAAAAGAGGAAACAAATAGTGATGAGTGATAAAAATCCTCTCGCACATCTTCTCCATTTGAAAACCTCATTCCTTGAGTTTTGCAACCACACCATGAATTTCAATGGAAATTTTTTTTTTATAGTAGTCAACAATGCAACTTCATCTAGTTGTGCATTCACCATTTTATTTCACATTTTACTACCTGTAAATCCCAACTGTGCATTTACATTTTTTCTTTGAGCAAAGAAAGTTTTAATTATTTATCTTTTGACTGCAGAAGAATCATATTCACCTATGCATTTCACCTTTGATTTATTTCTACCATCATCAAATAATAATATTTGACATTTTACTGCCCCATCATTCCTTTTCACAAACACCTCTTGGGACACCATCACACATCGCTCTTCTAGCGAGAAAATGGAGAAAGTTATTACCAATGGAAACCCATCGCCAATATGATGAGGAAGGTGACTACTCAATTTGTGATGGGAGATGGAGAGGAACCACCATCGGTCATCACAAATACAAATAGGATATGCAAATGAAATCAGCGACTACCACTGAAGTTTAGCGGTGAAGTTGTGTTGTCGTGCTGTCGTGACTTTGGCTAATAGAAAGCAAGAATTAAACTTGCTTTTCCTTATAAACATTTGAAATGTATTTTATACTTGCCCTAAATGAATCTTTGCATTTTCCCAATTGTAGACACTAAAAAATGTCCTAAGTCTGTGAGCGTCATTTTTCTTGGCCATTGTTCTTCGATAATTGAATAACTTTAATTATTCAATTAGGTGTGACTGCATTCCTCTATTAATTAAATAGTTTTTAATTATTTAATTAATTCACCTTCTCATCTTTATTCTATCTTGATCAATTAAAATTATTTAATTGCGTCGCTAATATATCCCTTTCTTCAATAATTAAATAAATTATTTTTTATTTAATTATTTATCTTTCATCTATAGTCAAATAATAATAATAATCATTACTTGACCTTTTTTTCTTCTATAATTAAATAATTGTCAAAATTATTCAATTGTGTTTCATTCCTCTCTTTTGGATAAATAATTCAAATTAATTATCCATGTCTAATTTCCATCTCTCCATTTAATTAAATTGATAAATTTAATTAAATGCTCCTCTTTTCATTTTCTCTAAATAAATAATTTGGATAAATTATTTATTTTCCATTCCACTTGTCATTTTCCTCCATTTTGAATAAATAATTTAAAATAAATTATTTATGCACCTCCACCTAGTCAAAGATGCTCTGTCATAATCCTCTGTCATAACATTCATTTATGTCATAGCCTACATGCCTTGCATGTCTGTCATAGCTGTCAGGCGTCATAGCCGTCAACGTCATAGCTTTTCCATGCATGGCATATTCTTGGTGCATCAATTCTAGACCGTTGATCTTGACATCTTTTCTGAGACTTAATCTCAACCATCCATTTTGTAACATCTCTCTCATGCATTCTCATCCATTGATCTTGGAATCTTTCTAGAAGATTAATCTCAACCGTCCATTCCAATGGTTATCTATAAAAACAACATTCCTTCTCTTTTTCAGCTTAACAGCTATTTTTCTCTAACTTTTTTGCTACCATTTGCAGGTTTTGCACAAGTGTTTCAACAAATTTGAGGGAAAAGTTGCATAACAAGAATAAGGAGAGCAAGAGAAAGAATCAACCATAATGGGGAGTGTTTTCTTTTATGTTTTGTATTTTTCATTCTCTTCATTATTTGTTTTCTCTTGTTTGGATGTGGTTTAATAGTTTAGAAGTGTTGGCTATCACTTTTATCTATGCTATTTGATTTCTAACCCCATCTAACATTTGGTGAACCCGACGTGAAGTAGAGAAATTTGTGTGTTCTTGTTTATTTTTGTTGTTTTGCAGATTACAGCCAAGAATGCATATGCAATCTCGTCATCTTCATTTGAGTACAAAAAAATGGACGCATCAAATATTTTTAAACTTTTTCTGGGTTTTGTAGGTCTCATTTTCCGCTTTGGAGAACATTAAACAATTTGAAATTTCATTAAGATTTGAGAAAGTTATGGCCATTTTACTGATCGCAGTTTTTTAAGATTTAGTTGTTAAAATCCGATTTTTTTCTTTTGTTTATAATACTTTTATTATGTAGGATTTTGCAAAAAAATTTCTAAGTTTTGAAGCTTTATGTCTTAGCTTTCCATAGATATCTACAATTTAAATTTTTGTTTAATTTTGAAAATGTTAATCACTTTTTTTAGTTTGTTGTTTTCATTCAAGTTTCTTTTTGGTTTACTAATCTTTTGTTTGTAGCATGTGGCTTTTGAATGGAGCTCCCAAAAATTGCTTCTTTTGGAGTAACAAAAAAATTGAACTCTTAGTTTTTAGTTTTCTTTGACTTATTTTTCTTAATTTAGTTTAGTTTCTTCATTTTCTAGTTTAGTTATTTACTAACTTTTAGTTTAGTTTTTAATCTCTAACTTTAGATTTTTAATTTAGATTAACTTTTAATTTTAAATTAGCTTTTTATCTTAGATTAGCTTCATTTTTTCTTTTTCCTAGATTAATTTTTCTTTAAATTTATGTTAGTTTTTATTTTGGTCAAGTTTTGGTTTTGTGACTAATTTTGTTAATTTGGTTTCTCTTGCTAGGTTCGTTTGACAAAGAATTAAAAATCAAAACATACGCTTGTCAAAGAAAGGAGGCATGAAACTACTAATGAGATTTTAATGTAGGACGTTCGTCGAAGACATGATGTTGAAACCAATTGTTTTTTAGATTATAAAACACTTCTTTTGGGGCATTAAAATGAACATGTGCTTGATTGTGTCTGACTATGCTTGAAGGTGTTAGGTGATTATGCTCTCACCTTGTGAAAACTAGGTGATCAGAAAACAAAACCCACCTTATTTTTTGTCACCTTCACGACTTAATAATCGAAGTATCCTCTCCCCTTGCACTTTTGAGTGATCCTGGGTGTAAGAGAAACTATTATTATTTCTAGAAATGGGCCTGCCTTAAGGGAAAAAGTACTCACCTTAAGGGACGACTCGACCGGTAATAGGCTAAAGCCAAGCCACTTCTAGCTAGGATATAAAATGGGTGCTTCAAGAAAGTTCAAGTACCATGAGTGCGGATGTGTCACACGGATGGAGTAGTACTCCCATAAACCCTGTTGAGTGTAACCTCTTCAGGCTGGAGTGCCACCTAATTGGTGATTAATCTCTCACCCCATGTGTGGCCACTCGAACGGATGCCCTAACTAAACACCTATTGTTTTAGAAGCCAACCATTTTCAGCCATTGCTTGGTATAGTGCAGGGTACAGTATCATGCCCGAAGATACTATTGACTCTCTTGAGTAGAGATAGCAGTTCTTAGGATGTGATGACCTAAGAATCCAAAGTTGGTGTGCTTGAATGACGTTAATGAGCCATGGAGGGGAGCCAATGCCACCAAACTTCTAAGCTATCCGCTCTCAAGAAGGAAAGGTGTTTAGCACCGATCCGAGGTATATTGGTGGGATATATCATGTATACAAACCCTTATCCTATTAGGATTGTGCTTGTCTCATGTGAGTTTGCATACACCAAAACATCATGCTTGTTAAGTGATTTTCAAACAATATTCACCACATTCACAAATTTGAATAGAAACAAACAACCTCAAATAAACATCACACAGAGAAACTTGCAACACCTCAAAACATTTCCAAAACCATCAACCAAACATGTCTAACTGTTATCCTCCATATCCATCCACGACCTATGAACGAAACCAAAAGATTGAATATCTTGACCATCATTTGAAAGACCTTGAAAAACAACTTGAATCCCAACTTTTAAATGAAGTGATGCAATCATCTCATAAACCTTTATCCTTACCAAAAACTACATCATCCAAGTTCAATATCCATGATTTTATGCAAAGGCTAAATGAAAAACCTAAATCTATGTCCTCAAACACAAATAATCTTGAGCAATCCTACCATGTCATGCATCTATATTCATCTCCTATAATTCAAAATAAACCTCATGATTCTTCCACCCAAGCTAATGATTTCATCCAACCATCCCCTCTCATCTTACCATCTCCATCCAATGATTCATTTCAATCTATTAGTCCAAAGCATGCTAGCATAGACTCCCTTGCACATCAAGATCAAAGCATTCTTTCCACTCCATCCAATGATACCAAAATTCTGCAACCCCTTCCAATCTTTGACCAATATCCCATCTCTCAAGAACCTCATGATGATCCCCTTATCTCTTTTTGTTTCATTCAAGATAATTCCCTTCCATCTCAAGAGAAAAGTATCCTTCCAAATCCTCCTTCCACCTCATCTGATGAATCCATACCATCTCATGATTCCATCATATCCAATGATCAAGATATGCTTTCCACAAAATATCAAGATTCCCTTCCTCATCAAGATCAAGATAAACCTCCATTCAAAGATACCCTTTCATTCCATGATGATATTCATCCTTCTCATGATCAAGACATGCCTTTCATACCACTTCATGATGATTCCATATCTAATAAAGAATAAGCTAATTCATCTCCTACACCTCATAATCCTTTTCCAAGTCAAGATCAAAGTACCCCATTATCCCCATGTCAAGATCCTATCACACATCCTAATTCCCCTCATGATCACAATCCTCCACAAGAGTCTATCACCCCTATTCAAGCTATCCATGAACCTCTTACCTATCAAATGGGTTCCCTCACTTTTATCCAAGGTGGTCTACTTGAAGATCTTGTTATTCCTTCCATATCGCATCCACCTCATGATGGACTTGCATCTTGTTTCATAAACAATATATATCTCGTTGGAAAATGAATGTGTCAAAGTATGAACTACAAAGGCAAAGGATTAGGCCTTCATGAACAAGGTATCTTAGAACCCCTTTATATCCAAGAAAACACATACTATCATCGCCTTGGTTATACACCTCACGCTCAAGACATTGGTATCCATTGTAAGCCTAGATTCCATCAAAATAAACTTACTTATCCTAGTCCATCAAACATTCCATCTATCCTAGGTCCTAATCCTATTCCATCAAACCTTCCATCTATCCTAGGTCCTTATCATCCAAACCCTAGTTCATCAACCCTTCCATCCATCTTGGGGCCCTACATCCCTCCATCTCCTATTCATCAAGAACAACAAAGCCACACATCCTTGATGCCCTCTCAGAATTCTACCTACATTAATACATCCATAAGATCTCCATATCATTCATCTCCATCCACTCATCCCATTGCTCTTGGAAGCAATTTGGGTGCCAAATTTCAAAAGCTTCCATATCAAAATCCACATGCATCAAAGGATCAACATGTCTCCTTGAAGAGCCATGCAAAAATAAAAGAAAATTTGATCCCAAGTCAAAATAAAAATGCAAAAGGCCACAAAGGCCCATCAAGTCAAAATAAAAATCCAAAAGGCCACAAAGGCCCATCAAGTCAAAAGAAAAATCCAAAAGGCCACAAAGGCCCATCAAGTCAAAAGCAAAAAATTAAAAGGCCTCAAAGGCCCATAAATCAAGAAGAAAAATTTCAAAGGCCACAAAGGCCCATAAAGCAAAAAGAAGAATCTCAAAGGCCACAAAGGCCCATGAATCAAAAATCAAAGTCAAAAGCTACGTGGATTTCTAAAAGTCTCGTAGAAGCAATAAAATATAAATTGGCATCCAAATTTGCTAATCCAAATGCTTCCTCCTATCGTCCATCTAAAAACTTATCACCTTCCAAATTCATTTCTCCTCCATCACTCCACCACCCTTCAAAGTGTGTGCCAATGTTGATCTTTCCATCTATCCATCAACAACCCTTCCAACCTCCTATCCATTATCCACCATTCATCCCCCATTATCCTCCTTTAATCCAAACCTTTGCATAAGTCCTTAGCTTCTTACATCACACCATTAATATACCAACATTTATGAGCATAATCCTCATTGCCATGGTTTATTAGAGCACACATTTTAGGGATATAGTCGTGAAACTTGATGCTTGAGTCCTTCCTCCATCTCCCTATCATGCATATATTACCTTTCATTTTCATTTATCTCTATCCATATCCTATCTTCCATATTCCTCTTGTACTTTACACTTGGGGGCAAGTTTCATCCATCCTTTCATTCATGTCCATTATCCTCTTTACATTCATCCTTTACCTTTCCACCTTTGATCTTGACAAGGTTAAGGATCCTCTTAAACGTTGTACATCTTATCCTTCACCGTATCCATATTCCACCATCCTATCTTAATGCATCATTTCTTCCCTTCCTTGGTCTTGATGAGGAATAGGAACAAAATACTTGGGAATTGTGTCCATATCTTATTGATCTTGATCATCCTATTCATTATCCTTATCTTTGCATTCTTCCATTCCATATCTCCTAGCTTATCAAAATCCATGTCCCATTTCCTTGCTTTTTTCTTGATGAGATTAGGGGAAAAATTACAAACGCATGCTTTGGATTCCCTTTCATATCCTTATGTGTTACCATTCCATCATAGTTCACAACCTTATCATTTATCCATGATTAAATCACCTCCAATGTTGGTCATCATGTCCCTTTGCAACCTTGAATCTTATCATGTGAATCATATTTGAGCCTAGTTGTAAAACATTATCCAATCCTCATATTTTTTGTCAATCAATCATAAACAATCATCAATCTTATTGTACTTAGATGAATCAGTGATCCTAAGTACTTATCATCATCATGCCTTATGGAATCAATCATTCCTGGCATCCAATCAACCAACCATTATCATCTTTTGACAAAGGATATGTTGCTTGTGTGACATGTTTTGTAGTGAATCTTTCATTTTGATCTATCATTTATCCATGGTTGCATTACCTCTACTGTGGAAGATATTATTCCTTCAATCAGTCATATCACATTTCATTTCACTCCATCTTTAAAACTTCAAAAAATCCAAAAAAAAAATCATAAAATGTCCTAAAAAAATCCAAAAAAAATAATCATAAAATGTCTTGAAATAATCCAAAAAAATCATAAAATGTCTTGAAAAAAAATTCAAAAAAAATCATAAAATATCCTAAAAAAAAATTCAAAAAATCATAAAATGTCTTGAAAAAATTCAAAAAAATCATAAAAATGTCCTGAAATAATCCAAAAAAAAATCATAAAATGTTCGGAAGAAATCCAAAAAAATCAAATATTCCAAACATCCCAAAAAAATCAAAAGTTCCAAAAAACAGTGACACTTTCAGATCACCACACAACTTTGAACTTCAACAAAATCAAAACATGCAAATGTTGACAATCAAGCAAACATTATAACATAAATATCAACCCATCTTACAAATCCAACCAAAACACATAAACTATAACGAGAATCATTTTTTTTACATTGAAGCAAAATCCATGTTTGTTTGTTTATTTTTGATTGTTTTATGATTTTATCTTTGGTGACATGCCTTTTAGCTTCTCTAGGATGTCTTTGACTAGAGCGGCAAGGATGGGGCATGTTCATTTGTTTTTTGTTTGTGGATTGTTTCTTATTCACAGGATGACTCGTCTTAGGGCATGGTTTTCTAAAACCATCGAGGACCTATGAGTCTAATGTGGATGAGAGCATTCCTTGTTTGATAGTGTCTTCTATGCAATAAGTATTCAGGTCATCTAAGGTTCTTATAACTAGATGCTTATACTTCATTACTAAATAAAAATGCAAATAGTATTCAGGTCGTCTAAATGTTCATGTTATCTAGATGCTTATACTAATTTGCAACATAATAAGTCTGATGATGATAAAAACACTTAAATGGTGCAAGAAGCTTCATCACCTTCATTATCTTCCATCTTGCATTTTATTTTCTTCATCTTTCTTGTCATGGAGAAATCAATTAATTGCTTAACTCACTGATATATGTCTCTTGAATCAAATCTCAAATCAATCAACCTGCTTCTTGAAATTTCATGTCCCCTTAATCAATCAATCAATCCATCATTGCAGCAACTTGTCCTGCGTAAGCATAATTCTCAATTAGCTTAATTAGCTCAATCAGCTTCATCAGCTCATCAACCTGGCTATACTGATCATTTCCATCAATTGTTCAATTATACCCATCAACTGTGCATTTTCATCAAAATGTACATCATTGCTTTATCACTTATGCAATATCAAGTATCTAATCACTTTCTGGACATCTATCGAGAGATTAATCTTCTTACAATCTATTTGATCAATCTCTCTAGGGGGCATATCATTCTTATCATAATCCTTACTAAAATATCTTTGGGGCATGTATCAGTTGATCAATCTTTTTCTTTGAAACAACGCGACAAGTTGCATTGTCTCAAAGAGGGGCAAAATGTAGACACTAAAAAATGTCCTAAGTCTATGAGCGTCATTTTTCTTGGCCATTGTTCTTCGATAATTGAATAACTTTAATTATTCAATTAGGTGTGACTGCATTCCTCTATTAATTAAATAGTTTTTAATTATTTAATTAATTCACCTTCTCATCTTTATTCTATCTTGATCAATTAAAATTATTTAATTGAGTCACTAATATATCCCTTTCTTCAATAATTAAATAAATCATTTTTTATTTAATTATTTATCTTTCATCTATAGTCAAATAATAATAATAATCATTACTTGACCTTTTATTCTTTTATAATTAAATAATTGTCCAAATTATTTAATTGTGTTTCATTCCTCTCTTTTGGATAAATAATTCAAATTAATTATCCATGTCTAATTTCCATCTCTCCATTTAATTAAATTGATAAATTTAATTAAATGCTCCTCTTTTCATTTTCTCTAAATAAATAATTTGGATAAATTATTTATTTTCCATTCCACTTGTCATTTTCCTCCATTTTGAATAAATAATTTAAAATAAATTATTTATGCACCTCCACCAAGTCAAAGATGCTCTGTCATAATCCTTTGTCATAACATTCATTTCTGTCATAGCCTGCATGCCTTGCATGTTTGTCATAGCTGTCAGGCATCATAGCCGTCAACGTCATAGCTTTTCCATGCATGGCATATTCTTGGTGCATCAATTCTAGACCGTTGATCTTGACATCTTTTCTGAGACTTAATCTCAACCATCCATTTTGTAACATCTCTCTCATGCATTCTCATCCATTGATCTTGGAATATTTCTAGAAGATTAATCTCAACTGTCCATTCCAATGGTTATCTATAAAAACAACATTCCTTCTCTTTTTCAGCTTAACAGTTATTTTCCTCCAACTTTTTTGCTACCATTTGCAGGTTTTGCACAAGTGTTTCAACAAATCTGAGGGAAAAGTTGCATAACAAGAATAAGGAGAGCAAGAGAAAGAATCAACCATAATGGGGAGTGTTTTCTTTTATGTTTTGTATTTTTCATTCTCTTCATTATTTGTTTTCTCTTGTTTGGATGTGGTTTAATAGTTTAGAAGTGTTGGCTATCACTTTTATCTATGCTATTTGATTTCTAACCCCATCTAACACCAATATTTAAAATATTCAAAATATTTTAAATATTAATATTTGAAAACATTACAAAATGGGAAAATTTTAATTATGCCTATGACCCAAATGGAGAAATTTCACTACACACAAATGGTGAAATCTGGAGCTGAGATTTTTCGCATGTGACCATAATAAATTATTTAGAGAAAACCCATTTCCTCAAATTTTACCCAGCCATCAAGAATCAGGTACCTCCTTTCCAAATTGGCCTATGGGACGTGTTCGCCACACTAGAAATGCATTAAAATAACACATCACATGACATCAATTTTTGATGAAAATGGAACTATAGAGGCTTTAGACCAAAAAAAGAAATGGGTTGTCCTTAGATTTTCAGAGTTTTAAACTTTCTGAGACACTAATTTTGGCCATGTTGGAGTCAAAAAAGGATTAGTTAACCCATCAAAACTCCTCCATGAGGCACGAAACTAAGCATGCATGTAACCATTTGAACCAAAAA